>OZ026600.1:13027934-13030434 GCA_964020085.1 Micromussa lordhowensis
AGCCAACGAAATCAAGTGGCAAAGCTGATTAAAGAATCTCATAACCGTTACCTTAAAGAAGTTATAGGAGAGAGCTTGACTGACAACCCCAAAAAGTTCTTGTTCTATGTTAAGTATAGTAAATCTGAAAACTTTGGAATTTCTCCACTTAAAACGGAAGATGGGATGAGTATCATAGACAAAAATAAAGCAGAAACTCTCAACTCTTATTTCTTTTCAGTTTTTACTCAGGAGCGGTTGCCTCTACCTCAAATGAGCCCGTCACCTTTTTGCTCGATTGCAGATCTGCTGTTTTCGCCCGATGGAGTCGCTAAACAGTTGGCCAAATTGAATCCCTACAAGGCTTGTGGGCCAGATAATTTACCTGCAAGAGTGCTCAAGGAGATCTCACAATCGACGTCTGCGTGGCTCGCCTTTATCTTCCAACAGTCATTTGATCTTGGAGTTGTACCGTCGGGCTGGTCGAAAGCCCTTGTTACTGCAGTCTTCAAGAGAGAAAATAAATCAGATCCGTCTAACTATCGTCCGATTTCTCTGACTTCCATCTGCTGCAAAGTCATGAAACATATTGTTCTCAGCCACATGGCTAAACACTTGTCCGGCAACAACATCTTGATTAACGAGCAGCATGGCTTTAGACAGCAGTTCTCTTGTGAAACACAACTGATATTAGCGCTGTATGACTGGGCAAAGTCAATCAACAGCCTTAGTCAAACTGATGTTATGCTGCTTGACTTTTCTAAAGCATTTGATTCAGTTCCTCATCAAAGACTGCTACTAAAGCTTGACTACTATGGCATTAGAGGAAATATGCTTAAGTAGATCAAAGCCTTTCTGTCAAATAATTCACAATCAGTCTTAATAAATGGTACGCAGTCCTCTTCAAAGCCAGTCCTTTCTGGGGTTCCGCAGGGCTCAGTTTTGGGCCCTGTTCTATTTTTGTTATATATTAACGATATCCGATCATCTGTCAAGTCAAGCCTACGTCTCTTCGCAGACGACTGCATTCTTTACAGAGAAATCCATGATGCACAGGATTGTTGGACTCTACAAGATGATCTTAAACAATTATCATCTTGGTCAAATACTTGGCAATTACACTTTAATGTTAAGAAATGTTATCATCTTGGAATAACTTGCAAGAAAACCCCGATTGTGTTTCAATATTCTGTGGATGGTCAGCTTATCTCTAGAGTTCCCTCAGCAAAATACCTCGGAATCACAGTGACAGAAAATCTTTGCTGGAATGAGCATGTTAATAACATCTGCAAAAAGGCAAATTCCACGCTTGGGCTGCTGCATCGCATCCTGAGCGGGTGTGACCCAAAAGTAAAAGAAACAGCATACCGCACGTTGGTACGTCCTAAGCTTGATTATGCATGTTGTGTGTGGAACCCTTACACCAAACACAATATTTATCAACTTGAGATGGTTCAACATCGTGCAGCAAGATTTGTACTTAGTGACTACTCCCGCTTTAGTCATGTCACTCCAATGATTGAACAACTTGGTTGGGATTCTCTTGAAGCTCGTCGACTCTTCTTCCAAGCTAGCATGTTCTATAAGATCCTAAAGGGGCATGTTGGTATTAGCTTTCCTCCCGAGGTGCAAGAAATTGAAAGAGCTACTAGGTTACCGAATAGTCATCCTTTTCAGCAAATTAGTGTTTTAAAAAAGTGTTTATAAGTATTCCTTTTATCCAAGGACGATAGTAACATGGAACAATCTACCCATTGATGACGATGTAAATAAAGTGTGTTGCTCTTGCAGCCATTAAATCGCTCGAATAATGCTATTTATATGTAGACATAATTGTACTGCTTCCCTTTTTTACTATTTTATATATTTATATGTATTTATATTTAATTTTATTTGCTCGTATATTTTACATTTAAACTCCTAGTATAGTTATTGCTGTTTTAGGAGTAAACTCATAAAAGATTAAAGATTAAAGTAAAAGGTTTCCTATATTTTTATTCAAAACGAGAACGACAAGAACTGGAAAAAAAAGACCTGAACTTCCAGGACAGCGCAACGATCGATGTCAAACAAATTTACAGGCTACTGAGATCCATGCGAGATAGACCCCAGCTTCTTAGAGGGGGGAGGGGATGGTTCTATTTTTAGATTAGCCCGTGGGATTCTTCTGCATTGCTTCCAGCTCTGCTTCCGCTACATCAATATTCTATGGATTTCTTTAACCTCTTCCGATCCCTATATGTGACCCACTTTATATCGATAAAAGTTCTAATTTTAGAACGCTGTCCATAATGCAAGTTTTCAAGTAATCAAGATTCAACTCAACTCTGTCGAAGAACGATTATAACAATAAGGATTTCTCTTTCCTTTAAAAATACTTAATTTCGTTACCGGGCCTCACTCTTCCCACAGAAACCAATGATATCCCTGAAAACTTGAAAAAAATCATCCGCGTAAAGGCCTCTAGGCCTCTTGTTTAAGTATATATCGTGTTACCCTTGCCATTATTTAAAGCTAACCG
>OZ026600.1:13035434-13064434 GCA_964020085.1 Micromussa lordhowensis
TAACATTTTATCACAACTTCCACGTGCAGGCTCAGAACATTCAACTTATCTTGTTGTAAAGTTAACAATTACTAGTAACCACAGTAAACCTCAAAACAATTATTCAAATTTGCAACCTTTATTTATCCCATGTATTATACAGAACATTCAGAGAGTAAAACTCTAGAAAACCAAATCAGTTCAGTGCTACTCACCATGCGATGACCTAGCTTTGAAAGAGGTTCCTCGATTACTGTTTTCCCAGGTTTTTTTCCAAATGGTTGGAAAGGAACCTTTCTTTAGCCTTCTAACATCGCCATCCACATGGACTGACCTTTCAAAGGAATCTGGCGTAAAATGGTCAGATCAAACAGCGAAGCAACCATCTGGTTTGAAATGTGCACTATGTGTGCCGACAAAAGCTTTCCATTTCGAGCGAAATTCCGGCCGATATATCAGAAACATTACTGCATCCTTGCACAACACAACGTCGCGAAGGCATGCTTTTACAAGAAACACACAAAAGAAAGCTGGGGAACAATTCTTTCGAATTTTATTCCTTCTTTCCTGCGGAACCAGAACAACAACTCTCTCTCTCTCGGCATACCAAATTAGCCACGTTTGTTTAGATTTTGTTGAGTCGTTGACGTCACTTCCGTTCTCGACCCTGTTTCTTCTTCTTCATGCAGAGTTCTGTAGTTCAAATAATGGCGGGCGTTTCGATCACGAATATACAGGGTAAATTATAATACTCGTCGGAATTTTGCCTTACGATTTGGCAAATTTGTTACTTAGGGTAAGTACTTTCAACATCTGAGGAGAAAAGGAAAGGTGCATTTTTGGTCGCAGTAGCACTTTAAGAATTCTCTGCATGCGCACATACCCAGCATTACTGTAACACATGTTCTTTACAGCATTAAAATCAAAGTATTTTAAAGCAGAATTTTAAACTTTTCTCCAAATCCACATATATTGTAGATAACGTTGTGTAATTTAAATTCATGCATTAAAATGTTGGGGTTACTGTGCTTGTTTAACAGAAAATAAGCATTTCTTTCTCTGTTGAGCTTAGCTTGAGAGAAATCTTTTTCATTTTGTATGTACACATGCTCATGTGTGTACACTTACGATGCAAAAATTGTGCACAGTAGGGATGCACAAAACAATGCCAAAGAATCACCTTAATTATGCAAAATAAGACCAAGTGTGAAAATAATGGAAGTGCAGGGGCTGAATCGGCTCTTCGTGTGAGTCTGTCCACGAGTGCCTCCAATCCAGCGTGATCTGAACTCTTTGAAGTTATGAGCTTTTCTGCCCTTTTAACATCTTGTGTTCAGTGTCCTTTGTAGGCTGCTCGGACCGACTTCATTTTGTTTATATCCTCTGTCATTTTTAGATCCTGGTCCCGGCACCAA
Source organism: Micromussa lordhowensis (assembly GCA_964020085.1). Classification (NCBI taxonomy): domain Eukaryota; kingdom Metazoa; phylum Cnidaria; class Anthozoa; order Scleractinia; family Lobophylliidae; genus Micromussa; species Micromussa lordhowensis. The sequence continues at coordinate 13,036,829 of OZ026600.1, forward strand.
TGTTACAATGATTGTAATGACGTAGTATCACAATGGTCAAGACACCTGTTTTCTTTATTGTGTAAATCTTGAAAGTACATTGCACACATTGTGACATCATAATTACATAATTTATGACACCATGTGAGGGTGCATGACAGCTTTTTCTACTCGCATTACAACAAGGAGTCGACCAAAATTAGGCGATATATTTTCCATTATTTGTTATTTCTTATTGTGAGCAAGAGTGAGTGTAGATAAAGATTGCTTCCATGAGGAATATGGACATTTTCTTATTTTATTTTCTTATTTTTCCTTTTTTTATTTACCTTTACCTTTTGGATCTTAATCTGCTATACATTGTGATTTTTAATTAGGTTTTAAATAAATTCTTAATTAGGTTATTAACTATATCGAGTATTTTAAATTGTAACAATGTTTCTAGAGGGCCACATTCAATGTTTTTTTTTTTAATATTAAGTATCACCCTCTTTAAATAAAGACTGATTGATTGATCTCTTATCACACAAGCACTCAAGAATAATGACATCTATTTGAACTTAACCCCTCCTGTTTCGAAATGTTGTTTCCCTTGAGGGTTCGAATTAATGGGTGTAACTGTACAAATATTTCATAACCAAAGAGTGTAGTGCAAATTAACCATTACATGAATGAGTTGGCACCAAGAGACCTTTGATTGTCACCTCTAGATCATTGGTTTCCATTGGCTCTTCCATCAATTGCTGAAAATTTTGGAGTAAAAATAACTGAACTTACCTTATCCAAATTCTAAGATTTCTAAAATTACATACTTAAGAACAGGATCAACTTAATAAATAAACAAATAAATAAATAAATACTAATAAAAGTGTTAAAGATTAAACCAATACCAAGTAAAAGTCTTTTAGGAGTGAGATTTATGAATGGTACCATTTTGCTCTTGTCTCAGGTAAAAAGTTGCAAGTTAGTTTGTGACATGTTCATTGCTCTAACCTTGCAGAAAGAGGGAGAACTTAGAAAATACAAGAACTTGTGGTCTGGCTGGGGAAAAAGATACTTCAAGCTGGAAAGAATGTACCTACATTACTTTGAGTCCAAAGATGTGAGTGCTATACTTAAGGCCTTATGGGCCTTTTGATTTTAATTTCCCATGGAGCAAATTGAATTTCTTTGTCTGTCAATTATTATGTTCATAAGCTGTTAGAAGATCTCTTCTTCAAAACAAACTTGTTTAATGGGTCAAACATCAAACTAGCACAAAAAAAGCTGTGAAAACAACTCAGGACTCAAAAAACTGTAATTCATGTAAATAAAAATCGTACATGCAACTTAACACATACATACGAACTAGGAAAATAATTCATATTTCTGAACATGTGCACACTATTCACATGCCATGCCACTTCAGTATCTATCTTCTCAATTATATGCAATGCATGCATAGTGAAAACAGAAAATATCTCGATATAATCTTTTCTATTTTCCCTTTTTAACTTGGAAACTCCAAGTTCTAGGTATGGATGGCAGATTCACTTGATCCTTCCTCCCTTCCTTCTTGCTTCCTGTTAGACTCTTTGTGATCAAATGTGCTGACCAATTGAGAAAGCTTTCACAGTTGTAACAAAGCTCAAGTTCTATTCGATCTGAAGGTGAAACGATTTTCTAACGGATTGATTAAATTAAATTTTTATCAGCAGTTTTTAAAAATGATGTACATTGAATAGATTTCCACATGAACGTCTCTATATATAGAAGCTAAATATATATTAAATAGCTCATTAAATAGCATCAAAGGTGTCTGCTTGATACAGATTTAACTGTAATCTATTGTCAAAAAAGAAGATATTGAAAATCACAAAATTGATGAGCTCTATGCATTTTTGAATGATTTAAGCCGTGATTAAAATTTTTAGACGATAAACAGACAAGACAATTGAGGAAAATTTGAACAACAGCTTTCGCTATTATTTATACAGTATTGTAAACGAATATGGATATGGTGAAATGATATGAAAAGACAGTTGACAGGACTGGGAGGTCACTAATATCGCCTTGAAAAGGGATTTTATATTCATATTGTAAATTAATTCTGAAAAACCCTTTGGGGAGGATTAATAAAGTATTGTATTGTATTGTAAGGGAAGGAAAAAATGAAAAGAAAAAAGAAACTATTACAACACGGGGTAATCATATTTGGTCACCAGCCCAAGCTGGAATCCTGCCAAACAGAGCTTAACTTTGTTGAGCTGATGAGATGTGGTGCTGTTCTTTATTTCTAAGATCTCTCAAAAGGTAACAAAGAAAGAAAAAAATCACTGATATTGGCTGGGAAAATGAAGAATGAAAAAATAGGAAAGAAAATGACAATTATTACCTACTTCGGTGCTTTGTTAAGAAGCCGTACTTTCTTTGTAGTTGTCTGCGACAAGGATCGCAGATAATTTTATGAATGTTTTCAACAGTGTTACATCTCCTTTTGTATTCTCTTAGTTACATTTTGCACTATTAATTTTGTTAACTTCACCTCTCTAGCTCAATATACTGTATAAAATGATATATGACCTACAGATTAATACCTCAGTTCAGTGGCATCAAAATTGCCACTGTTAAACATCCTATTAAACAAAGAGATACAGTGTAGGCTGAACATCAAGAAGAAGAGAGCTATTACACAAAATGACACTCAGTGTTCCCGTCATCTTGATTTGAAAAGGAAAAACATCAAGAAGAAGATTTAGAGAGAATCTAGAAGACAATATTGGCAATATGTCAAATCTATTATTACTGCAAAGGGGGATGATGCTAATCAGTGTTTGGGGATGAAGAGATCCCTGTCCTTTATCAAACACCAGAGAACTGACAGCATGGGATCACCAGCTTTAAGAATCAATGGTAGATCCATATGAGATCATTACAAAGAAATCAACACCACCGCAACAAGCACAATAATTTCCCACTACTCTAATAACCCCATAATGAATGATGTCAACATAACATGGGAGGGCATCAAAGAACTGTTTGTTGCGGGAATTGCATACACCTAAAGCACCTGGCCCAGACGGAATCACACCAATAGGTTTGAAGGAGTTAGCCAAAGTTACTTGGTTACTTGTTTACTTGGTTACAGTTACTTGGTTTCATCCAAGAACTTGTTAACAACATGCATGATGGTAGCCAAACTGACATATTAGTAATGGATTTTACTAAAGCATTCAACAAGGTCTGCCACTGACGCCTCGTCACAAAGCTGTTGACATGTGATATACATGGCAAGAACTTCATGTGGATAAGAGCAATACTAACCAACAGGAAATAACGTTTTCTGCTAAATGGAGTGTGTTCAAAGTATGTGGAAGTGTCTCTGGCGTCCTACAGGGCTTAGTCTTAGGCCAACATGTATGCCTGTTCCTTCTCTTTATATTTGACCTTCCTGAGCGACTAATTTCTGTAAGATTATTTGCAGATGACACCATTGCATATCAAATATCTCACCGTTAATTCAAAGTTGGACTCACATTCTTCTAAAATAATGATCTTAACAACCTAGCTCAATGCTAGAAAATGTGGGACATGAATTTCCACCCAGATGAATGAGAAATCCTCTGAGTTGGGCAGAAACTTCAGCTCATCCCGCGTGACTGTATCCTCCATGACCAAACCCTTCAATAAACTGACACTTCAAAGTACCTAAGTTTTACAATTTTGTCAAAGCTGAGTTGGAACTTTTGTTATTGATAACATTACTGGGAAAGCTAATCATACTCTTGCTTTCCTGAAACAAAATCTACAAGTGAACTCTCCTACATGTAACATCAAGAAATAAGCTTACATTAGGCCATTTTCGCTCCTAACGGGGAGCATAGGGCGTCAACCATGGACCTCCACCTTACTCTATTACTGGCAATTCGCTTTGCCTCTATCCAAGTGATCTGCTTCTTGGCGAGCTCATCTTTCACACTTCGCCTCCAGGATTGCTTCGGGCGACCTCTTCTTCTGGACCTCTGAGGATTCCACTCGCGGGCGGAATGGGTGATATTGTTCTCAGGCTTCCATAAGGTATGCCCGATCCATTTCCATTTTCTTCTCTTAATGCTTTCTTCTATACGGTATTGTTGCGTCCTTTCCCATAGATCTTCATTTGAAATAACCTCTGGCCATCGGACGTTCAGGATCTTCCTTAAACACTTGTTAATAAAGGTTTGTAGTTTCTTGGTCAGTAGTTTCATCGATCTCCATGTTTCCAAACCATACAGAAGGGCAGACTTCACATTTGTGTTGAAAATCCTTAGCTTTGTTTGCAGTCTGATACATTTTTCCTTCCATACAGGCATAAGCATTGAGAATGTCGATTGTGCTTTCCTGATCCTGGCTGTTATATCCTCGTCAGTTCCGCCAGTTTCACTTATGATGCTTCCCAAATATGTGAACTCAGACACTCTTTCAACAGCTTCCCCATGAAGTTCCAATGTTTCTTGTTGTCTCACGCCAATTCTCATCTCCTTTGTTTTCTGGATGTTGATTTTGAGCCCAACCTGCCCACCAGTCTCTTGTAATCTTTCTCCCTTCTCTTTCATATCAACCAGTCGGTGCATTAGTAAGCACTATAAGCTTATTTCAAAGAAATAAGCTTATATTGGCTTAATTCAACCCTTATTAGATTATACAGCAACAACATGGGATCCTTGTGCCAAAATAAACATCAGGAAAATAGATCTGGATACACTCGTCCCAGTGGCAAGACCCTTAAGGAACTGGTGAACACACCTGTTGTGGTTTTGTTCCATCTTTGATCTGCAAAGTCTACGTTCAGAATTTGGCAAAATTTATACTTTTACCCAGTGAGGCCTGGGTAGGGCCAAAGTGAAGAAATAGAAATGACATAATGAACTGATATTTTTAGCCCTTACTCTGTGAAGCCTGGGTAGGGGAAGAGTCAAGAAATAGAAATTGACATAACTAAGGTTTTTTTTAACCTTAGTTCAGACCCATTTTTTGTCCTGAAAAAAGTCAAAAGACAGTATTTTTATTGACTAGACCAAGTTAAAATACCCAGTACTTAAGCAAACCGTAGTGAAAAAAGGAAATCTGTATGTTAAATTCCTCTTAGCTTCAAAAATTCCCCTTTTATGAAACCACAAGGTCTTCAACCAAAGCTTTTAGGAATGTAACTGGATGTTGTGCAACAGTAGTCCTTTTATGAAGCTGCATCAAACCGAGTCACCTAAAACCTTATCTTCATTTAAGCACTCCATCACTTCGATTGGTATTTCTCTTGACTAACGTTTGTGGCCACTCTGGCGTGAAATATTTGTTCACAAGAAATACAAGCGTCTGAAAGAATACAACCATGCTTTATTAAATGCAAATAATACAATGTAACTTCTGTTTTCAAACTCTTCGCAATCTTTTGATGTTTTTTTGATTTTTGAATCAAGCTTCTTACTGGTGATTATCAGACCTGAAGAAACAAGAGCAAAACAACAAGCCACATGGTATTGCAGCTGGTAAGCCAACCACACATAAAGCTGAACTGAAACTGGCACTTTGAAAAGCTGCTGAAAGAAAACTAGGGCCACATGCACACCAGTTCACTATCTTCTTTTTTTTTTGCTGGTTTTTTATTTTTATTTTTTATTTTTAATTGCAAAACACAATTACACTGTACTTACTCTACTTACAATACAACACAATACTTACAGTACTCTACTTACAAACAATAAATAACCTCCTACTTACACTAGTTACCATGTGAATCATACATTACAAGGATACACTTACATACAATGTATGTTGAAAAACAATGCAACAACTTACCCTACTATAAGTTTTTACTTATTTACTTTTTTTGTTATTATTACTTATAAATATGTTACAAATTACTTTATTACAATAACCAACAAAGCTACACATAATCTGTTATTGATTGCTTAGAATTGCAATACACATTTTGATAAAGATTAATAGATAAAGCAAAAAAGCAATTCTGAAAACATACAATACTGACAATTACAGTAATTAAAAAAATGCTACTCGCAAAAAAACAAATCAAAACAAAAACACTACAATTATAATATGCTACTTACAACACACTTTGTGTTTTTTATTTCTTAAAGGCAGTGAGTGCTGAGCAAATGTACACAAGGTCAAATACGGACAAAATGTGCAGTGGATCATGATATCATAACTGAAAAAGAAAGCTTACTAAAATAATGCTCTCAAAAATTCCCACTTTTCAGGAAGAGCGCTTTCTGCATTGGCCTCCATGTTGTAAATAGAAACTGATTTCAATGTTGTAGGAAACCTTCTACCTTTGGTGCGGTTTCTTTTCTTTTACTGATCCAGATATAATGCCTAGCCAGGAGGCAGGAAAAATTAATTTGCTGGTGGTTCTTGAGGAAGAAAGGTTCAGGAGTAATGTAGAGCAAAGTTAGCCTTGTGGTTAACCCATGCCTGAAAGAGACCACTTTAGGACCAAAATAGATGAAGTAGTTTCTTCTGTTCTTCATTACAAAAGGAGCAGTTTGGGTTGTATTTCACTCCAATTTTTATTAGGAAGTTGTTTGTTAACCGTGTGGCCATGGGCCGAGTGTGGTTCACGGTTTCGCCGTGGTTTATTTATTTATTTTTTCGTTTTCGTGTGACCAGACCTAAACTCCCACTTGGCCAAATGTCGAATCACACAACTTATTAATATGTTTATTCGCTAAAAGCTGTTGGAGTATTAATACACGGAAATCGTTACGGATATTGTTTTCTTTAATGTATGTAAAATATATTTTCTTTTCGTGTGATCAAAGCGTTGGATTCAAAGAGAATATTAAATACACTAAAAAATTTATTACGCCAGCCATGGAATTCGCTGGCATTGCAGCTTTCACTTTGGCTACGCTATAAATACGATCGTTCTTACTTTGCAACTTTATTTCGCCAGAAGCAACAGTCATTAATTTAGTTGCAGTTTTGCGAGTATTTCTTGTGGGTTTAAGCAATTAGAGTGAATTCTTTGGCTGTTTCATCGATGCAAGTTAAGAGATTCGAAAGAAAATTAAATTTGTTGAAGTAAACAAGATAGAACTTGCAGCGTTTATGTCAATGCTAGGGGACAATGACACAACCATTCTAAAATTAGCCGTGGATAGCGAAAACCTCGGATTGTCTGACTTTGCTTGTCCTTTACTTATAGCACAAACAAATTAAATTTTGACTTTGAAGGAAGAAAGCTGTTTATTAATAGCGTAGTTGTTTGTAAGTAGCGCTCTGTATGATTGACCTGAATGTAACACCAGGACACAAGCCGCATTTAGGGTTATATACGATTATAAGGGAAAGACTTCAAGGGTCATCCTCCTTGATTCGATTGTAAGGGAAAGTCTTGTGATAACTTAGTGCTAACATTTTGGAGATCAATGTGCTTAATATGATATTTCATCGGAAAGCACACACTGTGTTTTGGCAAATGTTTTTTCAGGGATCGGAAAGACAAACACTCTATTTCGGTGAACATTTTCTTTATATCTGTTAATAAGCCAAAAAAAGTAAAAAACAAAGACAGCATTAGGTGCCCAGCAGGATTTGAACTCACTACCTCTCGCTTGGGAGGCAATCGTCTACTCCACTGTGCTACATCGGCATGAGTGACAATAAACAAAACTTATTTATTATATTGCTTTCAATAAAAATGCTGGGTTGTTAGAACAACAGGCTCATGTAAAAAGAGTCACGCAAAATTACAGGTTGTGTATGTCAAGGGATGTACTGTCTCCAGTAATCCGTGAATCATCAAAGACTGCTTTGGAATGTGCACTGCTTTGCGACTGAGATACATGTACTAAGAAAACAGTTAAATTTTAAAAGCGCTGTTATAAGATCTAAAAGATCTTCTTGTTGCTATTGGTCTACACAAGAAGTTACTATGAAGGACAAAGAGTAAATATCCTTCCAGTGAAACGAAAAGTATGGAAATTTCTCCTTACACTTGTTTTGGGCCGTTGGAAGAACTTGTTTTCTACTCTTAAACTCCCTATACAGTAATTTGGATGAGACCTTTGACTGAGTTACCTCAGAATTATCCAAATTCAAATAAATTTAAGGAGGGACGGGTTGCGCGTTTTTTCTGATTATTTGTGGCCATTCAAGAGGGATTGTGTCAATGATGCTCATTAAAGGCCCATTTTCACCCTTGATGCACTGCGCGCCATGATACCTTGATCCTGAATTTCGTGTTACACGAAATTACCGAATATTGCGAAGCTAACTTGCATCGCTTGTTCCCAAAGCAATCCTTGGAATATTTTTCCTCCTCTTGCTGTAAATACTTTCTCTTGTTGTCATTTTTTATATTTTCTGAAAGTATTTTGTACATATTCTGTATATATTATATTATAATTTTGACTGGTGAAGAGTTTCAACTGAAGTTGACTAGCCTACACAACTCCTATGGTTCGTGACATTTGCCGTTCTCTGTTCGGTCTCTCGACCTTTTTGTTGCTTCACTCGTGTTTAGTTTATGAAGGGCACTTCATGTTGTGTTATAAAGAGGATTTTTAGTAGAGCTGAGCCGTTGGACTGTGCTATAGCAAATTTTAGAGGTCATAGGTCTGCATGGTTTCCGCTGTTATCGGCATGTCGCTTTGCCGAGTGTAACACCTCTGTAGTTTGCCATGTGTTTATGCATTGTTTAGGCTCATTTCTCAGTAATGCAAGATATATCTCCAAGAATTTGCTTTCGAGGGACAAAATATGAAATTTACTGTGGACATGTTGCTTACTTGCATCATATATTGTGACGCCGGGCCAGGCCGTTTGATTAAAACTGCATGCAAGTACAGTATGTAGATTCTTATCACGGATATCATATTTGTCCTCGTACGTTTTTCTTCGGAGACGTCGTAGCTTTACTTCAAGAAAGCTATACGTTTGTCTAGAGACGTTCTTATGTTGCTTGCATATATCTGATCGAGCTTATGTTTCTCGAACTCGATGTTTATTTCTCCTTTTGTTCATTCTGACGCCACATGATTCAAATGTAGCTGTTTACGCACAAGTCTGTTGACTGTGTTGCGTGTTGTATATGCCGTTTTGTTCAGCTTACTTCAGACAAGACCATGGTTTCGATCCTCCATGTGGAGTTGCCGGTATTTCTAAAATACTCTGTACATCTGAAGTTGCTAGTGCAACTAGTAAATGTGTGAGAATGTAAGACATTCTGCGACTTGGCACAAACATATGGTGTTGCGTACACTATCGATTGACGACCCATAAACGTTTCGTTGCTAGGATTCATCGTTGTTCATGAATTCATCCACTTTCATGAAGAACCAGTACTTATTACTGGAATTAAACAAGGCAATGTGGCACAGACTAAACACCGCGCGAAGCTTTGAATGATGTTTCCCGTCAAATACAAGCTGATAAAAATAGATGGCAAATCAGAGTGCGTCATTTGATAATAGATCGGTTTCAAAACAAAAACAAACTACCGCGTTGCATCAAGGATGAAAATGGGCCTTTAAACTAAAATGCTCTATTGGTGATAGGTTTGCTTTTAACACCCTTTAGAAAAATTCCAGCATCACAGAAGAGGTCACCAATCGTAATGATTCCTTTAGCAAACAAGTCTTTTTTAAAGATCGAGAGCTTTTCAACAGTAATATATTTATTATTCCAAATAACCTGGTGGACAATATCCTTGTGCTATGACATGATAGACTGTTTTAACATAGACCAAGCATCCAAACACTCTTTATAAAAGGTTGGAAGGTAAACAGGTTAAGAATAAATTCCCCACCTATTTGAGAGGGAAAGTTATTCAATGTTAACTTCCATGAACCTTTGTTTTCTCTATCTGCAAATCTTTTTAGTACCCTCACTCTTTGTGGAAGGAGCATTGATTGAATGTCTAACATCTTGAGACTGCCATCTTCGATATTATTGATAAGGGCAGCACGCTTGATTTTATCATTGCCTTTCCAAATACATTGATAGATCAAACTGTTGATTTCTTTAATCAAATCTTCTGTGATTGCAATTAACGCCGCTTTACTCAAAAATTTAGGAATAATAAAAGATTTAACAATCTGTATTCTTCCTAGTAACGTAAGGCCCTCTCCACTTCCACATACTTAATATGTCCCTTATAGATTTAAGAATTGACTCAAAATTTGTTTTCATCCTTGAAAGTATGTTATAGTCAAAATAGATTCGCAGAATTTTAATAGATGTCTGTATTTTATGAGGAAAGTTAGTTTGATCAAGAGAATGTCTACCAATAGCAAAGATTTCCGTTTTGTCATTGTTGACTTCAAGGTTTGAAAATTTAGAAAAAAGCTGCAGAATCACCACCAAACGGTAATATGATGCCATATCTCTGTGAAAACAAGTCATATTATCAGCAAAAACAGTTAATTTGATTTCTTCTCCTTTAACTAATATACCCCTGATTTCATTATCTTCTCGAATTTGGCAGGCAAGATGAGCTAAAATGAAAAATAAAGGTGACAAGGGATCACCTTGTCTAACCCCGCCCCTGACCGGAAATAAATCAGTGGTGAAACCGTTGTTTAAAACACAACTGGATATGTTAGAATAAAAAGTTTTAATCCGCTGTAAAAAATATGGTCCAAAGTTAAATTTTTCCAAAACTGTAAAAAGAGAAGAAAGGTTTAGCGAGTCAAATGCTTTCTCAAAATCAATTGCCTGGAGAATAACTGAACGATCTGTAATTAATAGGGCTTCAAGGACAGTGTAAACACAAGCGTGTCGCTGATTCAAGTCAGTGTTGATCGCGAACTTGAATAGTGTTTAATTTACATCTACAGTGATACGAAAACTACTATAAGCCGATGTGAAAAGAAGTCTGGCAATCACGCAGTCACGCAGTAAAATCCATCATTCTCAAAAACTTTAAATTACTTCAAAATGATCCCGATACTGGTAGAATCTTTTCGCAACCGCCATTAATTTCATTCAAACGCAACAGAAACATAGGTAACTTTTTAGTTAGCAGTGCATTCAAAACGAGTGAACAACCTGGAACTTTTAAATGCGCACGCGTGCGATGTAAAACATGTCCTTTCATATACAACGTTGAGAAACTGTCAGGACACAAGCGATCCATTAAGATCACAGACCATTTTACCTGTACCTCAGCCAATGTCATCTACTGTATAACTTGCACTCTTTGCAAAAAGTTATATATCGGCGAAACAGGTAGACGACTAGCTAGGCGACCGTTTCCGAGAACACCTTCGCGACGTAGAAAAAGTGATAAAGACGCTTCTAAACCGGTCGCTAGACACTTTAATCTGCCGAATCATTCTAAGCAACATATGGCAGTCTGCGGCCTCTCCCTACATCAAGGAAGCACAGAAAGCCGCAAAACTCTTGAACAAAGATTTATTTTTCAAATCGGCACTCTTAATCCTCACCGTATCAACGAACGCTTTTCATTCAACTAATTCATTCTGTTGTTTTTCACATTGCCAGGCACCAACCAATAGCATAGCTCCATATTTCTGTATATAAACCACGCACAACCCACAATTCCTTGATTCGCTCCGACGAAGGGCTAACGCTCGAAACGTCAGCTTCTGAATCTCTTTACGGTGGACAATTCACATTATCAACCCAGTTGATAAAACCAAATTATTTTGTAATTTTAAGTTTGGTCACTGTAAAAAACAATATCAAACGATGATCATTTCTTAATCTTACCACCTAAAATGAAATTTGTAATACTCGCATCATTGTATTCAAACGTTGGCTTTGTGTGTTACCACAATGCAAAGTATTGGTACTTGCAGTGCACTCGCGAGAATGAAACGAGACATGTCTCAAGATAAACGAGACGCGTCTCGAGAGAAACGAGACGCGTCTCTCGAGAAGGTGGTAAACTTACATTTGAGTGGTACTGTAATGCAGCCATAACTTTTGCCATACAGTACCAGCATTTGGATCCTTTATTTGTTTATACAGGTGTAGTCTGCTTTGTTTATGTGGGTAGTTATAAGTTACATATGTAATTGGAACTTTTTCATTTCATCTGTTACCGGTATGTGTCTGCTTTGTCTGAAATGACTGTGAATCAGCCTAGTTGTAAACATTTTTTGACCACCCAAAAGTAATGGCTGCCCAAAAGTAATGGGTACCTGAAACTAGCGACTCCTTTTGCCTGCTAAATCTGAAAGTAACAGGGGCCATTACTGGATGAATTCCAAAAAAAGTTGAATTCCAGCTTACCCTAGAGACCAGCAGCTCAAACATTTTGCTCGTACTGGGCAGGCATTATTTAACCTCTTTTTTTTTTAGTTGGCAGACATGTTGCCTGAGTCCTTGCCAAATTGAGCTAGTGAGAATGAAAAGTTACTTGCCTGCCAGGAAAATGTACTTGTTCTGACAAATTTTTTCAAGCCCTGCAGTTCAGCCAATCAAGCTCTGTATTTACATTGCTAACAAACTACACTGTAGGAGAATTCTACTATGCTTATTGTTAACAGTACCAATTTATTTTTAACCCTTTCATTTTTAAAGGCTAATTTGTTATCTACTTCACAGGCTCCAAGCCCTGTTAACACAGTCACTAGAGGAGATGTTGATGCTGTAAAGTCATCTACCTCTTTCCCAGACAGACAAAATGTTTTTGAAGTTCATACAAAGTCAGGGATTGTTTGGTACTTACAAGCCAGATCACCAGTAAGTTGCCTTTGCTGTGAGTTTCAAAACTTTATTGTAATGTTTGAAACCCCATAGGGTTCTCAGATGTAATAGTTGTGGCAAGGTGCGAATGAGGCCAAATATCCAGACCTACATGTAGTATATGTCCTGTAAGCCTAAAACCAGACCTAAAAACGTCAAATGGCCTGAAATGTAACCCACCAAAAAATCCTCTTTTTAACTTGGAAAATATTATTTTCCAAGTCGTAGATGTGTGTGGAGAAATTTCACTCTGTCACTCCGTTATTCCATCACTCCATCACACCTTCACTCCTTCACTCCATCACTTGTTCAGTCCATCACTCATTCACTCCATCACTCCTTCATTCCCTCACTCCGTCACTTGGCACTCTGTCACTTGGTCACTCCTTAATTCTGTCACTTCTTGTTAGATATTTTGAACGCCAGGCTGGGGACTCCCATATCAAAAGGTTGGGGATGCTCTTTGGAGAATTTAAATTATGGTAAACCCCCAAAGGTGACCAATCAGAGCATGGCTCCAGCTTTATTTGAATCTTAAAACATACCACTTAAAAGGGAAGAGGCTCACTTACTAGCCTCTGTTCAGGAAAGGACACCAAAAACTTGATTTATACCCCAAAGCAAGACAACAAGCATCCCCAACCTTTTCATATGGGAGTCCACCCCAAGTTTCAAGCAGTCTGTTGACATTATACATGCAATTGACTTAATGTAGCTTAATTATTTATTGTTTATAGGAGGAAATGGTATCTTGGATGAGAGCTTTAATGCCAAGTTATACTGATCATTGTACTCTAGATGACCTGCAGGGCCAGCAGGTATGCATGACCTTTCTTCTTTTGATGTTCACTGTTATATAATGCTGTAACAAAGGTTGTCACATTATTTTGACTATCTTACCTTTTTAGTTCCTCTTGCTCTCAGTAACTAGGCCTGCTTCATTGAAATGCCTGTTTGCTGGTAACCCCACACATTAAGTTCAATACAGATAGGTTGTCTGGTACATGACCGAAGATTTGGGGGAAGGGAAATTCTGAAATTTCATCTAGCTTTTCTTGTTAATATTTGGACCACTCCTTTTGAAAAAAATAATATATATATGTTATTTGTCGGCTGGGAGGTTTGTATGGTGAAAAACTGTGACCAAGGTCTTAAAAATGCCGCTGGAAACCACAGCATTTTCAAGCCCCAGGTCACAGTTTTTCACTATGTTGACCAACCCTAAGCCAGCAAATAACATATTTATTTTTTTCCTGCAGTAAATTGGCTTACAGGTGGGTTTGTTTTCTCAACTTGTCATTGAATTGGCTTACATGCCACTGGTCTACCAAACCATTCATAAAAAATTTAAAGAGCAAATGAGTGAATAACTCAGATACTAGACAAAGAAAGATTTGTTAAAGTTCTCCAGAATTGTTTTTCCGGTGTAAGATTTTGTGCAAAGTTTGAATTGTATACTACCTAAACAATTTCTGTCACTCGTTGTGAATCACTCAAAATTAGACTTTTTCTGCTGTAATGCCGCAAATCGATTAGCAGAAAGTGAGGAAATTTGTTAAGTGTATTCCACAGAAATTCTCTTAGGTACAGCAATGATCAGAGAGGTAAACTTGACTGAAATTGACTCATTTTTTACTAAAATTTTATGGCAAGAGAAGCGCAGTATTACGCACCATTACAGTGCCGAGCCACAAACAGCCAAACAAACTCTCACAACTTCAAAACACTTGCTTGAAATTTCCTTACAGTGACTTTCCTTGCCATTTAAAAGTGAATAGAGATAAACCTGTGTTGATTAATTGTTGGTGGAAGTGTAAAAAAGGCAAAAGATTGACGATTGCCACTAACTTATAGGAGTGAAATTTAGGAGCAATCTGTAAACCAGGGTCCGGATAGGAAAATCTGGACCGCTGGAGCAAACGCAAATTGGCCAATCAGATTCAAGGGTTTAGAATTCTGGACCACTGAAAAGCTGGAGAAAAATATAAGTCAGCATATCATCTCTGACAATAAATACCATGCAAACTGTCAGACTACTTGAAGACAGATTTTTGCTCTGATGAGGGATAGAGCATGAAATCAAAGTTGAATCAAAGAGTGATGCTATCAAATTCAGAAACTTGCAGGGAATGTTGGCTAGAACCCACCATGTTCTAGATGAAAGAGTCTGAATTGGTATCCCAAATGACACCAAAAGCATGTGCCATTTCGCCCACATCCTTGGCAGAGTGAGTTCCCCTATTGTTTTGTAATCATTTAAAATATCCCTTTTCCATGTCCATGTCAATAGTTTTCCTGCACTTTTTCAACTGAGCATCACCATTAAGAGTGACCAACTGTAGTTATTGGGAATTATAATCCACCCATTAAATTTTGATTGATTTTATTGGCTATTTTACGTCATGTGGTATAAATCTCTGGACAGTTATCACGCAATAACCCCCGCGCAAATCGATATTTGTCCTCCGATTTTTTCCGTCGAAGAGAAACATAGTCAGCACAAGAATTTCAACTTTTCTTTTCTCTTATTTAATATGGAAGGAAACCAAACTAGTGTTACTGAGTCTAGCGATGGTGACATTAAAAAGCTGATGGCAAGTGCTGTTCCGGAAAGTACATAAAAGTCACCAAAATACGCTGTCAAAGTCTTTGAAGGTGGATAGAGTCACGAGTAGACTTTTAATATTTAGTCCTATGTAAATTTAAACCGACTCATTTTATATTACAAAATAAAGATTTAATACAATGTAATAACTAACTATAAAATAAACCAACCGTTCACGTCCGACTTTAGCGTGGAGGAAGGAGAGAAAAATTCCAGTCGCACTTGAAATCATGGAGCCGGCAGAATTGTCAACCATGTTGAAACCTTTTTGCGCAGAAGCCAGAAAATTCAGTGGAAGGAAAACCATACAGTCGCAACACTGTGAAAGCCAATTTGTTCCGGGCTGGACAGATTTTTTTTCCGGTTCCCTTCAAAGAAAGCCGTTTGCCATTATTTGGGATAAGTATTCAAGCCGGCAAACGAATCCATCACTGAAAGATCTTGCGCGACAGGGATTGATTTCTTTCACAAAGCACCAGCGTCCAATTTCCGGCGAAGACCTTGAAGTCCTCTATGCAGCAAATCAGCTTGGCCTGAATGCTCCAGAAAGTTTTGCAAATTCATTCTCTACTCTGGCTGAAGTACTTCATCTCAAGCGAGAGAGCGACGAAAAATCAGTCCACCTTCAAGTGCTACAGATTTTAAGCATTCTGTGTTTCACAGATGTAAATTCTGAGACTGAAATATATTTCTTTCTAGTCAAGTTTATGAACAGTTCGTCGGAAAATATGAACCAAAAGCGCCAAGTTTTCGAGTTTTTGATCCGAGGGGCGTTACGAAGAATTAATTTCACATGACAGCTTGTCAAATTTGTCCAATCACAGTGGAGATAGGGTTACTTAAACCAATCAAATTTACGTTGCTCCCTCACGTCAATCACGCGCATTCGCCATCAGATCACCAATGGCTTTTTTACCAAGTTTACGAGCGTTTTTTTGCGAACTGAAAATTAATGGGAGGGTTATAAAATAAATAAACCCCTTTCTGGCTTGCTGGTATGTCGGCTGATAATGTCCTTGGCTGAGAGATTGTCCACAAAATTTCACATTTGCCCTCGAAGCTTCACTTCTCGGCCAAATGTTCATTTTTCGGACAATCTCTCAGCCGAGGACATTATCAGCCGACATACCAGCCGCCTGAAGGGGTTTATTTACTAATTCTTCACAGGACTAAGATTTGACCCTTTTTATTTTGCCAAAAATACCCTTTTGGTGACTATTTCGTAGGTAGGACATTGACTTTCACACCTTTGCTCGCTCCTTTCTTCTGTCCTTTGATTACTGTTAACTTTTTAGTAACTCCACTGACCAGTATATAAAGCAGTGGCTGTCAGTTGTGTCCAAGTCGGAAAAGGTTTAATCCTCAAGTGATTTGTTTCTGTGACAATGTTTCAATTTTGCGAATTAGAAATATCACCATAACTTGCCGCGGCTGTAAAACAGGAAATGGCAGTCATTGGACACAAGTAGATACAGCATTGTTGCTTCAGTTTATTTGAAATAGGGACGCAAAGGAGAGAAATAGAATCCCGCTTTGTCAGAAGCTAACTAAGAGAAGGCTTCAGGAAGGCAGTACTGTTCATGAGTGTGGTTGTCAATACTTCTCAAGATGTTTGCTCAAGATATTGGGCTCAGCTTCATCAATACCAGGATTTATTCCCTGGCTTCAAAAAGTAGATTGTCAGATTCTTTCCAAGACTTTCCCTGGTTATTAACTAAATAATATTCTGAGATGTGTCTTGCCACAAACTTTTGTATACCAAACCAAAGTTGTGGCTTTATTTTCACGAATGTTTTGGTTTTGTACCAGAATGCTTTGGCCAAACAAGACAATAAAATGCTGTTGATAACTAATAAATGTGTCAAAATTATGAAAATAAAAAAGACAAAATAGAGCGTAAAGTCTGGAGGTTCACTAAAAGATAAAGTTCCTCACATACAATTTTTCTCTATATGTTGCAACCAAGTATGTTATGTGTTTACAAAGATAATTATCCTGTTTTAGCTAGGCAATCAACCTCTACATGTTCCAAATTTTTATAAAACCATTCAAATGTCGTGCTAGTAGCAATTTAGCTGATAAAGTAGCTCAGATTCCTTTAATTATCACGTTTCTGCTCATTGGCCACTAACAGCTCATAGTGCTGCGGCCCTATTGTTTTCGCTTTTATTCTTAGCCGGAACATGACTTTAACATCTTTGGGTTATCTTATTTGTAAGTCAGCTTTGTTCTCTTAATAACCTTTAATTTTATCCAAATATATACTTGAGCTATCAAAACCATAAGAAATCATCCCAAGAATTCTAAAACAATAGCAGCTTTTAAAATTTGCTAGCCCCAATATGGATTCAACATACCAACTTTCAAGTTGTTTTGACTTTCTTTTCAAACATTGCAATGAAACGAAGCCACATAAATGGGCACTGAATACCCAGTATAAAAGCATTGATGGATTTATAAAGTAACATACTTACACCCTTGTTCCAGCATAACTTAACCAACCTCTGGTTGAGGATATTTAACAATTATTCCACAAGCGCGCGTTGCATATGAGATGATAGATAGCCAACGAGGCACATAGTGCCGAGTTGGCTATAATCATCTCATATCCAACAAGTGGAATAATATTGTTAAATATCCTCAACCAACTGTGGGGATCGTGCAACAAAAAATACAAACAACAATAATCAATATAAATAAGTAAAGATAAGCAATTGATTAATACAAATCTAAATTATGTGTTTTCCTAAATAGATGAAGTTAAGTTAAAAGTAATTGTTTGGTCAATTTCGATTTAAAGGCTTTTACAGAATTTACATTTTTAAGATCATTACTTACATGTAGGTTATTCCATAGTTTGGCTCCACGGTATGAAAATGAACGTTGAGCGGTGGCCAATCTGCATCTTAAAATGTTCAGATGATTGCTCTGTGTTGTATTTCTAATATTAGTTTAAGAGTGAAATGTAACTTTTTCTGCCAGATAATCAGGGACGAGATTATGAATACATTTAAAAATCATTATTGCATCATTTAGATAGAGTCTATTGCAGACAGGCAGCCAATTAAGAGATCTAATGCCTTGTGAAATATGATCAAACTTTCGGAGTCCCAAAACAATACAAGCAGTGAAATTCTGAACCAGTTGGAGTTTCTTAATATTGGAACGACTAGTGTTCAACCAAACCGTCGAGCAGTACATGAGTTTACTAAAAATAAAACAGTTCATAAGTAAAATCATTGTCTTCTTATCTAATAGGTGCTTGATTCTGTTTATTTGAATCAGTTTGTTTAGACAGTTGGAAGCGGTTTTGGTAATATGGTCATTATAAGTTAGTGACTGGTCAATGTAGATACCAAGATCTTTGGCAACAGTGACAGGAGTAATTTCTTTTCCAAGCATTGAGACAGGTACTGTAGGCAGCCGTCTTAGGAGTTGTGGTATGCCAATAAACAGGACTTTGGTTTTATCTGGGTTTATTAGTAAAGAATTTCGACAACACCAGCTGCAGATGTTGTTGAGGTCCTCATTCAGGTTGTCAAGTAGCACAATAACAGAGACCTTTTTGTCATCCATTGCTCTCAACAGGTCATCGGTAACACAGAGAAGGGCTGTTTCCGTGGAATGGAGCTTATGGTTACCACTCTGGGTTTTCGCTAGTTTCTTGTTTGCAGATAAGAAATCAACAAACTGTCTATGAACCAGGCGCTCAGACACCTTTGATAACACAGGCAAAAGAGAGATAGATCTATGATTGCACGGTTCTTCAGAATCACCTGACTTTAAGACTGGAGTTACCTCAGCAATTTTCCATGACCTTGCAAAGGTTTTAGTATTGAAGGAATTGTTCATGATAGTTGTGATCGCCGGAAGAGTCGCTGGCAGACTGTCCTTGAGTACTCGAACAGACACTTTATCATAGCCAGGTGCTTTGTTAGTGGCGAAGCCCCTAATAACAGATTCGACCTCCTTATCTGACACAGCATGAAATTGAAATATTTCAGGACATTCATCAGGTGTTGGCACTGTACATGTAGTTGTAGGATTAATGTCAAAGTTATGTTCAGTAGCAAGGTTACTAGCTTTCTGGGCAGTGACGCATCCCACAGTCAACCTGCCAAGAGCCACTTAAGCCTGTATATGCTCATCAATAATTTAACATACAGAAAGACTTTAACATACAGACTTTAACATACAGACTTTAACATACAGAAAAACCAAAATGAAAACCATCCAAACCCAACCTGATGTGGAGACTCAGATGGAGCAGGAGTTGGGAGCAGTGGCCTGCAGAGGACAGAAGAAGACAGCTGACTCCATGATGTTCCCCTTTGCATTTTTGGCAGGCATGTCAGAAATGGCATCATCCAAAGTGCCAGCAGCACATTCCCTCGTTCCAGGAGTGGCAGTACGAGGTGTCTGAATTCCACTCACAACTTGAAGATGTGGGAATAGGGGCTGACCTAAGATGAGAATTGTGCAGGTCAGAGTTCGTCTTGGGCCAATCCCTAAGAGCAATTGCGGCAGCATCATTTCTAAATGCCAAATCATACACCAGCCACGCATAACTTGGAAATTGCCTAGCTGTTTGGATGTTGCGTATCTCAACCTGCCTCTGTTTTGAGGTTCAGACCATCGGTTTCCCATCAAGGAATGTTTGCGGCTGGCTTTCAATGGCATGCAGGTTTACTGATAGCAGGTCTGCCAGATCAGTAAAATGACTGCCCATAATCATGGAGACTAATTTTCTCTGGAACTGAAGCATGCCCTGGACCAACCACGAATGCTTTATCCAAGACTGGAGGAGATGGTTGCACAGTACTGGAAAAAATACCTAAGGGAAATGATGAGGAAATCAGACTCGGTTGCAAAGCCGTGCTAGGGGTGGTTAGAACACAGTGTGAAATTACTCATAAATGGCAGAAGGGAGAGCCTACCTTGGCTATGACCAAGATTTTCAAGACTGGATGAGACCACCACTCTGAACAGGACTGACGTGGCTGGACGACTAATTTCTGGAACTGATTAGTAACTGGGAATAAATGCCAGCAGCCAATGTGCACGAGCTTGAAGACAGGGCGGTGCTCATTTGTAATGCTGACAGGATGCCTGGAAGTGCAGATCCAAGCACATGAGCCATGGCCTCAGCGACTGCATCAGTAGGAATGCTCGGTGAAGTTATTGGCAAAGCTATTGAGCCATTTGTGGTAACAATGGTGGATAACGGCATGGCAGAAGGGACAACACAAGCAGCCAAGCTGTTGTTAGTTGAGCAAGGGTTCACCATCATGCAACAGGACAAAAACACAATGACACTTCCCACAAAAAACAGTAATGAGAACAACACTCACTGCCACATAGATTAAATGAATGAATGAATGAATGAATCGTAAAAAACACAAAGAAAAAACAAACACCCACCTGGTACAATGCAATGAACATGGTAAACTGTAATAGGAGCAAGATGTGGTTCAAGCCTGAACCACAGAGAAGACTGCTGACTGTTGCTGAGACTTGGAACCCAGCAACTTAAACTGCTGACTATTCAGTGGTGGAATGGACCCAGAAGGGCAACTAACCACAGGAATAAATTATTAAAACTAATTACTGAGGAATCTACAATCTAATTATCGAGATTCACTAAATTAACTAATTAATAATTAGAACAACCTTGCATTTTACTTGCAACCTTGAACAATAATAAGCATGGGTTAAATAACAAGAGACACACTAGAGATGGAGTATCTAAACCTAACTATACTGTAGTCACAAATAATAACTGATGACTTTCTTTCGGTTTGTCAGGTGCAGTTACCTAGTAACAATTTCTAATTGTGGCTATAAATTGTTGAACAACAACTTTATTCACTCTTGTACTTACAATTGTAATCTCTACATTTTGCTGCAAATGTTGTTGAAACAATGAAAACAGTGGTAAACAGTCTTTTGTCTGGCAGTAAAAGTAGTTTGTTTCCCTAGAATCAGGAAATAACTAATCAACTTGTAATCATTCCTATTTCCATTAATTCCGAGTATTATTTCTTAGTCATTTAGTAAGCAGTAAAAAGCATTCCAGCGAGGTTTGACATGTACAGAATCGAAGTTTCACTTTCCAAACCACAAGAGGTACAGAGAGGAGTAGTGAATATTTTCATCTTAAAAAGAGCAGAATTGGTAAAATAAAATCCTGTGTAGTATCTTGAATTGAAAAACTCTAGTCCTCCTTTAAATGGTTGAGTCAAATGAAAGTTGGTAAATAGTCTACCCAGTGTTGTCAAGAATAAGACGTACAAATTTGACTTTCTCGTAGTTGGATGTTTTTTGTAAATTGTTTACCGCAGTGTAGTTAAAGCTGCAACAGGACAATAGTATTATAGAGTGTTCATTAAAGTATTCATTGAAATTATGAATGTCAAAACCATGTGGCATACTTTCTGCATAATTGCAATATAGCAATTTTCTAATGTAACACTCAAAAGTTTACTGAACAAAGACCACAACTAAATTACCTTGACCCAGAATGTACTGCTGACACTAATATTATACATATTATAACCAAATCCTCTGACTGGGTGTCAGTTTGGGACTGGTGAATATGGTAAACTCTCATTTAATGGGAAACAGACTACAGAATTTACTTGACACTATTCTCCCAGAGGAGAGCTAGGAACTATGATGACACATACAATAACAATTTTCCAGTGCCAATCAAAATAATATATTCCATTTCAGATTTTATATACAGCCCATAATTTGATTATGATGTTGACTTGCTCAATCTCAATGGACTGCCAGAGTTTTATGTAGATACTCTGAAAGCATGGTCAGAAATCAAAGGCAAATGTATACTGGAAAACCATTTACAAATTCGAGATGAAATACTATGGAATAAAAAATATATAACTATTGCCAGAAAATCCGTTTATTACAAAGACTGGCACACTGTTGGGATCGAAAAAATTAAAGATCTTTTAAACGGCAAAAATAAATTCACATCTTATCAAAATTTAAGCCAAAAAGTTGGCAAACGATTTCCTTTTACAAAATTGGTGGGATTGATTAATGCCATTCCAGACTCCTGGAAACAAAAACTAAGGACGCAAAGCAGGTTCAATAGCAACAATGATCAATACAATACTGAGGCTTCTTTAACCGCGAAAGGAATTACTTGTAAACAATCCTACAGCATTTTCGTTAAAAGAAAATTTAAAGAGCTGCTAGCAAACAATCGCCTTCGCAGACTAGGTGTCAATGAATTAGATAAAATAAACAAAATTCATAGTCTCTCGTTTAGAATGACTAAAGAAACAAAATTAAGCATTTTTCAGTTTAAGATCATACATAATATTCTCCCACATAGAGTGCTACTCTACAAGATGAAAATCACAGATTCTGATCTTTGTTTATAGTGCGGTGGCCGAGAAACCCTTCAGCATCTGTTAGTGAGTTGCCCATTGCTCAGGACCTTCTGGTCTGATGTTTAAGTGAAATAATTGATTTTGATACAAGCCACCAGCAATAAGGCAAAAATTTGATTATAAAAAAGGGGGACACCTAGCTCATATTTGAAGCTAAAATCAAGGGTTGTCCTAACAGGTTGTACTATTGTCATGGTTACCTAATTATTGTTATTGGTATGATTATGATTATGATTATGATTATGATTATGATTATGATTATTATTATTACCTGTTATGTATAAAGGATCGAAAGAGCTTGAAACTTCCTAGTCACTGTAAGTGTATTCAATTATAGGAAGTAACTGTTTTTTGTTTTGAAAATTTCAGGTTTCTCAGGCAGTAGAACCCACAGCACCTCCCCAGACAGAATTCAGCCCTCAACAGGGGCCATATGATGGACCACTGCCCCATATTTACCCCAATCTGTACAGCCCAGGAGCCCCCCTACATGGTCCAAGTTTACTTGGTAAGAACTTAAATGAAGCAGTATCCCATAAGCAATATCTACTTTCTGGTTTTCGACCATATGAAGATTGCTTTTGTTAAGGATGTTAAGTGGAGACCCCAAATATTGAGGGAAACGATTTGTTAACCAATCACAGCCATTCAAGTTCAAATCAAAAACGCAAGATTTCACGAGATTAGAACTGAAGAATTTAAAGTGCAGCCTAGCAGTCTAGCAGCCTGGACAATATATCTACGTGGCTACCAAGAATTCCACTGCTGTTATTGCTGATTTGTAGGCATTTGTATCAGTGGAGCTGATTCATACATGTATGTTTATACTTTTATAACATACTATTTGATGAAGTGTTAGATTGAATGCTACAATCAATTATTGATTCTTTTAAGTTTCTGTTTCTCTGTCAGTTGTCGAGGTGCACTTAAAATCGTAGCACTGCAGCCAGTTGGACAGCATTCTTGTTAGAGAACCAAGTTTTGATTACATGTAGACAAAGCATTTATGGCATGCGAATAACTCGGACAGTCACACACTAATTGGGTTTTATCATAGTTCAGATGAACCCTGCACTGCAATAGAGGATACTGTAGATTTTATTATTATTATTATTATTATTATTATTATTATTATTATTATTATTATTATTATTATTATTATTATTGTTGTTGTTGTTGTTGTTGTTGTTGTTGTTGTTGTTATTATTATTATTATTATTGTACTAATTATGATAGAAATTGTTATGTTATGTTGTGGAAGTTGGTGCTTTTGAAGCGGCAACCATGAAAGATGTAAAGTTGTAGCCGATTCAGAGTTGGATTTGCAGTGGTGGCAATTCTGGTTCTCTCAAGGTGACTGTCTGTTGCCAAAGTGGCATTAGTATTCTGATGCACTGCGATTGCATCTCTCTGCTCTGTATCCTGAGGTTCTGGGCTGAGTGGATCAAATCTACTCAGTGTGTCTGCTGTTGACTTGTTCTGTTGCCTGATGTACTCTAACTGAACCTCAAATCTTGCAAGCCTTAGGAGTAGCCTTTAAGGCATTAGCTGTGGCAATTCACTTCTTCAAAATTGTCTCCAGATGTTTGTGATCTGTTTGAACTTGAATGAGTTCACCATACACATAGTTGTGTAGTCTTTCCATGCCCAGTACTGCTCCTAACAGTTTTCTCTCAATGTTGGAGTAGTGCTCCTTAGCAGGAATGAGTGTTTGGGATATGTAGATCACTAGTCTACCTTCCTGCAGCAATACTGCACCAAATCCTTTCAATGAGGCATTCGTCCAAATAACATGTTCAGACTTGGGTGAAAGACACAAGTACTGGAGTCTTAGTAAGCTCTTTCTTTGATTGTGTCAAAATTATCTTGATTGGCAGAATTCCAAGTCCATTCCACTTAGTAGTGGCTTGGTGTACTCAACTTTTATGGCCTCTACTTCTTTGTCATCAATCTTCATTACTTTCCAGCATCAGAATGTGTCCAAAGAATTCGCATTTGGTGCTCTTGAACTGCAGTTTCTTTATATTGAACTTTATGACATTCATCGTTGCTGTCTAGTAGAAGTAGCCTGAGCATGTTCACATGATGATCCTTACAATCTACACCTCTTCCTAGGAGGTCATCAACACATGTCATGATTCCTTTTCCTTCTTGTAGGATGGAATTTAGTCTCTCTTGGAAGATGTCTGAGCTGACTTTGAGGCCAAAAGGAAGTCTGATCTGAGCTGAATCCTTTTCGCTCCATTTCGGATCATAGGCCACTGACAAATCGCTTCCAATACCCTCTGTCGATCTTCTAAGTGTACGGCCTAACCATGACCATTTCCTGTTCATGATCTGCGGTTTCACAGGTGCTTGACCCGTGATGTCCCACAGGTTATAGTTACTTGATGGTAGAGGGCAAGTAAATAAGGAGGATTCTGTGCAGGTATGTGTTTATAAGTCTGTACTATTGACACAATCTTCTCAGTCAGTCTCCATATTTCTGAACCATACTCAGATTTTGGTGGCTGTTATCTCCCCAGATCTCCAGATGCTCCCTAGAATATTAAATGCGCTATGTGCTTTCCTAATTCTTGACAATACGTTCTCATCCGTTTCTCCAGTGATGTTTATGACACTACCTAAGTACGTGAAGGATGTTACATCTTTAATGTCGTACTATTTTATTGATGGTGATGCGTTCATGTGATTTGTTATTCATCTTCATGACCTTTGTCTTCCCAGTGTTGATATAAAGTCCTAGTTAAGATGAGACAGCTTGTGGTGAACGTGAGCCATAGGCGCCAGTCATCGGTAAAGTCCAGGTCTTCAAGTTAGTCTATAACAACATGCCTAATATGTAACTCAACAATTCTCTCATGCACATCAGTTATTCCCTTAATAAAGCATTTAGTTTGGTGGCACTGCCGACATTTTCAGACAAATTGTGCTCTTTTTGATTCAAAACTGAAATTGGGGACTTGGAAAGCAGTCACTAATACAGGCAATTTCAAATACAATGCCAATTCAAGAAAATCTCTGTATTTTAGTTTATCTGCAGCGATACTTTTATTTCTGTGGTATCAGCTCATTCATCGTGTGCGTATTATTTTTTATCACGCACCGCTTTTCCGTAGTGTAACGTGCTGTGGAAACTGAAACTTTCCCATCAAAAGACCTCCAATTGGTTTCGCTCTTATGTACAGTCAAACCTACAGTTCCGCATGTAGCTTTATTGCCTGAGTAATAACGCAAACTTGGGGTTTCACCTGTAAGATCCTGTTTGCTTGATGTCTTCTTGTAATTCATCTGTTCATATCTCCGGTTTCGGTAGCATGAAGCGACTAGGAGTATTTCGTCCCTCCCGTGGATGGTATGCTAGTCCATTGGAGAGTCCCCCCCCCCCCAACATTAAATTTCCCGTTACCCATTTATACATCTGGGTGGAGAGAGGAACTGCGAGAAATAAGTGTCTTCCCCAGAAACACAACACCATGTGGCCAGGGCTTGCAGACTGCTTGATCCCAAGGGGAGTGTACACTGTACTTACTGTGAGGGCACCATGTCTCTACTATGCCCTAAGTCTGTACTAAGTACCTATCTAGTATGTTAAATGGGAGTACACGTTACTGATGTCTTTGCCCTGTTAGTGGGTTATCTCAGCTGTAGGACAGCATCTGACCATCCACTTCCTAAGAGCCAAGATTCTATTGCTTTAACAGCTGCTTACTCTATATGGAGCCTCCTATGTATGACTACCCACTTCTCTTCTTCCATTGTGTTTTGATGCCTATGTGGTATTATTTTAGCTAGAGGATATAGGTGTTTATCATAAACTGCTACTCATACTGGATCATCATGTTTTACATCCTTCATAACGTCATTATGTCAAGCGTAATCATGACTAAAGCATGAGTACATTCTGCAAAAAAAGAGGGAAATGCAGGTGGGCTTTTCTCTGATGGGTAAAACTTCCTGTTGTCTGTCTCTTTTTGTTATTCTACATGTTCTTTCGTATACTTAATCCTTTTAGTCTCTTTCATTTTGCCCTGAGACCCTTTAGATTACACGTAGTATTTCATTAATGCCAATTTTACATATGTGTGCAATAAGTTCTCATGAATATTTTTAACACTCCAATGTTCGTTGTTGCAAGTTTATCAATTGTGAACATTAAGTTCAGTAGCAATTCTCTTCATAACAGGTAGCACAGAGCACAGCCCGCCACCCCCATATGAAGAATGTTTACCTGTACAAGAGAAATGAGTGCATTCCTGGCTAAAAGGTTTACATGACATCTTGAAGTTGCCATACATTTGAACTGGATAAGTGATAGATGTTGAAGATTTGGTACACAATGGCCAGTAAACTTTGGAATAGTTACTGAAAGTGATTGAATTAAGTAATATATCTACACATCAATGGAGAAGGCTTCATTGCCATAAAATGATACACAGCATTGAAACAATTTCAAAAGAGAGTTCGTTGTCACTCTGCAGTGGCATGACAACAAAATTATTTGTAAAAGTAATGATAACTGCCTGTAGCAATAACTGGTGTTTTCTATAGGAGGGGCTATCGTTTTTATTACTCAACAGCCCCATTTGGAAAAAAAGAAAAAGCACAATTTAAGGTGCCTGAAAGGTGAAACTCGCTGTTGTGCTTGACGTATCCATCCTCTGACCTAACAAGGAATACTTAATACCAGTTTCAAGACAATAGATAATTCTGAGTATACCTTTCAAAGGCGAACAAAATTGCAAGAGCCTGTAGGACTATGATGAGCAAATGAATCTAAAAATCTCAAAAACGGAAAATTAATCAGAAGATTAAAACTTCAATCAATCCCTTTACTTCTTGTCTGAGATGGGAAACAAATCTTAAGCTTTTTTGTTTCAGATGGGTTGTACGGGTTACTCGACACCAGAA
>OZ026600.1:13069634-13084634 GCA_964020085.1 Micromussa lordhowensis
TTTATAATAACCATCATAAGAGTAATCGCAAACAAAATGTCTCTTATTGTAAATTTCTAATAATTCTGGTTTAGCACTAGACAAAAATTTTTCCCAGTCCTTTTCACCTTCATAATCACGTCCAATATTATATAAATCTCCCCCAGTGTCATAGCGTCGTAAATCAAATGCTAGCTCAGCAATAGCATATAGAAATCCAAATTTATCTAAAATGTCATCAAATTTTTTCTTCTCATATGAGTTTAGTAGTTTAGAAATTGTGTCTAGTCGTTTACCTTTTAAGTCTACCATTTTAATTGAAATATGTAAATCAATTTTTATAAATTTTACACTAAGTAATGTAGGTTAGCTAATTTTTTAGATGCCTGAATTAGCATTTCAGCGTAGCTTGCGTGGTCTTAGTCCATATACACTAAAACAGCGTACTAGCGTGACTGACTATCATACATCTTTAAATATTTATCAATAATTGGGCTATTATCAATGACAAAATTGTCAACGCTTGTCATTTGATTAATTAAACTTTCTCGGTTAAGATCACCAGAGCGCATCGCTTCTCGAATCATTATTAACAAATGCTGGTAACTTTGGTAGGCATAGATGCAATTTTGAATTTTTAAGTCTAAACCTTTGTGTTCCATGTATCCTTTAACTAACAATGCCACTGTACTAATCGCTATTAGACTAATACCTCCTGTTGCAATAGCGCTAGCAATTCCACCTGAAGCGGTTATGACAGAGAGTGAATTACCAATGAATTTGAGCAATTTGTATCTTTTGTAAGCCCTTTTATAAGCCCAACATTTCCTATGATAGCCTAGATAATAAGATTTTAGTTCGTCTACATCATCAGCTGATAATTTGTCTGAAATATGATTCCAATCGAAAATATTCCTCATTATATTATTTAATTATATTTTTAAATTGCATAATTAAAAACTATCATAGCCCATTTGGACAAGATAAATTTTCTAAAATGCGTGACAAAAAATGACAAAACCCTGGTCGGGGGTGCTCGGTGGCTGTTACTTGCCTAGTCTCGGCTAGGACTTTCGCGCCGCTGACAAGGCGGCTGTCTCTCTCTCGCGTTTGAGATCCCGAGGGACCTCTGAGCACCCCCAGTTATCTACTGGGCCGGGACGGGTTCACCCGAGGGTTATCACCGTAGACGGTCTCACCCTACTATCCCTAACAAGCGCCTGCACGTGCCGTATCAGGATTCAGGGGCGGCCATTCCCCACCTCCAAAAGCACCACCATTTGCTCGCTGTTTCTCTATTAATTCAAATGGAGTATTTATATTGCACAACCCGGTTTTCTCGAGCATGTGGTGCACTTTTTTTCATCCACCCACGCTTCATATATCAGACAAGCTTCATCCACTCATGCGCATCAGGCAAGCAATTAATTTAGCGTGGGTGGATGAAGCGTTTCAAATATCTGACGTGTCAGAAACTCATTTGCATCAGACACGCTTCATATATTTTCATACTAGACATCAATTTCGATCAATAAGTTTACCATCGCGTGTGTTACGGATGAATTCGATGTTTTGCTTCGAAAATTGATTCTGTCACCAGCTTTTATCGTAATCGGATCGCTGAAAATAGTGTGATTTGACCATTCATCCGCAGGTTTGGTAATTTTTACACCTTTATCAGCACCATTGAGAACTAACCCGACTATCACTTCTGATGCTTGCCTATTACCAGCGCAAGCACAAATGCTGCCACGAACTATTTTACCGTCTACAGGACTAGGCCAACCATATTGCTTGTTTTTTTCACTTCCATTACCGAAACTCCATTAGAGACTACTTTTAATCAGTGGTCCATTTTCTTCTGCGTAGACGGTGATGAACGGGTACGTATTAGCTGCTAAATTATTATCTTGCGGCTTAGTCTCTAAATCATTGTAATCGACTTTGCCTTTTAATGCATCATTGAATTCGATTGCTAAGGTTCCTAAATCAGTAATTAAAGCGTAATCCGTTAAAGCTGTTGAGTTGGCTTTTTTAGTTAGTTCATTATTAACGTATGTAGTAGCCGCTTTTGTCTTTAATAAATCAGCGACGAATTTTTTAGTCACTGCATCATGGTCATCCATTGGAGCGGAAATGTTAGTTATTCTCTTGTTTTGTAAATCGAAATGGTTGTCTGGAGTTGATTTTAAACCTATTCCTATTTTAACCTTTTCTCTTCTTGATGGTTTTTCAAGTAGTCCATTACTATGTCCCATATATATTTATTTTATTATTTTTTGTTTTAAAAAAATTATATAATAGTTCCTTCGCTCTTTTCAAATTCTTTTACTCTCTGATAAGCTTCACTGCTATTATCATAAATATTTTTAGTTATTAATCCTCTCTTTTTAGTGAAAGGATTATCATCTACATTTACTCTTTTTAGTCCGTTAATAAAAATAAAA
This sequence comes from Micromussa lordhowensis, assembly GCA_964020085.1. Lineage (NCBI taxonomy): Eukaryota > Metazoa > Cnidaria > Anthozoa > Scleractinia > Lobophylliidae > Micromussa > Micromussa lordhowensis. The sequence continues at coordinate 13,072,061 of OZ026600.1, forward strand.
TTAGCCACATTAATTGGTTTACTAATTCCACTAAAAATTATGTTTATATGAGCGAATTCTCCCCAAATCCAAAACCAAACTTGCTTTCCTAAAGAATTATTTGGAATATTAAATGTTCTTAAAGGTGGATCATCTATTAAAGGATTACCAGAAATTACGACTTTGCTTTTATCGACATGAATATAGCCGTGAATGTCACTATTTCTTAACCTAGAAGTAAAAGCTATAGACATTACACTATTTGTAGTTGTGCTATGTTGAAATACATAATAAAAAGTTAAATCACCCCTTTTATCTCTAGAAGACACAAACGCATATGTATTTGGTGTTCTACCTTCAATACTATCAGAAAAATACAAATCTTTTATTAAAGAAAAATTTATTAAACTTTTTATTATCAACCCTATTAAATTTTTATTTTCATTAATAGTAGGATTATTAATTTCATTATTTACTTTTGCAATTTCTCCATCAACATATTTTACAATATTATCTTCTGATTCATTTAGTTGTTTCACATTAACAGCATCACTGTTTTCATTTCCATCATTTAATCCTTTTATTTGATGACTATCCATATCTATAGGTGCTTCAAAATAGACGATTTTGTTTCTGATGTAATAGAATCTATCCCAAATTCGCGAGTCAACGTCATTCTGATGACCACTTACGCCATAAACAACTACAAAGATGTCTGTTTCTGCATCATAAGTCGCACCACTCTTATACTTTAAAGTTAAATCAATATCTAAATCAATAATCCCAATGTTTCCATATTTATGAAAATTGATAATTGTTCTACTGTGATCGGAAAAAGTATTTGTATTATTACGTGAAACATTTAATGTTTCGGATACTGCGTCGACAACCACTTCGTTTCGATCTACTCGATTACCATAATACATTTCAAATGCTAATGTATACTCACCTAAATCTAACGATTTTAAATCAATAGTTAATCGGGTGCTATAATAACCGATATCAGAGTCATACATAATTTTAAATTGATAAGTAGCTTTGTTGATTTGATAAAAATCTTTATCAATTTTCCCAACTTTGGTAATATCATCATCATCTTCCCGAAATAGGTCATCATCCATAACAAAAGAGAATTCATTCTCTTGTCGGTTTGCTTTTATATTAAGTGCTTCTGACTCACTGATTTTATCTGTAATCAAAGTATTAATTACAGCGTTATTATCACTAATTGTTCTATTAACATAGTTAACATTGGAAGCGTGAAAGCTATCTGATGACTTTGGATCTTTCAAGCGGATAATGCTATGATTAGCCATATCAATATCGTCTTCCATAGGATCAGGACTTTTCCTGTTAAGCGCTGCTGCACCAGCATCATTTATTAGTCTTATTAAATCACCTCTTTGCTGGTGAAAATACCCAAAGTTAATAACATCGTTTAATTGAGCATTTTGTGCGGCTTGACTTGAGTCATCTTCAACAAATGGTTTGATATTAATAATTGCATTACCACCCATTTGGAGACTACCAGTCATTGCTCTGGAACCATTTAAAGGTAAATTTAAATTATCTCTATTGTCAACATAAGTTTTATTGGTGGCATCATCACCACCAAAAGGATTTGGCAAACCATAAAGATAACTATTATTCATATTAATTGGGCTATTACCATCAGCCGTCATAGTTAATCGCCCACATTTTGTAATGATATTGTCATTCATGTTGAGATTACCTGTCATAGCGCGTGAACCATCCAATTTTAATACATCTGTAGGTAGCTTACTTATTTCTGCTAGGACAAATGCCTTGGAGACTAAATCATTTGTATCAAAAGTATTTACACCATATGGTTCAGTATTTTTTATCCGTTTACCTTTTAAGTCATAGTCATCTCCTTTTAATTTTAAAAAGTTTTCATTGACATAAAGTTTATTAACAGACATTTTAGAATCTTTTACATAATTAGGGTAATCTGTGATTGAGACATCATCTTGTGTAACTAAATCTGTTATTTTATTGTCATTCATGTTGAGATTTCCAGTCATAGCGCGTGAACCATCTACTTTGAGACTCTCACTTAAATCAATCTTAGTAATCTCATCATCAACATAGGTTTTGTCTGCTTTTCGAGAAGATAAATCATTAATAGCAATATCTTGTTTAGCGTTTTCTGTGTCAACATACTCTTTGGTAGCTGCATCTCTGTTACTAGTTGGATCAGAGAGATTGACTATCTTTTGACTATTCACATTGATCGGTTCAAAATACAAAATAGTGCCAGAATAATCAGTACTACTGACACTTAAAAGATTGTGATTAAAATGAGTATTTTGCTTACCTGCTATTACTCTTGAATAAAATGCAAACAATAGAAAATTTCTAAAACGGCTACCATAATATCTAATTTGGAAGGTAATTTCACCAGGTTGACCATTACTACTGAACTGAATAAAAGCTTTGGTATATTTTCCATTATAGTCATGAGAAAACGTAATTACATTATAATTATCATCACCATGAACCTGTGTAATCAAAGTTTCATCAGATAAGATTGGTGGTGAAACAGATGACCTGGTAAAAATTTCAAAAACTACTGTATAAATTCCTGCTTTCAGTCCATCATTAGTCATCTTCAGAGAGGTCCAAGCTTGACCGCCAAAACCATTATCAAAACCTTGTTTAGCTACTAAATAGAGATTATAATGCACATGTTGATAAAAAAAGTGGTCTTTAGGGTTAAAATTAGGAGGTAAATTACTTGATGATAATTCAGCATTATCACCAAAGTTTTTAAAGAATCTCATATTTGGTTGTAAATGATAATTAACTTGAACATGATCAGTATGACTTTTTAATTGACTGAAAGTAACAGCCTCGTTATTCACACTAGCGTCTTTGAGATTAATAATATTGTGATTATTTAAATCTAGATTAGCCCTCATGCTTTGAGTTCCATCTCTGAGAAGGACATCAGTCTTTTCTGCTTTACTGTTAATAGCAATATCTTGTCTAGTGTTTTCATCGTCTACATATTTTTTTGTTACACTCCCTGAAGAAATATGACTATCAACATACACTTTTGTAGCTGCATCATTATCATGGATAGGATCTGCTACTTCAGTTAATCTCTTACTATCAATGTCAAAATCTCCATCATCAGTTAGATTAAAACCAATTCCCGGTAAACCAGGATCACCTTTTTCACCTTTACCTGTTGCTAATGTTTCAAGTTGTCCATTGCTAAAACCCATATATAATATAATGTAAATTATAATTCTTCTTCTTTATCTCTTAAGTAATCATAATATATCATTTTGAGAGTTTTAATTAATAATAATAATTTTTTATTAATAGAATTGTTGTATAATGTTTCATATTGTTTTAAATATATCATTTTTCTACTAATATTTTCTATTGCAAAAGTTATGTTCTCAATCTCATTATTTATTTCTTTTTTTAATCTTTTAGTAATATATATTCTATTTTTTATGTTATAATTCATAGCTAGCTCTTCTCTTATTCTTTTATTAATATTTTTCTCTTTCTCTAGCTCTTCACTTTGATTTTCATCCATCCTATATATTTTCATTGAAATTTTTTCTCATCGTTTTTTTTGTCTTATCAATGTACGCAAAACTATAAGGTTCGCTAGTCGCACTCTCGAATCGCTTCTTAGGTACATTGACTTCACGGCACATTCTTGCTGTCTCTGCATTACTTGGACTATCAAAAATACAAAAATGAGAGCAATTCAACCTGATGTCTTTAGGAGTGAGATAATAAGATTGACTTAAATAGATTACACTGCAATTTTTATGACGACCACCAATAAAATATTCAATTAGAGGTTTTTGGTTTCGTTCACAAACATAGTCATCAAAGATGACTATTTTTTGGTTATCATCATCTAAGCTTTGGAGAGGAACGACATCACCATTACTCTCTTCTATGACATCATAACCAACCTCTTCTGAAATGGGTCGAAATTTTTCTAATAGTTGTCTGTACTTCGGCTGCTCGAGATTTTTAGAAAACAAGTAAATCTTATCATAGTAGAGTAGATTATAAAGCATATGCATGAGAACGTTAGTTTTACCACAACCGCTTGGTCCACAAATTAACATTCGAAAAGTGTCTGAAGGCATATAAGGTAGCAGTCTTTTGAAATTGCTGTCACTTTTAGAAGCTGAATCATAATTAGGAATTTTCATCTATATAATTAATTTTTTTTAGTTTTTTAATTCAAAAATCAATATAATATGTCACATATTATGTGACATAATATAAAAAATCTAAAAAAACTATTAATATATGAGTCTGTCAAATTGGAAACGATTAGCTCAGAAGCGGACTGAGACTGGAAGGATGAAGAATCAGCTTTATGATGAGATCACTGAAGCGAAGATAAAGAGTAAGACCTCTGACGCAAGGATAACAAAATCTTTAAGACTTGATGAAATCATAGAGGGTTTAAGGGCACAAAAGCCTAAGAATAGGCCACAAATAAGAATACGTCCTGCGGCGCCAGGGGAAGAGCAAATTGATTACGCACCTGAAGTTGATCCATATGAAGATATGGATGTAGAAGGATTATTAGATCTCCAAGATTATGTAGCGCCACAGGCAGAAAAACAAATACCTGAAGGTCCTCCACCAAAATATGAAATGGATCCTAGTTTTTGGAATCTAGAAGAAGGAGATGAATCTTTACCACCAGAATATTCTTTTGTGGAAAAAGAACCTTTAGCAATTGAACCACCACCTGATGATGATGATGAAGATTTAGATAGAGGAGATATTAATAGAATTTTAGATAGTTCAAATCTTCCTAACTATGATGATGTTGAAATGAGATTATCCCAACCAGAAATGACACCAGTTAAACGTAGTAATTATCTTGAGAGTAACATAAAAAAAGCAAATTCTGAAATAAGCAGTATTACAAGTAAATTTAAGACAAATTCAACTAACAGACTAAAACAAGCCATAAAAAAGGATTGCCAAAAGATGTAATAGAAAAGCTAGAGCGAGAAAAGGATATGGCTCATAAATTTGCAGATACAAGACTAAAACCTATTCAAGAATATAGAGACTATCTAAAAGTACAGAAAAAGAAAAGTACAAAGGGTTCAGGTCTTAGAACCGGAAGAGGAGTCTATTTCTATAATGATGCTAAAGAATTACTAAAGAAATTAACACTAATTATTGGTGAAATGGTTTAAGAAGACCAGTCTATTTAAATCATGCTGACACTGCATTTTCATTAATCTTAAAAAAAAGTTCCATTTTAGAGACCGAACGCAGTGAGGGACCGAACGCAGTGAGGGACCGAGCGTAGCGAGGGTTTTGTAATTTAAATTAGTTCCTAATTTATATATATGAAGTCAAGAGAGTTCAAAAAGATTTATCACCCAAGAACGGGACGATATGTCTACAAACACCGTGGCAATGGAATTATAGTAGATAATCTTATGAAACCACTAAAAAAAGTAGCTAGTGCTTTAACTGGACAGGTTTTAAAACCATTTGCTAAAAAAGCAATACAAGCTGGTGTATCTCATGCGGGAGAAAAAGTTGGTAAAAAGGCTGCTGATAAAGTAATAGAGCGATCAGGTGAGCTTATTAGAAAAAGGCTTAAAAGTAAAAAGGCAGCGCAGAGCAAAGCTACAAAGACCGCTAGTAAAAAAGCAAGGACTCCGCTAAGGCAAGATGAAGTTAATACACTGATTAATAATTTAATAGCACGATCTTAAATGTCTGGTAAAAAATATATAATGGCATTTAGATCACCAGAGTACGTTCAGAGAAACGAACTAGTGCAATTTCGTCTTCAAGATGCTATAAGAGCTCCTGCCAATACTCAAGAGCAAGAAAAGAAAGGTTACAAATTTCATGTTACTGACCGTGGTATTATGCTTGATTGGTTTAACGCCTTTTTTGAAGTGCGATTTCGATTAGACCTTAAAGCAAATGGTGGAGACAATGCAGACGCCAGAACAACAATTATTAATGGATCGCATTCATTAATTAAGCATATGGTTATTAAGAGTGCTGGAAAAATCGTCTACGACACTGATAATCTTCATCTTGTAACTTTTGCTAAAAATCTTTTAGAATATTCAGATGATTTTGGGCGTAGTACAGCTAAAAATAGCTTATGGTATTTAGATACAGATGCCACTTCAGATGATACAAACACTGGTTTGGAAAGTAGGCGTTTATTAACAGCTAACAGAGCTCATGTTAATACAAGTATTCCATTAAATAGGTATTCTTTTTTCGAAGAATTAGAAGGACGAATGTTACCTCCAATGGATCTCCAATTTGAAATAGAACTTACACCAGACGCTGAAGTCTTATATGGGGTAGTTGATACATTGAGATTAATAATTGATCGTTTTTATCTATGGGTACCCCGACTAGAACCAAAAGATGCTCTTATGACTAAATTCATCAGTGAATACCAAAAACCTAGTAAATGGAAATACTTCAAAGAAATGTACCAAACTTCAGATACTACCAGAAACAGTGGTGATTTCAGAATCTCAGCTAGTATTGATAAAGTACAGCATGTTTTCCTCTACTTCCAGAGACTTAAGACAAATGATATGACAGCAAATCCTTATATTTTTGATACTTTTAAACTCAATGCTGCTAATGCTAATAGTCATCTTGCTACTTGTCGTCTTGGATATGGTAATGGTGTCTTCTATCCAGAACTTGAATATGATACAGAAAGTAAAACAAGAATCTATTACGATTTAATGAATTATTCATGGAAAAGAATGATTATAATACAGGTACTCAGCTCAATATCGCTAATTTTTCGAGTCTTTACCCAATGTTATATTTTGATTTAACTTATCAATCAGAACAGGTTAGCCGAGATCCAAAGCAACTTAACATAAGATTTCGCCTCTCACAAGCAGCTGCTGCTGATTTTCGAGTGCACGCAATTGTTCTTTATGAAGAAGATGTTGTTCTGGATAAAGTGGGAGATCAATTAGTTATAGTTTAGTATTACAATAATAAGTCACAGAATAAATATTAGTTATGAATTTTTAAAAAAGTACATAAATAATATATAATGACTGAATTATATCAAATTTCTGTCACACTTTCTGAAGGACAAAAACGAAAACTATCTATGGCTTACAGAAACAGAGAAGAAATAAGTTTACGCTTAAGTAAAAATGAGTTAAGTGGTTCTAATGTCCTTATGGTACCAATGAATACTGTTAAGAGACTCGCTAAGGCCAAAACAGCTAATAAAGGAATGGTAATTACTATATCAAAGAATAATATCAGGCGACAAACTGGTAGTGGGATATTTAGCTCAATATTGCCAGTATTAAGGAATGTAGCACCAACTATCGGTAAAACACTAGGATTGTCTGCTTTAGCAGGGTTAGCTTCTGAAGGTGCTAGCCAAATAGTTAAGAAAATTAGTGGTGGTCAAATGTTTCAAGTACCAAATAAAAATCTATATATGTTAGCTCAAATGGGTGATCTACTGACTAAAGGACAAATAGGAGATTTAGCTAGAGCTCATAAATTAGGAGAAGATCTACTTTTCAAAATTACACAAAAACAAGTAGGTAGTGGTATTGGCACGTTACTAGCTAGTATTGGTATTCCAATGATTATTGATGCATTAAAAGGAGGAAGTATAAAAGGAAGAGGAGGAGTTCGAATGGGGCAATCAGACGGAGGAGGTAGAATTGGAAGAGGAGGTCCTCGTATAGGAATGCCTATGGCTCCACCACCTTTTATTGGTACTTGGGGCAGGGAAAAAAAAAAAAGAACTTAAAAAGCCTAAATTCTATAAAGATATCCCAATGAGTAATTTTGATCTTTTAGATTGGTGTAAATACTTGAAGATACCTATAGAGAATGTTTTAAGTAGAGATCAGACTGTACCACATCAGCATAAGTTAGCGCTTTTTATTTATAATTTAGAACCTCATTATATGAGCGGTAGTCATTGGGTTACAACCTATGTTCGTAATGGTACCATAAATTACTTTGACTCTTTTGGAATGCCGCCTTTTCAAGAGTTGGTAAATCATGCAAAAGAGAAAAACTTAACTTTATTACACCAAAACAAACAAATACAGAATCTCTATACTACAACCTGTGGCTATTTTTGCTTGTATTTCTTGAATGAAATGCATAAAGGAGTAGATTATTTCGATTTATTGCAAGTTTTTAGCTTTGACACAAAAGAGAATGAAAAATTCATAGAAAACTATTTTGGTAATTTGCATTAAATTAAACTATTGCTTAGGTAGTTTGAAGACTTCTCATTTTTTTTAAATCTTTTTTCAAGCTATTTCTCAGATTTCTCACTCTTTTAGTTTCTCCAGAACAACATAAAAAGGCAATTTTTCTATAAAGAAGTTTGTAATGTTTATACATCGCTTCTATTCTACGTATTTCTTTTTCAACGTCAATTTGTTCCATTATAATATATTAAAATAATAAAAAAATAATTATTATATAGATGAAAAGCTATTGTGTAAAACAACGAAAACAGACAGAGTGCGTTCCTGGTTCAGAAAGGGTTGTACAGACAAGAAATGGTCGTGCCATGATGAAATGTAAATGTGCAGAATGTGGAATAACAAAAACTAAATTTGTTAAGTCAGGGGCAGTAGGAAGAGGTAGAAAAGGAAAAGGGCTATTACTGGGTAAAAACAGTCCATTTAAGGGAATTCCCCTAATAGGGGCTATATTATAATATTAATTAAAATCCATAGAATTAATATATGTTATCTTATTGTGTTAAACAAAGAAAAAGGACAGAATGTGTACCAAATTCTGAAACTTTTGTAATTACAAAAAACGGTAGAAATGCAATGCGATGTATTTGTGCTGAATGTGGAATTACAAAATTTCGTTTTATATCTAAAGGAGAAATTCAGGGAAGCGGTTTTGATGAACTAATTGTCCATGGGTTGGCTGCTGGTGCAAAAGGATTGTATAACCTTGGAAAAATTGGTGCTAGCAAAGCAATATAATCAGACTATGTAAAAGATAGGGTTAAAGGCATTGGTAAAAGGTATTTGAATAGAGTAGTTGACTCTCTGGCTGACAATCTCTCTAAAAAAATTTCTGGAAAAGGAGTCGATATTCATAAAGCAATAGGTAAGTTACCTAAACCGAAAGCTGGTTGGACTTTACCAGGACACAAATATACTGGTCCTTACAATGATTTAGAAAACCAAGTAAAATGGGATCGAAACACAGGTCAAATCTATGAAATCTATGATAAGCCAACAGGTAAGACAGATGCTATAGCCATGCAACACGATGTTGATTACTCAGTATGTGCTGATAAGGGAGTAAATGTAAAATCATGTAAAAATGTGGCTGACAAGAAAATGGTCCGAGCTCTAGATGCAATTCCCTGGAATGAGAGACAGTGGGGTCATTGGCTGGCTAGAAACACTATTAATACAAAGCAAAAACTTGGTTTAGGTTTACATCAAAAAGAAAGTAAAAAAAAAAAAAAAAAAAAACGCTGAAAATTTAGATACATGGGAAGTGCTAGCTAATGAGTTACACAAACCTATAAAACGAAATTTTACCAAGCGAAGAGTCATTGCACATAATGTAGATGATATCTGGTGTTCAGACTTAGTTGATATGCAAAAGCTTAGCAAATGGAACCGAGGTTATAAATATCTTTTAATGGTCTTAGACCTTTTCAGTAAATATGGTTGGATAGTACCTCTAAAGACAAAAACAGGCTTAGAAGTCACCAAAGCGTTTGAAAGCTTATTAGAGAAAAATAAGCCTAAAATGTTATGGGTAGACAAAGGAAAAGAATATTATAACAAAAATGTGTTGGATCTCTTAGCTAAGGATAAGATAACTATCTATTCCACTGAAAATGAAGAGAAATCATCAGTTTGTGAGAGATGGAATAGAACTATCAAAGATAAAATGTATAAGAGATTCACTATGCAAAACAATACAGTCTACGTTGACATCCTTCCGAAAATACTCGCCTCTTACAACAACAGCCGACATAGATCAATAGGAATGACGCCTTCCCAAGCTAGAAAACCTGAAAACTATGGAAAAGTTTATTTTAATTTATATGGTGATTTAGCGAGAGACGACAAAAAAACCGAATTTAGAGTAGGTGATAGAGTCCGAATAAGCAAATACAAAAGGGTGACCTTTGATAAAGGATATATTCCTAATTGGACTGAAGAAGTTTTCATCATAGACGAAATTCAATTCACTAATCCTATTACTTATAAGATAAAAGACTTAAATGGTGAAGCGATTAAGGGTACTTTCTATAGAGAAGAGTTACAAAAGACAGATCAAGAGGTCTATAGAATAGAGAAAATTATCAGAAAGTCTAAAGGAAAAGCATTAGTCAAATGGAAAGGTTACCCAGACGAATTTAACAGTTGGGTGCCATTAAAAGATTTAAAAAATTTATAAATAATAATTTAAAAATAAATAGACAATATAGATATACAATGGTATGGAATGAAGAAGAAATGAAACAGCTTAAACGAGAGGATTACCCGAAATATAGAAGAATTTATCGCAATGAAAAGATGAAAAGTTATGAGTGGTACTGTGATGTCTGTAAGAATGGAAAAAATTATACATTAAGAGGTAAATTTTCTCATTTGAGCACTAGAAAACATAGTAAAAATTTACTTTTAAATAATAATAATAATTATATAGAAATGAAAAGAAAAACAAAAATCATCAGGGCAAAGAAAAAAAAATAAAAAAGCAATTAAAAGAGAAAGAAATAGACAATTCAATAAACCATTAAAAAAGACACTATTAGATAGCCCTGCGCAAACTATCAGCGATTTACAAGTGCCATTAGTGCCAATACAATATACCCCACCACCACTACCAACATTAGAGGAGCCACCTAAATTAATGCCTAGATTAAAACGGATACCAAAAATAATTAGTCCAAATGTGCAAAGAATGCTTGATGAAATTACACCTTATTATAATCCTGAAACTATAAGAGAATTCAAAAGAAAGCATGAATATGTCCCTGTGGAATTCACTATTACAGAGCGATCTAGGGCTCTCCGAGGTAATGTCAAATCTTATGAAGTACCAATTTTTCATAGTTATGACGCATCATTACAGTTAAATAATACAAAAAAACAAATAATTAAACTTTTAATGAGATTATTAACAGTTAGAAGGGGATTTAAATTTAATATTACTCTAAAAGTACGATTATTAAAACGTAGTGAGAATGGGGTCATTTACCGAGAACCCTATTTTAACGCTGGTCCTTATACAGTGACAAATAGTGATGATATTGAAGAAGCTGTTGATAATGCTATTGAAAGAATTTTAGAGTTTATACTACAGGCTAAGAAATTTCTCAAATGCGATTGGCTAAGACTAGTAGTATTTCTGCCAAATTTGAAATACTTACATGTAAAAATTTCAGTTTCCATGGAAACCTAAATGATCGAAACAATATGGCGGAAAGATTTTCAAAATTCTGTGAAAAAAACTGCAAGAGCTAAAGGAGATTACCAAGATATGGAAACGGCAAAGAATGTACAAAGATCTAGGTCACAGTTTGGTCAATTTAAGGTGGAAGGCAAAGGATACAGTCCTGATATTTTCAGTGAGCTGCAACGCGAACCAACTCAGCTGACGAAGTTCGGTGCATAGCTTTATCGTCGAGCGCTCTTTTAACTGCTATCGAAGAAGGTGAGAGAACGAAAAACGGTGTTCTTTCAGTCTTTATTCAACAGTTCAGAAGCATGTAGGCAACCAGAAGTAAACGTCGCCCGCTGGAAACTATTTTCCGCTGCTGTGGTGACCAAAGAAACGATAAATAGCCAACAATTTTCACGGCCTGCTGCTTAAATGAAATGCCAAAGTCCAAGATCCACACAAGCAGGATCGGTTGAAAAATCTATTGATAAACTTCGATTGACGATTAGGCTGTTCAAAATGTACCCTTCAAAAGATATTTACAGGTATTCAAGTACTGTTTCATCGCAGTTGAAGCGAAAATCATTTGAACATGTGTGACCTTTGTGCGATCACATGTTTGATCACATGTTGTAGTAAAACCGATCACTCGCGCGTGACTAAACAGCGTTACAAGATGCGAAATTTCTTTGCCTTGTAGTATAAACAAAAAATAGCACGGTTTTTTCGGGGTATTTGGTATAAATACCGACTCGTGATATTTCAAAACTCTCCAAATATCACTCGCCGCGGCGGCTCGTGATATTTTGGCGAATTTTGAAATATCACTCGCGGTATTTATCCCAAATACCCCTAGTAACCGTGCTATTTCCTATACTAATAGCTGTTTGGTTATCAGAAGGTTCTGGTTGGCTATTTGAATTAGTACTTTTACATAACATTAATATTGTCTCTTACTTTCCATTAAGAGGAACATCATATATTAAGCTCCCAGTGGAACTACGCAATCCTATGAAGAGTTTAGTCAATTCCAAAAATGAGGACAATCGATGTTTCCTATGAACTTGAACTTGAACTTTATTTTTATTTAAACACGGTAAATCTATCAGATAAAATAATGTTAAAAATTACAATCTACTTTGAT
>OZ026600.1:13087134-13114634 GCA_964020085.1 Micromussa lordhowensis
AGAAAAAAGGTGTTTACCCTTATGATTACATGGACTCTTTCCAAAGATTCAGTGAGAGATCATTACCAGAGATAGAAGATTTTTATAGTATTTTGAATGATACAAATATTTCAGAGAGTGAATACTCACACGCAAAAAGAGTATGGAGTACCTTCCAAATCAAAGACTTAGGAGAGTATCATGATTTATATTTGCGTACAGATGTGCTACTCTTGGCTGATGTATTTGAAAATTTCAGAAGTACGTGTCTCTCGCATTATAGGTTGGATCCTTGTCATTATTTTTCTGCACCTGGATTATCATGGGATGCATTACTGAGAATGACAAAAATAAATCTAGACTTAATTTCAGATACAGATCAGCAACTATTCATTAAAAAAGGTATGCGTGGAGGGATTAGTACTATTACTCATAGGCACGCTGAAGCAAATAACAAATATATGAAAAATTACAATCCAGAGGTGGAATCTTCTTATATAATGTATTTAGATGCAAATAATCTTTATGGTTGGGCAATGTCACAGTCACTACCAGTCGGAGATTTCAAATGGTTAGACCCAGCTGAATATGAGGACCCTGAAGATTTTATCTTAGAAAATTACACAGATGATACAAAAAAAGGTGTTATTTTAGAGGTAGATTTAGAATATCCTAAAGAGTTACACCATTTACACAATGATTATCCATTAGCTCCAGAAAAGATTTTAATCACTGATGATATGTTATCTCCATATTGCAAAGGTTTAAAAGATTCAGGAAATATTAGCAGTGGTAGAGTACACAAGTTAGTACCTAACCTTATGAATAAAGAAAAGTATGTTTTACATTATAGAAATTTACAGCAGTATTTATCACTTGGTTTAAAGTTAAAAAAGGTTCATAGGGTATTAGAATTCACTCAGAAACCTTGGATGAAAAAATACATTGATTTTAACACACAAAAAAGAACAATGGCTAAAAATAGTTTTGAAAAAGACTTTTTTAAATTGATGAATAACTCTGTGTTTGGTAAAACCATGGAAAACCTAAGAAAAAGATCCAATATTAAATTAGAAACTGATCCTGAACATTTAATTAAGCTTACAAAGAAACCAACCTACGTTTCTTCTAAAATATTTGATGAAAATTTAGTAGGAGTACAAATGAAAAATGTTAGACTATTACTAGATAAACCTTCTTATGTTGGATTCTCTATTTTAGACCTAAGTAAAACACTAATGTATGACTTCCACTATAACTATATCAGAAAAAAATACCCAGATGCAAAGTTACTTTTTACTGATACCGACTCTTTAGTTTACCATATAAAAACAGAAGATGTTTACGAAGATTTATTTGCTGATAGACATCTATTTGACAATAGTGACTATCCTAAATCTTCTAAGTTCTATTTTGATAATAATAAAAAAGTAATTGGTAAATTCAAAGATGAAGCGTCAGGTGATCCAATCACAGAATTTGTTGGTCTAAAAAGTAAAATGTATTCTTATAAGACAGAAAACAAGGAAAATAAGACTGCTAAGGGTGTTAAAAAGAATGTAATAAAGCATGAATTATGCCTCTCTGATTATCGTGATACCTTATTCAATTGTAATACCATGAGGCATAAGATGAGAACTATAAGGTCAGAGTATCATCAAATATCAAGTTACCAAATAAATAAAGTATCATTATCACCTTTTGATGATAAAAGATATATTTTAGATGACGCTATTACTAGTTATGCATATGGTAATGATTTAATAAAAAAAATATTAGAAATGTTATATGCCTATTCCAAGTTATAAAAAATTCTTGTCGGAAGACCCTCTTGCTGATAGCGATACTAGCGATAGTGATTATGACCCTAATTCAGATGAGGAATCGACGAGCAGCGAGGAAGAAGAAATAAAGAAAAATAATTTAAAAGAAAAAAATTGAAGAAGATTAAAAGATTAGATGTCATTAAAAATAATAGAAGAATGTCAAAAGGCTTGTGTTGCCCAAAAAATAGATAATAAAAAAACTAGAAGAGCATTAGAACGAGGAAATATATTATTGGTTAATGAAGTAATGAATGATTATAATTCAAAAAATATACCTAAAAATAGAAGAAATGAAAGGTTTAAGATTCGAGATAGGTTAATTAGAAAGCTTTTTGAAAGGAAAACAAATCAAAAATTTCGGGCTGAAATAGATCTCTCTCCACTGTACTTTAAAGAATAAGCTAACTATATATTATAATTATGAATAAAGAAACTATTGGCAATCTACATCGTAAAAAACTTTCAGAAATTGTTCTGAAAGAAAAAAAAAATACCAGATATAAAAAATAAAATTGTAAATTTATCCAACAAAAAAGATTATTCTAGAATTGATCAAATTGAACAAATAAGGTTAGAAAATGAAATAAATGATATTATAAATCTTCGTACTAGTTATTTATTAAAGAATGCTAATTTACTTTTTTTACATACAGAAAATCAAACAAAAAACAAAAATTGTGTTGATATCTTAAAGAAGAAGAATTCTTCTTATTATAAAAAGTATAAATATAATATCTTTCCTGAAGAACTTTGTTACAGTGAAAATAATATAAATGAAGAGAACTACTGTTATACATGTAAAAAATTTAAAGTATTTAACATTGATGAAGCAATAAGTACTTGTCTAAGTTGCGGAATCAGTGTCTCAATAAATACAGAAGATCCATCTATTAAACCTGCAGAATATGATTACAAAAGATATACTCATTTTTGTGACTGGTTGGCCAATATCCAAGGCAAAGAAAGTGTTAAAGTGTCAGAAGAGGTTATTAATACTATTATCAGAGAAATCGTTCATGAAAAAATGGAAAATTCTTTGGAAAAGTTAACAGAAGCAGATATTAAAAGATATCTTAAAAAACATCGTAAATTACGTTATTATGATCATGCCACACAAATTTTGTACCGAATAACAAATATACCTCCATTACAAATGACTCCTAAAATGGAAGAAAAATTAAATAATGTTTTTACAAATTCAAGAGCCATTTGAAATTTTTAAAGGTAAAAATAGAAGCAATTTTTTTTCGTATTCATATATCATCTATAAATTTTGTCAACTACTTGAATATAATGAATTTTTACCAAAGTTAAAATTGTATAAAGATCGTTTAAAACTCTATGAACATGATAAAATTTGGGAAAAAATCTGTGCACATCTAGGTGGTGAGAGCGTTGGTTGGAAATTTATAAAGTCTTAAAAATTTATATTAAAAAAAGATGCGCTAACTACACATCTTACGCCAACAACGCTACCAACGCTAACTACGCATCTTACGCATCTTACGCATCTTACGCATCTTACGCATCTTACGCTACCAACGCTACCAACGCTACCAACGCTACCAACGCTAACTACGCATCTTACGCATCTTACGCATACTACACATACTACGCTAACTACACTAACTACGCTAACTACGCATCTTACGCTACCAACGCTAACAACGCATCTTACGCTAACTACGCTAAAATAGTGTAAAATCCGGAAATGTGGGAGGCGCCCCGCTTCCTACACTACTCCAGGGGATGTCAGGGTGGCCAAATGGTTAACGTGGTGCGCTACGAAGACAGCGAAGGTCGCAAGAGGTCGTGGGTTCCAATCACACTGCTGTGATTGAGGGCCGAATAACCTCTCCCCGGGTACGTGGAGATTTGGGTCTGCGAACAAGGAATTACTCTCAAACTGGCTTGGGGGCCGAGTAATTCCTCACCCAAGAAGTCCTGCGAGGTTTTTTTGGTTTTTATTTCTGCTTGTCTTGATTTTCCTGATCATTTTTTTTTTCCTTTTTCCTGCTCGTAATTCCTTGTTAGTTTTGCTTTTCTCTGTTTTCGGTATTTTTGCAACTTTTCATCAGCGCTAAAAAGGAAAAACAAAAAGCGTTTTGCGGCATTATGGCTTCGTAAGATTTTTAATTTAGCCCGCGGTGAAATTTTAAGTTACTTTTTTTGTTTTCTTGGCTTAAACTCACTTCTACCAAACATAGGTTGTATTTGATTTCATTTGATGTGACTTGATTGTAAAATAATTCTTCAGTGATCAACTCTTTCATCAAGTCGCAACATGCCAGAAACTACATTATCGCGTGTTCAGTGTACTATTTCTTTGGCATTTGAGATCATCTGGTTCAGAGCTACAACAGCGTTTGAACTCGACGAGGGTGTTCACGTCTTAAAACATGGCCACGAACAGAGTGAAGGAAATCTCGTCAAAGACCGACCGATCGTGAGTAGCATTTCCTTGTTTTCTCCAATTGAGGCGTTTTCGGGCTAGCTAACTATGAGAAAAAACTGTCTGTGATTCGCTAGCGGGAAAGAGATTTGTTTGTGTGACTACCGGTCGATGATCATTGACGTAGGGACAACATACGGAGTGTTCCCTTACTCTTAATTGTGGCCTAGTTTGCTTGAAGTTCAATCGATTCTCCATGTACGAAGCTCTTGTTCAGTCCATTTAGGACGACGCAGGCCGTCACAGAAAGCCATAGTTCAGCTCTCCGCCGCGGTTTTGATATGTGCAGGTTTGTGTTGACAAGACGCGAATTTTTTGTTGGAAGCACCGTTATTTTAATTTACAATTCCTGATTGGATGAAAAGACGTTGGATGTAGTCTTTTTGGCCTCAAAAGCCATACAGGAGAGTAATTTCCTTTTAGATGGAGATGGCAGAGGGCACTCTCGGGACGACATGGCCATATTTATGTACAGTTATATATTTCGGTGCATAGTCTTAACACGGTGTTCACAAAATCAGACATACATCAGTTAAAAAAAAGGAAAAGGTTGTAGCGTGTACTCACTACCAGTCTATAGCCATTCAAAGTTATTTCGTGTAGTAGCACATTGATAAAGGAGGAATTACTCTGTCTTTAAGATATACAGAGCTAACTTCCTTGGCAAAGGGACGTTTCCAGCGTTCACCTGGAGTGTTTTAAAATGTTTATTAGATAAACTCCGGAAAAAGTCCCGGTATAAAAAGAACAGGAAAAAAAGCGCAAAAGCGGGTGGGCTTGGCCCCTCATTAACTATGTAAACCAAATAGTGTTCATAATAGAGTTCGTAATAATGTCCATTTAAACTAATCTAATGCTATGAATAACTAATTAATGTTCTTAATAGAGTTCGTGATACGTAATTAATGTTCGCTTAAACTATCGATAAAGTCAATACTAATATTTTAACTAGAAACGAATACATAATACTGGAATACTAATTAAGTTAAAAAACGAAATACAATATTAATGAAACGATACAACGGGCGAGCCAGAGACAAGTTTACACAGGGGGGATTCCCAGGCAGTCCGGAAGAGAGTTGAAGAACATCGAGAAAAATCGATATGAATACGCGTCTTGATGTCGTGACTAATGTACTTAATTATAGCGTCAGAGCGCTCGGTGCCATTGTGAAAAGTGCATTTGTTTCGGAATTTCCAAATCGCGTACAGAATGGATTTAACGAGATAACGGGCGATACGGGCGTACTTTGAGTTCGTGGTTAACCATTTGAAAAAGAAAACAGACACGCAGTTACGAACAAAGGTACACGACAAGAGGGCAGACAAGATTGGAGAAAAATAATGCCATACCCTCTTGGCCCGCACACAATTTAAAAAACAGTGATCGATTGTTTCTTTAAGATTGCATTTAGCGCAACGGTCGGTCGCGATGTAACCCTAAGAGTGCAGGGAATCCCTCACTTTAACCGCTCGCAAAGTGATTAACCATAAAAGATCATCTTTATAATTTTCAGAAAAACCGTCACGAATGAACGAAATGTGACGGTTAAACAGGAAATCGGGACCTAAAAGCAAGCCCCAGGATCGAGGAAGGATCGGGGGGGAAGATTTCTTCTTCAGAAGAGCGCGGTAACAAGTTTTCGCAGAAAAATGAAAATCAAGCCAGTCCTGGCGAGAGAGAATCTCGCGAAGAGTGGTCAAAGACTTTAAACAGTTTGTGTAAAAGGGCGTTAACACTAAGGTGCTGGGAGACGAGTTGTCCCTGAGAGGGGACCACTCGGCTCTCAGCGAGGCAAGGTTTTCACCGAAAAAATACTTAAACATAAAGGAAGCCTTGGATTCGGAGTTAATAATACTGATGGCAGAGGCGAGCTTAAGGGCCTCTGCTTTGACAGAGAAATCAACTATACTAAGCCCGCCTTTCGCCAGGGGTTGGTAACAAGACTGACGGGTAACTGTTTCAATCTTGCTACCCCACAAAAAAGGCCACACTAATTGATTTACTTTATTTATAACCCATTTAGGTACTGTCAAAACAGAGGCCAGGTAAGTGAGTTTACTGATTCCAAGAGTATTAACAATTAACGATTTCCCCACGAAAGAAAGGGATCGGGACTTCCATAGATTTAGATGTTTCTCGAGTTTGGTCAATTTAGGTTGCCAATTGTCTTGGTCAGAAACGTCACCGAAGACAACTCCCAAGATTTTCATTTTAGTAACCCAAGTAAGGCCAAGGGGCTGGTCTGTGCGTGATCGCCACGCACCCAGCCACATGGCTTCAGTTTTGGAAACGTTTAATTTTGCGCCAGAACCTTGTTCGTATATGTGGATGACATCAAAAAGTTTAACAAGAGATGGAAAGGTTTTGACAAAACTGGTTGTGTCATCCGCATATAATCCAACTTTATATTGAGACCCTCTTGCCCCCGGGAGGAGAAAGCCTTCGATTTCAGGACCTTAACCTTACAGGCGAGAACTTCAACACAAAGAATATAAAGAAGAGGGGAAAGGGAATCCCCCTGACGGACACCACGAGCTAAGGGAACGGGGTCAGTTAAGAAACCATTAACGATAATTTGCATGTTAGCGCCATTATATAAAGTAGAAATCAAGCGAGTAAAAGAAGGCCCAAAACCAAAACGTTCTAATAAATTGAGTAAAAAATTCCGATTAACCCTGTCGAAGGCTTTCTCCTGATCGAGACTTAAAAGAATGCCAGTTTCATTAGTGCGGTCAATATAATCCAAAATATCAGGAAGAGCGTGAAGGTTAGAAGAAACTTTACGCCCGGGGACAGAGCAGGTTTGATCAGGACTGACAATGAACTCTAAAACTTTAACCAACCTAAGAGAAAGAGCTTTGGAACAGATCTTGTAGTCTACATTAAGGAGGGAGATTGGTCTCCAATTTTTCAAGCTTTTGACGTCACCTTTTTTGTAAATAACCCTGGTGTGACTAACTTTCATTGAGTCACACATTTCGGAATTTAGGAAACAAACATTGAAAACACGCACAAGAAAGGGGCCAAGTAGATGCCAACATTTTACGTAAGTTCAGCCGAAAGACCATCAGGGCCCGGCGATTTGCCGGAGTTGAGGTCTTTGACAGCGTTTGTAATTGCTGCTAAAGTGATTTCTCCCTCGCATAATGCAGACTGATCGGAGAGTCGGTTAGAAACAGAAGATAAAAGATCAGGATCGATCGGTTCCTCAGAGAATAAATTCGTGTAAAAATCAACATGCGCCTTCTCGATGTCGGCTTGGGATGAGACCGTAACACCGTTAGTATCGTAAATAGAATTAATTCGACTTTTCTGAATTTTGGTTTGCTCTAATTTAAAAAAATAACGCGTAGGGCGTTCACCCTCCTCGAGCCATTTGGCGCGACTTCGAATTTTCACACCTTCGAATTCACGAATATATAAAGACTTGAGATTGCTTTGAGCATCAGTAACTAGCGGTTGAACAGACTCATCGCAGTCGACAAGACGTTGGCGAAGGCGAATGAGGCGATTTGTCAGAATAACCCGATCACGGCAAAGTTTTCTACGCCTTTCACGTGCAAAATCAATTGAAGCCTCTTTAATAGAGGTTTTTAAAAACTCCCACCAATCTAGAATGTTTTCGAATGCTAATAGAAAATCAATGTGATCAGAAATTGTTTTCCTGATGAGCGCACAAAATTTTTCATCATCAAGCAGGGAATTATTTAATTTCCATACGCCTGGCCCGTGCTTGATGCCTTCAGGAACGTCAAAGACAAAGGAAACAAAATGGTGATCGGAAAGCGGACAAGGTGTGATGTTAGAATGAAAACAAGATTGGAAAAGATCTTTCGAAATCAAAAATTTATCAAGGCGGCTGCCGATAGACTTATCGGCATTAAACCAAGTAAATTCACGTAAATTAGGATGTAATTTACGCCACCCATCGAGAAGGCGAAAGTCGGTTTTCAAATCAGCATATTCTTTTTGAATGGAAATATTCCCGCCAAATTTATCAAGCTCATTATCAAAACAATTGAAATCCCCGCCGACAATCAAGGCGGCACACGGAAAGAAAAAATCGCTAAGTGAATCATCAAAGGTTTTCCGATCGGTCACGTAAGTAGGAGCGTAGATATTAACTAAATTAAAATCAACATTGTCAATCCTGATCAATAAACTAATAATACGCCCAAGTGAGTCTTTCTTCCAGGAAAGAACCTGAGAATCACAGTTAGGAGAAATTAAGACAGCAACACCGCCCTGTCTACCGTTGGCCGGGGACCAAAAGCTACGGCCAGGCCAACGGCGAGACAAAACGTTAATACTTGAATCAAGGCTAACAAGGGTCTCTTAAATAAAACAAATATCGTAGCTAGATTTTTCGATTAAATCAAAGAAAAGATGACTATTTAGGGGGTTTCCGAGCCCCCTAGCATTAATCGTTAAGAGCTTAAAGATTTTTCCTGGAAGACAGACTCACTTTTTCCCTTTTTTACGGCCCTTCTTATCTTTGACAGGCGGAGTAGATGGTTTTTGTTTCAGGCTTGTAGAGGTGTCCATATCATCATCGTTGGAAGTGGAAACAGCTGGAGAGTTAGGGCGACTGGTGACGAGAACAGGGGAAGTAGCGACACGTCTAAGAAAATTAATAGGTTCAGGCAACGGAGCCGGCGCTCGACGACCGAGACGCTTAGGCGGAGCGGCAGGGCTAGCTGGAACATCAGATGTGGAAGGGGCGATATCTTGAGCATCAGACGAAGCAGTAGAAGCGGGAAGACTTTCAGTAGGAACATCAGGCGCAGGAGATGAGTGTTGAAGAGAATCAGGAATTATGATCGGAGTAGAAGCTGAAGATTCAGAAGTATCACAGTCTGGAAGCGGGGGCGTGGAGCCGGATCGGTGTCAGGTGGATCAGGGGCGTTTAGGAAGCCTTGAGAGTCGAGTACACGTTCAGGAGTCGGTGGAGAATCAGAAGCAGGCGAAGGATCAGGAACTGTTGGAAGATCAAGAGCTGGCGGAGGATCAGGATCGGATGGAACAGGTTGAACCACAGGTTCCCCAGGCTCTTCCGCATCACTCTCATCACTGGAGATGTCGAGATCGCGGACGAGTTCGGGGATACCATAGGAGGCGTTGCTGGTTCGATTCATGTCAAGGAGAAGAGATTCGTCGGTTGAAGGGTCGAGGACCGGGAGGGAGTACCAAGAGTAAGGGCAAAATTTAGCCAGATGATTGTCAGATTTGCAGATAGAACACAGGGTAGGTGCCGGGCAGGCAGGGGTTTCGTGGCCAAGGCCGTCACAGTTAAAACAGATTTTCGTTGTACATTGGTTGCTGAAGTGACCAGGCTGGTTGCATCGACGACAGGTTGGAACTTGACCTTGATGTTTTAAGAAAAGAAGAAATTTTTCGAAACGCAAAAAAATAGGAATGGGTTTAAAAACCCGCACACGATAATGTCGGAGGCCGTTGCAAACACCAGGTGCGAAATCAAAGCGGCCGCGGCGAAAGTGTAGAACTTCGCAAAAAGGTGATAGGCGACGAATCATTGCCATGTCGGCCAATTCAAATGGGGCGTCATAAATAGTCAGGTACGTTAGAGGTCTGTCGATATCCTGAACAGCATAACTTTCGGAGCCAACGCGTAAAGAATTCAGGCGGAGGAATTTTTCTTTCAATGCGGCGGTTTTGAAGGTGATAATCACCTCTCCATTGATGCGTCTCTGCATACATGCAATTTCCTGAGGCTCAATGTTGACAAGTTTCAGAGCATCAAAGACCGTGCGTGCCGATGTATTCCTCGAGGGGGTAAAGAAGGCCGACCTCGGGCGATCGGGGACTTCATTTGCAAGTCGATTATTCGAAGAACGGCGTCTGGGCGTTTCCCGAAGTCCAGCAGTTCTTGCAGCGTACGAATCGCCGTTTACTACATTATCTGGTACAGAAACTTCATCATCATTAAAAGAAACATTAAGCGCATCATTTGTATAAGCAACATTTGCAAAAACATCATTCGTAGGGCCGTTTTCAATTCAACTTTCGTCATCAGCCACGGCAACATTCACATCTTCGTCGGCAACAACATTAGGTGAAACAATAACATTGGCAGAAATTTTCATATCATCGGAAGCAATTAAAACACCAGAAGCGGTCGTAACTTCATCCAAAACCCTGTAAAAGGGCTGTTCATCCATTAGCAACGTTTAAACAAGTCCAAGATCAAAAGCAAGTGGAAAAAACAATCGCACGTGGATCTTTAAGATACACAGAGCTAACAATCCCAACAAGCCCGAGGGGCTGGCTGGCAACGAAATGGCTTGGGTTCAAACTGTGTCGATGAACGGCAACGTCCATCACATATGGATGCGTTGTCTGTAATACTTAAAATAAACTCACGACAGCTGAAAAACAACGGATTTCAATTCTCTTGGCAGTCTAGCAACTTGCCAAGCTCTATGCTAAACTATCGAACTAACAATTTGCTTGAATCTAGTCCATTTTAACTTGTCTGACATGCACGCACTCTCAGTCGGACCTCCAAACTTCAAAAACTATCCACCCCGACTATTTATGCTAATATTCCCAAGGGATGTCAGGGTGGCCAAACGGTTAACGTGGTGCGCTACGAAGACAGCGAAGGTCGCAAGAGGTCGTGGGTTCGAATCACACTGCTGCATAGAGGTTATTCTCAAACTGGCTTGGGGGCCGAATAACCTCTCCCCGGGTACGTGGAGATTTGGGTCTGCGAGCAAGGAATTACTCTCAAACTGGCTTGGGGGCCGAGTAATTCCTCCCCCAAGAAGTCCTGCAAGGTTTTTTTTTGTTTTTATTTCTGCTTGTCTTGATTTTCCTGATCATTTTTTTTTCCTTTTTCCTGCTCGTAATTCCTTGTTAGTTTTGCTTTTCTCTGTTTTCGGTATTTTTGCAACTTTTCATCAGCGCTAAAAAGGAAAAACAAAAAGCGTTTTGCGGCATTATGGCTTCGTAAGATTTTTAATTTAGCCCGCGGTGGAATTTTAAGTTACTTTCTTTGTTTTCTTGGCTTAAACTCACTTCTACCAAACATAGGTTGTATTTGATTTTATTTGATATGAGTTGATTGTAAAGTAATTCTTCAATGATCAACTGTTTCATCAAGTCCCAACATGCCAGAAACTGCATTATCAAGTGTTTAGTGTACTATTTCTTTGGCATTTGAGATCATCTGGTTTAGAGCTACAACGGCGTTTGAACTCGACGTGGGTGTTCAGGTCTTAAAACATGGCCACGAACAGAGTGAAGGAAATCTCGTCAAAGACCGACCGATCATAAGTAGCATTTCCTTGTTTTCTCCAATTGAGGCGTTTTCGGGCTAGCTAACTATGAGAAAAAACTGTCTGTGATTCGCTAACGGGAAAGAGATTTGTTTGTGTGACCGGTCGATGATCATTGACGTAGGGACAACATACGGAGTGTTCGCTTACTCGTAATTGTGGCCTAGTTTGCTTGAAGTTCAATCGATTCTCGATGTACGAAGCTCTTGTTCAGTCCGTTTAGGACGATGCAGGCCTTCACGGAAAGCCATAGTTCAGCTCTGCGCCGCGGTTTTGATATGTGCAGGTTTGTGTTGACAAGACGCGAATTTTTTGTTGGAAGCACCGTCATTTTAATTGTACAATTCCTGATTGGATGAAAAGACGTTGGATGTAGTCTTTTTGGCCTCAAAAGCCATACAGGAGAGTAATTTCCTTTTAGATGGAGATGGCAGATGGCACTCTCGGGACGACATGGTAGTAGTATATACCTCAGATGAATAGTATGTACTTATTGACTGAGTGGGAGGGCTGGACGGGAAAATATTTGGCTCGAGGTCAGGGCGTACGGACCGAGCGCAGCGAGGCCCGTACGTCCTGACCGAGAGCCAAATATTTTCCCGTCCGGCCCGACCTTACTCAGTCAATAAGCATTTTATCATATGACCACTTACTGTTGAAAATTTTGAAAATTCTGTCCGAGCCTAAATAGGACGCGATTACATAAGATCAGACGGCTCCGCGCGCGGAACAATTACATGAAAGTTTCTACAACAAAACTTTGTCATTTATCACTTTCTTCGCGTCGAACAAGAAACTCACAATTCATCAAAAAATTTTGTTCATGCTAAAAAGCCAACAGAAAGTTGACACAAAGCTGTCAAAAATATGTCAAGCCATCAAAAACTTAGCGAGTGACAAAAGGTCGTTTCACGCTTCACTGAAATTGTTTACAAATCTTCATCTGAAGACTCACGAAAATGTCGGCGTCGTTCAAGCCATTTGTCGACCTCTTGGATTCTCTAAAACAAGGGACAACCGGGCAACTGAATATTTATGACACATGTTGGCTCCTGCAATCAGTGCCTTGGTTTGCTGACTTTGCTGGTGTAGTGGAAATTACACGGTTAATAAACACAAGCGAGTTTTTATATTTATCTGGATGAACCGTGCGGTAATGAACTACAGAGCAGTTTATCCTACTGCACACAAGGTATGTTTGTGATTTTTCTGGTTCAACCAACTTTCCCAGAAACTCTGAAACTCGAAGAAAACATTTATATCGTACTTTGTTCATTTCTTCAGTTTTCTTTCTTTTGACCCACGATGAATTCTTTGATGCCTTTGAAGGAAAGAAGTTTCGCCGACTGTCTGCTTATTTGAAAGGTTAATTATTGAACAGTTTATCCGGAAAAGTTGTTTCCTTGACCGCCTGTTTGCTTGTTGGTTTCTGAGAAAGTTGTGAGCTTCTTCATTTGCGAGGAGTGTTAAATTTCTTTCTTTGCTTTCGGAGAGAGTTGTGCGACTGAAGTAGTTCTGAACGGGACAATTCGGCTGGATAGTAAAATTCGCCCTCAGCATGTTCACGTTCATGACTCATTGTGGAGAGAACAAACTTTGGCAGCAACAAAATATTGTTTTTGCCATTCACACGCATCGATTTTGCCGCACTCGTTTCTAGTAGGGCCGTACGCATTTCTAGTAGGGCCGTACGGGTTTTTCCGGCCCTATCACTTCGACGCGTACGGCCCTCATACGGGACCTTTTCTCTTATGGTTTTGCAAGGTAATTGCGCGCGGGGCCGTACGGGTCATATGATAAATCAAGTTATTCATGAATTCATTTCCCTTGAGTTAATGAGATAAGCTTGACAGAACTAGTTTAATGAGATGCAGGCCGTGTAGGTATATGTGGGGTTTTGTGGGGGTTTAATGAGATGCGGGCCGTGTAGGTATATGTGGGGAAGAGGGAGAATAATTAATTACACATGTATTGTGTTATTGTTTTAAAAGTTTTATTATTGAATATTACATGAGTTTGTAAGAGAGATGTGTGTATTTTGGTGGAGTTAACTGACCTCCCAACCAACCGGTTGATGTCGCGCTTACAAAGGCTTGATTGGGAACCAATCAGGGAGCACTGTGAAACCGGTCAGAGTGGTTTTGAAACCGGTCGGATTTGATTATTCAAAATGGCGGACATATCTTGTTGGGAACGGGTCAAACCGGTTTTAAAGGATATCAAACTAGTTTTGACACTGTTGATTATTCAAAATGGTGGACAAACCATTATTAAGATAGTGGGATAGCTTTCAATAGAGAATAATACACAATATTTTTATGTGATTAAATTGTAACATTTATTGCAAATACAAAATAATCCTAATTAATTTTACATTAATAAATGAATGCTAAGATAGAAAACTATTTTATTTACACCAAGATGTTTGAACATGAATATCTTAAAGGGCTAATATAAAAATCCAATTTGAGAAGGCGGAAAAAAGGTATATAAATCAACATGTTTCAGAAATCAATACAAATGGAAAGTAAATAAATAATGAAAAATATAAAATGGAAATGAAAACAACTACGAAAATAAAAGACAGAATTTTAAAAAAACAACATTTCCCGTCATGTAATGTTGGATTATGCCTATTCTTCTTAGGCAGCTACTTTTCTTGCCAGCATTGGCAGTTTATAACTTTTCTGAAGGTGGACGCTAGGTCCACCTTTTGAATGGTCGTCAGCCGGTCTTGACTGTAGTAATGGCAGATCACGCAGTTTGCATTCATTTCCTCTCTATGAAGGAGAGGACAGCACTTTGAAAAGAAAAACAAATGTCAATCAATATTTTGCCGAGCATGTAATTCATAAATGAAAATTTATCTTGGATCATTTTTATTACTTAACTCCTGTTCATGTGACACTGAGAGACAGAAAGAACTTGATTTCGAATAGTCTGAATTGTTTTATCGCATGCATTCCAAGAATTCCAGAAAATAAATCTTACCTGCCTACACTTCGCCATGAAGTTGTCCGGGTATCTGCTTCCTCGGGTGACAAAGGAAAAGCATAATCCACCCGACAGCCCGGGCACCTCGCACTGCTTGGGATGAGGGTCCTAACCCAGTTCCTAATGCATCTCATGTGGGTTGTTTGCCCACAGCATAATGTTCTCCTCATATTGAACTCCTCTTCAAGGCATATGAAGCAGGTGTCTAAAGTCTGTAAAGAAAACGAAATGAGATCAGTTCTAGATGCGGCGGGGAATTGTAACATTTTGCTCTAAGAAAATGGTGTAGAGAACCGAACTCTTTGAACTAGCGTCCACGCAAATTCCCAAACTAAACTTAAGGACAAATAGAGTAGACTTTTACGGACGTAAACTAGATAAAGTAAACTTTCATGAAAACGTAAATGTGAGAACTTTTAACAGAACTCTTGAAGCAGATTTTGAGACCAACAGACCAACATAAAAACAATTAGCGCGCGGTCTCTTTAAACTAGCTAGCACTGACTCAAATGTTTTCTTTGAACTCGCGTCCACGCAGAGTTCCAAACTAAACTAAAAGGCAAATAGAATAGACCTTAAACCAGATAAAGTAAACTTTTATGAAGCAGACTTTGAGACCAACAGACAAAAAAAAAAACAATTAGAGCGCGGTATCTTTAAACTAACTAACGCCGAAGCAAATGACTTCTTTGAGCTCGCGTTTAAACAGAGTTCAAAACTTAACTTTAAAGCAAATAGAGCATACTTTTAGGGACGTAAACCAGATAAAGTAAACTTTTATGAAAACTCAAATGTGAGAACTTTAATCAGAACTCTTGAAGCAGACTTTAATACCAACAGACCAAGATAAAAAAACAATTAGCGCGCGGTATCTTTAAACTATTTAACTAGCTCCGACTCAAATGGCTTCTTTGAACTAGCGTCCAAACAGAGTTCAAAACTTTACGTAAAAGCGAATAGAGTAGACTTTTAAGACGTAAACTAGGTAAAGTAAACTTTTATGAGAACTTAAATTTAAAAACTTTTAACAGAACTCTTGAAGCAGACTTTAATATCAAAAGACCAAGTTAAAACACAATTACCGCGCGGTATCCTTAAACTAACTAGCTCCGACTCAAATGGCTTCTTTGAACTAGCGTTCACGCGGCAATGGAAACTTAAACGTAAAAGACTTTTAGGGACGCAAACTTGATAAAGTAAAACACAAACTTCATCGTTACGACAAAGAAATCTTTCGTGTTACGAAAACTAGAGTTAGTAAACCATCAACATGTTATACTTACCAATCTGACGATGATGCGTGACATTACCAGGTCTGCCATGATAATTTTCTTTAAAGTAAATGTTTGATGCACTAAAACTCGGTTCAAGTGAGTGTGTGCACAATGGTGCTTTACGAGAAGCAAAATGGTTGAGTGCTACCCTTAGAGGAAACAGCGTCAGTTTTCTATCCAATCAGAATTAATCTAATCTAGCAAGCATACTAATTGATCCAACGATTTCCAAGCTCGAGCGTTTGCTGAGGTCACTTGTAATTGCGGACCTCACGGAAACCATCCTAAAATATGACTAATTCAGATTGGGCGGTACATCACTGTATAATTAGTGAAGGTCATTGCATCATCATATTAATCAAGGGCTCCAAAACAAAACAGTCGACGAGTTCAGCTTGTTGCCAACTTGTATTTTCTGGCAAAAAGATCATTCAAGGTCAAATAAAACAATTTCAAAGGAGAAATGATTGGTGTGGCAAAGCGATTATAAAAGAAGGTACAACCAATAAATTTTTCATACCAAAAGTCAGAAGAGCAAAAGCAAGTTAGAAAATGGAAAACAAAGTAGTGGATTTCAACCCTGAAGTGTCACGCGCTGTATTCGACAAGGAACGAAGAACAGATGGTTGTATTGAAGATATCTCAAGTACAACTTCAGTCGCAGAACACGAGATTGCTAACCGTTGCTCAGAATTTCAAAGTCAAAATCGCTTTCAAAAGAGAAAGCTTCACGAACACCATATCAACAGGAAGAGATGTCGGTTTTTAAGGCGTCAAGATATTATTGATGCCTTTTGGAATGTTTACGAGCAGGAAGCGTTTAATCGATTGAACGAACTAACTAATGACTTGAGTGTGGCAAACGAGCCAATACATAGATACGTGTTTGACGCCATTATGTCCGTGGATAAAAACGAAATCATCAAGTTATGGCGTGAAAAATGTATGTTCCATTTTCATCAAGTAGAACAGCACCAAATCGTCCCGTTTCATGACCGCTGGATACAAAGTCAATTTAAAGAGGAAAAGGACATCGCAAAAATGCAAGAAAGAGTTTGTGCCCGTACAAAAGCCTCTACACATTGGCTATCTGAGCTCGTTGATGAGTTAACGGTTTCCCCTGAAGCCAATCCGTCACAGGACTGCTCGTCTGAAAAGGAACCAGAAGCCCTAAATGAACTCGAATCTACTGACATTCAACTACAACACGAATTTAATTTTGAACTTGTGACAGAAGCGCTAAATGATCTCGAATCTACCCACCCCGAGATATTCCAAGATGAACAGACTTCGTTTCCCAACTCAGCGCTGAGCGAAGAGTTTGACACGTTTGTAACTGACAACACACTAATACAGGCTATGGAAAAGTGGGAAGAAAAGCAAATCGAGGATGCAATAGAAACTTGGGACTATAGTTACCTTTTAGACGATGAGTTTAGTAAATAGATCACGTTATTTTGCAATGCGCTTCAATATAAAATTAAAATCTTTGAATTGATTAGACATCCGCCATTTTGATTTGATTAGATATCCGCCATTTTGATTTGATTAGATATTCGTCATTTTGAATTGATTAGACATCTGCCGTTTTGAATTGATTAGATATCCGCCATTTTGAATTGATTAGATATCCGCCGTTTTGAATTGATTAGACATCCGCCATTTTGAATTGATTAGACATCTGCAGTTTTCAATAGCCCATTTCCGAGTTACCTAAAGCCTCTCTTTCAAAGCGAGGCCTGGTGCACAACCATTCATATGAAGATGAGTTTAATTTGCATGTGAATGAAATCTCATTTTCATATGAAAGGATGAGCACCAAGACTCGCTTTGAGAAAGAGGCTTAAGGTAATTCGGAAATGGCCTATTGATTAGACATCCGCCATTTTGAATTGATTAGACATCCCATCATTTTGAATGCATCCGCCATTTTGAATTGATTAGACATCCGCCATTTTGAATTGATTAGACATCCGCCATTTTAAATTTATGAGTTGTTTACCTCTCTGTAAGTAACTTCTCTTTACGTCACTGCTTTACAAGTATGTAAGTAACCCTCATGTTTCTCTCCCTTACAGTAATTTTGTTATTATTATAGTTGGAAGATGAGGACTGTTTAATGGCGTTGAATTAATTTGGTGCTGGCAATAATTTATGGAAATCTCACAAACACTACTACTGAAATGACCAGAAGAAAAGTGCTCAAATTTAATACCACTGGCATCGATTATCACCTCACTTTGAAGCCGCGGTCAAATGGAGTGCCCCTTATCGATCAGCTCGGGGAGATTTTCGACTCTACGGTTAATGACATGACCACTGGAATGGCAGACAACGACCTCGTCCGCTTTGTTCTGCGAAGCAAATCGCTCGATTACCCTATCTCCTTGCCGTTCATGCCCCGTCACGAGTTAAATGCTGAACGAATCATGGGAGAAGTGCAGCGTGTGTTACAATCGAATGAAAACGTCAACCTACAAGATGGAATGCAAGTTAATTTGGTTCACGTAGGCATGCCGCGGGGTGGAGTCGCCCTCTCGTAAAAGAAAACATTATGGATTCAAATTGTCCAAGTTTCTCGATACCCAAAAAAGCGTCATCCGGCAGGCTGGCGTTCCAGAGGGTCTCTGTGGCCTTCCAGAGGTCACGAAGTTCCAGCAAGTTATGGATGATTACCAGATCATTGTCCTATCCGCTGAACACTTCAATGCCATTGTCTTTGAAGGGCCCAAGAGAGAGAAACAAATTTATTTGTATCTTTGCAATAATCATTACGATGTCATAACGTCCGTATCAAGCTTTCTCGGAAGAACCCACTGGTGCCTTGATTGTAAGAAGGGTTATGATAGGAAAGAAGACCGCCGCTGCAACAAAGCGTGCAAGTGTTGTTTTACAGTAGGTTGCCAAGGCGTGACTGAAAATGCTCCATGGCGAGAGTGTGGTCAATTTCATATTTGCCGGAGACGAATGTTATGCCAACCATTGTCAGCCCAACAATGAAAGCCAGTCAGTGTGTCAAAAATTTTACAAGTCTAAAAATTGCAGCAAAGTTATGTCACACCGAGTAAGAAGACCTGACGATCACATGTGTGGAGAAGTGATGTGTTGGAATTGCGACAAGTTTGTCGATCCAAATAATCACCGATGCTACATGAAACCAATAGAGTCTGATGAAGAAAAAACAGGAAAAGAAGAAAAAGGACAAACACAGGAAAAACAGACAAAAAAGACAACGACTCACAGAGCAAATGTTAGACGAAGAGGTAGAAGAAGAGGGTGATGAAGGAGATAACGACGATTATCAAGAATATTTATTCTTTGACATTGAATCTAGACAAGATGAAGACCGTCATATCGCGAATCTCCTCATTGTGCAGGATGAAACGGGGGTTGAAACAATATTCAAGGGCGATGACTGTGTTGAAGACTTTACTTCATGGTTGCTAGACGGAACCCATCAAGGAGCTATTGCGATTGCCCATAACCTCAGAGGATATGATGGCTTTTTATTATATGAACATTTTTACAAAAAACTCTTACTACCAAAGTTCATATTGAACGGAGCCAAGATTATGTCCATGGAACTGGAAGAAGCTGAAATCAGGTTTCGCGATTCTCTTAATTTTCTACCAATGCCACTAAAAGCCTTACCAAAAACCTTTGGTCTTACGGAACTAAAGAAAGGCTACTTCCCCCATGTCTTCAACCGGAAAGAAAATCAAACTTACGTTGGCCCTCTTCCTCCTGTTCAAGACTATGATCCTGACTGCTTGAGTACTAAAGAAAAAAAGGAGTTCCTGGCTTGGTATGAAGAGTTAAAGAGTGCACAGTTTGATTTTGAGCAAGAAATAGAAGAATACTTTCGTAGCGATGTTGACATTCTCAGAAGATGCTGCTTAAAGTTTAAACAACTTATGGAAGAAACATGCCACCTCGATCCATTTAAGTATTGTGTCACAATTGCCTCCGCCTGTAATCGAGTTTTTAGGCAAGAATTTTAAGAAGATACCATTGGTCTCATCCCTCCTCAAGGGTACCAGCCAGCTCGAAGGTATTCTGTCATGGCATTGAAATGGTTGACATGGGTTCACCAACAGACGGGAGATCGCATTCTGCACGCTTTAAATGGGGGTGAACAGGGCATTGATGGTAGCTATGTTGATGGTTATGATCCTCTCAAGAAGACCGTCTACGAGTTTATAGGGTGCATGTGGCACGGTTGTGACAAGTGCTATATGCCTGACACCTTGAACCCTATCAACGGTACCACCATGGAAAACCTCAAGGAAGGTACCATTTGTAAGATTGAACGCTTGAAGAACCTTGGGTACAATGTCGTGATTCAATGGGAATGTGCATTTCTTCAAAAGCTGGAAATAAATCCCGATATGAAAGCCTATGTACAAAACCTGAACTTTGACACACCATTTGAACCTCGTCATGCCTTTATCGGCGGAAGAACCAATGCTGTTTGTCTACACAAAAAAGTCTCTGAAGGTGAAAAAATTCATTTTGTTGACTTCACATCCTTGTACCCTTGGACAAATAAGTATTGCGAAATTCCAATTGACCATCCTGAAATTCTGACAAGTGAGGTGTTAATCGACCGTTCACCAGTGAGTTCTTTGGTCTTATCAAGTGTGACATCCTACCTCCCACTTCTCTGTTTCATCCTGTCCTCCCATACAGAGCTAAAAAAATTGATGTTCCCACTAAGCAAAACATGTGCAGAGAATCTACAACAATCTCCCTGTGAACACAGTGACGTTGATCGTGTATTGTCCGGAATATGGTGCTCTACAGTCAATAAAGTCAATAAGGCACTGGATTTGGGGTACCGCATGGTTCGAATGGTAGAGGTGTGGCATTTCTCTAAGACGTCTTCCAAACTGTTTATAGGTTACATTGACACCTTTCTTAAGATCAAGCAAGAGGCTAGTGGATGGCCCTGCTGGTGTGCAACAGAACAACAGAAAAAACAGTACCTTCAAGAATATGAAAGAAAGGAAGGCATAAAGATGGATCGCACCAAGATAAACAAGCATCCAGGCCTACGTTCGTTGGCAAAGCTCATGTTAAATTCATTCTGGGGAAAATTCGGACAACGTGACAACATGCCTCAAGTGGAGTTTGTCAAAGATACAGAACGATACTTCCGACTTCTCACATGCCAATCAACACAAGTCAAAAATATTCAGTTTGTCAATGATGATTGTATAGAAGTTTATTACACTCAAGAAGATGGATTGTTTTCCACCTCTGACAAAACCAATGTGGCGATTGCCGCTTTTACAACAGCTCATGCCAGACTTAAACTTTACTCTGTCCTGGAACTTCTTCAGCAACGAGTCCTGTATTTCGATACCGATTCTATAATCTACACAAGTAAACCTGGTGAATGGAATCCTCCTCTGGGTGACTACTTGGGAGAGCTCACTAACGAACTTGACGATGATGACTACATCACTGCTTTTGTCTCTTGAGGGCCGAAGAACTATTCTTACCAGACAAAAAATGGGAAATCAGTTTGCAAAGTCAGAGGATTCACTTTTAACTACCGTGGATCTCAAAACCTCAACTTTACAGCCATGTGTTCTCAAATCTGCAGCCCAAATGGGGAACCAATCTACTTAGAAAATCCACACTTCATCAAACGTGACACAAAAACAAAAACAATACACACAGTCAAACTGAAAGAGAAATACAGCCTAGTTTATGATAAACGGGTCGTGCAGGGTTTCGATACATTTCCCTATGGATACCACTGAATTATTTAAAAGTGAATGAGGTTAGGGTTGGCTATAAGGGGAGGTTGGAGGCCAACAACTTTACCATTGCAAACTTGCAGCCAATATGAACACATTGCATTTTTACTTGGTTCGTGAGTGCGCCAAAACGCTTGTATCGACTAGCAGTTTACCGAATAAACCGTCTAAACCGTCGTTGGAACTTCTGAGGGAGTTAGAGCCTATGAATTGGGGACGTTTATAATGTTTATTATGCACTGTAACATGACTCTTAGTGAACAATATGAACTTCACAAAGTATTATATGCTACTTATCCAGACCATTATCCTTCTACCTGGTGGATGCTTGGACAAGTTATAAATTTGTGGTGAAAAACACCTTGTCATCATTTACACTACAACCATGGGCAACGTCACAAGTCGGTTGTGTCAGACGCCTGTTCCTAACTTATCGTTTAAAGAAATGTGTCAGAGGATGTGCTGTTTAGTTGTCTGTTGCGATAGTCAAGTGCACATCGATTACAGCGATGCCTCTGACAAAGAAGAAGAACAACAACACCGTGAACAAGAGGAATCCTCGCAAGAAAATCTATCAACTTTTAGAGAAACTGTACTATGAACGACACCGTCCTTCGGCTTTGGGTGGAGTAGAAAAGTTGTATGGAGCAGCGCGTCACTATGGACTAAAACGATCACAAGTAATTCACTGGTTAGAGCAACAACCTAGCTACACCCTTCATAAACCAGCTCGCAAAAAGTTTCCTCGCAACAAAGTCTTTGTCAACGGTCTAGATGAACAATGGCAGTGTGATCTTTGCGATTTAACAAGTCTGAGCCAATGGAATCGTGGATATAAATACATACTCACATGCATAGATGTTCTATCCAAACACGCATGGGTAGTGGCCATAAAAACAAAAACAGGATCTGCATTGGTTGCAGCCTTTACAAAAATATTTGAACAAGGACGGAAACCTGAAGTGTCACAATCCGATGCAGGCACTGAGTTCAAAAATAAAACATTTCAAACATTCCTCAAGAAGCACGATATCCGTCATTTTGTCACCTACAACGAGACAAAAGCCCAAATCGTAGAGAGATTTAACCGAACGTTAAAGCAATTAATGTGGCGGATGTTTACCACCAGCAGTTCCTACCATTACCTAGACAAGCTCGATAGTTTGGTCAATGATAACTACAATCAGAGCGTACATCGGAGCATACAAATGAAACCTGCTGATGTGACCGTTTTGAATGCTCAAGACGTATGGAGAACCTTGTATGGTAGCGAACTCTATCCAAAAAGTATAAATTCAACGTGGGCGATCAAGTCAAGATCAGTAAGTACAAGAAAGTCTTTGAGAAAGGATATCTGCCGTCTTGGACCGAAGAAACCTTTACAATTGCACAGAGGCTACCACGAAATCCACCAGTGTATCGCTTGAAGGAAGGCAAACGGTGACTTGATTCAAGAAACATTTTATGAAGCTGAGTTGCAGAGAGTAATCGAGAAATCCAATCATCTGTTCCGCATTGAGAAAATTTTGAAAAGCCGAGTAAAGGAAAAACGGAAGAAGTGTTAGTGCATTGGAAAGGGTGGCCGAAATCATACGATAGCTGGTTGCCCGCTGTGTCAATTGGTTTCCCTTCAACAACCATGATTCAAGATGACGACTTTTACGTAATACTACCAAGTAATGCTAACAGCAATTTGTTCCCATCCAATACTAAATCATTCTACCGGGTAGCGTTACCTCGACAGATCCATTTAAAAGATGAAGAAGATTGGGAGGTTGGACTTCATCATGCAATTTATCCGTTTTCTTGGTTTAAAGTGCCTCGTGAATGTTATCATCCACATCTTCTCTTCAGAAAATTTGGTACCCAAAAAGTATACCCAGTGATCTTACCTGTAGGAAGATATCAAACAGCCTTGGACATTGTAGAAGGAATGCTGAAGTCCATGAAGCCCCAGTACTTTAAAGTTAGTGTGGACGATGAGTGGAATGTTACTTTCACAACCCACGATGTTTGGGTAATGGTTGCAACACCAATCGCTCAAGGTCTAGGATGGATAAACAGTGACAACAAAATACGTCAAAGTGACCTGTATGGGCTAAAAATTCATTCCTCCTTGAGAGCTATGCCGGGATTGAAGTACCAGTGGTGTGTACTGCCTTCTCGATCATCGATCACCTTTTCTGGCACTTTCCTTGTACCTTCGAGTGTTTTTCTCTGTCGCTGCAGACATAAAGTAGTGCAAGTGCAAACTAATCTGATAGAGCCACGTCAGGTGGGTGAAAAACGTTTACAACTGTTACACGAAATGGTGCCGCATGGTCTGTTCCGAGAGACGTTAATGGAAGAACCAGGACGGGTTATTTACTTTCCATTACGAACCAAAACATTCCACACCATTGACATCTACTTAAGAAGCGGTTGTGGACAGTTACTTTCATTTCAAGGTGGAATCGTTAACGTTACACTGCACTTTAGACGACGTGTAAGATGAGTAATAGTTTTCATATTGTTGTAACCAGTGATGCAAGCACTTAACAGCATCCTGAAAATAAAGCTTCCAGTTTTAAAATGCAGCTTCCCAATCAACTGCATTTGAGTGAGGACTGGGAAGTGGCAATGACGCACATCATTTATCCACATACATGGCAAAATGTCCAACGGAATCAAGTGTCTTACCTGCTAAGCTACCGCAGTGATTCATCCTGGAAGTTACCGATTTATCCCCCAAGTG
This sequence comes from Micromussa lordhowensis, assembly GCA_964020085.1. NCBI lineage: Eukaryota > Metazoa > Cnidaria > Anthozoa > Scleractinia > Lobophylliidae > Micromussa > Micromussa lordhowensis. The sequence goes on from OZ026600.1 coordinate 13,111,461, forward strand.
GGACTTACCAAAGACTTGAGGATTTAGTCAAGGGTATGGTGACAGGACTTCATAGTGCGTTTCTAAACATTAATCTTAAAAGTAAGAAAAAGATCCACCGCATCGGAGGACACGAATGTTTCTACATCAATCCAAAGCTGGACATTACTATGAGTTTACTTTACGTCCAGGATTTCAAGTAATATTACCCAAGAATCTAGCTAGAGCATTAGGGTACCTGAACCATGAGGATCGTGTACCGGCTCTTTATATGATCACTGGTCCTAATTCTGTACAGCTGAATGAAGATCAGAGCGTAACCCTGACAGCAACTACCATCACCATGAGACGAAATGATGAATTGGTGTGGGGTATGCTGAGTAGTTCCAGTCCATGTACATCTATTCTGATCTCATCGAGTCCTTAGTGGTGGGGGACGTGCAAGCCAACTTAATGAGAACAATTGTACCAAGAGGTCAACCTAGTGACATGATTGGAGAAGAGATCAAAATACCTACCTATCATCGACTCCGCACGTCGGTCTTTTCATCATTGGAGATCAATATAAGGGGTGACACTGGTCAGTTGATATCATTTGCGTCTGGTGTTGTGCGGGTAACATTACATTTCCGACGTCGTGCAATTCTATAAAATGATTCTACCGATGAATCATCAGTTTTATCCATACCATCGGCAAGTAATACCTTTTTCCCAGCAAGGTAAAGGAGATATAAGTATATTTGGAGGAACACATCCTTACGGTCAAGGAGGCAATGGGCTGCGTGGAATGTTTTGTTCGCTCTTTCGTACAGCTACACCCTTTCTCAAAACAACAGTCATGAAAGTGGGAAAACGAATGCTCCATACAGGATTAGACACGGGAATCAAAATTGCTCAAGACGTTCTCAATGGACAACCTGTAAAAAAGCTGCAAATCGAGAGCAAAGGCTACTGGTAAAATCTTCCTGACAGGTGCCCTTAAGGACATTACGCAACAGGGCTGTGGGAGAAAAGTACTTAAACGCAAACGGAAAGCTGATCCAGTCAGTTCACGTCAGACCAAGAAACAAAGAACATCAACTGTAAAGTTCAGAACGATTTTTGACTGAATACGGCTTCAACCATCCGCTCTCTGTTCCTGGTAAAAACTCGAGCTTACAATTGTTCCAAGTACCTGTCACTGATGTTTCTATTGTGAAAAGTAAATGGGTTGATTATGAACCTGTTCAAAGCGGAACCAACCCTATTGAATTTGTCATCAAGCCTCTGTCAGATTACATCGACATCAACAAAACGGATTGAGACTAGTGATAAAGATCACCAAAAATAATGGAGGAAACATCGAACCTGAGAAGAAGTATGCTTTAATTAACAATGCCCTTCATTCTCTCATCAAGAAATTCACCATCAAGTTGAATGAAACACTCGTCACAGTGCAATCCGACACTCAAGCCTACAATGCATACATCAAGACCTTGCTTAATTTTACTGAACAGGCCAAGAAATCTTATTTGACCAAAGCACTGTACTACAAAGACACTGCAGGACACATGGATAAAGCGGATAATACTTCAGAAAATAACTGGGGGCTCATGAAGAGAGGTTCCTTTACTGATGGAAGTGTTGAAGTAGGATTGGTTGGTGTACCCCTCTGCGATTTGTTTAACACTAATAAGCTGCTGTTGGACAACATAGAAATCAAGATCAAGATAGATCTAAACAGTAGCGAGTTTGTTTTGATGTCTGGAGAAGATACCAACGACTGCAAGTTAAAAATAAAGTCAAGCACTCTTAGAGTCCGCACGGTACGAGTGGCAGACAGCATTAAACTGGAACATGTTAGTATTATGCAAGGACGCGCGGGACAAAAAGCGCTGCCTGCAATTTACACCCTAACAAGGACCCCTACGCACGCCAGGATCATCCCCAGTGGCGTCCTGAATCATACAGAGACGGATCTATTCAATGGACTTATTCCTCAATGCATCATATTTGGAATGGTGCGAAACGATGCTTACAATGGTAGTCTGGCAAGAAATCCTTTCATCTTTCACCTTTGATCATTTAACGCAAAGCATGGAAACAGAAGATCGATTGACGGCTCCCGCTCAACTCACGACTTTGACACGTTTAGATCAAGACATGAAGCAAATTATGGACTCCTCCCTCCCAGAAGATCAAAAAGTCTTATTGTTGGATCAACTTCTGCAAAGGTACCAAAGATTAACAAAACAAATGAAAAGTGAAGTAACCGTAAAACCAGCTGTGGTATTACCCAAGTCAGAGCCAGCGCCTCCCGCAGAGAGAACTCCCGACCTAAACAATCTTTCCTCGACATCTGACGTTAAGTCTACAAAAAGAGGTACACCGAGAAAATTACCTACGACGCCTGTAACGACTAAACAGTCAAAACGTCCCCTCAGAATTGAAACACCTTCTCCCGTTTTGCCTGAGGAATCAGCGCATGCAATAATGATGGACACGCCCCCAGATTCCAGCCATAAAACTGGAAAACGTCGTTACAAGCCAAGAACACCCTTGGTGACAAGGCTACGAAGCAATAGACAATGGGAACCTTACTAAACTAGAAAAACCGGTTTCTACTTCAAGGAATATACATAACAAGAAACCCCGAGTGTGTATTCATTCATCATCATATACTCTACATGATGGTTCCAAACATCCTTGACGACCAATGCAACAACTGCGATGACACGGTAAAGCAAGCCTACTGGAGTTGTCTGGCATTCTTGTTGTATAATGAAGTTCAAAGAAAAGAACCTAGTGCCCTCCAAGACAATCAAAAGTTGACGACATGCCTAAATGATTTGCTGATTACTCAAGATGAATACCGACCAATCGCATACTGGCTCTGGCACGATCTATTAGACATATTGGATTTCATGGCCCATGAGGATCAAGACTGTATCGATGAAATTACTCTAGAGGAAGAGAAAGAAAAAATCCTCAAAATCATTAGGCAAGCCAATCAGTTTTGCCAAACCTGTTGGTACTGGTTAGACCTGATTGTTAACGGAGTTGATGAGGTGGGCCGATAAAGATCCGGTTTGACATGATCACTAACAAGATTGACTGGTAAATACTATATAAAGGTTCTACGATTGCACTCTCACGTTAGTTTCAAGATGAGTCACTCAAGGTGGGGACTCTGCCTAAAGGACCTTGAAGTAATCA
>OZ026600.1:13124634-13127134 GCA_964020085.1 Micromussa lordhowensis
TAGGTGGGTCTATAACCGGGGAGGGGTTATAAGTGGAGGGAGGGATTCTTATAAACAGAGGTTTACGTTATATCGCTAATATGTATGGTTTAAATGCCAGTTTCATACAATACAGGGGAGGATCCAGGAGTTCCTGAATGGGGGGTTGTCGGATACGGGGCTATGCCCCCCCCCAAAAAAAAATTATCCAGATTTTACCTTCTACAAGGTAACTTGACAATCAGTGGCAATTGGTAGAAGTGAAAGGACTACGTGCTAAACAATTTATCGTATTATTTTTATGAAAAGTTAAACAAATAACAATACTATTCAAAGAGGGGGTTTCAATCCCCTCAACCCCTCGCCTGGATCCGCCTTTGCAATATCTTCTCATCATAACCTATGTAGCTTTATTTTACCATCAAGAAACTCTTTAGCTTTTGCTTAACGCTTGCTGTTATTGTTGTTGTTGAAAACGTTTTATTTTCTATGAAAAGTAAGCGTTAAAGTACCGGTAAAAATACGAGTTACTTCAGAAAATGTTTTACCTAACTCAATATTTCACCTACTTCAATTAAACTGGTGAAATGTATATCAATTAATTCTAAAGGGTTAAAAAAACAATCGCCATTGAGTGGTCTGTTATGTTGGTCCATACTCAGCCGTTACTCCACCGAGTATGTAGAGAACTAGAAAGAACAAATGGCACTGGCACTAGTCCAGGAATGATGCATTGGATGGCGACAAAACGCTTCCATTGCGTTTTATTAAAAGCATTCACATATTTGTTAACTGACGTTCTCTACTGGACGTTTAAGCTAGCAAAATATCGATCGAGTATCGACCGAGACTTGACCGACAGTCGACCGATATAAAACCGATACTTGACCGATATACCACTGACAGTATCGCGGTCGATATGTCGACCGACACCATGAGTATCATTGAGTGGACTATCGGTCGATACATCCGTCGACACTCGACCGATATAGCGACCTATACTCGGTCGAGTATCGACCGATATATCGACCGAAGCATCGGTCGATATATCGGTCGAGGCCCCCCATAAGATACATGATCAGCAAAAACAAAAAGCGTTTTGTGGCATTATGCCTTCGTAATATATTTAATTTAGCCCGCGGTGAAATTTTAAGTTACTTCCTTTGTTTTCTTGGCTTAAACTCACTTCTACCAAACATAGGTTGTATTTGATTTTATTTGATATGACTTGATTGTAAAATCATTCTTCAATGATCAACTGTTTCATCAAGTCGCAACATGCCAGAAACTACATTATCGCGTGTTCAGTGTACTATTTCTTTGGCATTTGAGATCATCTGGTTCAGAGCTACAACGATGTACGAAGCTCTTGTTCAGTCCATTTAGGACGATGCAGGCGTTCACGGAAAGCCATAGTTCAGCTCTCCGCCGCGGTTTTGATATGTGCAGGTTTGTGTTGACAAGACGCGAATTTTTTGTTGGAATCACCGTTATTTTAATTGTTCAATTCCTGATTGGATGAAACGACGTTGGATGTAGTCTTTTTGGCCTCAAAAGCCATACAGCAGAGTAATTTCCTTTTAGATGGAGATGGCAGATGGCACTCTCGGGAGGACATGGCCATATTTACGTACAGTTATATATTTCGGTGCATAGTCTTAACACGGTGTTCATAAAATCAGACATAAATCAGTTAAAAAAAGAAAAAGGTTGTAGCGTGTACTCACTACCAGTCTATAGCCATTCAAAATTATTTCGTGTAGTACCACATTGATAAAGGAGGAATTACTCTGTCTGAGGGGGTGGCGACGAAATGGCTTGGGTCCAAACTGTGTCGTCCAAACTGTGTCGATGAACGGCAACGTCCATCACATGTGGGATGCGTTGTCTGTAATACTTAAAATAAAGTCACGACAGCTGAAAAACAACTGATTTTAATTCTCTTGGCAGTCTAGCAACTTGCCACGCTCTATGCTGATCTATCGAACTAACAATTTGCTTGAATCTAGTCCATTTTAACTTGTCTGACATGCACGCACTCTCAGTCGGACCTCCAAACTTCAAAAACTATCCACCCCGACTATTTATGCTAATATTCCCAAGGGATGTCAGGGTGGCCAAGTGGTTGCGCTACGGAGACAGCGAAGGTCGCAAGAGGTCGTGGGTTCGAATCACACTGCTTCATAGAGGTTATTCTCAAACTGGCTTGGGGGCCGAATAACCTCTCCCCGGGTACGTGGAGATTTGGGTCTGCGAACAAGGAATTACTCTCAAACTGGCTTGGGGGCCGAGTAATTCCTCCCCCAAGAAGTCCTGCGAGGTTTTTTCTGGTTTTTATTTCTGCTTGTCTTGATTTTCCCGATCATTTTTTTTTCCTTTTTCCTCGTAATTCCTTGTTAGTTTTGCTTTTCTCTGTTTTCGGTATTTTTGCAACTTTCATCAGCGCTAGAAAGGAAAAACAAAAAGCGTTTTGCGGCATTATGCCTTCGTAATATATTTAATTTAGCCCGCGGTGAAATTT
>OZ026600.1:13132134-13164634 GCA_964020085.1 Micromussa lordhowensis
ATGGCTCTTGAATTTGTAAAAACATTATTTTTAGTTTTTCTTCCATTTTAGGAGTCATTTGTAATGGAGGTATATTTGTTATTCGGTACAAAATTTGTGTGGCATGATCATAATAACGTAATTTACGATGTTTTTTAAGATATCTTTTAATATCTGCTTCTGTTAACTTTTCCAAAGAATTTTCCATTTTTTCATGAACGATTTCTCTGATAATAGTATTAATAACCTCTTCTGACACTTTAATACTTTCTTTGCCTTGGATATTGGCCAACCAGTCACAAAAATGAGTATATCTTTTGTAATCATATTCTGCAGGTTTAATAGATGGATCTTCTGTATTTATTGAGACACTGATTCCGCAACTTAGACAAGTACTTATTGCTTCATCAATGTTAAATACTTTCAATTTTTTACATGTATAACAGTAGTTCTCTTCATTTATATTATTTTCACTGTAACAAAGTTCTTCAGGAAAGATATTATATTTATACTTTTTATAATGAGAAGAATTCTTCTTCTTTGTTTGATTTTCTGTATGTAAAAAAAGTAAATTAGCATTCTTTAATAAATAACTAGTACGAAGATTTATAATATCATTTATTTCATTTTCTAACCTTATTTGTTCAATTTGATCAATTCTAGAATAATCTTTTTTGTTGGATAAATTTACAATTTTATTTTTTATATCTGGTATTTTTTTTTCTTTCAGAACAATTTCTGAAAGTTTTTTACGATGTAGATTGCCAATAGTTTCTTTATTCATAATTATAATTAATGTTAGCTTATTCTTTAAAGTACAGTGGAGAGAGATCTATTTCAGACTGAAATTTTTGATTTGTTTTCCGTTCAAGAAGCTTTTTAATTAACCTATCTCGAATCTTAAACCTTTCATTTCTTCTATTTTTAGGTATATTTTTTGAATTATAATCATTCATTACTTCATTAACCAATAATATATTTCCTCGTTCTAATGCTCTTCTCATTTTTTTATTATCTATTTTTTGAGCAACACAAGCCTTTTGACATTCTTCTATTATTTTTAATGACATTTAATCTTTTAATCTTCTTCATTTTTTTTTTCTTTATTTCTTCTTCTTCTTCCTCACTGCTCGTCTCTTCCTCACTGCTCGTCTCTTCCTCGCTGCTCGTCGATTCATAATCACTATCGCTAGTATCGCTATCAGCAAGAGGGTCTTCAGACAAGAATTTTTTATAATTTGGAATAGGCATATAACATTTCTAATATTTTTTTTATTAAATGATGACCATAAGCATAACTAGAGATACCATCATCTAAAATATACCTTTTATCATCAAAAGGTGATAATGATACTTTATTAATTTGGTAACTTGATATTTGATGATACTCTGACCTTATAGTTCTCATCTTATGCCTCATAGTAGTACAATTGTATAACGTATCACGGTAATCAGAGTAACATAATTCACGCTTGATGACATTCTTTTTAACACCCTTAGCAGTCTTGTTTTCCTTGTTTTCTGTGCCATTGCTACAGTCTGTCTTGTAAGAATACATTTTACTTTTTAGACCAACAAATTCTGTGATTGGGTCACCTGACGCTTCATCTTTGAATTTACCAATTACTTTTTTATTATCGGCAAAATAGAACTTAGAAGATTCAGGATAATCACTATTGTCAAATAGATGTCTATCAACAAATAAATCTTCGTAAACATCTTCTGTTTTTATATGGTAAACTAAAGAGTCGGTATCAGTAAAAAGTAACTTTGCATCTGGGTATTTTTTTCTGATATAGTTATAATGGAAATCATACATTAGTGTTTTACTTAACTCTAAGATACTAAAACCAACATAAGATGGTTTATCTAGGACTAGTCTAACCTTTTTCTTTTGTACTCCTACTAAATTTTCATCAAATATTTTAGAAGAAACGTAGGTTGGTTGCCTTGTAAGCTTATTTAAATGTTCCTGATCAGTTATTAATTTAATATTGGATCTTTTTCTTAGGTTTTCCATGGTTTTACCAAACACTGAATTATTCATTAATTTAAAGAAGTCTTTTTCAAAACTATTTTTAGCCATTTTTCTCTTTTCTGTATTAAAATCAATGTATTTTTTCATCCAAGGTTTCTGTGTAAATTCTAAGACTCTGTGAACCTTTTTCAACTTCATACCAAGAGATAAATACTGCTGTAAATTTCTGCAATGTAAAACATACTTATCTTTAGTCATAAGGTTAGGTACTAACTTATGTACTCTACCACTGCTAATATTTTCTGAATCTTTTAAACCTTTGCAATATGGAGATAACATATCATCAGTGATTAAAATCTTTTCTGGAGCTAATGGATAATCATTGTGTAAATCATGCAACTCTTCTGGATATTCTAAATCAACCTCTAAAATAACCCCTTTTCTTGTGTCATCTGTGTAATTATCTAAGATAAAATCTTCAGGAGGTAACCATTTGAAATCTCCAGTTGGTAGTGACTGTGACATTGCCCAACCATAAAGATTATTTGCATCTAAATACATTATATAAGAAGATTCTACCTCAGGATCATAATTTTTCATATATTTGTTATTTGCTACAGCGTGCCTATGTGCTATGTAAGAGATACCACCACGCATTCCCTTTTCAATGAAGAGTTGTGCGTTAAGGTCTGAAATTAAGTCTAGATTTACCCCAGTCATTCTCAGTAATGCATCCCAAGATAACCCAGGTGCAGAATAATAATGACAAGGATCCAACCTATAATGCGACAAACAAGTACTTCTGAAACTTTCAAATACATCAGCCAATAGTAGTACATCTGTACGCAAATATAAATCATGATACTCTCCTAAGTCTTTGATTTGAAAGGCATTCCAAACTCGTTTTACGTGTGAGTAATCACTCTCTGAAATATTTGTATCATTTAAAATACTGTAAAAATCTTCTATCGCTGGTAAAGACTTCTCACTGAATCGCTGGAACGAGTCCATGTAATCATAAGGGTAAACACCTTTTCGCTTTATTAATGCAAATTGATCATCATTTGGAAAAGCTTCTCGTGAATAAAAGAATGCATCATCAGTTAAATTACTGCTTAATCTGTCTAAACTCTGACTCATAAATGAAAAACTGTCAATGAAAGTCGAATGATTACCTAGTCTAAAACCCATATATTTCTCAAAATTACTTGCTATAACACCAATATTCATACTACGTTTTGATTCATGAATATTACCATCAGGATCTTTAAATTCAGCAATATCATAGACTACACGATCATTTATTAGTTTTCCTAATTTTTGCATGATAAAATGGCAGTCATAACCTTTAAGATTGTGAAAGATTACAGGAATTTTTAACTTTTCTGCACTGATAGCCCATTTTAGATTGCAATGTATGTGTGCTGCTCCACGATATTTACCTGTAATATGGCAATGATCTCTGACTTTATTATTATTTGTAACACCATCATCAAGAGTGAAAAGATCTTCAGGTTTAAAACGACGCTCACAAATATGGCCTACTCTACTATTTTGGAAATCTCTTTCATTTTCATCTGTCATAACTAATGGTTTCTGAAATTGTTCTCGCACTATTCTTCTACAATCTTTTACTTCATTCATCATCTGTACAATAAATTTATCTATAGCATCTTCTCCACGGTAAATTTCTACTGGTTTTGAATATTTATTATCATACCTACAGACTAATTTATATCCATAACCACAAGCCTTGTGACTCTGATAAGTACTGGTGTAAGATTTTCCATCACTAGGCTGACAACCGTCTATCTTTTCTGTGATAGCTTCAAAATCAGCGTAAATAGCAAATGGTGCAGGTAACATTTTCTTGTGATTTTTAAAATAAATTTTTGATCCTGCCACAGGCATCTTGATCGCTTGGGTTCCATTAATAGGCAATCCTGCTTGTGGTCTTCCAGGACTCTAGCAGAAGAGCAACAATGAAAACAACGCAAACAAAAATATTTCCTACCATCATATTTTGTGAATGTTGACATGAATCGATTGAAATCCTTGATGAGCACATAGTGACTGTTTCCATGCTTATCTTTTTCATCTTCTTGCGTAATCCATAGTAATTCTATATGGTCTGGAAAATTAGCTTCTGATATTCTGATAGGATAAGCTTCCCCATCATGACCAAATACACAGATATTAATCTTATTTTGCTTTTCAATCTTATCAATATCTTTGATTGTGACAGGGAAAGTGACACCAGTGTAATCTAACTTTTTTACCGATTCTCTATCTGCTTTAGTTATTCTTTCCGGATGAACTTTAAGCGGATTTAGATACCTGTTATGGCACCATAGGAAACATCGATTATCTTCATTTTTGATATTGATTAATCCCTTCATAGAGTTACGTAGTTCTTCTGGTAGTACAATGTATGATGTTCCTCTTAATGGAAAGTAAGAGACAATATTAATGTTATGTGAAAGTACTAATTCAAATACCCAACCAGAACCTTCTGACAACCAACGGGCTATTAACTCTAAAATTATTTCAATAGCATTATCGATACTTTCTGATATCTGATCACTATTTATCACTGTAAATGGTCCTGCATTAAAGTAGGGTTCTCTGTAAATGACGCCATCTTCAGTACGTTTTGATAATCGTACATTTAGAGTAGCATTAAATTTAAATCCCCTTTTATCTTTTAATAATCGCTTTAAAAGTTTAAATATTGCTTTTTTAGTATTATTTAACTGTAATGATGCGTCATAACTATGAAAAATTGGTACTTCATAAGATTTGACATTACCTCGGAGAGCCCTAGATCGCTCTGTAATAGAGAATTCCACAGGGACATATTCATGCTTTCTTCGGAATTCTCTTATAGTTTCAGGCTGATAATATGGAGCGATTTCATCAATCAAATTTTTAACCTTTTCTTGGATGGCAGGTGGGGCTTGACTAATTATTTTTGGTATCCGTTTTAGCCTAGGTGCTATTTTAGGTGGCTTCTCTAATGGTGGTGGCGGTGGTGTATATTTTGTTGGTACTAACGGAACTTGTAAAGCGCTGCTACTTTGCGCTGGGTCGGCAGGAGGGGCTGGGCTATCTAATAGTGTCTTTTTTAATGATTTATTGAATGCTCTATTTCTTTCTCTTTTAATTGCTTTTTTAATTTTTTTTTTCTTTGCCCTGATGATTTTTGTTTTTCTTTTCATTTCTATATATAATATAATATAATATAATTTTTTCTATAATATAATTTTTTTAATATATTATAAAAAAAATTTATTACTATCTATTTATTTTGTATCTATTTCTTTTGATTCTAATTCTTTAGCTTTTTTAATATGTTTCTTTGCTTTTAAATGCATAAATTTTCCTCTGGCAGTGTAATTTTTTTCCATTAAGACAGATATCACAATACCATTCTTTGTTTTTCTGATACTTATTTCTTGATGCTCTTAAGGCTTTAATTCTTTCTTCTTCTGTGTCATACATTATATAATTAATAAATATTATAATTTTTTCTTTAATATAATTTTTTCTTTAATATAATTTTTTTAAATCTCCAGCTGGCACCCAACTGTTAAATTCGTCTGGGTAACCTTTCCATTTAACTAATGCTTTTCCTTTAGACTTTCTGATAATTTTCTCTATTCTATAGACCTCTTGATCTGTCTTTTGTAACTCTTCTCTATAGAAAGTACCCTTAATCGCTTCACCATTTAAGTCTTTTATCTTATAAGTAATAGGATTAGTGAATTTAATTTCGTCTATGATGAAAACTTCTTCAGTCCAATTAGGAGTATATCCTTTATCAAAGGTCACCCTTTTGTATTTGCTTATTCGGACTCTATCACCTACTCTAAATTCGGGTTTTCTATTGTTTTCTCTCGCTAAATCACCATATAAATTAAAATAAACTTTTCCATAGTTTTCAGGTTTTCTAGCTTGGATAGGCGTCATTCCTATTGATCTATGTCGGCTGTTGTTGTAAGAGGCGAGTATTTTCGGAAGGATGTCAATGTAGACTGTATTGTTTTGCATAGTGAATCTCTTATACATTTTATCTTTGATAGTTCTATTCCATCTCTCACAAACTGATGATTTCTCTTCATTTTCAGTGGAATAGATAGTTATCTTATCCTTAGCTAAGAGATCTAACACATTTTTGTTATAATATTCTTTTCCTTTGTCTACCCATAACATTTTAGGCTTATTAGAGAAAAATAAGCTTTCAAACGCTTTAGCGACTTCTAAGCCAGTTTTTGTCTTTAGAGGTACTATCCAACCATATTTACTGAAAAGGTCTAAGACCATTAAAAGATATTTATAACCTCGGTTCCATTTGCTAAGCTTTTGCATATCAACTAAGTCTGAACACCATATATCATCTACATTATGTGCAATGACTCTTCTCTTGGTAAAATTTCGTTTTATAGGTTTGTGTAACTCATTAGCTAGCTCTTCCCATGTATCTAAATTTTTTTTTTTTTTTTTTTTTTACTCCTAAACCAAGTTTTTGCTTTATTAATAGTGTTTCTAGCCAGCCAATGACCCCACTGTCTCTCATTCCAGGGAATTGCATCTAGAGCTCGGACCATTTTCTTGTCAGCAACATTTTTACATGATTTTACATTTACTCCCTTATCAGCACATACTGAGTAATCAACATCGTGTTGCATGGCTATAGCATCTGTCTTACCTGTTGGTTTATCATAGATTTCATAGATTTGACCTGTGTTTCGATCCCATTTTACTTGGTTTTCTAAATCATTGTAAGGACCAGTATATTTGTGTCCGGGTAAAGTCCAACCAGCTTTCGGTTTAGGTAACTTACCTATTGCTTTATGAATATCGACTCCCCTTCCAGTTCTTCCCCTCCCCCTACCCCTACCCCTTCCACTGATTTTTTTAGAGAGATTGTCAGCCAGAGAGTCAACTGCTCTATTCAAATACCTTTTACCAATACCTTTAACCCTATCTTTTACATAATCAGATTTTATTGCTTTGCTAGCACCAATTTTTCCAAGGTTATACAATCCTTTTGCACCAGCAGCCAACCCTTTGACAATTAGTTCATCAAAACCGCTTCCTTGCTGCAACTGTAAAACTTGTCCTTTAGATATAAACCTAAATTTTGTAATTCCACATTCAGCACAAATACATCGCATTGCATTTCTACCATTTTTTGTAATTACAAAAGTTTCAGAATTTGGTACACATTCTGTCCTTTTTCTTTGTCGAACACAATAAGATAACATATATTAATTCTAGAGATTATAATATTATTGTTAACAAAGTTAACTATAATATAGCTCCTATGAGGGGAATTCCCTTAAATGGACTGTTTTTACCCAGTAATAGCCCTTTTCCTTTTCTACTTGCCCCTGACTTAACAAATTTAGTTTTTGTTATCCCACATTCTGCACATTTACATTTCATCATGGCACGACCATTTCTTGCCTGTACAACCCTTTCTGAACCAGGAACGCACTCTGTCTGTTTTCGTTGTTTTACACAATAGCTTTTCATCTATATAATAATTTTTATTATTTTTTTATTATTTCCATATATTATAATGGAACAAATTGTCATTGAAAAAGAAATACGTAGAATAGAAGCGATGTATAAACATTACAAACTTCTTTATAGAAAAATTGCCTTTTTATGTTGTTCTGGAGAAACTAAAAGAGTGAGAAATCTGAGAAATAGTTTGAAACGAGATTTAAAAAACATGAGAAGTCTTCAAAGCAATTTACAAATGTAAAGTTCCTTTACTAATGTAAAGTTCCTTTACTAAAATAGTCCTCTATGAATTTTTCATTCTCTTCGGTGTCAAAGCTAAAAACTTGCAATAAATCGAAATAATCTACTCCTTTATGCATTTCATTCAAGAAATACAAGCAAAAATAGCCACAGGTTGTAGTATAGAGATTCTGTATTTGTCGGTTTTGGTGTAATAAATTTAAGTTTTTCTCTTTTGCATGGTTTACCAACTCTTGAAAAGGTGGCATACCAAAAGAGTCAAAGTAATTTATTGTACCATCACGAACATAGGTTGTAACCCAATGACTACCACTCATATAATGAGGTTCTAAATTATAAATAAAAAGCGCTAACTTATGCTGATGTGGTACAGTCTGATCTCTACTTAAAACATTCTCTATAGGTATCTTCAAGTATTTACACCAATCTAAAAGATCAAAATTACTCATTGGGATATCTTTATGGAATTTAGGCTTTTGGTTGAGGCTAGGCTTTTTTCGGTCGGCAGGTGTGGCTAGTTCTTTTTTTTTTTTTCCCTCTAACCCTACCCCTACCCCTACCCCAAGTACCAATAAAAGGTGGTGGAGCCATAGGCATTACTGCTGCTCCACCATTTGATCTTGGACCGCCCATTCTAGGATTTCCACCTTTTATACTTCCTCCTTTTAATGCATCAATAATCATTGGAATACCAATACTAGCTAGTAACGTGCCAATACCACTACCTACTTGTCGTTGATTAATTTTGAAAAGTAAGTCTTCTCCTAATTTATGAGCTCGGGCTAAATCTCCTATTTGTCCTTTAGTTAGTAGATCACCCAATTGAGCTAACATAAATAGTTTATTATTTGGTACTTGAAACATTTGTCCGCCGCTAATTTTCTTAACTATTTGGCTAGCACCTTCAGAAGCTAACCCTGCTAAAGCAGACACTCCTAATGTTTTACCGATAGTTGGTGCTACATTCTTTAATACTGGCAATATTGAACTAAATATCCCACTACCAGTTTGTCGCCTGATATTATACTTTGATATAGTAATAACCATTCCTCGATTAGCTGATTTAGCCTTAGCGAGTCTCTTAACAGTATTCATTGGCACCATAAGGACATCAGAACCACTTAACGCATTTTTATTTAAGCGTAAACTTATTTCTTCTCTGTGTCTGTAAGCCATAGATAGTTTTCGTTTTTGCCCTTCAGAAAGTGTGACAGAAATTTGATGTAATTCAGTCATTATATATTATTTATGTACTTTTTTAAAAATTCATAAATAATATTTATTCTATGACGTTGGCATAGTCTATGACTCATATTTATTAATCAGATCCAATAGATATAACCTCTTCTTCTTCATCATCATCTAAGATGAAGTTATTAAAAAGATCTTCTTCTTCTCGATATGATACTTGCATTAATTTTGGTTTTAGAGTAGCTCCAAAAGTTCCAGTTGTAATTGAAAACCAGGAAGCAATAAATTTCACTTTACTTCGTGGACCAATTTTTACTGATTCATATCCTAAATTTTCCCCATCCCATGTAAAAAATCTTGTAGCTAGTATATCATTTCTAAAAAAGAGATTAAACTCCATCTTTGATGGGTAATCTTGATATACTCTTTCGTTCACTCTTTCTTCATCAACAATTTTATATGGTTTTTTGCAAATTCTTTTCCAAGAACCACCTTGCCCGTGTTCATCATATCCCGCTACAGCTTCTCTTGGTATTTTTTTATATTTGGAATTTAAAGAATGTATATAATTAATGAAGAATTGGTCTAATTCTTTGGCTTTTTCTAGATATTCCCCATCACAATTAATTTGCATTCTAGTACCTTGATATTCTCCATTTTTATCATAATTTTCTTTTAAACCGAACGGAGTATATCCTTTATATTTAACAAATAATGTCCTTCCATTGTATAATATTCCAATCTGTGTTCCATTGTGCTTATTTGGCTTTGGTTTTCTAAAAGTTATCTTTGAAGTGTCAAGATCAAGAAAATTAACTATTTCTTCTTTGTTCTCTCTTTCGTTCACTTTCATATATATTATATTAAAATATTTTTTTTATAAAATATATTTAATCACAATCAACATTTAACCATCTTCCATCTTTAGTAGGAAATGCTCTAGTACACTGTCCTTTTAAAAAACGATCTGCAGTAATTGTTTTTTTAGAAGGTTTCCAAAACCGTTTTGTTTGAATACCATCTCTTTTATTTACCATCTCTTTTGCTATTTTACCACTTTCATAATCTTTAAACATTTTTTTTGTTTGTGGAAAGAGAGTTTTTGAAATCTCTTTACCAACATTTATTCCTTTTAAAACAGTGCCAAGGGGACCTAAATTACCACCACTTCTACTTCTACCACCACCACTACTTGTACTTTTTACAAAACTTGTTTTAGTAATACCACATTCAGCGCACTTACATTTCATCATCAGACGACCATTGGTTGTCTCTACAATCCTTTCAGATCCTGGCACACACTCTGTTTTTTCTCTTTGTTTAACACAATAAGACTTTACCATTATATAAAAATATATATATTCTTATTCTTATTTTTCATATTATACGATAACTAATTGATCTCCCACTTTATCCACAACGACATCTTCTTCATAAAGAACAATTGCATGCACTCGAAAATCAGCAGCAGCTGCTTGTGAGAGGCGAAATCTTATGTTAAGTTGCTTTGGATCTCGGCTAACCTGTTCTGTTTGATAAGTTAAATCAAAATATAACATTGGATAAAGACTCGAAAAATTACTGATATTGAGCTGAGTACCTGTATTATAATCATTCTTTTTCCATGAATAATTCATTAAATCATAATAGATTCTTGTTTTACTTTCTGTATCATATTCAAGTTCTGGATAGAAGACACCATTACCATATTCAAGACGACATGTGCTAAGATGACTATTAGCATTAGCAGCATTAAGTTTAAAAGTATCAAAAATATAAGGATTTGCTGACATATCATTTGTCTTAAGTCTCTGGAAGTAGAGGAAAACATGCTTTACTTTATCAATACTAGCTGAGATTCTGAAATCACCACTGTTTCTGGTAGTATCTGAAGTTTGGTACATTTCTTTGAGGTATTTCCATTTACTAGGTTTTTGGTATTCACTGATGAATTTAGACATAAGAGCATCTTTTGGTTCTAGTCGGGGTACCCATAGATAAAAACGATCAATTACTAATCTCAATGTATCAACTGCCCCATATAATACTTCAGCGTCCGGTGTAAGTTCTATTTCAAATTGGAGATCCATTGGAGGTAACAATCGTCCTTCTAATTCTTCGAAAAAAGAATACCTATTTAATGGAATACTTGTATTAACATGAGCTCTGTTAGCTGTTAATAAACGCCTACTTTCCAAACCAGTGTTTGTATCATCTGAAGTGGCATCTGTATCTAAATACCATAAGCTATTTTTGGCTGTACTACGCCCAAAATCATCTGAATATTCTAAAAGATTTTTAGCAAAAGTTACAAGATGAAGATTATCAGTGTCATAGACGATTTTTCCAGCACTCTTAATAACCATGTGCTTAATTAATGAATGCGATCCATTAATAATTGTTGTTCTGGTGTCTGCATTGTCTCCACCATTTGCTTTAAGGTCTAATCTGAATCGCACTTCAAAAAAGGCGTTAAACCAATCAAGCATAATACCACGGTCAGTAACATGAAATTTGTAACCTTTCTTTTCTTGCTCTTGAGTATTGGCAGGAGCTCTTATAGCGTCTTGAAGACGAAATTGCACTAGTTCGTTTCTCTGAACATACTCTGGTGATCTAAATGCCATTATATATTTTTTATCAGATTTTTTTTTTCATTAAGATCGCGCTATAAGATTATTAATCAGTGTATTAACTTCATCCTGCCCTAGCGGAGTCCTTGCTTTCCTTGCTTTACTTGCTTTACTTGACTTTGTGCTTGACTTTGAGGACTTTTTGCCTTGTAGCCTTTTTCGGATAAGCTCACCAGATCGCTCTATAACTTTATCAGCAGCCTTTTTACCAACTCGTTCTCCCGCTTGAGATACACCAGCTTGTATTGCTTTTTTAGCAAATGGTTTTAAAACCTGTCCAGTTAAAGCACTAGCTACTCGTTTTAGTGGTTTCATAAGATTATCTACGATAATTCCATTGCCACGGTGTTTGTAGACATATCGTCCCGTTCTTGGGTGATAAATCTTTTTGAACTCTCTTGACTTCATATATAATTATAATGGAACTTTTTTTAAGATTAATGAAAATGCAGTGTTAGCATGATTTAAATAGACTGGTCTTCTTAAACCATCAGTTACATAGATTCGAACGCTTGAAACTCTTGTTTTATTGATAGGATTAAATATAACACGACGCGGTTCAAGGGTAAAATTGTAAGAAGGTTTTAAAGTTCCTACACCAAAACTAAAAACAATATCTGATTCTCTCCCATCTACTAATGAATCAGAGACTAAATCACAATGAATATTTAGGACATCTGTATCTTCTGATAGGTTAGGTATTTTGGTGCTAACGTTTCTCTCATCTCTTAAGATCACCTTATCGAATCCTATTAGTTTACCAAAATTAGATTTACGCAGGTCAAGCTGATAGTTAGCGTCTAAAGTCACTAAGACTCTAAAAGTTGAATCATCAAAAGTTAAAGTGACTGGAAATTCTTCATCACCATCACCATTAACTATTTTAGTCTTTTCCTTAATGTAATTATCAATATCAGTGTAATCCCAAACTCCTTTTGGAAAATCAATATCTGTAAATGTTTTCCCACCGTCTTTACTGTAAGCTATCTTTTGATTGCTA
Source organism: Micromussa lordhowensis (assembly GCA_964020085.1). Taxonomy (NCBI): domain Eukaryota; kingdom Metazoa; phylum Cnidaria; class Anthozoa; order Scleractinia; family Lobophylliidae; genus Micromussa; species Micromussa lordhowensis. The sequence continues at coordinate 13,144,688 of OZ026600.1, forward strand.
TAACCAGAATTTATATTTGTCCATGTAAAAGCTATTGAAATAATTTTATTAAATCCAATATACCAAATCCCATCACTGTGTTCATAGTCCATAAAGTCATACTGATCATGTTCAAGTTAATTATCATTTACAACCAAATATGAGATTCTTTAAAAACTTTAATGATAATGCTGAATTATCATCAAGTAATTTACCTCCTAATTTTAACCCTAAAGACCACTTTTTTTATCAACATGTGCATTATAATCTCTATTTAGTAGCTAAACAAGCTTTTGATAATGGTTTTGGCGGTCAAGCTTGGACCTCTCTGAAGATGACTAATGATGGACTGAAAGCAGGAATTTATACAGTAGTTTTTGAAATTTTTACCAGGTCAGCTGTTTCACCACCAATCTTATCTGATGAAACTTTGATTACACAGGTTCATGGTGATGATAATTATAATGTAATTACGTTTTCTCATGACTATAATGGAAAATATACCAAAGCTTTTATTCAGTTCAGTAGTAATGGTCAACCTGGTGAAATTACCTTCCAAATTAGATATTATGGTAGCCGTTTTAGAAATTTTCTATTGTTTTTATTTTACTCAAGAGTAATAGCAGGTAAGCAAAATACTCATTTTAATCACAATCTTTTAAGTGTTAAAAGTACTGATTATTCTGGCACTATTTTGTATTTTGAACCGATTAATATGAATAGTCAAAAGATAGTCAATCTCTCTGATCCAACAGATAATAAAGATGCAGCTAACAAAGAGTATGTTGACGATAGAGACGCTAAACAGGATATTGCTATTAATGATTTATCTTCTCGTAAAGCAGACAAAACCTATGTTGATGATCAAGACGGTAAACAAGATATTGCTATTAATGATATATCTACTAGAAAAGCAGACAAAACCTATGTTGATGATGAGATTGCTAAGATTGATTTAAGTGAGAGTCTCAAAGTAGATGGTTCTCGCGCTATGACAGGAAATCTCAAGATGAATGACAATAAAATAACAGATTTAGTTACACAAGATGATGTCCCAATCACTGATTACCCTAATGCTTTAAAAGATTCTAAAATGGCTGTTAATAAACTTTATGTCAATGAAAACTTTTTAAAATTAAAAGGTGATGACTATGACTTAAAAGGTAAACGGATAAAAAATACTGAGCCATATGGTGTCAATACTTTTGATACAAATGATTTAGTCTCAAAGGCATTTGTCCAAGCAGAAATAAGTAAGCTACCTAAACCTGATTTAGATGTATTAAAATTGGATGGTTCACGTGCTATGACTGGTACTCTCCAAATGAGTGATAATCCTATCACTGGAATAAGAAGTAGTTCTGTAGATGATGCAGCCCTAACAGTTGGCGGCGCAAAATCTTCTTATCTTCCACTTACTGGTGATCGAGGGATGCAAGGAAATCTCGATATGGGAGGAAATGCAATTATAAATATTAAACCTTTTGTTGAAGATGACTCAAGTCAAGCTGCTCAAAATGCTCAATTAAATGATGTTATCAACTTTGGCTATTTTCATCAGCAGAGAGGTCAACTAAAAAGAGAAATAAATGATGTCGCTGCAGCAGCTCTTAACAGGAAAAATCCTGATCCTATGGAAGACGATATTGATATGGCTAATCATAGCATTATTAACTTGAAAGATCCAAAGTCATCAGATAGCTTTCACGCTTCCACTGTTAACTATGTTAATAGGACAATTACTGATAATAACGCTGTAATTAACTCTTTGATAGAAGATAAAGTCAGTGAAGCAGAAGCACTTAATATTAAAGCAAACCGACAAGAGAATGAATTCTCTTTTGTTATGGATGATGACCTATTTAAAGAAGATGATGATGATATTACTAAAGCTGGAAAAAAAGATAGAGATTTTTATCAAATTAAACGAGAGACTTATCGATTTAAAATTAAGTATGATGATTCCATCCATTATTATAGTACACGATTAACTATTGATTTAAAATCGTTAGATTTAGGTGAGTATACATTAGCATTTGAAATGTATTATGGTAATAAAGTGGATCGAGACCAAGTGGTTGTTAACGCTGTTAGTGATACTTTGAATGTATCACGTAATAAAACAAATACTTTTTCCGATCACAGTAGAACAATTATCAATTTTCATAAATATGGAAACATTGGGATTATTGATTTAGATATTGATTTAACTTTAAAGTATAAGAGTGGTGAAACTTATGATTTTTTCACAAACATCTTTGTAGTCGTTTATGGAGTAAGTGGTCATCAGAATGACGTTGACTCGCGAATTTGGGATAGATTCTATACCATCAGAAACAAAATCATCTATTATGAAGCACCTATTAATATGGGTAATCGACAAATAAAAGGATTAATTGATGGAAATGAAAACAGTGATGCTGTTAATGTGAAACAACTGAATGAAACAGAAGATAATATGGTAAAATATGTTGATGGAGAAATTGTAAAAGTAAATACTGAAATAGCAAAAGAAAATCCTACTATTAATGAAAATAAAAATTTAATAGAATTAATAGTAAAATATATATTAAGTAATAATTCAAAGATTTCTTTAATAAAAGATTTGTATTTTTCTGATAGTAATGAAGGTAGAACACCAAATACATATGCGTTTGTAACTACTGGTGATAACACAGGTGATTTAACTTTTTATTATGTCTTCCAGCATAGTGCAATTACTAATAATGTAATGGCTGTACATTTTGATATTAAGAATGCAAGAGGTGTATTTATTTTTGTTGATAAAAGCAAAGTAGTAATTTCACGTAATCCTACAATAGATGAACCATCTTTAAGATCATTTAATATTCCAAATAATTCTTTAGGAAAGCAAGTCCTATTTTGGATTTGGGTAAAAGGCACAGTTATGAATATAATTTTTAGTGGAATTAGTGCTCCAATTAATGTGGGTAATGCTTTTGTAGATACTACTATAAGAAGAGTAAATGTAGAAGATAATCCTTTCACTAAAAAGAGAGGATTAATAACTAAAAATATTTATGATAATACCAGTCAAGCTTATCAGTTAATAAAAGAATTTGAAAAGAGTGAAGGAACTATTATATAATAAATATAAATAAATATATATGGGACATACTAATGGACAACATGACAAACCATCAAGAAGAGAAAAGGTTAAAAAAGGATTAGGCTTAAAATTAACTCCAGACAACCATTTCGATTTACAAAACAAGAGAATAACTAACATTTCCGCTCCAATGTATGACCATGATGCAGTGACTAAAAAGTTCGTCTCTGATTTATTAAAGACAAAAGCGGCTACTACATACATTAATAATGAACTAACTAAAAAAGCCAACTCATCAGCTTTAAAGGATTACGCTTTAATTACTGATTTAGGAACCTTAGCAATCCAATTCAATGATGCATTAAAAGACAAAGTCGATTACAATGATTTAGAGACTAAGACGCAAGATACAAAGCAATACATCACCGTCTATGCAGAAGAGAATGGGCCTCTGATTAAAAGCAGTCTCCAATGGAGTTTCGGTAATGGATGTGAGAGAAATAAGCAATATGGTTGGCCTAGTCCTGTAGACGGTAAAATAGTTCGTGGCAGCATTTGTGTTTGCGCTGGCAATCATCAAGCATCTGAAGTGATCGTCGGCTTAGTTCTTAATGGTGCTGATAAAGATTTAAAAATTGCCAAACCTGTCAATGAATGGTCAAATCACACTATTTTCAGCGATCCGATTACGATAAAAGCCGGCGACAGGATCAATTTTCGAAGCAAAACATCGAATTCATCCGTAACACACGCTATGGTAAACTTATTGATCGAAATTGATGTCTAATGTACACTGTTCAACCGTGAAGCGTGAATGCATAAAATATTGGGAGTCAAAACAAAGAAATTGTCTTATGCCATAAGACACTGCGTGGGAGTCAAAACAAAGAAATTTGTCTTATGCCATAAGACACTGCGTGGGAGTCAAAACAAAGAAATTTGTCTTATGCCATAAGACACTGCGTGGGAGTCAAAACAAAGAAATTTGTCTTATGCCATAAGACACTGCGTGGGAGTCAAAACAAAGAAATTTGTCTTATGCCATAAGACACTGCGTAAACAAAGAAATTTTGCGCATGATTGGATAAAAATATAATAAAATAATATAATGGTGGCTAAAAAGAATATTTTCGATTGGAATCATATTTCAGACAAATTATCGGCTGATGAAGTAGATGAACTAAAATCTTATTATCTAGGCTATCATAGGAAATGTTGGGCTTATAAAAGGGCTTACAAAAGATACAAATTGCTCAAATTCATTGGTAATTCACTCTCTGTCCTGACCGCTTCAGGTGGAATTGCTAGCGCTATTGCTACAGGTGGTATCAGTCTAATAGCGATTAGTACAGTGGCATTATTAGTTAAAGGATACATGGAACACAAAGGTTTAGACTTAAAAATTCAAAATTGTACCTATGCCTACCAATCTTACCAACATTTGTTAATAATGATTCGAGAAGCGATGCGCTCAGGTGATCTTAACCGAGAAAGTTTAATTAATCAAATGACAAGCGTTGACAATTTTGTGATTGATAATAGCCCGATTATTGATAAATATTTAAAGATGTATGATTAAATATAAATAGTCAGTCACGGTTTAGCATAATTAGATGGGTTGTTTGTACGCTACCAACAGATGAATTCAACAGTTGGGTGCCAGCTGGAGATTTAAAAAATTATATTAAAGAAAAAATTATATTAAAGAAAAACTGATTTTACGCAAAATGTGTAAATGTCCGCGTTTTGCTATTTACTACACTACTAATATGGAAAGACTAACTTAAACATAATATAACTAACTTAACTTAATATAATACTAATCCTACTGCTATATTATCATTATTATGTGTAAAGAGAAAAAATAAATTCCATTAGGCTTAATATTATACTAATCCTACTAGTAAATTATCATTATTATGTGTAAAGAGAAAAATAAGGTCCATTGGACTTAATATAATACTAATCCTCCTAATATATCATCATTATTATATGTAAAGAGAAAAAAATAGATTCCATTAGACTTAATATAGTGCTATATTAAACTAATCCTACTAGTATACTATATTCGATCAAACTTAATATAATACATTAAACTAATACTGCGTTATCATTATTATTTGTAAATATTATCGTTGATATGGAAAAACTTAAACTTAAAGGAAAACTTGGTAAGAAAGATCAGATACGAAACAAAGTGGGGATTCCCAGGCAGATACAAAATTAGAATGAGATAGACGAAAATGATCTACTGATATTCGCTTACGGATATCGATTTTAATATAGTGGATGATGGCTCGAGAATCTTCAGTTCCATTATGATAGACCGATTTATTTCGGAATTTCCATACGCCGTAAAGAATAGCCTTGATAAGAAATCTGGCCAAGCGTGCACTTCAAGCATTCACGCAAGGCCATTGGAAAAAGAAAACAAAAAGACAGTTAGGAAGAAAGGTTACACCAAGAAGGGAAGACAGAATAGATGAAAAGTGTGACCAAACCGCTTTGACTCGAGAACAATTAAGGAAACAATGGTCAATTGTCTCATTTCGGGGGCACGAGGCGCAACGACCAGAATTGATTCAGCCCCAATTATTCATAGAGTCACGAACTTTAACTGCACGAAGAACGATCAGCCACAATGGATCATTTTTAAAATTTTCGAAAAAGCCGTCACGAACAAGAGACCAATGCCGATCCAAATTAAAACCGATAGGCCAGTCTTGAAAATATAGAATCTTGCGAAGGCTGGTCACAACAGACGAACAAATTGAATAGAATGGCGTTAAGAATTGTGCACTCGGAGAGGAGTTATCCCGAAGGAAACCCCACTCCGAACAAAAGGAAGATAACTTAGAACCGAAAAGGTACTTGAGAAGAAAAATGTGGCTACCCCAAAGAAAAGGCCAAATTAAATTATTCACTTCAGAAACGACCCATTTAGGGATGGGAAGAATAGTGGCAAGATATAAAAGTTTACTGATACCTAAAGAGTTAACAATCAAGGATTTGCCCACAAAAGACAAACTACGAGATTTCCATAGATTAAGATGGTTTTCCAACTTTTTAAGCTTAGGCCGCCAATTCTCGGATTCAGTTGTCTGCCCAAAAACAACCCCCAAGATTTTAACTTTCGGCACCCACGTGAGGCCAAATGGTTGGTCGGTGCGTGAACGCCACGCCCCCAACCACATTGCCTCCGTTTTAGAAACATTAAGCTTGGCTCCAGATCCTAGCTCATAAATTTTGATCACATTAAAAAGGGCTTCTACAGAACGGATAGATTTGACTAGACTGTCATCAGCATAAACCCCCACTTTATATTGTAACCCATTAGCATCAGGCAGGGTTAAAACCTTCGATTTCGGGCCATGCACAAATTTTAGATGCGAGAGATTCAACACAAATGATATATAACATCAAAGGGATTGGTTCTGTAAGCCATTTGTTAACGATCACGCGCATATTGGCGCCATTATAAAAGGTATAAATCCAATGACAAAAAGAGGGACCAAAACCAAAACAAATCAAAAGATTTTGCAGAAAGGTGCGGTCAACACGATCAAAGGCTTTCTCCTGGTCAAGACTTAATAAGATACCAGTTTCATCTGTGTGTTCAATGTAGTCAAGAATATCTCCGACCAGGAACAGAGCATGTTTGGTCAGGATCGACAATTAATCCTAAAACTTTGGAGAGACGAACAGAAATAGCCTTAGAACAGATTTTATAATCGACATTAAGAAGGGAAATCAGGCTCCAGTTTTTAAGAGCTTTCCGATCTCCCTTCTTAAAGATCACACAGGTGTTACTTTTCTTCATGGAGAAACAGGCATTATAAATACGAACTAAATGAGGCGATAAGAGATCCCAAAACTTGCGATAAAATTCAACGGTTAAACCATCGGGCCCAGGAGATTTATCCATGTTCATGTTCTTGACAGCAAAGGTGATCTCATCAACCGTCACTGCACCCTCGCACAGCGACGCTTGATGAGGTGACAGTTGGCGGGAAAGTGAAGACAAAAGATCATCTTGGAGATTTAAATCAATAGGCTCTTGAGGAAACAAGGAGGAATAAAAGTCGACATGCGCTTGTTCGATTTCTTTTTCAGAGGAAACCTCAGCGCCAGACAAATCAAAGATGGATGGCATATGACTTTTTTGCACACGGGAAGATTGTAATCAGAAAAAATAATGGCTAGGGCGTTCGCCCTCTTCTAACCATTCAGCCGGGCTTCGAATTAAAATTCCTTCAATCTCCTTGGTGTAAGTAGCTTTTAAACGGCATTCAATATCCTGAATAGAATCAAGAACGGAATTATCACCGTTAACCAAGCAATGACGGAGACTGATTAATTTATTCGTAAGAAGGACGCGATCGCGGCACAATCGACGACGTTTTGACGAGAAAAAGAAATTGATTCCTCCTTGATAGAGCCTTTTAGAAACTCCCACCATCTCTTGAGGGGAAGTGAAAGAATAAAAAAAAACAACAATCAACATGACTTTGAATTAAATTACGAATCTCTTCATAAAAATTTTTGTCATCAAGAAACCAGTTATTGAATTTCCAAACCCCTGGGCCACGCCTAACAGCGTCAGGGATTTGGAAAACAAAAAAAAAACAAAATCGTGATCGGAAAGCAGGCAAGGAGAAATTTCACACTGACAGTCAGACGTAAACGAATCTTTGGAAACAAAGAACTTATCCATACGACTAGCGATTGAATAATTATGATTAAACCAAGTAAATTCGCGCGCGTGAGGATGTAGTTTACGCCATACATCTACCAAAACAAAATCCGATTTCAATGAAACACACTCATTACTGACTGAAACATTACTACCAAATTTATCAAGCGCGTTTTCGTAACAATTAATATCACCCCCGATGACGAGAGCGGACGCAGGAATAACAAATTCATGAAGAGATTCATGAAAGGATTTTCGGTGGGATTGGATTGGTGGGAGCATAAATATTAACAAAATTTAAATCTACACCGTCGATCCTGATCAAAATACTAATTATACGTCCATTAGAGTCCTTTTTCCAAGACACTATTTCGTCAGAACATTTGGGAGAAATTAAAGTAGCAACACCGCCTTGGGAAAAATTTCCATATAATTCCCATACATTTATTATGCATGCAGAATGATTAATTATGTATGCGCTCTATTGTTTCAGAAGACAATAGCAACTCCCTAAGGTATTGAATATATACATTGATAATTACTACTTACTGTATGAATAAAACAGGATTTCATTGCGCGTTGTAGTTTCTTTTTATTTCCTCTCTTTCTCTCGTTTCTTCTGCTCCTTTCACTGTTTTTTCCAGTCTTTCTCCTCCTGTTGCTATACCCAGTTTCCTCTCTGTCTTTTTTTCCTCTTTGAAACGTTCCACTGCAGGATTCGAACCTTTACCATTTCCTTATACGTCCGGCTTACGAGTCCATCTTCTATAGCACTACACTACGAGGTTCGGATGAAAATTCCCCGTCGATATATTCACTTTATTCTTCGTTATTCATTATCAGAGCCAAAATTCATGGTAATGTATTTTGACACCACCTTGTTATTCTTGCTGCACGAAAATATGCATTACATTTCATCCCTGGTGAATAAAAGGGGATCGTTGAATTCTTTCTTTCTTCTAGTCTGCTATTAGTACTGTACTGTCTCATGTCGGCCATGTGTTCAGAAATCGCCCCATCTTCTCTTATTTTGATTAAACTCGCCAGGATTTTGGCAGATCACGACCAGTGCATACAGTGGTGCAAGAAACACAACCTGCTCGCGTCGTCAATAAAGTGTCCACGGGAAAATTGTAGCAATACATTGACGTTGACACGACGAACTTCATCGCGAGATGGGTACGAATGGCGATGCTCGAGAAGAAAATGCAATGGCATGGCATCGATGCGCCAGAACTCATGGTTTTTTGGTAGCAGGCTGTCCATTGAGAAAGTACTTGCCCTAATGTACGCTTGGGCGCACAAATTTTCTACCACTCAAGCAGTGCACGAAACCTCAGTCGCTGACGAATCCACGTCAACAGAAACGGTGATAGATTGGTATAACTATTGCCGAGAGGTTTGTGCCGACAGAATCATGAATCATCATGCGGGGCAAATAGGCGGACCAGGTACGACTGTTGAGATTGATGAGTCCAAGTTTGGCAAAACAAAGTACAACCGCGGTCGCTACATTGAAGGACAGTGGGTTTTGGTGGCATCTGCCGCCAAACCAAAGCCTGCTTCCTTGCTCCGGTAGGGCAAAGGGATAAAGATACGCTCTTACCCATCATACGCCCCCACATATTGCCGGGGACACGCGTGATGAGCGACAAGTGGAAGGCTCACGACTGCCTAAAAGACGAGGGCTACACTCATCTCACAGTCAACCACAGCCTAAACTTCGTAGACCCAGACACAGGTGCGCACACCCAGCGCATTGAAAATACATGGTGGGGAATCAAACGAAGTATGCCTCGTACAGGAACATCCAAAGATCTCTTCGAAAGCTATCTACAGGAATGGTTGTGGCGTCAGCACTATGGAGACGATCCTTTTGGAAACATTATGAAGCATATCGCTGACTTGTATGAGGTACGCAAGGATATCAATGCGTAAACATTGTTCCTCAATTGCACCACTGTATGCACTGTTCGTGATCTGATCGCCACTTCATGGAGGAAAGAAACAAAATACACAGCAGTCTACACATGGGTCTGAATTGGAGAAAGGAAATCGAGAGCGAAAAACACCAAAAGACATGAGGAAGGTGAGCAATAATTTTATTTGACTTCGTTTACATTTACAACATTACTGAGGAAAATAGTCGCTGACCCAATCAACACTTTAAAGCTAACCGCAAGCAGCCTGCAGTGCTTAGGCCTAGCACACTATTTTTTAAGCCTTTTTCAACAAGCACATAGGTCGAGAACGCTATTATTTTAAGCAGTTTTAAGCCAGCACACAGTTTAAAAATACGGTAAATGCGCCCCAAATTATGATATTACACTTCCGTTTTGCGTATTTGCTCTTTTAATTTCGATAATTTTAAGTCTCCAAGAAATCGCTTCTTTTTTCCATGTTTTACCCCTAAAATTCGAATATAATTTCTAAGTCTAAAGGCTGCGAGACTTGGAAAAAAAATGCCCAGTTCTATAGTTATTCAAAGCGGATATTTCTCAAAGGGATTCTATTGTCTCGGCTATTGTTAAGCCAAACAAAGAACTGTATGCATAATAAATGTATGGGGTTATACAGAAATCTTGCCCCGCCTTGTTTACCCATTGCAGGAGACCAAAACCTGCGGCCCAGCCATCTGCGGGAAAGAGTTTTGATATTAGCATCGGAGCTGACTAACGTTTCTTGAATAAGACAAATGTCGCAATCTGACTTTTCGATAAGATCAAAAAGAAGGCTATTGTTAAGGGGATTCCCCATCCCGCTCGCATTAATAGTCAGGACTTTGAAGGTGTCTTAGAAAAAGGACTCAGGAAATTATGTAAACACTAATCCTTATATTTCTTGCCTTTTTTCTTCTTCTCTCTTTTCTCTTTGGGAGAGACGTCCGTCTGAGAGTGGGCCTTGCGTTTTAAGTCAAGAGCAGTTTCCATTGGCGAAGGGGGAGCAGGAGATCAAGGTCTACCCGGAACTGGTGAGGGCGAGGTCGGTTTACGAAGGCCGGCTGCTAAAAGAGCTTCAGGAATTGGAGCAGGGGTACGGCGAGAAATTCTGGTGCGGGTGACAGAGCTGGAAGAAGGAATAGCGGGCGAAGATTCGAATGGAGCAACAGCAGCAGCAGGCTAAGATTCAGATGGAACGGCAGCAACGGCAGGCGAAGATTCAGATGAAGCGTCGATGGCGGCGGCAGGCGGAGATTCAGGTGAAGCAGCAGCAGCAACAGCGGGCGGAGGTTTAGAGGAACGTCGATGACGGCAGCAGGCTTGATGAAGCCTTGGGAATCTAGGACATGTTCCCATTGACTAGGTGAAGGGTTTACGCCAGAAGGTGAAGGTTGGGCATTAGGCATCGATTCGGACGGTTCAGGAGTTTCGGCTACAGATAAAGAAGGGCTTGATGAGGCAACGGGTATATCAGCGGTAGCAGGCGGTTCAGCAATAGAGACTTTTAGCACCAACGGTTTTGTGGATGGCTACGGGAACCGGAAATGAGGCCAACCACTCTTGCGCACGCGCGAGTGTCGCTCCGTTGTCTTGATGGCCTTTTTCTCCACAGGTATTGATGAGACATGTCCCTCGTTTGTTTATGTCGTTTTGCTTTTCTTTTCGATTCCCGTTTGATATTAAATGCTAACAGCCTTTATTCAATCTACTTTCTAAATGTTTCGAAGAAAGACAACAACAACATAATTTATTCATGATAACAAACAAAACAACTATAAAAATACATCATGAAAAGGAAACACGAGGTTAACCCTATAACGTTTCCTGAAATTAAAAACTAAAAAGTACATAATACATTCAATGCCTAAGGATAAAACTATTTACATATTTACAAGTTAAGAAAAGACTTTAATCTAGTCTTAAAAATTTTAAAAGATTCAGCTTCAACAACGTGCAGTGGTAGATTGTTCCAATCCTTAACTATGCGAACAAAAAACGAATATTTGTATGGATTTACTTTTGCGCTTTTCACAGATAATTTATAAGGGTGGTTAGCACGTGTCCGGGTATCTAAAGCTAGTTCGAAAAAGTCGCTAAGATTCGGACCATTCAGGCTAAATACGGTTTTGTAACACTCTACAAGGGATATATAGTGTCTGCGTTTCTCTAAGGTGGACCAATTTAAAATTTTGTGGCGGTCTTCATACTCCATGTCTCCTCGTCTTTGTCCTAATGCAAGGCGTGATGCTCTTCTCTGGACTTTTTCAAGGGCTAGTATGTCTTTGACTAGATATGGACACCAGACTGGAACGGCATATTCAAGAATAGGACGCACTAGGGTCTTATACAAGGTAGAAAAAGCTTCAACGTTTGAGGGTCCAAGTGTTCTATAGACGACACCCAAGGATCTATTTGCCTTGAGTACACGGCATGAATTTGGGCGCCCCACGATAAATCAGAGGAGATAAGAATTCCAAGATCTTTCGCATACTTGACAGGCGTGATTCTTGATCCCATTATGTAGGAGGGGACCGACCTGTCACGGCTGTGAGTTATGCGCATCGTTTCGCATTTCTCTGGGTTGAACTTAAGCTGTCAGAGGGTAGCCCAATCCACCAAACGAACGATGTCCGTTTGAAGGGCTCTAGTGTCATTTTCAAGGTCTGTAATCTCTCTATACACCTTTGTGTCATCAGCGAACATTTTGATAGAAGAGGATATGTTAGATGATATATCGTTAACATAAATAAGAAATAAAATGGGCCCAAGGATTGTTCCCTGTGGTACTCCGGATCTGAGATGGGTCCACGAGGAGAAGGTGCCACGTACCACTACGCATTGTTGACGATTTCTCAAAAAATTTCTAAACCAATGCAGCAGGTTACTTCGTGGGGAACTGAATCGAAAGCTTTAGTGAAATCGAGGAATACAACATCAGTAGGCGTTGATTTGTTTCTGGATGAGGCCCAGTCATTATAGCAAGTAAGTAACTGTGTCACGGTTGACTTGCCTTCAAGAAGGCCGAACTGAATTGGGTTAAAAATACACAGACTTTGCCAAAAGTTTATCACATGCTTTTTTACAATCTTTTCACACACCTTGCATGCTATGTAAGTAAATGATATTTGGCGATAATTTTCTGTCAGTTTTAGGCCCCTTTTTGTGGATCAGAACGATGTCTGCTTGTTTTCAAGCGTATGGAACTGAACCAGTAGAGAACGATGCATTCACTAATTTACAAAGCGATGGAGCTATCTCAACGGCACATTTTTTCAAGACGCGTGGTGATAGATGATCCGACCCAGGGGACTTGTACGCGTTAAGATTCTTTACAATATGCAAAACTTCATTTGCATTACAAACGATGGACGACAACCTAGAATTAACCACATTTTTGAATACGGGGAAATTAGTGAAGGACTCAGAACTAAACACAGTGGAGAAGTACGAGTTCATATTTTCAGCGATGCGCAGATCGTCTGTATGAGTAGTGTTATTTTCTTTGAGTGCGACGAGATCGTTAGTTCCTTTTCGAATGGAATTAACATAACTCCAAAACGACTTAGGGTTCCCATTTATTTGCAAATCTTGGGCAATGTTTTGAATATGCTGCCTCCGAGCAGAATTGCAAGCTTTCTTCAGGGAGTTATTCAAGGCACAATACTCAGTCCAGTCGTTTACTCTCCCGCTTTTTTGTAGAGCGATTTCTTTCTTCCTCAGAGTTTGATTAAATCGTTTGTTATCCAAGGGGCATGACGTTTTGCAGATTTTTTTCGTTTCGGGGTGCACTCATCTATGGCAGTGAAAAACAAGTCAGACCATGCAGTCCAATTATTATCAATGTCATCGTCCAAAAATGCGCAATGCCATGGAATATACCAAAGCAGATCCCGGGGTTTGGCCCAATCTGCTTTCGCATAAGAATATTGCAGCTTGTGGGATTTACGACTCACGTAAGGAGAGGCAAGTATTGAAAACGTGATTGAGTTATGATCGGAGAAAGGAGCACCAACTGAAATATTTTCCACAGTGTCTGGTGAAGTGACAAGCACAAGGTCCAGGATATTATTTCCACGCATAGGACTTTTAACTAGTTGGGTTAAGAAATTTTCCAGTACAATATCTAGTAGCAGCTCACACTTTGCTGAATTTTCCAGTGCCCTAACATTGGCCCAGTCAATGGAACAGAGATTTAAGTCCCCAACAAGTATCAGTTCACTCTGCGAGATCTCGTTTAGGACAATCTTGAGGTCCTCCAGAGGCTTCAAGTCATTATATGGCGGCCGATAGAATACGCCCAGCGTCGATTTCTTTCTATTTGGCAGTACAATGTCAACGAAGGGGAGCTCGGAAGAGGTAGTAGGTAGATCGCTTCTCGGAAAAGCTTTGATCGAGTCCTTTGTCGCAATTAATATTCCCCCGCCATGACGCCCTTGGAGTTCGCGGTCTCGTCTAAACACTGTATAGCCTCGAGTGAGGAGGAGTTTCGGTGAGGATAACAATGTCATATGTATAAGTAGCTAGTTCCAAGTTTAGTAGACTTCTCTTGTTGATGATACTTCTCGCGTTAGTATAAAATACTGAAAGTGATGAGTTAGTATTTGGGCGAACAACCGAAGGAAGAAAGACGCCATGCTGACTTGTGTTTACTGCGTTGGGTGTATTATACCGCGGGCCAGGGTGAGGATGAACATCTCCATGAGTAGTAAGTAGGAATATATTGAACTGAGCTGTGTGAGAAGCACAGTTTAATACTGGCTTTCCAATGAACTTGCGTCGAAAGGAGAGGTCAAAACGGCCGCTGTTGGAAGAATACCACGTGTAGGAGTGGTGTGGCCCTAGAAGCCACCACAACGGACTACATAATGTAATCCACACTTACGTCGCTGTTAGTAGAGTACAATGTTGAAGTGTAGAGAGTATACCATATCAAAATGGCCTTGTAAATGTGGAGCGACCTCTGCATGCTCTGAAATGCCAGATTATACCCATATATCCATAAGCTGTGTTTAAGCAACAACACACTCCCTTAACCGACATCTTTGAGCCATTTGCTTCACAAATACACGTACATTGCGACAATTTCTGTTTGTTCTCAAAACAACCTGACATAAACAAACAACTGCCGTTCGCGGCTGAGAAACGACGATACAATGTTTATGATTAACTTATTTTCATTCAGCGAAGATCCAAAAGGTTAAATTTTAAAATCTCTTCTAAAACTGATGGATGCTTTTCGTCACCAAGTGACAACAAAATGAAACCAAATAAGCATACAAGGATGCTGAGATGCGTTAATAGACATGAAAATAGCTATATTTATCGAAGGATATCCTCCTTTTTCTGTGTGCTTTTACTGGCTACTGCCTTAAACAAGTTTTTTTATACTGGATCATTAGAAATCAATAACCGAAAAAATCCCCGGCAGCATTGGCCACATGCATCTTTGACTGATCTGCAAAATTGTAAATTTAGTCTAAAGCCTGATTAGATTAAAAACGTTTCCCTGTGATTTTTTCTAGTGAAATTTGACGCAGTATTTTCAATATCTGGTTTCATTTTTTTTAGGCATCTCGAATCCCTGAATAGTTGAAATGCTCATATTTATGTTTGATCATTTTACCTTACTGTAGGGCTGCAATTGAGTGGAGTGGTGACCATGATGTGATGCTGTGTAGGGATATACCATACGAAGACCCTTTCCAATTTAAGAAGGGCAGTCCCGACAGGGGTGAAGTGTGGTCTAACATATAAAGGGCACTCTATAGCTGCGTAGAGTTTAAGTTTAATGTAAAGCAGAGATCAGTCAGGGAGAGGTTTACGCTATTACAAATTAAGTACAAAGAAACAAACAGAAAGGATGAGGCAGGCAGTGGAACATCACCGACACGTTACCGACAGGTTGCCAACAGGTCGCTGACTGTCGGCAGACTGTTGGCCGACAGTCGGCCAACACTTTGGCCTCAAACCTAACACAAACTGTTGCCCGAATTATTCTTCACTATTACCACATCAAATGTCAGAATTGGACCAGTCATTGGAAGATATCACTGAGAAAGAGAAAGATAGTGAAGAGACTAGGAATGCTGTTAATGCTAAGAAAGATGACCAAGACAGGGAAAAGGCAGAAAACATCAGAAAGACTGCCATGGAAAGGGTAAGCCAGACTAAGAAGAGACAGGAAGAGGGAGAGGAAACAGTGAGCACCAAGCGAAGACGCAGAAGTGGAGATGACACTATAGGATACCTCAGAGAAAAAAGCGAGACACAAAGAAAGGTACGAGGGCAAGAAATAGAACTAAAAAAGGCGCAGGTAGCACTACAGCAACAACAGGCAGCACAAAGCCAGGCCCAAATGCAGGAGATGATGATGGTAATACAACAACAGCAACAGCAGAGTCAAAACATGACAGCCTTGCTAGTGCAACAACAACAACAGTTTATGAGTCTCATGCAAAGTTTTCCTAAAAAGCCACAGTAGCTATGATGTTGTCAATTGTCATGTTCATCATTGCTTTTAAACACCATTCAGTGCCAAAATGTCATTTTAAACTGACAAGTTAGAGGGCTATACTGTTTGATTTGTATTGGAAAACAAAATTACTGAAAGATTTTATTTTACACGTGGAATTTCAATTGCTGGATATTTATCAGTGCTGGTTTGAATAAGCTGAGTCAGTCCTGATATTGTATTGTTAGGAAATACCTAGAGCTGGGGTTTATTACAGATACGAGTGAACTGAGCTTCATAACTGCTCAGCAATTTGAGGAAATATTGTTATGGCAGGTTTTGGCTTGGCAGGGTCCATGAAGTTTTCTTTGTAACCAAAAAAGGCTATTTGAGTCTAGTTTGATCACTTTTGCCAACTTTAAAGTCTATTTACTGGGAACTCTGTTGACAGATTTGTTCTTGGCCATGTATATGATGCAGTCAGATAGTGGCCATTATGTACTTGGGGATAATCTTGAAGTACTGTTTAAAACACGAGCAGCAGTGTTTTATCGGGTTTAAAAACACGAGGCGTAGCCGAGTGTTTTTAAACCCGATAAAACACGTGCTGCGAGTGTTTTGAATAGCTTCAAAAATAGCTTCAAAAATCCGCGATAACACCTACCTGCAAATTTTTCTATTGTTTCAAAAACCCGAGAAAACACGTGCATGCGAATTCTTCTGCGGCTTCGAAAACCCGAGAAAACGCGTGCATTGAGAACAATTGATTGAGATCTTTATATAAAGATCACACGGAGATCTTTATATAAAGATTACGTGTGATCTTTATATAAAGATCATGGTAGTCGTTCTCATTTTTACCAGGTATAAAGGTTCATGCACGTGATCAATTTGACGTCTCTGATAGGCTCATGTGCTTATGAATTATTAATGAGTTTTTGAATAAACCATTAATGAGAATCCCACATATCAGGAGCTTTTATTTGTTTTGCAGTCCTATGTATGACTAGAAATGTGTTGTTTTCTTTGTATGCCAACAAATAGCCTCGTTTGCATGCAGTGAAGAAATAATAGTTTTTAGTTTCATCTGTAGGGCATGGCAAAATCCTTGTTTTAGGTTGTGTTAGTTTTCCTTTCTCTTTAAGATGCCTATACAGCAGGCTAGGCTATCTTTTCTAAATGAGCAGATAATGGTTCACCTGGACTTTTGTAAACATTGCTATGAATGCCTATTTTAAATTCATGAGGTGCAACACATAAGAATCACACAAGGGAAGTTTATTGTAGCTTTACTAAACCCAGCTTCTCTGCAGTTATTTAACTTATGCTGACTCTATACATAATAGAGAAAGAACCTTTAGATAACTGGTTTGAATTAATAATGGTACAGTGCACCCCTTTATATAGCCCTGAACAGAACATCCAGGCTTTAGCTGAATGGTTTTATCACCCTTTTAAATGGCATGATTGGGAAATTAGTTTTTGCCAAGGTTTTATGTTTCACTTAAAATTCATGCAAAGTAATCATGAATGTAAGGTGGATCCAATCTAAAAAACTGGGAAGGTTTGATTGCCATAGAGGCAAGTAAGTGCATTTCTTAAAATACCAGATACTATATTGACCCTATGCAAAAATGGCTGCCTTATTATTATTCTTTTGTTCGTATTTAACATAGCCTCAATAACCTCGTTTTTAAGAGAAAAATTGTAAAGAATTTGTTATCCCAAACGAGGTTAGTGAGGCTATTTTGAATATGAACAAAAGAATAATTTAAAGATAGCCATTTTTGCATAGGGTCTATATGATTTTCCAACACTACTGAGCTCTATTCTTAAATTCTTTTTAAAATCCAAGAATTTAAAATAATTGGCATTATTATACAATGCTGATGCTATCTCAATTTTGATTGGCTAAAAGCACCCCGCTAATTCTAGATGGCGCTGTGTCATCGCGTCACATCTACAGACACTGGCGTTTATGCATGTAGGTATGACGCGTTTTTGCAGACAATGGTTTTCGTCACCTGACAAGCTAGCCGGCGGCTTGAGCAAGATTGTCATGGCGGAGTCCGCTCCAAGATTCGCGTCAGTCTCAGAAGCGGATTTAGGACGCCTTGTTGACGACAAGGACGCAAAGAACACCAAACGAGCTACCAAGACAGCTCTTAGAGTTTTACAGCAGTATTTGAAGGAGAAGAAAGTTCCTGAACCGCAAACCAAAGATGGCATCAGTAACGTTCTCAAACTATTTTATGCCGAAGCTAGAAAAGTCGATGGAACTTCTTATTCCAAAAGCACTCTCAACAGCCTGAGATTTGGACTGGGCAGACACTTCAAGGCGACTCTTGGCTTCGATATAATAAACGATCCAGCATTTGCCGAGGCAAACAAAGTTTTTGGCGCCAAGTGCGTTGAACTAAAACGACAAGGGCTCGCCAAAGTCCAACACACGCCACCGATCTGCGAAGAAGATCTTAAAAAGCTGTACGAAAGCGATGTTTTTAACCAAAACAGCCCGGAAACGCTTCAAAACAAAGTTTTTTTCGAGGTTATGTTGTACTTTTGTCGCCGAGGAAGGCAAAATCTTCGTGAACTCAAAAAAACTGATTTTTCATTCAGCACGGATGGCAAAGGTGCAAAATATGTGTGCAAAACAACAGATGAACTCACAAAGAACCGACGAGAAAATGATGAAGGATTTGAAGGAGGCGTGATGTTCGAGAAACCAGGACCACACTGTCCTGTGGCTTCATTTGAACGGTACATACAGCACCTGAATCCCTCAAACGAATTTTTGTTTCAGCGGCCGAAGAAAAACGCCGGCATATCTGATCAAGTGTGGTACGATAACATGGTTGTCGGAGAGCGTTTGCTCGGTGAAAAAATGAAAAGGATCTCTCGAGAAGCCAAACTTTCAAAGGGTTACACCAATCACTCGATCAGGGCAACGGCGGTTACAATCTTGGACAAATCAGGATTCGAAGCAAGGCATATCATGGCGGTGAGCGGGCACAGAAATGAATCCAGCATTCGGAGCTACAGCAGGACTGACATTTCAACCAAGAGAAAAATGTCGGAAACCCTGACGACAGAGTGCGAGGTGAGAGGTGAGGAAGTGGCTATTAATCCGCACCAGTTATCTCCTGTTATTAGCCTTTCTCAAGAGGAATTTATTGTACAGAACTCTCATTCAGAGATAACGAAAAATTTTAATTTCTTTAACTGTAATGTCAACATTCATTAAACGCAAATCGGGAACATTTTTCATAAGACCGTACAACTTAACTTTAGAATTTTGTTCAAAAGTTTCAGTTCGATTCAGTTTTTCCTGAAACGTTTTCAGATGTTTTAAGCTTAAATCCTTTCTGTAAACCTTTTGAATTCCGCTTTACACGTTATTCACGGCTGTCATTAATAAAGATGTTTACACTGAAACGTGTCATTGCGTGGCTTACTTTGCTGTTGTTCTGTGAAATGTCTCAACGCTTGTACATTTATAATTGTATAATAAAACAATTATTGGATTCGGTTTTCGCATGATAGCGAAATTATCAAGGCCTCGGTTTGTGTTATCCGCCTCAGCCTTCGGCTTCGGCAGATAACACAAACCTCGGCCTTGATAATTCTCGCTATCATGCTCAACCTCATCCAATAATTGCTTAATGTCACCAAATAACCATTCTACAGAAACCTTGACTTCACTCATACATTTATTGTGAGCACACATTTGGGGAGTGAACCTGACACCTTGTCGAAAAGGGGCTTGTAAGTGTACCCATAAAGGGTAGGCGGGGTCACCATACACACAGAGTGG
>OZ026600.1:13182134-13197134 GCA_964020085.1 Micromussa lordhowensis
ATTCAGGCAAGGAAGTCACGACGTTGCAGACGAGTGGGACAGTGAAGCTGCTGCAGAACAAGACGCGTATTCATCCGCCCGTATGCACATTCTTGAAGAGTGTCGGCTGATCCACCCGATCACTTATGATACATACAATCTCTGTGAACTGCATGCAAGAAATAAGCTAACCAAGCTCAGCGTCCCTATTTTGCGCATAATATGCAGCCACTTTGAAATGGAAATTGACACTCTTCCAGTTAGGCTAAAAAGGCCGTATGTTCAATTAATTGAAGAGCTTGTAAGATCATGCTCGTGTGCATAACTGTCATAAACTGTTGTGTACATCGAGGTGAGACTATTCATCCCTATTGGGTATTTACGTCGATCGGAGTCATCAGAAGTTACATGCATCAATTAGGATCGACAGGCCCATTACCCATGCCTCCATCGTTTAGTTTTAGTTTTTCACACTAGTTTGGCCACAAAACAACCTCGAGTTTCATGCTAATAGCCTATAGCCCCCAGATTTGTCCAGGCCCAGCACGGTGGAATAGGGGTGGACGTATCTCGTGAAGTTATTCAGTATTAAACAAAAATAGGAAAAAGCTATTCCAGTATTAAGGTTCGCAAAAATATTGTATTAAAAATAAACGAAGTGTAACGCCTACTTTTTTAATTACAGTCGAACCCCTAATAAGCGACCAGCCCTCTAAGGCCCAGTTCAGACGCCGAACTTTTCATGAGCCGAACCTAATACCTTGAATTAAGTACACGAAAAGTTCTGCGTCTGAATCAGTTAAGAACGGCTATTTAAATTTGGAACCGTTCTTTCCGCCTGACTCAGCCGGGAATTTCGCCTTCGGAACGGCTTTGATTCAGACGCCGAACCTTTCATGTGTCGAACCTAATTAATGCATAAATTATTTATAACGTATGTTACATGCAGTTTCGGTTCAAACTGAATTAAGTTCGGCGAATTAACTTCGACGTCTGAACCAACAGGCGTACTTTTGTTAATTTGGGTTGGTCCAAATTCGAATTAAGGGCCTGTTTACATGGAGGTGGGGACCCCAGGTAGGTGAGGTAACCCGCCTAGCCGTGGTCGAAAAATGGCCAGCGTTTACATGCAAACTTACAACCCCGGGGTCCCGGGGTGACTTTACTTGATGTTGTTGCGTAGTTGCTAGGCATGTAAACATTGAAAATGGCGGACGAACGACGCATTTTGGCGGTCAGTGTTATTTTATCTTTATTTTCTGCTCTCGCTGCAGCATTTCAATGCTGTGGCGTTTTACTATCACTTTTGATGATACAAAGCCTCTGCCAGAGGCAGTTAACGGCCATATTGTTCTGGTTCAAATTTTTACGCGCTTTGGCGCGCTTGCAAATGTAACAGAAACTCGACCCCGGCTAGGCGGGTTACCCCACCTCGAGTCGTTTACATGGCAAAATGCGACCCCGGCTAGGCGGGTTACCCTACCTGGCAGACCGGGCAACCCGCCTAGGCGGGTTACCCCACCTATCATGTAAACACGATCAAATAAAAATGAGAGATTATATGGAGAGGCGGGTTACCCCACCTAGGCGGGTTACCTCACCTACCTGGGGTCCCCCACCTCCATGTAAACAGGCCCTAAGTTCTGCTCATGAATTTGAAAAGTCCGGCGTCTGAACTGGGCGGCAGGTAATCCGTTTTTCCACGTGCTAGGTGCGTGGACCTTTACTGGTCTGTCACGCAATTCTCAATGTACACATGCAGTCCACGATCGGCGCTGATAAATGGTAAGTACAGATTAACTACAATACTCAAGTTGAAGTATAAATACGGCAAAGTATCGATTTTACGGTTTGTTACAATTTACAAATTGTATCCGTCCTCGGCCGTTCAATTCATGAGGATTTTGTATTTTGCTTCGAAAAATAATCCCTAGAAGTTTAAATTTCAGTTAGCCCGAGCAGTAGACAGGACAAACATTGATAGGAAGTAGTTTTCCGTTCGGAATAGTAATGATTTTTTGCCAAAAAACTGACCTATTGTCATTTCCACGGGCGCATTGTTGATTTGTTACCTCAAATTGCGTGACCAGGAATGGCGTGTTTTGACCTCTATGCACCTTTTGTCTGGCGCCCTAAAATTTCGCATTTTAAGTAGCCCAAAAATTTTATTGCAGTTATTTGGAGAAGAAACCCTGTTCTTTCGCTGGATTAACTTGATGTAACTCCATGCCATGTACCAAGGTGATATTTTACCCTCTGAATTCTGCCTCTTTTTTGTCCGCCGAAATGAGTGAAATATTGAAGAAAAGCAAAAATCGCCCAAAAATTCAGTTTGCGATGGAATCGGACAAACAACATTTCAGACTGTTCATAAATATGTGTTCTTTTAATTAAGATATTCAATGGCCAGATTTACCGTTTCCTTTGTTTTTAAACGAAGCTCAAATAATATGTTGTGTGGAGCTCGTGAAACTGATGTGGGAGCCGCCAAACCGATTTTGTCGCCGTTCGCGTAAAATAAAAATCCAATCGAACTTAAAGTATTTTTTCTAGAAATAGTTCATCTAGACCTATATTCTGGCAAAGTTTGGGGATTTTCGATTTTTTCATTTTGCACACCTCCAGGCGAAATTTTGGGACGACTGCTCTTAATAAGACAATTGCTCTAACTAACAAAAGAAACGATAATACAATAAACTTAATTATTTCGTACCTAAATTAATTCACAAGAATATTACAATTAACTAAAAACTACAGTAAACTAAACCTAAACCTATTTACAAGAATATCGGTAAATAAAAATGTAACCGTTTCCGCCAGTATTTCAGCAATTGAGTTTAATTCACCTAGCGTCTGAAGTCCTTGTCCTTGATTTTGTCCCCGGAACAACGTTTCACCAGCGCAAAATACACCCACAACCAACCAAACTCTCGTTTACTTCACATTCCAACTTACTTCTCCAACTTACTTCTTTTCTCCGTCCGGAATACTTCAACTTGACTTCACTCAGTCCAGAACACTTCAACTTCTCAAGTCTACTTCGGCTAGCCGGTTTACAACGGCCTTCTTTGGCAGCACTCTTCACTTGACCTTCAATTCCTTTGACCAGTTTTTGCACACACGTCCCCCGGCAAATGTTTCTTTGTCGTGAAATTAGGGAGGGTCTTACTGATGGCTCTCAATAACGAAACTGTGCCTCCGGTCGTATTCCTCGCACTTTCAAACCTCGCTCGAAAACTACACCGCAACCTTCTCCTACACACAGGCAAAACTAAACCACAGAACTTATCCACCCAAAATCCCAAATATATATAGACGCAAGGTGTCACATACAAGGAAACGAAAGAAAACTATTGTTATAGAGTTAATTACAAAACAGGTTACACAAATGATGAATACAAGTCACGTAATAGGTGCTAAATAGGTGCTAATACAATACAATAACACAATAATACAATACACCTAAAAAATACTGCTAAAATACCGTGCTTTTATGACACCTTCCCCCTTAAATAGCTATTTTTGGGGAAAATGAAAACACAAAAATAGTACTGAAAGGTGAAATTACAATAGTGCAAGGTAATTACGCTCTGCTAAGGGCATCTACGTTACAATTTTGTTTACCACTCTTATGCTCGACTTTCATGTCATACTCCTGTAAAGTAATGCTCCATCTTAGTAGTTTCCTACTCTTGTCACGGACCTGATTCAACCACACAAGAGGATTGTGGTCCATTTGCAACCTAAAAGTACGACCGTATAAGTAATAGCGCAATATCTCTACAGCCCAAACAATTCCTAAACATTCCTTTTCTGTAGTAGACAACTTTTCCTCCCTTGGCTGTAACTTTCTACTAGCATACGCTATGGGGTGTTCCTCCCCATACTGATCTTCCTGACTTAAGATGGCCCCAAGACCTCTATTTGACGCATCCACTTGCAAAATGAAGTCGTCCTCCCAGTGTGGTTGGCCTCAAAACAGGTGGAGTCTGCATTGCCGCTTTCAAATCCTAAAAAGCTAATTCATGATTAGTACTCCATTGAACCTTAGAGGGATTTTTACCCTTAGTGAGATCGGTAAGAACAGCAGCACGTTCCGAAAAATTTGGGATAAACTTTCTATAATACCCAATCAAACCAAGAAAAGATCTTACCTGCTTCTCAGTTTCTGGTCGGGGATATTCTTTAATAGCTTGAAGCAAAGCTGTACGGGGCTGAATTCTATCACCTCCAACTCTGTGACCAACAAAATCTACTGTTGACATTGCAATCTTGCATTTGTTAGGTCTAGCATTCAGTTTGCACTCTCGTAGACGTTGTAAAACCTGTTGGAGCTCAAAAAGGTGTTGGGGAAAAGATGTTGATGTGTCAACTTTGACATCATCAATGTAAGCATCTGCAAAATCTAATCCCTGCAAGACCTTCTCAGACATCATTCTCTGAAAGGATGCTGGAGCTGTCTTCACACCAAACGGCATAACTAAAAACTCGTACAGGCCTTTAGTAGTAATAAATGCGGAGTTCTCAATAGTAGAGGTCTCCAAGGGAATCTGCCAGTAGCCTTTTGTGAGATCAATTGTACTAATATACTTAGCAGAGGCGATCTTTTCAATCATGCGTTCCATGGATGGAATAGGATAAGCATCCATCTTTGTGACACAATTGATTTTCCTGTAATCAACGCACAGTCTTATTGTACCATCTGGTTTGGGAACAATGACAACAGGAGCTCCCCAAGGACAAGTAGAAGGACGTATTATGCCCATTTCCAGCATTTTCTCAATTTCTTTGTTAACCTCCTCCTTAAGTTTCTGATGAATCTTGTAAGGGGAGCACCTAATGGGTGGGGAATCACCCGTGTCGATTTTATGCATCGCTACATTGGTTAAGTTTGGTTTTCCTGAAAACACATCAGAATACTCATGTAGCAAGTTTCTTACTTGCCGTCTTTGAGCTTCCGTCAAGTCATCAGAGATCATTAAATCTTGCCAAGTCTCAACATGACCAAATGGGAAAACATTGTTTTCGTGTGGCAATGGCATCTCTGGGGACTCCGCCATTTCATCTCTGCTTTGCCATTTGCTAAGCAAATTAATGTGATAAGTGCGATGCTGTTTGTACATCTCGCCCGTATCGAGCTCATAATTCAATCTGTCCTCTAATGCTCTTGTGACTTTGAAGGGGCCTTGCCATCTCATTTCTAATTTACTCCCAGGGGTGGGAAGCAAAACTAAGGCTTTGTCTCCAACTTCTAAGCGTCGTTTTGAACTATGGATATCATACAACCGTTTCTGCTTACCTTGGCAATCTTCTTAAAGGGCTCAGTAACAATATCCACAGGCCTCAAAGGTGCCCTTTTTGACTTCAATTTCCTGGCTACCACCTGACACTGCGGGCAGGTTGCGCAATATTTGCGAACATCAAAGCTTAGACTAGGCCAGGAAAAATGTGCAGCTATACGTTCTACTGTCTTCTTGCTACCGATATGACCTGATAAAGGAGTTGTGTGACCAACACGCAGGATTTTATTGCTATAGGATTCTAGTAGTACAATTCGATCAACATACCTTGTCCCATTGCGTTCTTCTGGGAGATATTTACCGTGCATCAAAAGGTCGTTAGTGAAAAAGTAACCATCTGATTCTGGTGCCATTTAAGATGATTCCTTGCGCACTCTCTCGAGAGTTACGTCTGACTTCTGATCTGCTATCAGCTGGTTTCTGTCCCTATTTAGAATGTTTACTGGAAGTTTATCTTTACCAGATTCTGTTACCAAAGTATCACTCTCAGGAATCTTCTTACCTGTCTCCTCCTGTATCATGCCCTCAAATAGCATTTTCAAATCTCCTTCCTCTGGACCTTCAGACTTTGTTTCTTTCTCCGATAAACTCTTGACAGCGAGTGAATTTTCCCTGTCTATTAACTCGTCTGCTTTCAGTTGGGCCTCTTCTAAGGCTTTCTGTCTCCTAGTCATCACGAACGACTCATCTCCACCGGTATCATCAGCTAAAGTATTTCTCTCCCACTGGTCTAGAACATTTTGTCTCAAAAGTGTTCGTCCAAACGACGACCTGCCAAGTAAGCAACCTACAGGTAGCCTATCCAACACTCCCACTAATTCTACATGTTTACCTTCTTTGCTGTCAAATTCAACATTTGCAAGGGGGACTTGTAAGATGTTCTCCCGCAGCTGTTAACACTGTGATTTTGTCTTTAGTGAAAGCTGTATTGCTTACATATCTTTTGTGGACTACAGTCCTAGTACAACCAGAATCAATGACCACTTCTGCAATCTTGCCGTTTATTTGACCTCTAACATTGCAAGGGGGAAAATCAGATTGTTCTGACGTTAGGGGTGTTATACACAGAAGGTATCCCTGTGAAGGCTTCCCACGGCCCCAACCACAATTGACCCGGTTTACCACATTTGTAACATTTAATTTCAGGTTTCGTTGTTCTGCAGGCTGGACGGGAAAACGGTTTGTGGGGTCTTACAAAGTGTTGGTCTTGTTTTAGTTCAGACAATGAATCATCTGCCTTTCCATCCGGCTTCTTTTTTTTTTCAAGTTTCTCATTACTGCTAGTTGACACATACCTTCCCTCAACAAGTGGCCCTTTCCTAGACTGATCATGCAAATTAGCAAGATTACCA
The DNA here is from genome assembly GCA_964020085.1 of Micromussa lordhowensis. NCBI lineage: Eukaryota > Metazoa > Cnidaria > Anthozoa > Scleractinia > Lobophylliidae > Micromussa > Micromussa lordhowensis. Next base: position 13,188,766 of record OZ026600.1, read on the forward strand.
AGTTCCTCAGCAGTTTTGGGCTTTTGCTCCTTTAACCAAGCTCTAAGTTCAGGACTTATCGCATCAAGAAGTCGTTCCATCAATACTTGTTCAATTATCTTCTCCGTATCACTAGTAGCCTAGGCAACGGCCATCCAACGGCTGAGATATCTTCGAGTTCTATTACCCCACTGAACAAAACCCTCATCGGACTTTTTCTCCGAGGTTCGAAACCGAAATCTATAGTGGTCAGCGGTTAACTGGTAGGCTTTAATAATGCTTGCCTTACTCTCATGGTAATCCTGGCATGCAGGGTCTGGAAATTCTAAATAAATCGACTTAGCCTTTTCAGTGAGCTTGGGTACTAAATTACCAACCCATTCCCCCTCGGGTAGTGATTGCGCCCTTGCAGTCATTTCAAAGATCTGGAAATAATCATCTATATCTTCACTCTCCCTCATTTCCCTAATTTTTATAAACTTGGGATTTTTAACCTCATTGTTTCTCACCTGTTTCCTTTCAAACTCTCTTGCGGCAAATTCTTCCTTTTCAGCTCTGAGGTTTCTGAGCCTCTCCTCCTCTCGTACCAAATGCCGTTCTTCTTCTTGGGCTTTTTGAGTTTCAAATTCGCTTCTCTCGTTCTCTAACTCCCTTTCAGCCTGACGCCTTTCTCTCCCTACTTCCCTTTCTAACTCTCTGATTTCCCTGTGTTCCTGACCAATTTTTCTCCGAAGTTCTAGCATCTGCATTTCACGCTCTTGTAGCTCTAATCTCTGCTCATAACTGAAACTAGTGTCCAAAGACTTATCTGCAAGGTTTTCTCTTTCTTGAGCATCAAAACTTTGGCCTATCCGATCGGATGATCTCAGTTTACTCGCTAAGGTCTTAACTCCATCCTTAGATGAAAAATAAATACTTCGTTTGGTAGCCTCTGCTCTAAGATCTTGGAAGGACCAAGAATCATAATTGATGGCGGCAGTAGCCATAATAAGTCCTCCACTAGTCGTTTGCGTGTCTCCTATTGTTTTTTTTTTTCAAACTGTTAAAGAGCGATCCCACTCATGACACCAAAAATCTGTGACGATACCGCGCCACAAAGGTGGGCGCGCTCTAACACACAAAAGCAATACACATAAACACACCCGAGAAAACACGCTACAACTTAACATAAGACCACAAGTATTTAATAAGACAATTACTCTAACTAACAAAGGAAACGATAATACAATAAACTTTTTCGTACCTAAATTAATTCACAAGAATATTACAAATAACTAAAAACTACAGTAAACTAAACCTAAACCTATTTACAAGAATATCGGTAAACAAAAATGTAAGCGTTTCCGCCAGTTGTTCAGCAATTGAGTTTAATTCATCTAGCGTCTGAAGTCCTTGTCCTTGATTTTGTCACCGGAACAACGTTTCACCAGCACAAGATACACCCACAACCAAGCAAACTCCGGTTTACTTCACATTCCCTCTTACTTCTCCAAGTTACATCTTTTCTTCGTCCGGAATACTTCAACTTGACTTCACTCAGTCCGGAACACTTCAACTTCTCAAGTCTACTTCAGCTAGCCGGTTTACAACGGCCTTCTTCGGTAGCACTTTTCACTTGACCTTCAATTCCTTCGACCAGTTTTTGCACACGCGTCCCCCGGCAAATGTTTCTTTGTCGTGAAATTAGGGAGGGTCTTACTGATGGCTCTCACTAACGAAACTGTGCCTCCGGTCGTATTCCTCTCACTTTCAAACCTTGCTCGAAAACTACACCGCAACCTTCTCCTACACACAGGCAAAACTAAACCACAAAACGTATCCACCCAAAATCCCAAATATATATAGATTCAAGGTGTTACATACAAGGAAAGGAAAGAAAACTATTGTTATAGGGTTAATTACAAAACAAGTTACACAAATGATGAATACAAGTTACGTAATAGGTGCTAAATAGGTGTTAATACAATACAATAACACAATGCACCTAAAAAAATACTGCCAAAATACCGTGCTTTCATGACAGGCCCACACCAGGAACTTAAAAGCATCTAGGAGATAAGCAAAAACCCGGGGCACACAAAGAAGATCATCAGAGAAAAACCAAAGAGGGTGTGCCTAACCGAGATGGAGGGCGCAGCGGGGGCTGACAAAAACAACAAAGATTGAATCCAGTCCAAATCGCACCGGAAGAGTGGACAGGAGAAGAAGAGATGTTCCGAAGATTCAAGATAGTAACCGCAGAAGCACGTTGGCTGGTATTGGTAGCCAAAAGAAATCAGGCGTTCTACGGTGTACAGCACTCCGTGAGCAACCTTCCAGAAGCTCCAACTCCAAGCACCAAACCTGATGGAGACGAGGAGCCACCGACAGCAATCCAGAAAGAATAGAAAGGCAGAAGGAGCGAAGCTGGAAAACCACGAGGATTAGGGAACACGTCAAGGGGAGAAGCATTGAAACGATCCAAAAGCCAATACGTCAAGAGATAAACCCATCCACTAGGACTAACTGAAAAACGCTTAATCCACTGGACAAGAAGAGATTGGCCTTTAAAATCAATCGATACCACGGAGAAGCCCCCACAAAGGATGAATGAGGACCTTCCGGGCTACCAGAGCTTTCTTGACAGACCAGAAAAAAAACAAAAATGAGTGTATTAAGCTAAGCATGAGCCCACGAAGGAAAGAGGACAAGTTAAGCGACGTACCAAATCAGCGAGAGCACCAAAGCATTTATCACAGTAATCTTTCCGGAGTAGGGGAGAGTGCGAAAACGCCAAGATTTTAAGCGTCGTTCAACTGCGTCTATGCGAGGTCGCCAATTTACCTCATCCAAATTTCCTAAGAATAACCCTAAGAATACCCCGAGAACCTTTATTTTGGAGGAGGTCCATCTAATGGCGACACGCGAATCAATGCGATTACGCCATGTGCCGAGCCAGAGACCCTCACAGTTACTAAGATTTAATTTAGAGCCCGTGCCACGCTCAAAAGTATCGTAAGTGTCAAAGACGGCAACAGGTGCAGCATCAGAGGCGGAGATCACAGATGTGTCGTCAGCGTAGAGAGTGTGGGTAAAGGTCGGGAAATGCCGGGGAGTCTTAAACTTACAACATAAGGATGTGCGCGAAGATTGGCTGCTAAAACTTCGATGGAGATGACATAGAGCAAGGGGGACAGTGGACACCCTTCTCGTACCACGCGAGATGGGAAGAAACAATTAGAATTATACCCATTGCTAAGAATGGCACTGCAGATGTCACTGTAGAGAAGCCGCACCCACGAGGTGACGTATAATGGATGACATCCCTACGCAAGGCGACATTTTCGCCGATAAAGTGACCCCGCACACCGCAAGTCTCGTCCGAAGCGATCACATGATGTAAGACATTAAGAATTCTACCCGCCAAGCATCGTGCACACAATTTATAATCAACATTTAGGAGGCTGATTAGTCGCCAATTTTTGTGTTCCAAATGGTCCCCTTTTTTTAAAACAAGAGAAATAAAAGCACATCTTAAAGATGTAGGCAAAGAAGAATTTTAATTAAAGGGGACCGTTTGGAACACAAAAATTGGAGACCAATCAGCCTCCTAAATGTTGATTATAAATCGTGCGCACGATCCTTGTCTTACATCATGTGATCGCTTTGGACCAGACTCGCGGTGTGCGGGGTCACTTTATCGGCGAAAATGTCGCCTTGCATAGGGATGTCATCCATTACACATCTGAGTCTGGCACTCCGGCCGCCATCTTGTCCTTGGATCAGGAGAAGGCTTTTGTCAGAGCGGATTGGCCTTTTCTTTTTCGGGTCCTTGAGCATCTTGGCTTCAGCCCATCTTTCATCTAGTGGGTGCGGCTTCTCTACACTAACATCTGCACTGCCATTCTCATCAATGGGTATACTTCTAATTGTTTCTTCCCATCTCGTGGGTTACAACAAAGGTGTCCGCTCTCCCACTTGCCCTATGTCATCTCCATCGACGTTTTAGAAGCCAATCTTCACGCACATCCTTATATTGTAGGTTTAAGACTCCCCGGCATTTATCTACGCTGATGACACATGTGTGATCTCCGTCTGTGATGCTGCAACTCTTGCCGTCTTTGACACTTACGATACTTTTGAGGGTGGCACGGGCTCTAAATTAAACCTTAGTAAATGTGAGGGTCTCTGGCTCGGCACATGGCGTAATTGCGTTGATATCCCTGTCGCCATTGCATGGACCTCCTCCAAAATAAAGGTTCTCGGCTTATTCTTAGGGAATGGAAATTTGGATGAGGAAAATCGGCAACCTCGCATAGACGCAGTTGAACGACGCTTAAAATCATGGCATTGTTGCACTCTCCCTTACTCCGGAAAGGTCACTGTGATAAATGCTTTGGCGCTCTCCCGGATTTGGTACGTCGCTTCGCTTGTCTTCTTTCCTTCGTGGGCTCCTGCAGAGCTTAATAGACTCATTTCTGTTTTTTTCTGGTCTGGCAAGAACGATCTGGTAGCCCGGAGGGTCCTCGTTCATCCTTTGTGGTGGCTTCTCCGTGGTATCGACTGATTTTAAAGTCCAATCTCTTCTTGTCCAGTGGATTAAGCGTTTTTCAATTAGTCCTAATGGATGGGTTTACCTCTTGAAGAATTGGCTTTTGGATCGTTTCAATGCTTGTCCCCTTGACGTGTTCCCTAATCCTCACGGTTTTCCAGCCTCGCACCTTCCGCCTTTTTATTCTTCTGTTTTTAAATCATGGATTGCTGTCGGCGGCTCCTCGTCCCCATCGGGTTTGGTGCTTGGTGTTGGAGCTTCCGGCGGCCCCCTCTTGGTCTCTTCTATTTCTTGTAAAGTCTGTTACAAACTACTTCTTGACCTGAATCCAGTCCAACTGCACTGTATCCAGAAATTTATGCCATCTTTTACTACGCTTGACTGGCCGGCAACATGGAAATCTTTGCAATTCATGCCGTTGGATCGAAAAGTCAGAGATCTCAGCTGGAAGGTTGCTCACGGAGTGCTCTACACTGTAGAACGCCTGATTTCTTTTGGCTACCAGCAATACCAGCCAACGTGTTTCTGCGGTTACTATCTTGAGTCTTCGGAACATCTCTTCTTCGCCTGTCCACTCTTCCGGAGCGGTTTGAACTGGATTTGTTTGGATGTACTGGGTTTGGATGTACTGGGTCCTTTTTAGCGTGCTTCCACACTTTCTTGTCTTTTCCCTTTCTGGTCGTGCTTGTCTATTAGTCCTGGTCGCCTTATTGGGGTTGTACTGGGCTTTTCTCACGCACGTCTCCTTCTTAGAAGTTTCGTCTCGCTCTTTGTCCTGGTCGGCTTTGTTGGATGAACTGGGTCAGTCTGCCTGCTTACATCTTTTCTTGTCTTTCTCCTTTTGTGCCTTGGCCAGGCGTCTTCTGTGGGTACGTCTCGCCTTTAGTGGTTTTATTTGAGTCTTTTAATCTTTTAACCCATTTATTCATCCCATGTAGGTAAGGCGAGGTTCGATTTCTGGGCCATTTTGGCGGGCTGGCTTCCTTTAGAGGGGCCCCCTTACCTTGGAGGTACATCCCTGTCTTTTATCTTTTCGTTTTTAAATGGAAGATGGGCATTGCACTTCGCCCATCGAATTGCATTAAATACAAAAAAAAGGCTTGTTAGGACCGTAGGATCCAGGTCAATCCCGGGATCCCTCTTGAGGATCGTTTCTTTTTTTCCCGGCATTTTCTAGTGTCCTGGTAGTTTTAAAATCTGATCAACGAGACTTCCGTTTCTCATAAAAATATGGAAATTGATCCTGCTGCTGAGAGTGCTGACAATGCTGTCCATCTCAAACCTAAAATTGATGCTGGTATTGCCTCACTTTTAAATGTCTACCATCGAGTTTTGGGCAGGATTGCTGAATTTGATCAGTCAGATGCTGAAGGTGCTCCCGTTCTCTCGAGAATCCAGTGGGCGGAGGAGGGCGAATCCTCAAGTCGTTTCTTCTTGAGACTTGAAAAGATGGGTGTCGCAAAAAGTTGGATCTCCACCATGCGTCGCCCTGATCTATCGCCCTGAGCTATCAGCCCAGCACGACCTTCTCTCTAATGTCTCTGCACGTCTACTGGATGGTGCTAGAGATAGCTGTGAAGGTCTGCTGACAGCAGAGGAAGTTCGCACTACTCTCGAGGGTATGGCCCATAATAAGTCTCCGGGTTCCGATGGCCTGCCCATGGAATTTTATTCCACTTTTTGGGGGATCCTCTGTCAGGATCTGGTCGAGGTTCTTAATTCTTCCTTAGTCTCAGGTTCTTTGCCTACATTTTAAGATGTGCTTTCATTTCTCTTGTTTTTAAAGAAGGGGACTGTTTGGAACACAAAAATTGGAGACGAATCAGCCTCCTAAATGTTGATTATAAATTGTGCGCACGATCCTTGGCGGGTAGAATTCGAAATGTCTTATACCATGTGATCGCTTTGGACTAGACTTGCGGTGTGTGGGGTCGCTTTATATGGAGAGCCATTTGTGCCAAAATTACAAATGGCTAGCGTAAATCTACAATCGTTAGTGCAGAATTATCAATCGTTGGTGTTAATCCACAATCATTAGTGCAGAAAATTACAAATGGCTAGTGTAAACTGTACAATCGTTCGCTCAGAATTACCAATCATTGGTGTTAATCTACAATCGTTAGTGCAGGATAAAAAATGCATAGTGTAAATGTACATTCCTTAGTGCAGAATTACCAATCGTTGGTGTTAATCTTCAATTGTTAATGCAGAATTACAAATGCCTAGTGTAAATCTACAATCGTTGGTGCAGAATTACGAATGCATAGTGTAAATGTACAGTCATTAGTGCAGAATTACTAATCGTCGATGTTAATCTACAATCGTTAGTGCACAATTACAACCTTTGATGCTTGATGTTACATTGGAAGGCGCAAATAGTCAGCGTAAACTTCGATTGCATCAATGGCTGGTGCTAATATCGATTAATTATTGACTTGTAATGCAAACCAATCAAATCTCGAGAACGATTTGCGCGCGAAGTGACTCGAGACCGAGAACAATGGCATCTGCCATGCGGAGAATTCTGTCGTCGGTTGGTGTGGAAAGTAGCGTTGTAGAAAAGTTTGAAGCTCAGGATATCACACCTGACGTAGTTCAGACTTTGTCTGATACACAACAGTTTGAACTTGGAGTTACAACTTTGGGAAAGCGTCAGCTGATTCAGTCACTCTGCAGGGAAAGCAGTGCCGGCAATGGTAAGCAGGTCGCTTTCTTTATTTTAAGCCTGATTTACAAGTTAAGCTTAAGTTAGTCTTAACTTATGAAAATGTTATGAAGAACGAACAATAGAAATAATATGTGGAACTAACATGCCATGATGTAGGTTTTGTTTCTCTTGATGTAGTCAGCGAAACTAAAGATGTTATTTTCAATTCGTTTCATTCGCTTGATGCATGGTCTTGCAGCTTTTCTTTTAATATGTGGTACAGCTGGCAGAATAATCCAATACGAATTCACTTTTTAGTTGTAGTTTTGAACTTTTTACCCTAAATTCGATGAAGATTTGGACTGATTGTTACTTGAAAAGGAAAACGCTACCAAGAGAACCACGAATTTTTTTACCGATCACACTTTACTCTCTATTTCGTAATGCAACTATCAATGTTTAGTCCGAGCGGGGGCGGGGACACGGGATGGAGTGGGGACTTTGATCGGAAAGGCAAATTTTGTGTCAAACCTCGCCACCCTTGCGTAAAGTGTTGGGTTTAAAGTTCCCTACTGTAGGGATTGAGATGGTCAAAGAGGTCCAAAGAAAATTGTCACCCGAAACCTACTGTTTTGATTTTTAACAACTTTTCCCAACTTATGCTAAGAGAAATTTATGAAGGCAAGTTAGAAGAATTTGTGTGTAGACATTGGGGCTTAAAGGGTCAAAGAACTGTTGTTGCTGAACGAGACATAATGCTTCAACTTTATCATCACTGAGCACCCCTCATTTTAAGACTTACTCTTTAAATCCCTGTCACCCTAGGCTAGTAAGGTGGTCAAATGCCTTGCCAAAGTACCTATTTTCCATTGTAAATTTTCCTTTCTGAATTATGGTTTAATTTTATGGATTGAGATTCACTGTTGTAATTTTCTTTTATATGATGGTGTTCTTTTTGCATAGCATCTGGAGCAAGAGCAGCTGTAAATGAAGTGTTCGGTTATCCACAACAACAACAAATTAGATCCACAGCTCCTGTGGCAGACGCGATATCAGAAGGATGTACTTTGGTGCATTCTCTTGCAACAAACTAACAGAACTGGTGGGGGAAACAAAGCCTTTTTTAAAGGTAGTTCGAAGACAAAGGCTGGGAAATATGGATTTCCATTCCAAAGTTCAAGGGCAACTGGCATAACCAAAGGAAAGGTTGCA
>OZ026600.1:13202134-13224634 GCA_964020085.1 Micromussa lordhowensis
AGGATGAAATAGCTGCTCTAAATGCTGATGATGATTTTTTGAGGCTCATGGAAGAAAGTGGGTTTACAGTAATGTTGACAGTAAGTAAAGTACATTTTCCCATTGTCCCTGAAATAGTTAAACACTATGCTTTTTAGTGGTTGTATTTTCCTGCCTTTCTCCCTGCTATGACCCCATTTATTCAGTGATTTTTGTGGCTACAACATTTTTATTGTGATAAATATATGAAATAATTCATATCTGTACTGCGGTTGTAGATGAACGTGAAGAGTGATCATCCCAGTAAATTTTCCAATTTAAGCAATTGGAAAGAAGAAGCCTGAAAAAATCAGGGCTTCAACGGGATTCAAACCCGTGACCTCCGCGATACCGGTGCGATGCTCTACCAACTGAGCTATGAAGCCACACATTGGGAGCGAGGTCAATTTATTGAGTTCATATTTTCCCGTGCAGTGAAATAATGTGATAAATATATGAAATAATTCATATCTGTACTACTAAATTGACCTCACTCCCAATGTGTGGCTTCATAGCAGTTGGTAGAGCATTGCACCGGTATCGCGGAGGTCACGGGTTCGAATCCCGTTGAAGCCCTGATTTTTTTTTCCGGCTTCTTCTTTCCAATTGCTTAAATTGGAAAATTTACTGTGATGATCACTCTTCACTTTCAACTTTTTTATTAGCATACATTGTACAGTGTAGGTTTTTTTCAGATCATAGGTCACCCTCTTCAGTATAACCCAGATTTATTCTTTTCTTGAGTTGAGTTGATCACATGACCGCCTTTGGGTAGCTCTTGGTTTGTTCATCTCATCCCACCTCCTGTTCTGAATACATTTGGAAATTTATGTAGCAAAACTGAGGTTTTTGTAGCAGTTCTCCAGCAAGATGTTGTCACCAATTGCACTTCATGATTCATTTTGTTGTCACTGAAAGTTATTACGTATGTGGTGTCATTGTTTATGAACCAGTCAATTTGCTTTTTAAAACCACTGTATTTTTTTGGAAACCAGTTTTATTTGTTTCACATCAGTGTCTAAAGCCAGATTTTATTTATTTCTTGCAAGGAAACATGGCTTCCAGCTTTCTGGTTTTTTTTGGCTGACTGCTTTTTAGAAACGTTAATAATATTTTGCTATTTATTATCTTTTGTTCTTAAGGATGAAAATCGCCAGATGGTGGTTCAAGGCATAATTACACATTTGGTCTTGAGCAAGCGGATTGCGATGCTGGACCATTTTGCAGCAGGACTGCAGATCCTTGATGTGTTACATGCAGTGCGTGCTAAGCCTGATATCTTTGAATCTCTCTTTGTTGCATCTGCAAAGAGGCTATCTCCTGTTAGTATCACCCAACTAGTGGACTAATGCAAATCCTGCATTTTGATTGGCTACGCTACTAGGGGACTATTAGCAATAGTCATCGAGTACGAAATTCGCCAGTTTTTCTTTCGCTTTTTTTCGCCAAATAAATATTTTTTCAACTTGCATTTGCAAACTTTATTATTCCCTTTTCTGTCCGACTAGTTGGGTGATACTAAAACAATTAGACCCTTCGCCCTCAAGGGCCACGGGTCAATAGCGCATTCGGCTTCGCCTCATGGGCTATTGACCCGTAGCCCTTTCGGGCTACGGGTCTAATTGTTAAATAGTATCAAAAGTATGTTCAGGTTGAAACCTTCAGAATGTACGGAAGCGGTGACTATTTTTAGTATGGTCAAAAAGTACATTGAGAACAGCAGTGAAGAAGGTAAGATCTTAATTGATGCATTTAAGGGAGAACTAATAAACCCACTTGCTAAACACTTGAATGCTGGAAGTATTATTTATAGTCTTAGTTGATAGCAAATTGGGCATTTCCTTGCATAAAATTTCCAGTTATATAACATTGAAAACTTGGTATCTACTGAAGGAGGCATGTTTTCCCATAACATTACAGGAGATTAAGCCAATTTTCCTTGAATTTTGTATAATCCACAGGACATCTGGTCACCCTTCAGAACCCAGTTGTTCAAAATGTGGATAGCGATATCCACTGAATAAATCGCTACTCAGTGGATAAGTATTAGGGGAACCAATTGGGTTGTCTAGTGGTTAGTAATTTATCCAGTGGATAGCATTAGCCACCTTTTAAACAACAGAGGCCCCTAATTTGAGCACCCTCATTTATTGCTTAGTTAAAATGATCCGTATTGTTGTTTGTTTTGTACAGAGCTCAAGCAACTGTTAAAATTCTCCACTGGTGCAGAGGTACACCCCCCTTGTGGTGTTATACTTTTGGAAAGTAGTCGTCAGAATGACAGTATTTATGCATCTACCTGTTATGGCTTCCTTAGAGTATGAAGACTTCAGAATTGCATTTTCAGCTGCTATAAATGGCAACTCCTTTAATTGTGTTTAGGAGTTACAGCTACTTTTCATATGTTTTAAGCAATATTGTATTAATGTTGCTGTTGTTGTTATTACTGCTGCAAGTTATCACTCTTAAAATGGAAGGCAGCACCACTATTGCACCAGCTTGCCTTGCTAAGCTTCAAGTGGAACTATTTCGATTTGTAATTAAAAGTTTTCGTTTCTGAAACAAGTGAAGAGTTTCTTGAGTGAGATGAAAAATGCCAGTGTCTCACAGGCTTTGTGATTTTACTTCACACCAAAAGTACATGTAGTTACATTGAAAGCCAAAGGTACCAGGGCTTTTACAATGAACTCATCTAGCAAAGAAATTGAGAACGCAGGGACACTGCTAGACTTGTTATTTAGTCAGAGCAAATTTATTGGTCGTTATTCTTAAGTTGTCAACAATCATCTGTATTGCATGCATTTCCTTTCCTTTTACACACCCAAACCAAAGGTTGCTCCTTTCAGAGATAATCCAAAGGTACATGTCATACAATGTTACTGTACCACCATGGCTCTCCAGGCCAAAAGAAAGCTTGATGTCAATGAGATGACACATGTGATACATGGAATGTTCATAAATAAAGTTGTTTCTTGTTAATGTTATTGTAGTATAATTTTTATTTTTGCAAACTGAAATCACACTGTTGTAAGTGTAATAATAATTGCTATCATTATTGTCAGAGAACTGAAGTAAAAAGCAAATGTAGTGGCATTTCTCTTGGAGAAAGAAAATTAAATTACATGTACCTCTGTGAATTTTCCACAGGCCAGTACATTTGCTGTATAACTACATTTACAATGCATCAACATGTACCAGTATTGTCGTTTGGGCAGTTTGAAAACAAAGGACAATTAACAACCACAACATAAACATTATACTAACTTTCTTTCCTTCAAAACACATCTTATTGTTCTGAAAGAGTGACTGATACCTGATAATCTGAACCATGACACTAGAAAAAAAATTGAAAGACTGGCAAGGGAAACTATTTGCCAAATGTTACTTTATTTTGCATTCAACCAGAAATGGAGCAGAATTGGCACAGTGGTGAAAGTGTTTGCCTTTCACCAATGTGTCCCGGGTTCCATTCCTGGACTCAGTGTCATAAGTGGGTTGAGTTTGTTGGTTCTCTGCCCTGCTTCAAGAAGTTTTCTCCGCTTTTTCACTCTCCTCAAAAACCAACATTTGATTTGATTTAGAGTTTATTTATTTATTTACAGTCACCCCAATTACCAGAGCACCCAAGCCTGGCTAGAACGATTTGAGACTTAAATAAAGTGGTCATTATTAATATTATTATTTGTTATAAATCAAGGTGAATAAACTGCTGGTAGTTCTCAATTATAAGGGACCAACTTTTAGACGGGGTTGACAACTCTAACAAACACTGTTTGAGCAATAGTAAGTCTTAAGGACGTTCGCGCGAAAATTTTCCAGCCGATATAATTTTTTTAAAATTTTTACTGTAGGTAGATAATGAGTTACTTGTGCCAGAAATACAAAAAAAAAATGGGGGTCACCGTCTTCATTTAAGAGATAAAGTGTGTGGTAAACTATACTGATTATGAAAATTGTCCCATATAATTGAGCACAGTCTACAGGGATTTATAGTTCAAAATATCGAAGGTGAGTCAACGGAGGCAAACGATCTTAGTCATATTTTGCAGAAGTGGGTCCGTAGCGTAAATAATTCCAAGTGTTATTAATGTTTTCACAAAATTTAATCCTTTAAGAGACATTTGAAACCGCCGCACAGATGCACGAAGAGGTAATAAGAACTTAATTCGATGGTGCATTTTGCCAAAAATTCAAAGTTCTAGTCGATAGATTTTCATTTTTTCCCTAAACGTAGAAAATCCGTAGAAAAAATGATCCATCAAAAGAAAAATTGGGGTCACCGAACGTCCAAGCTCGTTAAATCCAGGCAAAGCTCTTGCAATGGCCATCTGCCCTATCATTTGTTTATTTTATGACTTAGTGCGCGCTCATGCATGAGCACTCATGCATGAGCGCAGTAAGGATGCGCAGAAACAATTAGTGTGAACGTCCTTAAGTCGTCCCAGGAATTTGGATCATCCTCCCAAATTTTTGGGATACATTCCTTCGATGTCCCAATTTTTTCTGCAATGTCCCGGAATTATCGCGTGTCCTGATTCCTGGAGAAATCTCCAGATTCTCAGAACAATTTTGTCTTTGTCCCAAAGCAGCGTTTGTTAGAGTTGTCAACCCCCTGTTTTTAGAGCATCAATACATTGCCACATTTAAGATATCTTTGATTCACTTCCAAAATTCAATTTACCACCAGAATTTGCATGCTGTGGACTTTTCATATATTATTTTAAGCAAGTTGTAGAAGTTTGTATATGTAAGTCTAAAAGTGGCATACCCCCTTTTACCTAGGAGACTGGTACAGAGTGACTGTTCAGGGTGGGTCACAGTGCTATACCAGTATACCCAATGTGCAATTACTTTGAAGTGAACAAAATGAAGCAAATACCACAACTATGTTACTAGTCTGCTACCAAACTGCTGAATCACTTCACGCAGGTAGATGTAAATGCCGACTCCATACAAATCGCTGCACTGAAGAGGGTCAACAGAAGCAGTTACCAATGACACTTGTTCGGGGTTCAATGTCACCAATGTAGCTGGAACTTCCACGAGGTCCACATCAAATCCATTGGGTGGTGGGTCCTGGGGATCAACGCCGTAATAAGTAAGGTCAATAGGGTCATCACTTTGTGCAGCAATACTAGAATGGTACCACAGTTGGTAGGGTGACCAGTTGTGTGCTGTGTGCATGGGGTGGTGGTTATAAGCTTCAGAGTATTCTTGAAGTGCTCTGTTTATCCTTGGTAGGAAAAACGTAATGAAGGCAAAATAGATCCACATCATCGTTTGGAGAAAGTAAACCAGAATCTTCTAACATGTAAAACAGTGAATAGAACAGGGCACAGACACATCTGAAGACATCTCTCCAGAGTCTTTCAATGCGTTGATTGTGTGTTGAACTGCCAGCAATGTGACTGCCCCTGTTTAATCCTTTCATAACGAACATGAAAAATGCAACATCGACATTTTCACCCCCTTTGTCAGACCTAACACGTGATGGCCATCCAAATCTCTCTGTAGCTTCAATGAAGCATTGGCCAACAGTGGCTGCCCGATTATTATTGGAGCATTTTAGGTAAACAATGAGGCGCATATGATCATCGATTCCGCCATGTATAACCATTCTCCACCGTATGAAATAATGCAAGTGAATTGGCATTTGGCACACTGTAAGTACGTCTTTCGACAGTATTAAGTTGTCTTACAAAGCTGTGTATCGGATCAACACACAACAGCGACTCCCTTAATCTCTGTCGTAGAACCCGCACACCCATTCTGAGTAGATGTCCTGACAGCATTCGCAATCCACTTGTTGGATACTCTGAAGTTAAGTGATGCATTATGTCGTCCAGATCACAGTCTGACAACTGACAGTACTTTTCCCTCTTTTTACATATTTGGAACTCCTCACATCTTCTGTAGAGAGTTCTACGGCCGATAAGCAAAGTTTGCGCAACTTCCTCCATACTACGACCGACTGAAATTAAAACCTCTACCTGATCAGGATTTATGGGAATGAAAGGTCTTCCCCTACTGCCAGAACATAGGCATTCCCGCGTAAGCGCTTCTGACGTTGGTTGTGGCAGGCTCGTTACTTCCATAGTGTAGTGTTTAGCGTTACACCATGGCGTGACATGCCTTGCGTCATGTAACAAAGCATGCTGGGAATAAAGCATTAAAAACATGTGATTACAACATGGCCGGTGTGTTGACTTTGTGTCGTCTTGTGTGATACACACCCTCGTTTAAAACATTACATTGGCGACGAGGATCGGCAAAAAATTCGCTCCAAGATACTCATAATAGGCCCTTTGCAGGATCCGGTCACATGGTACGGAATAAATTACGCTGGGACGCAAATGATGCAGTAGGACTTCCAAAACAAAGGAAAGTCGGGCTGGACTGGTACGAGTTCCTTTGTTTTGGAAGTCCCACTGCGTCATTTGCGTCCCAGCGTAATTTATTCCGTACCATGTGACCGGATCCTGCAAAGGGCCTATTGTCTGTGTGACTGAGTGTCTAACCTTTGTGATGGCTACCGCGATTCCACAATTCGAACCGTTCGACATACACGCGGATGGCGCGATTGCCCAACGATGGCGAAAATGGATCAAACGACTTGAAAACCTCTTTGTTGCCGCCGCCATTAGCGATAAGAAGAGACAGCGAGCTCTTTTACTGTACTATGCTGGAGAAGAAGTATCTGAAATCTTTGACACTCTGCCGGACACCGGTGACGATTTTGAAACGGCCAAAACGAAGTTGAACGCGTACTTTGACCCGAAGAAGAATGTGGAATTTGAGATCTTCACGTTTCGGCAAGCAAAGCAAAACCCAGGTGAAACCATGAATTCGTATCACTCTCGCTTACGACAGTTGGCAACTACCTGTGAATTCACTGACGTCGACAAGGAAGTTAAATCTCAAATAATTCAGTCATGCACTTCGCAGCGTCTTCGCCGAAAAGCATTGCGAGATTCGACTATGACACTCGAAGCCCTGTTGGCCGAAGCAAGAGCGTTGGAAGTCTCGGAGCAACAAGCAACTGATATAGAATCCCCAGGAACGGTCAATACTGTGTTACCTCCAAAGTTCGAAACACCGGACAAGACAGCTTGTTGTTTTAATTGTGGAGGAAGCTGGCCGCACGACACTAAAGCTGGGTGCCCTGCTCGGAATCGGAAGTGCAATTCCTGCAAGAAATATGGCCATTATGCGCAGTATTGTCGAAGTTCCCCAAAAGGTCAGTCTGGTGGGAGAGGCGGAACACGCCGGAAAGGAAACAAGGAGCAAGGATATCGACGTCCCAAGCCCCCGCAAACTGTTAACCAAGTGAACGAAGAGTCAAGGCCTCGCTCACCCCCGTCGAGTTCAGATGATGAGTACACGTTCACGTTGAGTCCTTGTACCAAGGTTAGTGCTCCGTTTGTGTCATTGAAAGTCAATGGTGTCACATGCAAGTTCTTGGTGGACTCTGGAGCCAGTGTGAACATTGTTAGTTATGATGTGCTGAAGATGTTTGACCATAGATTAGACCCTTGTGATACTAAGGTATATGCTTTTAACTCATCTGAACCTCTTCCCGTGCTGGGTAAATTCAAGGCCTTAGTGGAATCCAAGTGTTGTTCAGTTGACTCCGAATTTCTAGTGGTAGATGGTAAGACATCTCTTCTTGGATATACAACTGCTACAGAACTGGGAGTACTGCAAATTGCAAATGCTGTGTCTGTGGAAAATAATATATTCCAAAGTTACCCAAGTCTCTTCAGTGGCCTTGGAAAGATGAAGAATGTTGAGGTCAAGTTGCATATTGATGAGAATGTGAGACCTATTCACCAGTCGCATAGGCGCATACCATTTCATCAACGAAAGAATCTTGAAGCGTGTGTTGACTCCCTGCTGCAACAGGATATCATTGAACCTGCTGATGGACCCACTCCCTGGGTATCCCCTGTGGTCTTGGTGCCCAAGCCCAAGCAGCCTGGTGGAGTACGACTGTGCGTGGACATGAGGGAAGCTAACAAAGCCATAACCGGAGAAAGACACCTCATGCCTACCCTTGATGAAGTAGTACACGACCTCAATGGTGCAACAGTGTTTAGCAAACTCGATCTCAATCAAGGATATCATCAGCTGGTCCTGCACCCTGAATCCAGGCACATCACCACCTTCTCCACTCATCTTGGTCTGTACAGGTACAAGCGCCTTAGTTTTGGTGTGAATGCTGCAGCTGAAAAATTTCAGGATGTGATTGCTACTGCTATTAGTGATATTCCCAATGCCAAGAACATTAGCGATGATGTCATCATCTATGGAGTCAACACAGAGGAGCATGACAAGACTTTGCATGCTGTCCTAACCCGCTTCAAGGAGTTGAACTTGACTCTGAAGAAAGAAATGTGTCAATTCTACATGCCACGTATTGAGTTCTTTGGCATGGTGTTTAGTGGAGATGGTATGTCACCTGATCCTGCGAAGGTGGAAGCAATCAAGCAAGCAGAAGCACCTACCTCCGTGAGCGATGTGCGCAGCCTGTTAGGCATGACCAACTATGTGTCTCGTTTCATACGTGATTATGCAGACATTGTGGCCCCTTTGCGTGACCTCACCCACAAGGGCGTTGAATTCAGATGGGAAGATGTTCACCAAGCAGCATTAGAGCGACTCAAGTGCAGTCTCACCTCCAATGAAGTAATGGCGTATTTTGACCCTAGCAAGAGATCCATCCTGCTTGTGGATGCTAGTCCTGTTGGATTAGGCGCTGTGTTAACTCAAGGTGGCAAAGTGATTTCCTACGCCAGCAAAGCCCTCTCTAGTGTGGAAAGGCGCTACTCTCAAATTGAGCGCGAGGCATTGGCAATCACGTGGGGTTGTCATCACTTCCGTATGTACCTCCTGGGAAGTCACTTCAAAGTCGTGACGGATCACAAATCATTGTTATCCATTTTCAACAGTCCCACTTCCCAAGCCTCAGCTAGGATTGAGAACTGGCGTCTCAAACTACAGGCCTTCAGTTTCGAGGTGTTGTATTCAAGAGGAGACCTGAATCCAGCAGACTACATCTCAAGGCGTCTCCAGGGCGATACAAAGTGTGATCTCATCGCTGAGTCTGCGGAGCAGTATGTCAACTTCGTAATGTCTCAAGCCACACCTATGGCTCTGAGTAGAGAATAAATCAGTGAAGCAACCGGAAAAGATGCCACTCTGCAAGAAGTAATGCGCCTCATCTCAACTGGCCAGTGGGACAACCTGAAGCCGGTGGAAGGAGTCGACCCAAATACTCTCAAGATATTTGCCAATATCCGTAGTGAGCTGACTTCAGTGGATGGTAACCTTGTACTTCGTGGATGCCGCATAGTTGTTCCTGATGCACTTCAGAAACGAGTGGTTGCCTTAGCTCATGAAGGCCATCAATGTCTAGTAAAGACTCGCAGCCTGTTGCGCTCAAAGGTCTGGTTCCCAAGAATGGACAGCCTCGTTGATTCTGTTGTGAAACGTTGTGTTCCCTGTCAAGTTACCATGCCCAAGCCTTCACGTGAACCTCTGCAGATGACTCCTTTACCAAATGGCCCGTGGGAACAAGTGAGCATTGACTTTTGTGAAGTAGCTGGACACTATGCCCTTGTTGTCATTGATGACTACTCGAGATTTCCAGAGATTGAGGTCGTCCACTCTACTTCTGCCAAAGCGGTGATTCCTAAGCTTGACCGCATATTTGCTGCCTATGGTGTACCCCAAGTGGTAAAGTCCGACAATGGCCCTCCTTTAATGGTGGCGAGTTTGCACAGCTTGCTAAATATCTTGGCTTCAAGCACCGAAAAGTGTCTCCTCTATGGCCCGAAGCCAATGGAGAAGTAGAACGCTTTATGAAAACCTTTGGAAAGGTGCTCCGCACCACTACTCACTGGAAGCAAGATATGTATCAGTTCCTACGCAATTACCGTGCTACTCCCCATTGTACTACAGGTGATGCCCCTGCTACAGCCCTGTTTGGAAGGCCAATCAGAGTCAAGTTGCCCAACCCTGTTGTTGTGCCAAGTGGTGAGAGTCATGACCCTGTGACCGTGCACAGAAGAGATGCCCAGCAGAAACTCAGGATCAAAGGCCAAGCTGAGTCTAGGAGAGCCATCAAAGATTGTGACATTCAGATAGGAGACACAGTACTAGTCAGACAACCAAAGCGAGAAAAGCTGTCAACGCCATATCACCTGACCCCTCTGACTGTCACTAAGAAGCATCACAGCATGTTAACCGCAGAAAGTGCCAACCGGAAGGTGACCCGTAATTCGTCTCACTTCAAAAAGCTTTTGGCTGATGACTCAAACACATTCAGCACCAGTCAATCCCTTGAAGGAGAGACAGTTGACCTAGACACCGAGAGCAGCCCTCCTTCCAGTATTCCAGTCCCTATCAAGGAGTCCAAAGACTCGCCAGTAGAACCCAGTGGGAACGCTGAAATCTTGACTGAACCTGTGCGTCGAAGGTCTACATGTGTGTCTGTGCCACCAAAGAGACTCATTCAAGAGATTGGATGATTATTTACTCATTTAAGATGATCTTGAACACTTACTTGATGAACGTCCTGTATGCTAATTTCGAAGTGATTCAAATATTGATTTATGGACATTGCTTGAGAGTTATGAACTTCGAGTCCGTGAGAACATTTAGTAGTTGAGTATTCAGTAGTTAAGAACTTTGCGCAGGACTTTGTATCCCTTTGTTCAAGTTTGTCTTGCCCAGTCTAGTTCTGTTGCGTAGCATCTTTTGTTACCTATTTCACGATGATTATTTTGTTCTTTTGATTGTGCTATTCTCAACTGTAGGAAAGGAGAAATGTAGTGTTTAGCGTTACACCATGGCGTGACATGCCTTGCGTCATGTAACAAAGCATGCTGGGAATAAAGCATTAAAAACATGTGATTACAACATGGCCGGTGTGTTGACTTTGTGTCGTCTTGTGTGATACACACCCTCGTTTAAAACATTACACATAGTAAATAATTTGTGCTCACATTGCTGTAATATACAACACAAAAAGAGAACTAGCTCTTCAAGACGTCCGGTTCCCGTACTTCTTTCGTAGTTAACAATGTCTTGTAAAACTGTAATACAATTTTGAAGGCTGTGAACCGTTCGCAAAACATAACCAGCATCCTGCGTTCTCTCGTGAGCAGCACATTGCTGCAAAAGAGAATCAATTGCTTTCAGAAAAGAACCAATTTCTTCCGACATTTTGTTTCTGGCTTTGCGTAAACTTACAAGATAACTTCCGATTGGCCAGCAATTGGAATGGTTCTTTTACAAGTTTTGATTGGTTGCCAAAGATTGCGAGTCGATAATTAATCGATATTAGCACCAGCGATTGAAGAGTAGCGTTTTTGTCCAGCAGTTACTGACGACAGTCCTTCGTCTTGTAATGTAACATCGACAATTCCTAATTCTGCACCAACGATTGTAGATTTACACTAGGCATTTGTAATTCTGCACTAATGATTGAAGATTAACACCAACGATTGGTAATTCTGCACTAAGGACTGTACATTTACACTATGCATTTGTAATCCTGCACTAATGACTGAGATTAACCCCAACGATTGGTAATTCTGCACGAACCATTGTAGAGTTTACCCTAGCCATTTGTAATTCTGCACTAACGATTGTGGATTAACACCAACGATTGGTAATTCTGCACTAACGATTGTAGATTTACGCTAGCCATTTGCAATTTTGGCACAAATGGCTCTCCATAACTTTATCGGCGAAAATGTCGCCTTGTGTAGGGATGTCATCCATTACACGTCTGAGTCTGGCACTCCGGCCGCCATCTTGTCCTTGGATCAGGAGAAGGCTTTTGACAGAGTGGATTGGCATTTTCTTTTTCGGGTCCTTGAGCATCTTGGCTTCAGCCCATCTTTCATCTCGTTGGTGCGGCTTCTCTACACCGACATCTGCAGTGCCATTCTCATCAATGGGTATACTTCTAATTGTTTCTTCCCAACTCGTGGGGTACGACAAGGGTGTCCGCTCTCCCCCTTGCTCTATGTCATCTCCATCGAAGTTTTAGCGGCCGATCTTCGCGCACATCCTTATATTGTAGGTTTAAGACTCCCCGGCAATTCCCGACTTTTACCCACACTCTCTACGCTGACGACACATCTGTGATCTCCGTCTCTGATGCTGCAACTCTTGCCGTCTTTGAAACTTACGATACTTTTGAGGGTGGCACGTGCTCTAAATTAAGGTGGCCGAACACAGTTTTCAAGTGCCTGTGCCTTATTCACCATAACTTTTAATCTATTTATGCTTTGGCACCCATTTTTGCAAGAGTCAAGGTTAACCACAGAAATATTTATTCTCGCATTTTGACTAGGGTGTGTGCTGTTGCAATGGCAACGGGGCTGGTTGAAAACAAGGCTTAAATAATGGTTTTTGTTTATTTAAAAAAAATCCAGTCGTTAGATTATTTTCATATTTTGCACACTAAGAATTGACATTAAATCCCTTCTGTCAACATGGTTCTAATAAAATTTTGACATAGGCGATTTTCGTAATTCGCCGTTAATCGTTTTCTGTATTATTAAAAATTCCTTATGTCAAAATTCAGATTTTTTCGATAGATAATTCACGTGGTCTCTGATCTATTTTTCTGCCAAATTTCTTGACATTCTAACGACTGGATTGTTAGAAATCGGCAGGTTTCTGCTAAAGCAATCGGTCTCAATTTTTCAAGCAACTGCGCATGCGTTGCATTTAACTGGGTTCTTTCGGCAACAACCAAAAGCTGAAAATTGCGGGGTTCTTTGCATCGTTACCTTTTCTAACATATCTTTGTAATAAGACTAAAGCCATCAATACACTGCATTCAATTATAGAGAAAAATAACACAGATAGTGCGGGTGTCGAGTAAATAAAATGACCGCTCTATTGACGGCATGTTTGTTCTTTGAAATCATTGTGCACGTGCTGCAAAAGCGCGCGTGAAAACTGTGTTCGGCCACCTTAAACCTTAGTAAATGTAAGGGTCTCTGGCTCGGCACATGGCGTAATCGCGTTGATATGCCTGTCGCCATTGCATGGACCTCCTCCAAAATAAAGGCTCTCGGGGTATTCTTAGGGAATGAAATTTGGATGAGGAAAATTGGCGACCTCGCATAGACGCAGTTGAACGACGCTTAAAATCTTGGCATTGTCGCACTCTCCCCTACTCCGGAAAGGCCATTGTGATAAATGCTTTGGTGCTCTCCCGGATTGGGTATGTCGCTTCACTTTTCTTCTGTCCTTCGTGGGCTCATGCGGAGCTTAATACACTCATTTTTGTTTTTTTTTTTTCGGTCTGGCAAGAAAGATCTAGTAGCCCGGAAGGTCCTCGTTCATCCTTTGTGGGGGTTTCTCCATGGTATCGATTGATTTTAAAGTCCAATCTCTTCTTGTCCAGTGGATTAAGCATTTTTCAGTTAGTCCTAATGGATGGGTTTACCTCTTGACGTATTGGCTTTTGGATCGTTTCAATGCTTTTCCCCTTGACGTGTTCCCTAATCCTCGTGGTTTTCCAGCTTCGCGCCTTCCGCCTTTCTATTCTTCTGTTTTTAAATCGTGGATTGCTGTCGGCGGCTCCTTGTCCCCATGAGGTTTGGTGCTTGGCGTTGGAGCTTCCGGTGGCCCCCTCTTGGTCTCTTCTATTTCTTGTAAAGTCTCTTACAAACTACTTTTTGACCTGAATCCAGTCCAACCGCACTGTATCCAGAAATTTATGCCATCTTTTGGTATGCTTGACTGGCCGGCAACATGGAAATCTTTGCAATTCATGCCGTTGGATCGAAAAGTCAGAGATCTCAGCTGGAAGGTTGCTCACGGAGTGCTCTACACCGTAGAACGCCTGATTTCTTTTGGCTACCAGCAATACCAGCCAACGTGTTTTTGCGGTTACTATCTTGAGTCTTTGGAACATCTCTTCTTCCCCTGTCCACTCTTCCAGAGCGGTTTGGACTGGATTCAATCTTTGTTGTTTTTGTCAGCCCCCGCTGCGCCCTCCATCTTGGTTAGGCACACCCTCTTTGGTTTTTCTTCCGATGATCTTCTTTGTGTGCCCCGGGTTTTTGCTCATCTCCTAGATGCTTGTAAGTTTCTGGTGTGGGCCCAACGGAACGATTTTCGTTTCCACTCCAAGCCCCCCAGTGCTCTTCGTCTCCTGGCCCAATTAAAACAGCGTCACCGTCGTCGATATTTCCTTCGTCAGTGGGGTGCAAATGGCATTGTCAGGCGCTTGGAGGGGGATTCTTTTAAAGTAGTTGTTTAACCTTTTATCTCTTAATGGTGTTTTTATTGGTGTCGTTCCTTTTATCCTTTCTCATTTCTGTGTTTCCTGGCGGATGTCGCACTTTCTGTCCTGGTCGCCTTTGTTGGATGTACTGGGTCTTTATTAGCATACTTCCATACTTTCTTGTCTTTTCCCTTTCTTGTCGTGCTTGTATCTTAGTCCTGGTCACCTTACTGGGGTTGTACTGGGCTTTTCTCACGCACGTCTCTTTCTTAGAAGTTTCGTCCTAATCTCTGTCCTGGTTGCCTGGGTCAGTCTGCCTGCTTACATCTTTTCTTGTCTTTCTCCTTTTGTGCCTTGCCCAGGTGTCTCCTGTGGGAACGTCTCGCCTTTAGTGCTTTTATTTGAGTCTTTTAATCTTTTACCCCATTTCCCCATCCCATGTAGGCAAGGCAAGGTTCGATTCCTTGGCGATTTTGGCGGGTAGCTTCGTTTATAGGGGGCCCCCTTACCTTGGTGGAACATCCCTGTCCTTTATCTCCTCATTTTTAAATGGAAGATGGGCATTGCACTTCGCCAAATTGAACCGCCTTAAATACAAAAAAGGCTTGTTGGGACCGTAGGATCCAGGTGAACGCTGGGATCCCTCTTGAGGATTGTTTCTTTTTTTGTTAGCTGTGCGCTTGCTCTCGTGGTTGTTTCACTTGGGCTTTAATCTTGCCATGGTCCATTGAATGTTTGGTTTCTTCGTTCAGTAACCGTTTGGGTTCTTTTTCCTTTTACTATTTTAGACTTTCATTTCTAGAATTTTTCGCTTTCTTCGCTCTATTTTCGTGAAGAAGCTACCAGTTTTGCGCTTTTGCAAGTGTTGTTTGCTAGTTGTTTGCTAGTTGCATAATCCATTACGCAACTCCAGTTAGTTGCGTAATCCCTAACGCAACTCCAATTACCCAAATCTAATATTTTTTGTATTGCTGCGCTTTTCTTTCTGCTCGTCTCGGGATTTTCGGCATTTCGGCAACTTTTTTGTTTTTTAGTTATAGGTGTACCTGCCCTCGTTGCTGTCTCACTTGTGCTTTAGTTTTTATCATTGTTCATTGAACGTCTGGTTTACTCGTTCAGTAAACGCTTGATTTCTTGTCTTACCCTTGCTATTCTAGACCTTTATTTCTAGAATATTTTGCTTTCTTTGCTTTATTTTTGTGAAGAAGCTTCCCGTTTTTTGTTTTTGCACGTGTTCTTTGCTAGTTGCGTAATCCATTACGCAACTTCTTGCTTTTTGGCTTTTGTTTTTTCATTAGTTCATCGAACGTTTGGTTTCTACGTTCAGTAAACGTTTGTTTTGCTTTTTCTATTCTAGGTTTTCATTTCTAGAATATTTTGTTTTCTTTTCTATGCTAATTTTGTGAAGAAACTTTGCTAGTTGCGTAATCTGTTACGCAACTCTTTTGTCAGCTTGGCTCTTTTTGGGCGCCTTTTTGTGTCCTTTGCGTGCAGCTTATTAAGCGCCTTTCTTGAGATTTGTTGCATTTTTCTTTCAGCAGGTTTCCGATCGAGCTTTTGGCCTTTTGGCGTTTTGGTCTTTGGGCTTTTCAGCCTCTTCGTTTCCTTTTTGCCTTTTTCCCCCAACATTTTGGCCTTTTCAACCTTTGCTACATATATCTTCTAGTCATGGTTAGCGATCACCGTCGGACCGTTAATATTCATGTAGGTCATAAACTCTCCGGAAAATTCAGGGATGAAATACTGGAGGAAATCATCAAAACAATTCGAAGGTCTCCGTATAATGGCCGTCCAGCAGTTTCCTGATTCTATTAGAGTTACTTTTAACTCTGAGGACAGTGCAATTAAAGTTCTTAATTCCGCTGGTGTTCGTCTTTTTGGCATATGGTGTCATATGGATGGCGGCCCCCCTTCAACCATGGTTCACCTCTTTGACTATCCATATGAGGAGGATGCTGTCCCCATTGATACACTTTTTAAAACGTATGGGAAAGTTAAGGGGATCCGTTTCCAAAAGTACATTTCTCGTCAGGATATTTTTACGGGGACCTGTCTTATCGATATTGTCATTGAGAGGACCTCCCCTCCTAGACTAGTGTCGATAAATGGATATGTTTGTGGGGTTTGGTATAAGGGCCAGCCGATTATTTGCAACTCTTGTGGCGCTCAGGGTCACAAAGCCAATGATTGTCCTGAAAAAGACAAGTGTCATCGCTGTGGTGAATCGTGTCATCTTGCCCGTCACTGCACTAATGCCTAGGGCACTAGAGCCGCTGTTGTTCAAGATCCCCCTCCAGTGGACCCTTCCAATAGTACTGATCCTAGTGATGGGGCTGATGTTAAGTAATGATTCACGCAGGAAGTAGGCATTTGAAATCCAAAGCTGTCAACAAGTGGGTTATTAATCAAATTAATATCCTGCCTTCTGATTGGCCGAAAAGTCACAGTGGGACAAAAAAGGGCCTTGGAAGCACTTTTCAGACTATTTTTAGTAGTAAATTCGGTCCCAGCACCATCAAATGTTTATATGCCGAGTTTCCTTACCATGGGAAATGGGGAACTGGTTCTAATGGAACGAAAGAAGTTTCTCCGCATGGGCCACCATATTGGATCGAGATATTGGTGGCATTCTTAGTTCGTCGTTGTCATAACTGTTCGGTTAATCTCAAATTCTGTTTTTATCCACATTTAACTCTTTATATAGTGCAGTTTTCTGGTCATTTTCGGAATGAAATCTGCGATTTCAGTTTGAAAAATGCCTAAAAACGCTTCGTGTTGTTGCCCACATCACAGCACGTGGGGACATTTCACAATACAGAAAACCCAAAAAAGAAATACACAACCAGATCAGTTAGCCTCGCAAACAAGAAAGAATAGAAACAAACGCGGTCAATCTTTGGAACTTAGTATGTGTCTAACAATTTTTCTTGCTGTCCTACTGAGATGACTACCTGTGTTTCGTTTTCTTGACATCTGAATGATTTGGCCAGGGCAGCTGGAGCTTGTTGTGATCAAGCGGTATCGCCTGATGGAGGGAAATTGAGAGAAATTGGATCTTTCGAGAACAGGAAAGCTTTATTGTGTCATTCCTCTGAGAGCATTTAGATCCCTGACATGTTTGAATTTAGCCTCAACGCAATTGTCAAATCACCATTTCCAGCAAATGATGCAAACTGCAATAAACTTGGAATGACTGGATATCTTGGACTGCCCTGCACTGGATCAGATTGCCATTTTCCGAGCTAAAGACACAGCGTGAGTTACAGCATATCGCAATTTCTAGGAATACGCAATTCCAGGTCTGGCCATCGCGTGTTTGTGCTACTTCCCGGAACTTGTAACGATTGAAGCTCACAGACTAGAGTTAACGGCAGAAGAATTACTTCTGTTGGAAACGGCTATTTACTACTGGAGACAGAGGAAGGCTACACTCCTGTGGACATCATGAACACCTTTGAACATGAATTATTTCAAGGATAACTTTTATTTTGAGGCGGTTTTTAGAGGAACCTTTACGTCAATAAGATGAAATAGCTTTACTGTCTTTACTTAAATTGTGCTGGAGAATTCGTGTTTCTGTTTGAAAGGGGAGAATTACCGACATGAGCATGTTGACGGATGACTGATGAAAAACAATGAGAACTTCTAATTACGGAGTGTCGCGTCACGCTTAGCGCTATTGTTGTTGATCGAATGAGAAAAAAATAGACTAACTCTAACTCTCGTTCTTTTGTTTAGAGGTAGTTTTTAACATAGCAAGCATCTAGATGGTGTAAAAGCAATCAAAGATGTGTTGGCCTGTTATTTTTTGCTGATAAAGATTCAAATTTTGCGCTTAAAATGTAATCAGCCAATCACTCATAAGGATTTTTATTTAATTAAAAGATTAACACTTTAAAGTCCAACGGCATTTTTTGGATCCGGTCTATTGTTTTGTGCCTACTTCTTACGAGAATCATTACTTAATGATAATCAAGATCCTCCTGCCCAGGGTGTCTCAGCCTCTGAGGCTGATGTGGATCGGGGGCATTCTCCTTCTGGCTCTCCTGCCCAGGGTGCCTCGGCCTCTGAGGCTGACGTGGATCCAGGATCTTTCCCTTCTTCTGTTGTTGTTAGCTCTGGGTCTGTGATTGATGCGTTTTCCTCTTCTTTCCAGTCGTCCTCCGTTTCGATTTCTGACTTCTCTTCTGGGAGTCAGAGCATCCTTCAACCTGTTGAAGCCATTAATGATAAATAATCTAATGTTGAAAGTAATGATAGTCAAAATATTAATAATAGTGAATTTATAAATGAAAGTAACAATGTAGAGGGTAATAGTAGTACTGATAAAAGTGAAAATATAAATGGAAACATTAATTTAGAAAGTGATTTACAAACTGTTGATAAAGATAATCCAAAACCCCAATTGAGTGTTGCTTCTGAGCCCCCCAAATTTGACAAGCCTTTGTCTAAAACGTCCTTGCCTAAATCTGGTGGGCATGTGCCTAGTGCACTTAAAGAGCCCCCTAAAATTGTTGATGAAATGGATGAATCCGAAATGGATACTAGTGGTGGTAATCGGAAGAGAAAGCCTTCGGATGATAAAGATCTTGATGATCTTGGCCCTCTTCTTCCTCAAAGGCCCAGTCGCTCGGTTACGAGGACGGTAATACCTGGTAGGCACTCTGGTCTACCGGCGGTTAGCCCTGCGCGTGCTGGGAGATCTTGATTTCTTTCTCAATATATCATGGCTCTTAAAATTGCTACATTGAACGCAAAGGTTTTGCGTGACGCTAATAAGCGTATGGGATTTTGGCAGTGGCTGTCTCACTTCTCTTTTGATATTGTTTGTCTTCAGGAGTCACATGTTGTGTCTCTGGAAGAATGCCACAGGTGGTTCTCGTCCTTTGGCTTTCTTGTTTGTGCGTCTTGTGGATCCAGTTAGTCTTGTGGAACTGTTGTTTTATTTAGATCGGTGTTTTCGCTGCTGTCTACCTCTTGTGACACCAATGGTCGTTTCACAGCGTGCGATCTCCCTTACCGTGACAAACGTTTTCGTGTGATTTCTCTTTACGCACCCAATACTAATCCTCAAAAAGATGACTTTTTCACTTATGTTGCATCGATGGTGGACCTGTCTGTGCCCTCCATCCTTTGTGGGGATTTCAATGCGGTCTTCAACTGTCATCTAGATCGCCTTGGCTCCTCATCTCTTGGCTCTGCTAGAGATTCTTCTGTTTCTCTAAGAGCGCTTTTTCAGGAATATTGTGTTGTTGATGCTTGAAGGTATTGTCATCCCTCTTCTCGAGCATTCACCTGGCACAAGTCTGACGGCTCTGTTTCCTCCAGAATCGACTTTATTGGAGTGCCTTTTTTGGGCCCCTTTTGTCTTGTGCTGCCATTGTATCCCCTGTCCCTTTTCCAATCATTCGGTGGTGTCTCTGGATGTTTCTATCCCTGATACTATTCAGAAGGGCCGGGTCGATGGAATCTTAATCTTTTTTCCTCTCTGCAAAAGTGGTGGGATGCTGGAAAAGAAAAAATTAAAGGTTTAGCTGATCGTTTTAGCTCGTACAGAAAAAAAAACTTCTTTTCAAGCTAGGTCCCTTCTTTCAAATCTAGCAAGTCATCTTAAGGGTAAAATTGACTCTGGTGTTGTATCTTGTCATGACGCTTATGTTTCAACTCTAGCTAGCCCATCCAAATTGGATCTAGTTGATGCAGAAGCCGCTAAGGTCCGCTCCAGAATCAGATGGGCTGAAGATGGAGAATCCTCCACTTCCTTTTTTCTGCGTCTCGAGAAGAGACATGGTACTGAGAGCTGGTTTTTGGCTCTTAAAGATGATCGTGACCATGTTGTCTCTGATCTTAATGGTGTCATGGATGCTTGGCTGTCCTTTTATTCCAATTTATTTTCTGCTAAATCAATTGACGTAGAAGTTCAGTCCGAGATGCTTAGTTTTTGTCTCATTCTGTCCCACAGTCTGATATTTCAAAGTACGAGGGTCTCTTTGAGCCTGATGAGGTATTTCTTGCTTTGAACAGCATGGCCAGGGGTAAAACTCCTGGCTCTGATGGACCGCCAGTTGAGTTTTTTATTAAATTTTGGGATACTCTTGGCACGGACCTCGTTGACGTTCTAAACTCTTCGTACCAAGATGGTTTTCTTCCTAGTTCCTCCTGGAAGGATCTCATTAATCTAATCTTTCAGAAGGGTGATCGCCTTGATCGTAAGAACTGGCGTCCTATCACCCTTCTGAACGTTGACTATAAATTGTGTGCACGTACCCTGGCTGGTCGTCGCCTGCAAGTTATACATTTTGTAGTCCATTCTGATCAGACATGCGGTATTCCGGGACGTTATATTGGTGAAAGTGTGTCTCTTCTACGAGACATTGTTGATTTGTCTGCTGAACTTCACTTTCCGGCTGCCATCCTTTCTCTCGACCAAGAGAAAGCTTTCGATCGAGTTGACTGGAGCTTTTTGTTTGCTACCCTTGAAAAAAATGGGCTTTGCCCTTCTTTCATTAGATGGGTCCGTCTTCTTTATTCTAAGGCTAGGTGTTCAATCCTTGTAAATGGCTATTCGTCTCCTGTTTTTTATCCTACTAGTGGCATTAGACAGGGATGCCCTTTGTCGCCTATTCTTTATGTGCTTACTATGGAGGTTTGGGCCTTTGGTTGGGCTCTTGGAGGGGTCGTCCTGATCTCCCCGTCGCCATTGACTGGTCATGTGATACGATAAAGGTTCTTGGTATCTTTATCGGCTTTAGTGACATAGATGCTGCCAACTGGGATCCTCGTATCGATGCTGTTACCAACTCTTTGACATTTTGGAAGATGCGCTTTTTGTCGTATAGTGGCAGAGCAATTGTTGCCAATGCTTTGGCTCTGTCTTGCACTTGGTACGTTGCTTCCATTGTACATATGCCCCATTGGGTACTGTCAAAGCTTAATTCACTTGTTTTTAACTTCTTTTGGGCTGGTAAACCAGACTTAGTCTGACGTGATGTTGTTCTTCAAAAGAAAGATTCTGGTGGCTTCTCTGTTGTATCTGTTAAACTCAAAGTTCAAGCCCTTTTGGAACAGTGGGTGAAGCGCTCTCAAGAGACCCACTGTAGATGGATCAAGTGATGTATTGGCTTTTTGACCATTTTGGTATCGACGTTCTGACCATTCTCGACAACTGGACAATAATTGGCTATTTGCCAGAGCATGAGCTCCAGGAAATTGACTTTCTGCCAGGCCGTACGGCGTTTGGAAAGAGGTACTGTTTCTCCATCGTCAGTGAGGCCGCGCAGGGGGTGGGTCTTAGTCTTCTTTCTACAGGTGGTGCCATCAGCGAGAAAAGGAGCAAAATTGCTGTTGAGTGATAAGGTATAAACAAGATTTTGTCTCCAATTCTCGAAGCTGTTTATAGACTCGTTTTTCGAGAGACTCCACTGCTTCGGAGCCTGTGGAGAAGAAGCCATGGCTGTTGTTGTGTATTGGGTTTATGAGAGAGTCGAGCTTAAACAACGAAATGTTCGACGTATCGATGTAACTGTGTTAGGAATGAATAGCTTTCCCTGGTATTTGGACGTCGACTTCTTGAAGTAGATTCGACAACGCTGTCACCACACCAGTTAATGAGGAGCAGATTAGTGGAAGACACGATCATTGACACAACGAAGGCTTTAATTGTACAAGAAAAACGAATATGGAACGAGCCGCTTCAAGACACGCGTAGAACAACACGAGACCTGGGGCCGCGCATACCTATAACCAATGTACCGCTGTCCGGTACTGGCAAAGATTCAAGCAAATTGTTAGTTCGATAGATCAGCATAGAGCTTGGCAAGTTGCTAGACTGCCAAGAGAATTGAAATCCGTTGTTTTTCAGCTGTCGTGAGTTTATTTTAAGCATTACAGAAAACGCATCCCACATGTGACGGACGTTCCCGTTCATCGACACAGTTTGGACCCAAAGCCATTTCGTCGCCAGCCAGCCCCTCAGGCTTGTTGGGATTGTTGGATCCAGGTGAACACTGGAAACGTCCCTTTGCCAAGGAAGTTAGCTCTGTGTGTCTTAAAGACAGAGTAATTCCTCCTTTATCAATGTGCTACTACACGAAATAGCTTTGAATGGCTATAGACTGGTAGTGACTACACGCTACAACCTTTTTCTTTTTTTAACTGATGTATGTCTGATTTTATGAACACCGTGTCAAGACTATGCACCGAAATATATAACTGTACATAAATATGGC
>OZ026600.1:13229634-13237134 GCA_964020085.1 Micromussa lordhowensis
AATTTAAAAAGAAAACGGTACGGAGTATATTTTTTTGAAAAAGAAGATTTAATTGGCGCATCAACCACGCAAAAAAGAATGGGTGGGAGTATGGAGATTGGGTGTAAAGTGCAGTTCTTGACGGAGGAGGGAGAAACTGTTCCCGCAAATATTTTGTTTCTAACTGGTAAGTAACAACGAGTAAAACAAGGAATTTTTATTTTTCTGCAGTGGTTTCTTGTTTTTTCTCTTAAAACTAGATTTAAAACTCGAAAACCGCAAGGTTCATTTATCCCCCTGGCTCAACTTTAAGCACATCTATTCCCCAAGTTATTTCAGAATTTGTAATTTTCTTTGCAAATGTGTATTGAGTATCAAGAGTAAAATAAAGCAACGTTGTTATTGTATTCCCTTGACAAACGTAACATAAATTTGTTTTATTGTAGACGACTATGCAGAGGCTCAAAGAACATGGCAACAATATCCCATTGAAAAAGCAAGGGCCTTCGTAGAAGACAAAGAAAATGAAGAACTAGCTGGTGGAGAAGATAAAGACAAAGAAAGTGAAGAACTGGCTGGCAGTGAAGATAAAGACAAAGAAAGTGCAGAACTGGCTTGCGGAGAAAATAAAGAGAAAGAAATTGAAGAACTGGCAGGTGGAGAAGATAAAGAGAAAGAAAGTGAAGAATTGGCTGGCGGAGAAGGAAAAGACAAAGAAAGTGAAGAACTGGCTGGCGGAGAAGATAAAGACAACGGAAATGAAGAACAGGCAGGCGGAGAAAATAAAGACAAAGAAAATCCTTATCTGTTTAATCTTTTATTGTTTTCTCTTAAAAATTCCCAAGAAATTGTAAATCAGTTGAGTTTAATTTCAAGTTATTTATGTTTAAATAATTCTATTCTTTTGGACATAACGAAGAAACTAGACACAACTTTTTTTGCGACAACTACACCAACAACTACTAACACAACTGAACCAAACATTGCGACATACTTGAACACCACCACAAACATACTGGCACAATACGGACCTTTAAACAATACTGACTCTTTTACAACTCTACCAACAACTACTAACACGACTAAACGAAACACAGCAACATACTTGAACAACACCGCCACAAACGCACTGCGACAATACGGACCTTTAAACAGCAATACTGACTCTTTTACAACTCCACCAACAACTACTAACACGAGTCAACGAAACACAGCGACATACTTGAACAACACCGTCACAAACGTACTGACACAATACGGACCTATAAACAGCAATATTGACTCTTTGACAACTATACCAACAACTACTAACACGACTGAACAAAGTACAGCGACATACTTGAACAACACCACCACAAACGTACTGACACAATACGGACCTATAAACAGTAACATTGACTCTTTTACAACTATACCAACAACAACTGAACAAAACACAGAGACTTACTTGAACAACACCGCCACAAACGTACGGCCACAATACGGACCTTTAAACAACAATACTGACTCTTTTACAACTATACCAACAACAACTGAACAAAACACAGAGACTTACTTAACAACACTGCCACAAACGGACTGACACAATACGGACCTTTAGACAACAATACACAGCTAAACACAGACCCGGACATCTCCATTCTATAAAAGAATTTGGACTACGCCACTTTGTGTCAACTGCGAGCGAAGCACAAGAGTCCCGGGACATTTGCCCTTGCTTTAGTGAAAATTTTGTTCAAGGAAGAGGAGTTGTTTGATCGTAACGTCTATGGTGGCAAAGGCAAGGCTCCACTGGACCAAGGAAGAGTTTCCTTGATCAGGGGATACCTTTCCTCCTTTTTTAGCCCAGATGATGTACAAAGGGGCATAAATGGGATTAATTCCCATTTGAGGAAGTATATTAATAGGCGGTTCTAGATAATTCTTAAATCCAAGTTCGCAACATTCGTAAGCTTAACTGAGTTTCATTGCATTTACTTGCTTACATTTTTGTAACTTACGCAGTTTTCACTTATGAGGTAACCACTAGAGAAAAGTGCCGCTTTGATGTTTACCCTTTGAAAACGAAAATTTAAAGTGATATGAAAGACATGAGACATCAGAACTTGCGAACATGCTTGTTCATGCCATAACCAAACTACAAGATCAAAGTTACACATGACAAAGCACAGAAAGTGACAGTGCTTGTAGCTGTTCCCGTGCGCCTTAATGTAGCTAGTGGTAATAGAAGTTTAACAACCATCTTTTGAATCATATTTTAATATATTTGTTTCATTACATCACCGTTTTTAAGCAAGAATTCAGTGTTAAAGAGCAAACATTAGCATGTGCTTGAAAATAACAATTTTAAAGAGGCAACAGTATTGCGGCTTGTTGATGATCCTTCGCCTGTCTTAAGTAAATATAATAATCAAAACCGCTGAAGAACTACTACTTGAATTAGGCTGAACTGCCCTTAACCTCGCCCAAACTTCAATTACGAAGAAACTTCTTCTAAATTATTACAGTGTATAAGCATAAACGTGAGCATTTTTGAAAACAGAAAACAAATGACAGTCAATTTGGCGGTACGTATATAAGCTAACTGTTTTATCATTTGAAACGCATTATAGGGAACGTTTGAAAGAGTGATTGCCACCTTAGAGTGTATGTAAAAGTTAAGCAAGATACGGAATCTAGACCCCCCCCCCCCCCCTCTTCCCCCTCGACACAGAAAAGAAAAAAAATCACGAAAACACACACGTGGGAACTTATAAACAATACTTTCTTTTAAACTTGGTGAAATTGCTATTAATTTTTCACAATAACAATGTTCGCACATTGATAAACCTGCAAAATATTGCGAAACGCCTTGCATTTTCACAATCAGTTACATCACATATCGATATAAAGAACTCTCTACAGACAGCAAATTTCTAGTAACATCATTTGTGGAACACCAGTAGCAGATATTGGGACATGTATATTCTTTGAAAGAAAATCCGCAAATAACAGGAATTCCAATTTCAATTACCTCAGGAAATAGAGTGCGAATAACATCTGCAAAAGAAACCGTCACATCAATTCCTTTGATGCATGTTACTGTGCAGCCATATTCGCTGACGACGTGAATTACTGATTCGACACCAAGTTGGCAGTATGACATGTTCATCACCGCTAAGTTAAATGCTGCTGAGGAAATTCCTGTGTGTGTTACATTTGAACACTTGGAAATGTTAACACAATAAAGCATACTGCATGTTTGACTAAGCTGTCGAAGAAAGTAGTCATCAATGCCAGTTCCACTGACGTTAAGTTCACGAAGCTGCTTAAATACCGTGTTACTTATCACGTTGTCTGGCACTGTTCCTTGTGTACCGGATAGATTCAGAATTCGTACCTCTTTCCACTTTGTCTGAAATAGTTTTAGGATTTCCCAGGTTCTATTTCCATTTCTTATTGGAAGTGACTTGACGCAGTTAGAAGGAGCCACGCTTATCACACTCAGTAACCTCCATGACGCCTGCGGAGAAAAGCTGTTTTGTTTGTCAATGTCTACCTCTTGAATCATGTCCGTAGCAAATTTTACCAGGTTACGATCGTAGGCCAGGCGGCGAAACTGTTTAGAAACCCAAGAAACTGTTTTAAAGACAAATGTAAGGGGCAGAAATGTAAAAATTCGCAAGATAATTTCTTCAGGAAGGTTATCCATGTTAGTAAAAGAACCCCTTATAGTAATAAAAATAACATAGCATCGCGCATCACACCACACATTCATCGAGCACTAGCTATTGATCATCGAGCTTCGGGCATTGCACATCGCGCACGAAGTGTGTGATGCATTTACCCTTAGTTGATCCTTTCAACAAAGTTTTTTTTTTATCCCAGCATAGACCAAAAACAAATTCCAAATAATTCAGTAGTGAAATTAGTATTTGGGAGGGAACTGTCATGAAAAATGAAGTAGTGTGTACATCGTGCTCTGCACGTTGCGCAACGCGAATCGCGCATCGTGCATCGGGCATCGGGCACCGAGTAAGATTTTCACGTAGTTCAATTTTCTTTTTTCTTGTCTTCCTTCTTTTTCTTTGCCTCACTTTGGATTAACAGTAATTGTTTAATGTAACCAGCAGTAAAGCATGAAGAAATCAGGGGCTGAGCGATTACAGGAATCGAGGGAAAAAAAGAGAGAACAGCAAAGGGAAAGAGCACGGCGATTTTATCAAAACCACAGGGAAGCTATTTTGGAAGAAAGGAGAAAACGTTATTCAAGTAAATGTACCTCTGGACCCTTTCCGAACAGAATGAGCGAGAAGAGAGCGTTAGATGAGGTGAAGTCCGCACTGCCAGAATCCCCAGAGAAAAAAGTCTATATTGTGGCGAAACTTGTCCAGAGCCCAATAACGAGGAAAAAGTTAGAAGATTTAAACCTGGTAACCAGTTCACAACAACAGAAGCAAATGGAAGTGGGTTGCGCTGTTTTGAAGGACGTAGAGCATGCGTTGAGCTCCATGAAAGAAAGAAGGTCTGACGATAAGAGAATTGCTGCAGGCATTGGCCTAGCAATGGTTTGTGGAGAGGCTGTAGCCAAGGGGAATCTGAGGAAGCCAGTTGCAAAGGCACTTAACATCAACCGCCGTAGAATCGCTATGAGTTTGACTCATCGGTTTAACGTGTTGAGTGATCCAAAGTAACTTTGGATGTACACTGAAAGGAAAACAAGAAGTGACTCAATTCCTGAGGAGCACAAAAAACTAGCGCATGATTTCTGGGCATCACCCACTATCTCTCGCCCCACTGGTAACAAGAAAGATGTTATCCGCCAACGAGTGAGTACAAATGTTTATGTTTCACATGAGAAACAAATCCTAGAAAAGACTCAAACGGAAGCATTTCTTGAGTTCCGAGATAAATATCCGGACATTAAGATGGGACAGCGTTCTTTTGAAAAGTGCAAGCCGTTTTTTGTAACTCCTCCAAGGGAGCAAGACAGAAATTCCTGCTGTTGCAGAGTACATGTGGAGATGCGGATGATATTCCAAGTATGTATGGCATACAGAAAGTCCTTGCTAGAGAAAGACCCCACACGAGAAGGAGCGTATCCATTATATACTCATTTAAGTGATCTCGTTAACATAACACTCTGTGAGAAAGAAGACGGCGAAAGGCTCCATCGGCTGTGTTGCTTATGCAGAGAGTGCGACAACTGCGGAGTTAACAAATTACCCCTGATGGCGGAAGAACTCGACGTCAGTGAAACAACTGTGAAATTAAAATGGCAAGCATACGAGTATGTCAATGTCAATGGAGGTAGGAGGATCCAAATAGTCACAAAAGAAACCCCACCGGGAGAGCTTTTTTCCAAGCTAAAACTCCTCCTGGTAAGTTTCCCCTCCCATCAATTTAGATCAATTTGGCAGCACGAGCAAATGAAAAAGCTTGCAGAAAACCTTCCCCTTGGTCATGTTTGCTGCGTGCATGACTACTCAGAGAACTACACGTGTAGGTTCCAAGACCAAATCCAGTCCATGTATTTTTCCCAAACGCAGGCCTTGTTACATGTCACCATCTTACATCGTCACGCGTTGCTGGCCGTAGACAACGAGGAGAGCACCGAAGAAGAGCCCAAAATCGTGACCGAACACATATTTGTTATATCCTCCGTAATGTTGATTACGTCGATGTGTGGGAGGAGATAGAAATGGACCATGAGGCACAGATGGAACGTCGGAGTACAAGGGCTGATGAGCAGCTACAAAGGGAACAAATCCAGGACCTTGTAGCAAAGGATTCCACTGTTGCCATTGCTGCTGCAGACCGAGGAGAAGACTATTATCTATTGAAAGTAACAAGTAATGGCTCTGAGGTCCTAAACAGGCCCACAACCGATGGGTGGGGGGCGTCTTATCCAGCAGGCGCAAAACTTTTTCGGGGGCATTTCTACATTCGTGAACAAGAAGACACTATGATTTACTGGCTAGATCAAAGCAAGGAAGCTCTTGTTTACGCTGCAACGGTGAGATTCATTTGTGGTCCATTTGATACTGTGATTGATGGTAGTGAAGGAAGACTGAGCTTCAAAGTTCCTGAACAACAGCACTTAGACATTCTTGA
The DNA here is from genome assembly GCA_964020085.1 of Micromussa lordhowensis. Taxonomy (NCBI): domain Eukaryota; kingdom Metazoa; phylum Cnidaria; class Anthozoa; order Scleractinia; family Lobophylliidae; genus Micromussa; species Micromussa lordhowensis. The sequence goes on from OZ026600.1 coordinate 13,235,707, forward strand.
ATCACTGAATGGTTTTTGAAGTGTACCATACTGAAGTTGGCCGATATTAGGAGATGATGAACCATGTAGTGAATGTATTGATTTCGTTCTTAGAGTATTTTCAGTGTTCGTAAGCCTTTGAAAACACCCACAGTCGTTTAACTTACAAGAGAAACGGCGCCTTGACATGTCCACTCAACTGCGCTTTTTGCTTGTCATGATTTCCTTTCTACTTTGTATCATTGTTAAATATATATATTTTTAAAACATTCATACTGCCCAGCCTTATTGGTTTGCTCCTAGAAAGTCAGTTAAGAATCGCTTTGCTTGAAAGAACAGTTAAAGTTCTTTTGTTTCGCGCGTGGGCGTATTTATTCGAGTGACTTGAACTCTGTCGCTAGAACAAATACATAACAGGAACTTCTCTTATTATGTAGCTCTGGTATGCTAGTAATCAGAAAGTTAAAAGTAAGGCATCATGCTACATGAATATACCAATTGTCTTCGTAGGCGTTAAAGCTTGTAAAACATAAAAATCGGCCATATTTTCAGCTCCGTGGCTAGCAAAAGCGCTAATGAGGATCTAATGAGCCCATATGTTGTACGTTCTTTGTAAAAATTTGAGTTTTCTACCCCTGCTAACAGAAAGCCGGTATTTTCCCCACATTTGCAGGGGCGTAGCGTGGTTTTTTCGTGTAGGTAGGTACAGGAAGGATAACTTAAACGAGCACCAAAGACGCGAGTCTCTGGGGCGTATGCCCCCAGAAAATTTTTAGTTTTAGTAATTCAGTTGTTTATAATTATGTCAACCTTTGGTACAACTAATATTAGTTACAATATGCGGGCTACAGGCAATATTCACAAAGGTTCCTTTCGCAAATTGGAGTAAGATAAAACTCTTGCATGTGTAAAGGTCGCTTTTCGCCAACGAAATGGTCGCTATGTCCGCCCGTGATTTCGCTTACATTTTAAAATTTGTAGCAAACGATTTTGAAAATGCCACGTTCATTCAATATTATATCAGCAGTTCCGATGTGATATTTGCAGCCAGGTCAGAAACTCGTATACTTGAAATGTTTATGCTGATGAGGGAAACGTTATAAACAAGGATTCTACTTTTTTCGAAGCGAAAGTGTGGATGTAAGAGGGAACATTCATGACTGTAAAAATATTAAAATAAATATTAAATTCGATTCGGATGTCTGCAAAAGGACTGAAAAGTTGCTGTACAGTATTTCGAAGTATTTCTGAGTCAATTTACATTGCCTCTAGGACGTGTACACAAGCAGCCAAATTGCTAACAGTAAGTTGTTTCGAAGTGATAATATTAACACAATCGTGTTTCCGTTTTTCACCAGGCGTCGCATGCTTGTATACGTCCGCGCTCGTCCCAGGCGGCTGCAAAAGAAGTGCGAAGGCAAGACCAAAAACCTTTGTACCCTTGATGAA
>OZ026600.1:13242134-13247134 GCA_964020085.1 Micromussa lordhowensis
GCTAAAGGATGAAACCTATGTTAATTTGATATCAGACAGTTACCCTGACATTATCCAAAAATATTCCAATATCAACGACCCAAAATTAAAATGGGAACTCATCAAAATGGAAATAAGAGGTCTTACTATTCCATATTCTAAAAACAAGGCTAGAAAAATGAGAAAAACTGAAAGTGAGCTCGAGAAGCGCTTGGAGCTTTTGAATGGGAAGCTCGACCGTGGTGAAGATACTACGGAATCTGAGCGAAAACAATACGAACACCTGAAAATTGAACTTCGTCATATCTATGAAAAAAGGGCCGAAGGAGCAATTTTTCGCCCAAAGGTACGCTGGATACAGGAAGGCGAAAAGCCAACGAAGTACTTCTTTAATATGGAAAGAAAAAATTTCAATAAGAAAATTATTTCAGAGCTCACAGTGGCCGACGGCTGTTTAACCGTCAACGAGAACCAAATTATGGATGAAATAAAATTGTTTTATGAATGTATACCTCATCTAATAATAGCACAAATGAGGATTTCCATGAGTTCACAAACAACATAAACCAGCAATTAGTGAACAATGTAATGGAATTGAGGGAAACCTAACCTTAAACGAATGCTGGGAAGCCTTAAAATCGATGGGAATTGGAAGGTCGCCAGGTGAAGATGGATTCACCGTTGAGTTTTATAAATGCTTTTTCGAGATTGTAGGAAAAGATCTCCTAAATAGCTACAACGCAGCGTATGAAAATGGTGAGATGTCCATTTCCCAACGTAGGGGAATAATAACACTGGTACCAAAAGAAAATTCTGACTTACGCGAGTTAACCAACTGGCGACCTATAACATTGTTAAATGTAGATTATAAAATTGCGTCAAAAGCCATCGCAACCAGAATAGAAAAAGTTCTTCCACACGTAATTAATAGCAATCAGACGGGCTTTATGAAGGGCAGATACATTGGGCAGAATATAAGATTATTCAACAATATCATGGAAAAAACGGAACTACAAGATATTCCCGGTATACTTCTTTTATTGGATTTCAGGAAAGCATTTGATACTATAGAATGGAATTTCATCCAGCAATCTTTGAGTCTCTTCAACTTTGGACCTTGCTTAAAACAATGGGTTAAGACATTCTATACAAACTCGGAAAGTGCAGTCTTACACAATGGATTCACAACGGATTTTTTAATTCATCAAGGGGAGTCAGACTAGGATGTCCTCTTTCCCCGTACTTATTCATTCTAGGGGTGGAAATATTGGCTTCTAGGATAAGGACAGATAAAAACGTAGTGGGGATTAAGATATTTGACCCAGAACACAAAATTAGTCAATTCGCTGATGATACCACACTTCTTCTCAGTAACCTAACCTCTGTACAAAACTCGCTTACACTGGCCTATCAATTCGGTAGTATCTCTGGTCTTTCACTTAATGTGGAAAAAACAAAAGCTTTATGGTTAGGTCCCTGGAGGTTTAAAACCTCCAAGCCTCTTGGACTAAAATGGATCAAAGACCCAGTAAGAGCCCTTGGAACCTTCATTTCCTACAATGTGAAGGAGAACAATAAAAAAAAACATAGACCGAAAAATTGACAACATGAAAGCCAAATTGGATATTTGGAGAGCCCGTAGTCTCTCCCTTCTTGGTAAATGCCTCATTGTGAAATGTTTGGGTATATCTCATTTAATATACACGGCCTCCATGCTTACAATTCCTAATACCTATATTCCCACAATTAAAAGTGCTATTTTCAGCTTTATCTGGAACAACAAACAAGACAAAATAAAAAGGGATGTAATGTATCAAGATTATTCCAAAGGTGGCTTACGCACTCCGAACATCGAAATCTTGTTTAAGTCCTTAAATTTAGCTTGGATCTCTAGACTACTGACAGTAGATCCACACTCGTCTGATACCTGGAAATCAATTCCGAACCATTTCTTTGAAACGTTTGGTGGTCTCATCTTTCTCCTTCGTTGTAACTATGACAATAAACTCCTAGAGAGATCCAAACTCCTGCTTTTTTACAGGCAAATCTTATCGAACTTTCTAGAACTCAAGACTTTATAAAGATCCAACCACTTTCAGACTTGCTGTTGTTCAACAACAAGGAGATAAAAATTGATGGCAACTCAATATACCTCCCTTACTGGACAGAAAAGGGGGTATTCTCAATTGCTGATCTGCTTGATCATAATGGAAAGTTCCTGTCTTTTCCAAAGTTTCAACAAAAAAATAACGTTCGATGTAATTTCTTAAATTATTTTCAAGTTCTCTCAGCGATACCCAAGTATCTACTTGAAAAGGCGCGAACTGTATCACCAATCGACATGTGTAATTTTGCATGTAGCACTTCCTATCAGCTCTCTGAATCTATTGTCTTAGATTTAACAAAAATGAAGTGAAAAGATTACTATTGGCTGTACGTCAATGCGACCAAAATCGAACCTACCGGTCAAAAAAAATGGCAAAAAGATCTTCAACTGGAGCATTATAACTGGAACTTGGCCTTCACTCAGATAAGTAAAATATGCAAAGAAAACAAACTCAGAGAATTCAACTACAAATTACTCCATAGAATAATAGTCACCAAGAAAGAGTTATATGCTTATGCAATTGAAACAGATAATAAGTGTGTTTATTGTAGCGAACCCGACTCCATTCTGCCTTCCTTTATCGAGTGTGAAGAGTCTAGGTCCTTCTTTGATAAAGTTATTTCCTGGTTTAATACAACCAGCAACTCGCAATATTCACCAACAATAGTCCAGAAACTTTTTGGAATGTTACATGATGGAAATGACAATAAACTCTCTAGATTTAACTATTGTCTACTCTTCGCCAAATATTTCTTATATTGCCAAAAACTGAGTTTGAAAAAATGTGATTTCAACGAATTTATTAAGAAACTGCACCTCAAACTTCGTTGCGAAAACTTACTTTAATCCTTAGTAAAAATAAGTTCTTCGTCCTCCATTCTACGTCCATTAGTACTAATTTGGAGTTCTAAATAGTGTAAATAGTGGAAATAATTAACTGAAGCTTCCGCAAGTAATGTAGCTTATTAATCCTTTGTTTCGCAAGTAATCAAGCTATGTGATTATAAGTTAAAGAAACCGAACTTCTAGAACCTGTTATAACAAACTATCGTTAAATGAACCGGAAATTATCTTGATACTGTAATGCATATGTAAAAAAGCATCTCTTTTGTAAATTGTCTTTCGTAAATATGTATTTTTTTTTCTTTTGTTGTAAATTAGTTGGTAATTGTTGTAATTAGTATATTGTAATAAAGTTGCATTAATAAAAAAATTAAAAAAAAAAAAATCCCACATGTGATGGACGTTGCAATTCATCGACACAGTTTGGACCCAAGCATTTCGTCGCCAGGCCCTCAGGGTTGTTCGGATTGTTGGATCCAGGTCATCGCTGGGATCCCTCTTGAGGATTGTTTCTTTTTTTGCGGCACTTTCTAGTGTCCTGGTAGTTGTAAAATCTGATCAACGAAAGTTCAGTTTCTCGTATAAAAATATGGAAATTGATCCTGCTGCTGAGAGTGCTGACAATGCTGTTATTGATGGTCATATCCCCGGAAAGAATGATATTGCTCCTGGAGCAAGTGTTGATGGCTTCCCTGATGCAAATAGCGTAGAAGTGAATGATGCTTTGCAAATGAATTCTCCGTCCCAACCAAGTAATTTAAATGCTGTTCCTGATCAAGTTTCTTCTAATGATGGTGGTACCGTTGTAAATGGTGATTTGTATGCTTCCAGAGCGGCAAGAACAGCTAGAAAACTGCGCTGTTTACCCTTGCGTTCTACATCAGCACGTTCTGTTTTTGAAGTCTTTCGCTGCTCCAATAGTAATCTTACCGATATTCAGTGCCTACAACGGGAAATGGACAGTGAAGTTGTCGTCACGTTCAAGACTTTGGCCGTTATAAAGAGATTTTTACGTCTAAATTCAATTACCATTGACAGTGAAAATAATGCAGTGCAAGACATTAATCGTCCTCTCACTTTCGTAACCATTTACGACGCTCTGTTCGAACTCAGCGACTTCACGATTATTAAGCGCCTCGCACCTTTCTGTGAAGTAATTCATTATCGTCGACGAAAATTCGATTTCCAACCCAATATCTACAACGGTTTACGGCATTATCGAGTCAGGATTATCAAGCTTATTCCTAGTTTTCTTCACTTTGGCAAATATCAAATATTTTGAAGTTTTGTGATATTGTCACTTGACCCTTACCGTTTATAACTCCAAAATGTTGTTGTTAAATGTGCGAAGGAATTTTAGCTCTGACCAGAAGGTCTTTAAGAGACTTGTCCTTCCTGTACGTGACAATTGGAGGTTAAGAATATATTTGACTGAGTCTATTGCTCTCAGTTATAAGGTGCCAGTGTTTCATAAGAATCTTTTTTAGGTTAGGCGTAGCTGGGTTGAAAGTCGTCATGAAAGGCAAAACATTTATGGATGTTTTTGTTTCACTTCGGTTAGAGTATTTTCGGTAAGTTCTCTAGGGTAACCTCGCTCGAGTAAACGAGCTAGAAATTCTAGCTTCCGGAACTCAAAAGTTTCTTTAACCGATTTTTTTTCTCAGGAAATGCAAAGTTTCTCCTTTAATAAAACCCTTCTTAACACTAAGAGGGTGACTTGAAGAGAAGTGCGTATATTGGAACGTTTCTGAAGGCTTGTAATGTGTTTGAACATCCAAAGTTTTGGCGGCAACTTAGATCGTCGTTTGGAGTGGCCATAGAGTTCTAATAAGAACTGTTTGTTTAGTTTTGCAAGACCGGTTTCGGAAACAGAGTGGGTTTCCTTCGTCAGTTGCTTTTTGTTACGGTGCTCAAGTGGCTGTGAGCAGTTGTGGCCAGGGCTCGCGAACGCGCACCTTTTATACCCTAAGTGAGACTGGTTATGGATGAACTGACCAATCAGAAGCTTGAAATTTCGATCCGTTACGCATGGTTACCGCGTCTTCTATTGTTCACGTAAAACAAAAGATAA
>OZ026600.1:13252134-13254634 GCA_964020085.1 Micromussa lordhowensis
TTCCAGAATTGGAGACAAAATCTTGTTTATACCTTATCACTCAACAGCAATTTCGCTCCTTTTCTCGCTGATGGCACCACCTGGGGAAAGAAGACTAAGACCCACCCCCTGCGCGGCATCACCGATGATGGAGAAACAGTACCTCTTTCCAAACGCCGTACGGCCTGGCAGAAAGTCAATTTCCTGGAGCTCATGCTTGGGCAAATAGCCAATTATTGTCCAGTAATGTCTCGGAATACCTTGGTGAAGATTTGGACCTCCATCCAGTCTCTTTGGAACGAGATAGGAGCACATTTTGGCTTCCAAATCACTGGAGCTAACTTTTTGGATTTCGCTAACTTGCATTTAGAAGCCGATGAACGCCCAGAGGACCTCTTCCAAAAACTTATGGCCACCTTACTCTGTGCCAGTAGCCTCTCCCACCATGGCGAAGCAACCAACGAAGACGAGAAACTCACTCCACCTTGGAGAATTTCATCGTCCTTACCTGGCTTAAATTGATACATCCTGATTTACGTAAGCTTGAGAAACACTGGTATGGAACAGAACTAAGGTCACGAACTCTCGCCTCAATAAAACCAGAAATATGTCAGGCCCTGACCTTCTTACTTGACAAAATACGCACAGCTGACGACGTTAAGATTATGCGTGCCGCTGTTGGTAACTATCGTAAACCTACTGGGAACAGAACTCCATACAAGACCAACACAAGACCCAACCGACCAACCAAGTCCTGCCCACTGTGCAAACAAGGTGGCCGTCATGATAATGCCCATTTCCTGAGTGAATGTAGTTTCCTCCCAGAACAGGACCGCAACTACACCGCCAAAGCCAGGGAAATCGCCGACATCTTTGATGATCCCTCTGAACCCGAGACCAGATCCTGTGTAGATGAATCGATGACTGACACAGACGACACTGGATCAAGCCCAACCAGCCATGTCTTCCGTATACACACTCGTCAGTCAACATACTTGGACATGTTCTATGCACACCACCCGGTTCGTGTAACCATCGACAGTAGCACCACAGGAAACATGATTCGTCACACCGTCGTCCAATGTCTTCACTGCCAGGTGACACCCAGTTCTCAATCCGTCCACCAAGCAGATGGCTCATCCCCCCTGCACGTTGTCAGTGAGACACGCTTCCATTTTACCCATAAAGGACATACCTTTACTTTTGAAGGCTTTGTCGTTGAAAATCTTGACGTAGACTTCCTTGCAGGAACCCCTTTAATGGAGTCTAACAATATCGCAGTACGTTCTGGCAAGCACCAAGTAATCCTTGGTGATGGAACTATCCACAACTATGGATCTCAGCAACTAGCAACGATCAACTCCACTGCACGCCGTGCGATTGTGGTGCGTTCCCCACCCACCTCTACGACGATCTGGCCTGGAGAGTTTCTAGAACTCGGACTACCAAGCAACGCACCCCATGACTCTGTGTACACAGTGGAACCACGGACTGAAGCCCCCAGCGTCAGAAAGCTAACAGCTCCCAACTGTGGCCACAGCCAACCTTGGTCTCCAGTGGTGCGGGAAAAATATGCATCCCCACTTAATTCCCGAACCACACTTCCTCAAACGGAACAAACACTTCTGTTAGGTTCATGCTGTCTACACACCGGAAGCTCACAGCATCAGCACACAGCTGCCAGTCTTGCCACCACCCAAGCCACCAGTACATTTGCAAAGCACAAAACACTCTGTCAATGTGACCCTCGACCCAAACAACTTACTATCTCAGGATGTCAGAGCTAAGTTTACGTCACTCTTGGATGAGTAGGACGACATCTTTGACCCCAACATCAAAGGCTACAATGGTGCAGAAGGCCCGTTCGAAGCCAGAGTAAACATGGGTCCTGTGGAACCTCTCCAACAAAAGGGCAGGCTACCCCAGTATGTCCACCACCAACTACTGGAACTCCAACAGAAGTTTGACGAGCTCGAAACACTGGGCGTCTTTAAACGCCCCAAAGACATCAACATCCCAGTTGAGTACTTAAATCCGTCTTTCCTCATCAAGAAACGCAGCGGAGGATACCGTTTAGTCACCGCATTCGCCGATGTTGGTTGCTACAGTAAGCCCCAGTAGTCCGGAAGATTAGCAACAAAAATAGCGAAATTGTTCAAATAAGTGATACAAGTGTGAAATTTTCGGAATAAGTGCCTTTTGGGTCGTGGATTTAAATGTCATGAAGTTTCCCTCTGGATCCTAATCATAAGTATATGTTTTGAGACTGTTTGTGATGGAGGTCAGCGGTTTGGTACAGCAGGCTCATGGCTAGTCTTGTTTACTGACCAAACGTAATGGCATTATGATCAAAATGCTCTACGATTATTGTTAAAATCATATTCAGTTTAATAAACACAAAACAGTCAAAATTTAGAACAGTTTAAGTGTTTTATTTGCCGACGAAAATCGCTGTTAGCAAGGAACGCCTGACTCATTGGTTCCTGGGTGCGAGCAAGGAACGCCTGACTGATTTTTCCCA
>OZ026600.1:13262134-13314634 GCA_964020085.1 Micromussa lordhowensis
CTACAGCCCTCACTCCACATTACGCCTTATTGCACAGTGGAAACACATTATCGCAACGGACTTGACTAGTGCATTCTACCAGATTCTTCTCTCACGCGACTCCATGAAATACTGCGGAGTTGCCACACCATTCTGAGGCGTACGAGTACATGCGCGGTCTGCCATGGGCATGCCAGGCTCGGACATGGCCGTCGAAGAACTCATGAGCAGAGTGCTCGGTGACCTATTGAAGGATGGAATCGTAACCAAAATCGCAGGCAACCTGTATTGAGGCAGCAACTCCCCCAGTGAACTCCTCTCAAACTGGAAGAAAGTACTTCAGGCCCTACACAAGTGTGATCTTCGCCTTTCCGCACCCAAAACGATCATCAACCCCTAGTCCACCACTAGGCTGGGTTTGGAACTCTGGCACTTTCAGTGCCAGCCAACACCGCATCGCTACTCTTGCGTCGTGCCCCCCACCCGACACTGTCACCCGAATGAGGTCATTCATTGGAGCTTTCAAGGTGCTCTTACACGTCATCCCAGGTTGCTCTACACTCCTTGCAAAACTGGACGAGACTGTCGCTGGCCATGAATCTAAGGAGACAATTCAGTGGACAGGCGACCTCCATGCCTCATTCAAAAAGGCCCAGACAGCCCTTTCTTCTACTCACACCATCTCAGGTGATCAGCTATGGATCGTAACTGACAGAGCGCTTCGCACACCCGGATTAGGTGCCACACTCTATGTCACCTGTAATGAGGGGCTCACAACTAACGTGGCTACCCTGTGAGGTGGAAGTTCTAGCAATTGCCGTGGCCACCAAACACATCAGCCCATACCTGATCCAGTCACATCACAAGGCTTGCATATTGACCGACAGCAAACCTTGCATACAAGCGTACGAAAAACCTTTGTAGAGGAGAGTTCTCAGCAAGCCCCCGCGGGTCCACCTTCCTGTCTACCTTGAGTCGTTACCAGGCTTCCGTAAGACCTGTATCTGGCTCCGGGATTTTACCTGCAGATTTCACCAGTCACAATGCAGCTCCTTGTGAGGATGAGGCCTGCCAAGTATGCACCTTCACGAGATTCTGTTATCAGACGCACTTCAATCCAAGATATAGTCAGTGGCAATGGGCATCTCCCATTCACCAGCCGTACTGCCTGGTTGGCCACAGAGTCCGAATGTCCTGATTTACGCAGCACACACGCGCATCTACAACAGGGAACAAGCCCTTTAAAAAACTCACCAACATGAAGGATGTTAAGAGTCGCTGTCCATAAATATGGAAAATAACTCGGCAAGGGTCGAAAATTTGATTTCGCTCATATTCTTATGGTAGTTAGGCTAAGGCATGACGAAAACTACAGGATAGTCTTTTTGGCAAAATAATATTTTATATGCAAATTACCAAATCCTGTTAAAATCTTCATTTGACGGGACATTTTATTAAACAACTTTGAGAGCCTCGCATGCAAAACCACATCATTCTTTCGTCTTTAAAACACTCAAATACGACCTCTGGCAACCGTCGCTGTCACCATAGCGCACCATGTTAACCATTTCGCCACCCTGATAGTCGGGGTGGATAGTTTTTGAAGTTTGGAGGTCCGACTGAGAGTGTGTGCATGTCAGACAAGTTAAAATGGACTAGATTCAAGCAAATTGTTAGTTCGATAGATGGGCATAGAGATTGGCAAGTTGCTACACTGCCAAGAGAATTGAAATCCGTTGTTTTTCAGCTGTCATGAGTTTATTACAAGTATTGCAGACAACGCATCCCACATGTGATGCACGTTGCACAGTTGCTGAGTTTGGACCCAAGCATTTCGTCGCCAGCTCCTCAGGTTTGTTTGGATTGTAGGATCCAGGTTAAAGCTGGAAACGTCTCTTTGCCAAGGAAGTGAGATAATCATTCTCAACTCTGTGTATCGTAAACACAGAGTAATTCCTTTATCAATGTGCTAGTACACAAAATAACTTTGGCTATAGACTGGTAGTGAGTACACGCTACAACGTTTTCCTCTTTTTAACTAATATATGTCTGATTTTATGAACACCGTGTTAAGACCATGTCATCCCAAGAGTGCCATCTGCTATCTCCATCTTAAAGGAAACTACTCTCCTGTATGGCTTTTGAGGCCAAAAAGACTACATCCATTGTCTTTTCATCCAATCAGGAATTGTACAATTTAATTAAGAGTGCTTCCAACGAAAAATTCGCGTTTTGTCAACACAAACCTGCACATATCAAAACCGCGGCGGAGAGCTGAACTATGGCTTTCCGTGAAGGCCTGCATCGTCCTACATGGACTGAACAAGAGCTTCCTACATCGAGAATGGATTGAACTTGAAGCAAACTAGGCCACAATTGCTGGTTTTCAGTCTCACTCCATTCAAAATAAAAATCAAAATTGTTCAATAGATTAAGTCCAGAATTTAATTAAGAGTGCTTCCAACAAAAAATTCGTGTCTTGTCAACATAAACCTGAACATATCAAAACCGCAGCGGAGAGCTGAACTTTTGCTTTCCGTGAAGGCTTGCATCATCCTAAATGGACTGAACAAGAGCTTCCTACATCGAGAATGGATTGAACTTCAAGCAAACTAGACCACAATTGCTGGTTTTCAGTATCACTCTATTCAAAATAAAAATCAAAACCGTTCACTAGATTAAGTCCAGAATCTGAGAAAAGAAAGAAGGTAAGTATGCAAAGATGCTTGACCATGATCACGTTGACCATGACACTTGACCGAAATGACACTTGACCATTATGACGATCTTTCCTGATCAACTTGAGACTGCCAGATTGGATCGGTTTTTCAACTGGTTTAAAGTGAGAAGAGCAGTGGCAGTTTTAAGTGTGTATTAAAGGAAAGAAGAACCCAGAAACCTACAGAAGCTCAAAGCAGTAAGTCAGTGCAGAATAGGGTCTCAAGTTATTGTGTAGACATGGAAGAGATTGGTCACGCTGTGATGGCAGTAATTTGCCGTCTTCAACTTTAGGGTTACGCATTTCAAAGAAGAAATCAAGACTCTGTCCACACTTCAAACGAACTGCGAATTTACTGGTAGAAGGAGAGTCAAGCAACACAACCTTAACCTTAAAACGTGTAGTAGTCTTTACTGCTTAGACCCATACTTGGATGCAAATGACGTCCTTTGTGTTGGTGGCCGACCACGTAGAGCCAATATGACCAAAGTTTCGAACTAGGGTCTGCCGTATTATGGTCGAAAAATAGAGTATTATGCTTTCGGGCATCACCCGTGAAACTGGGTATTATGCTCACAATTATGCTCGACTGGAGGTATTATGCTCAAATTATGCCGGATTAAAATGACACTTCCACCCCACCCCATCACCCCCCATAGGCCTGTGTCTATTAAAAAAAAACATTCCTAGTCTATTACTTTTGAAAGAATTGTTAGACAATACATTTGATGAGTAAGCGAGAGGTCGGAAATTGTGAGGCTTTGGATTGTAAAAGTTTAAGTTCAAGTTCAAGTTTCTAAAATATTCCCACTTTTATCAACTTTGTACATTGTGGAGTTGCTGGTAAAATTTGCATACACCTCTCACAGTTTTTACAAACGGAGGCATTATGCTTGATGCTCCAGATATAGTATTATGCTTAAAATTATCCTGGCATAATCCGGCAGACCCTATTTCCAACCATCCAGTCATCCTACCAAGAAGGTCGTACATCACAAATGTCCTTCTGCAACATCGTCACCAAGCAACCTAGGCATCAAGGTAGTGGATGGATCAAGGTCTCATTATCCACCAGCTGGATGATGAAAGCTTCCATACCCTGTTGAAGAAAGTCCAGGCAGTGGTGAATTCCACCAGATCCACTAGAACCGCTGACCCCAAATCACTTATTGACCATGAAGAGCAAAGAGCTAATGCCACCTCCAGGTATCTTTTTAGGAGAAGATCTCTACCTTTGCAGATAGAGAAGAGTTCAGCACCTAGCTAACGTATTTTGGGATACGTGGAGGAAGGAGTTCCTTCATACTCTTCAACTTCGCAAGAAGTGGATCAAACCCCAACGCAATATTGCAGTGAATGATGTTGTCATGGTAAAAGATGAAAACATTCCTAGAAATGCATGGAGGCTAGCAAGAGTTGAAGAAGCATTCTCAAGCCACGATGGCCTTGTAAGGAAGGTTAAACTTGCTATGGCAACTCGTACTCTTGACAAGCAAGGACAGTGAACTAATAAAGTGCAGTACCTTTAACTACCCGTTCACAAACTAGTTCTCATTCAGGATTTCCGCTATGAGGAGCCAAGCCAAGACAAGCATCGACTGAAGGAGCAGTATTGACCTAAGAAACACAGCTGACTAAGATTGTTTATTGTGGACATTGAACTGTCGTTTAGAAACCCAGAACTTGTTAATTTTGCCGTTTTATCTTAGGGATTTGTTTTTTGAAAGCTGTCAGAATATTTGACATTATAAGGACAGTGGATTCCCACTGCGGGAAACCACAGCCACTGTGATTCCCACTGTGGGAATCCCACAGTGGATTCCCACTGTGCTACTATATTTCTAGCATCAAAAATCTGGGAATTTATCCTCTTCGAATTAAAAAAAAACTTTCTTATAACCATTTCTATAAGAAATACAAAATGTACCTTTTAGTTACTCAATGTGTCTCTTAGTGTAGTTTGCCCATAGCCTGCTTGTTTTTATTAAGTAGTGTTAATTTATGTATTTTTTCCTTTTGTGATGTAACGTATGTATTATATACCTATTTGTACTTAACTTCCTAAATTTTGTAATGTACATGTTCATGCCAGTTAATTGTCTGTGGCACTGACGAACTTGAAAGCTTAAGCTACTTTGGTCACTGCGCACATTCTGCTTTTTACTACTTGTGTAATTTTGTTTGCTTATGTTTTTTCTTCTAATGTACTTTAATGAGGTAATACTGTTGTAAATACTGCAAATAATAATAAAATAAAACTGAAAAAACTAAACTAAACATGTGACTGTAGCCAGTCCAGTCTGCACTGAGTCTGTGCTTCCATTCTTTCAGTCCCTGTTATTGGTTTGTCAGGTCATCTCATGATTTAAGAGAAAAAGCAACTTAGTTTTGGAAAATGATGACGTCACAGGAAAACCAGCAATATGTTTTTGCAAGGAACAAGTATTTTCTGACAAATCGTAAACTTGCTTTTGATAACAAGTTTCAATCAAATAGAACTTGAATCTAGGCTTTCTTCACTTTACTTTTTTACAAGTAAAACTGGATGGACAACAGTCAAACCTCCCATATGCATTCACCTTGGTGCCAGAAAAGTTTCTGCTAGTGGGTGGGGCAAAATTTAGTGCTTGGGTTGGCCAAGAACATTGCCAACTGTCCGCTTACAAGAGGTGCCTTCCTCTTTCTGTTAGAAGAGTTTGACTGCATAAAATTTAAGGTGGCTCTGAACCCACACTACAGAATTTTTTTAAACTTTGCAAAAGTTGCATCTTATCATGCTCATCACCATTTGATAATAAATAATGGGGTTTTGAGTTTTAAGCACTTAAAGCTAAAATTAAAGGTGTGTTTAGCAGGTCATACTGTTGCTACAAAAATGATAACGTGTTCACCAATGAATAGGTTTCTTTTTTGATACCATGATTGTAGCATCAACTGATATAGAGTGGTTATAACGAACCATCAAAATCTAAGTCTTGGGAGGTGCTGTAAACTGTTGTCAGCCACCTTTAAGACTGTTTTACATTTGGGGAATTTCATGTTCTCCAATACACCAGTATCTAGGTCTTCCCTGTGCTTTTGCGCTTTTCCCTTCCAGTCTTGTTTTAAGAAAGGCCAATATAAATGCATATTCACTGTGTCTGCAATGTGTATGTCTTTACTGGTAAAAATACCAGACGAGAATGTTTCTTTGAATGGTACTCGATCAACCGCAAAGAGGTTTGACGTGTATTTGTGTGAATTACACCTCCAGGTGAGCAGAACTATCTTCTTCATGTCTTAATTAGTATTTTGTTGCAGTCCGACTTGACTCGAGTTGATCGGACCCAAACAAGCGATCCGAGTCGATCCAGTGCGACTTTTGTACCTGCCTCAATTTATTTCACTATTGCAGTTTGAAGATCTTCTTGGTAACAACCATTGTTGTCCTTGAGAATTCCCCCATGAAGTGTTGTCCCCCGCGAATTCAGCTGACTAAGGAGGTTGCACAACTTTCCGAACACCAAACAATAAGACGTAACCCCTCAAGAGCAGAAGCCATTCCTCTAGAACTCAGAGAGTCCGTTCTTTCAACCAAGGATTCCATGTCGAGGCCTCCAAAGACAGCAGACATTACTGAAGATGCTATTCAGATCCCCGATACATACATTACATTACTCTATTTACCCTCGGATTTTAGAGTAGCTTATGCAGCTAATATCTCCGAGCATTTAGCCATCAGACGAGAGATGACCACCACACCGGGAACTACGTCCCCTACTCTTTTCGAACAGTGTTTGGGTTCTTTTACGTCCCACAGAATTAATTATGAAGAGTTGTAAGACGGGGCCTACGGTTTATCGCCCTTATCCAAAAAGACTAGAAAGTCTAACCATTAGCAGATGTCATTACAAAGCACTTTCTCCTCAGTTATTTAAAGACCCTGAGTGTTGGTCCGGCCGGAGTTTGAACCCGCGACCTCCCACAGGCTAGTCCGGAACTCTACCTACTGAGCTAACCGGTCGGCGGTTAATATAAGAACATTTCGATAATTTAAAAACATTTCTTTCTATGCTGCTGACTGGAAACAAGGAGCCTCCAAAACATTGTTCTGAGGTGCAGCGTCTTGTTAACTCGTTTGGACAAGACTTGGTTTTCAGAGTGACCTGCGGACAAGTCAAGACCCCCAAGCATGTACTTCTGCCACATGCCGTCAAGACACTGACGAATAATGTAGAACTCATTCCAATCATTAATCAATGCGGCATGTCCTTCTCGAAGATTGAAGAAATCAATACTGGACACTGTCTTCAGAAGTTGGCTTCAATGCCAGAAAACTCAGTTCCACTTCCAGAGAGCATTAAGCTTTGTATTAGCACAATTTTAGCGTGTGATAATATCAATCACTTGGAGAAGATTCTGTCAGGTGAAGGAACGTTGCATCCTGTTAATGGAATCACTACACAGGTTCGACTTTTTGGCGCTGATCTCCCTTTCCATGGATGTGACTCCCATCCTGTCAAAGTCGAAGAAACAAAGTATTGATGTTGTGTTAGACAATGAACTTCCCGTCTACAATGCAGGGCAATGTTGCGGACCTCCATCGAGAGCATATGCATGTGGAGGTGACCTCTTCAGACTTCATTTTTGATCAAGCAGTTTACGCCAAAGCCTTGAAAATAATTGGAAAGAGGTTCCAGGATGCTGGTTTGAAAGACCAGTGTGTAGAGTCCCAAGTAATTGCAGAGGGTCCATTGTTGGGAGTGCTAGAAGGACGGAAATACAACCGTGCATGAGGCCCTGATGAGACAGGTGTGGTGTGGATTCCAAAGGCGGGTAGCAGAGAAGCATGAGAAGACGTTGTTACTAAATGAAATGTTCTCTGGTCTTCAGAGCTTGCGTGACAATGTTTGCAAAGCTGAGTTTTAGAAGAAACTTTGCGAGAACTCTTTCACTGGGTTGACGAGCTGTTTGAAAGATGCATGTAATTTCTTCGGTGTGAGAATGGTATGCTGTCTGAGTTCTCGGTCTCCTATCTGTACTTGGTAGATATTCTGCTAGCAATGATAAGATCCTCAAGAGAGGGTGACTGGGATCTTCACCTTTCATCCATCAGAAACCTCATACCGTGGTGCTTTGCCTATGACAACTTAAATTACGTGGAGTATTTCTTGTCTGTCGGAAATATATCACCTGGAAGATAAACATCCAGATGTTTTCCCATATTCTGGGAAGTCTGGTGGGTTTGCTGTTCAGTTAGAAGAGGACAATCCCTTCAGTACGATTCCTGTCGACCTAGCATGTGAAGAGATAGTGAACAAGGACACACAAACCCCTGGAGGCACCAAGGGCTTTAGCCTGAAGCCCAGAAGTTAATAAATACTATTTGGTTGCTGAATATAGAAGTATTGTTATGAGGCATTTAAAGGAGATGCTTCACTTGAGCAAATCAAGCTGTCATCACAATGATGTTGAAAAGACTAGAATTACAAGAGATGATGTTCATAACCAGTCCTAACTGACAACACTGGAGGGCTGGGTGAACCCTTTTCAGGGCGACACGCAAGACCTTATCTGCTTGTCCACAGATAAGATGGCTTTTGAGGATGTTGCTAGTGATCCCCTACAAGCCCATCCTCTCGGGCTGCTACCTTCGTCCCCTCATTGAAATCCCCATTAGTCAAAGAGTTACAAAATGATGCTCTGGCAGCCGAAAGTCTTCTACCTCGGTTGCTTTCCGTTATCGATGGCGTGGCAATAATTCAAAGGCTTAAAGAGGATAAAAAACATGTAAAGAAATTACAGAGATGGATGATTCCTGGTTGTGAAACTGTAAGTGCCTTTTCCGGTAAAGGCAAAATGTCTGGAAGGGGCAAATGAGATTCAGAGAGCTCTTCAAACTGGTGGGTACAGATTGGGCTGTGTCAGATCAGCTTTTTTCCCCGTCTTCAAGAGTTCGCCTGTTTCATGTACAGATCAAATCCGGGAACGAAAGATGTCAATGACTTGCGGTACCATCTCTTCTACACCAAGAAATGAGACCTTGACTCTAACCAGTTGCCAACATGTGTTGAGTTTGAACAACATTCCTTTTTCTCCCTATTTTCTTATCGTTTCACTTCAGTCATTGAACTTCTACTGGGCTTGCTTCCAGTTCAAGAATTGCCGAGAAAGCATCATCGAGATGGGCAATTCTTGCCACGGAGTAGCCAACTGTAGTGGAGGGAAATTGTTCTCCGAGTTTTCTGAGCATTCAGAACATACTCACAAATATCATGCATATATGCACTCAATTGCCAATATTATTTCAAGCAGTTACTAATCTGTTATACAGGAAACCGCTCGTACGTTATCCCCCTGTGAGTTCTGATATGGCCATAGCTGAAAAGTTCAAGTCATTCAGTCAAGATATGACGTATACACGATAGTTTACCTGTTCACAGTACTGGATTTTCCAATGACCTCTACTTGGATAACTCTGCAACTCAATGCTGGCCCTGTGAATTTGCGACTTTTCAACATGTTTCTACTGACCTCATAGCTAACTTTGTTAAATCCTCCAGAGTTAAAACTTGTGCTCTTGATCCACTGCCAGCTTCTGTGCTAACTAAATGTCTGCCAAGGTAACTAAATGTCTGCCAAGGTTGCTGCCAGTTTTAACTGATATAAATCGTTCCTTAGGATGAGGCTTTTATACCAAACTTGCTCAAAACTGCCTAGGTTATTCCATTGTTAAAGAAGGCTAATTTAAGTACTGACAGTTTGGTATCAAAGGCAAAGTTCTTGCTTGGTGCAATTCTTAGCTCACAAACCGAAGTCAACTCGTTTAGCATAAACGGATCAAATTCCTCTGTCTAATCTGATGGTTGGAGCTCCCCAGTGATCCGTTCTAAGTCCAATTTTGTATCTATTGTATACTTCTCCTCTCGGCAACATTATAAGAAGACATGATATGAACTTCAATTTCTATGTGGATGATTGTCAGGTTTATTTTTCGTTTGACTCTTTGCCATTTGTTACTATTACGAGAATTGAAGCCTGCCTACAAGATATTGCAACTTGGATGTCCTTAAACAAACTTAAACTTAATAGTGATAAGACTGAGCTTTTGGTCATCGGATCGTGAAATCTGTCTGCTTCTCAGCTTCCTTTTTTTTACAGCGATCGGCCGGGAACATAGGTGTAATCTTCAGCAATAAGTTAAATATGGAACGTCAAGTTTCTGCTATTTGTAAATCTGCTTTTTTCACATCCGGAGTATTTCTTGGATTACAAAGATTTTGTCAGTTAATAGTGCTAAGGCGTTAGTACACGCCTTCGTTACATGCAGATTAGACAACTTTAATTCTCTGCTATATGGTCTTTTGAAACATTTTGTTCATAGACTGCAATTAGCCCAGAATTGTGCGGCACGCCTGATCTTATGTGGTCGTAAGCATGATCACTTACTCCTTTATTGAAGGAACTGCACTGGCTCCCCATGGAGCAAAAGATTATTTTTACTATTATACACTGAACTCTCTAACCCTTTTCGAAATCAGCGGCTGTCACATCATAACGGCAAATTATACAATAATCATGTCAAGGTCACGGGTAATCATGTCAAGATCACCGGTTATCATGTCATGTATGACCGCAGTGCATGATTTCCAAGGGTAATCATGTCAACTTTGCGCGATTCGTGTTCCTTGCCGTCAGTGAAGAAGTAGAAACATGACTTCCAAATTTTTGCGTCCGTTCAATGTATAACAAAACAATTATTAGATTCGGTTTTTGTGATATCCAGAATAATCAAGGTCTCCGTAAGGGTTATCAGCCTCAGCCTTTGGCTTTGGCCTGCACCTCATCCAATAATTGTTTAAAATCTTATTGTTGACTTTTAAAGCTTTAAATAATTTATGTCCTACATGTAGTTACATCAGTGATTTGTTAAAAACTTATAAGTCTTATAAGTCTTACGATCATCGACTAAGAACTTGTTAGTGAGTTAAAATCTTACGAGAGATCATAAAATGTAGTTTAGATCTAATGCTTTTAAGTATAATCTTAAAACTTGTCTTTTTAAGTGTTATTTTAATGAATGACTATGTTTAATTATTATTTTTAACTTTTCACCTTGATTGTAAAGCCCCTTAGAGCTTTTGGATAGGGCGCTATAAAAATTGTCATTTATTATTTATTATTACTATCAATTGACTATATCACTCTGATCTGGGCTTCATTTGAAAGATCTTTTCCTGCTGCAGAACTTGAGCATAAGTGATGCCAATTTTGGTGAAAGGTGATGACATCAGAAGTGGAGGAAAGGCCAATGTTCGTTACGGCCAGTTACGGCCGGCAAAGGCGTCAATGGGTTAATGTAGTTTCATTTTCACCCCACTTCCTTAGAATTGAAACCAGGATAGCCGCAACTGGTATTTATTTTGCCTGCTAATCCAGTAGAGATTACAAGAGATTATGTGTTATTTCATTTTTGCAAGAGTATATGAGAAGAACAGAATCAGTTTCGAATTCTGGACATATTAGCCTTTTCCTTATAGTCACAGTAAATCACATCATCTTGTTTGTAAAAGAACATCAAAGCAGTGATGATGTAATCAGGTATAGATCTACACTTTGTATTTTATGCCACACAATCCCAGGGGAGCTTCTACTTCTGCTTCACTTAGGAAAGGCACACTTGTAGGAACTATAATGGCTGAAACAGGATGGTCAGCAAAGGGTACATTTTTTACTACTCAAAGAAGACAGCAAATGGAGAGTGTTACTCTTATGAGTTACTGTTGTTAATTTGTGATAAATTATTCAAGTTGTTATTGGGTTACAATAAACCAGTTTGGTTATAAAATTGATATCCAGCACTTGCTGTTGTTTTTGAGGCCCATGTTCTTTAAAGTCTCACAAGATCCGGAATATACAAATGAGCAAAGTTTGATTGCATATATCAAACACGAAAGACCATGTCCGACCACATTTCCAAACAACGAGAAGAGAGAGAAGTAAGATGTATAGTATATTTGACGACCTTTGAGGTGCTTGGAAATGCGGTCGATCACTGCCTTGAGTGTCTAATATATATCTTCTGAATTGAAATTAAAACTAAGGAGAAAACGGAGAACTAAAATCGTAAAACTCTATGCTAATTAAGATCAGATGTCTAAACACCGTCATGGTCATGATTTCCTTTGTTTGAACTTGATGAATTATTGAAGAGTCTGAGAAATCACAATAGTACAAGTAGATTTTATTAATGGTAATGTTTTAGGATATTCAGAAATGTAAGTTTGTTACAACTACAAAAGTGTGACATAGCGAGCAGGTGAGCAAATACAGTGAAAAATAACTAAACTTAACATTTGTTTTAGAGTACAATACTCAGTGAACAAGCATGACAAATTTTCCTTAATTACTAAATGATAAACAGTGGTCGCCGCAGTTGTGCACATACAGATTCAATAAATAAAATAAATTTATTTTCACAGTTTTCACCTAATTTTAACAAGGAAAGGACCAAACTTATACAACTTAGTCCTCCTAACAAAACTATTACACACATTTTGCGGCATTTAAAACTGGCTAAACACAGTTTATGGATGCTCTCTTGCCTATGCAATCCAGTGTGTGTACCAAAAAAACAAACTCGATTCTTCGTAAATGACATCACTTTGTGATTTTAAACACGCCCTATCTAATAATGACTATTTTACAAGATATAAGACCTGCATAGTTCTTTCAAATGATTTTGTAACTTTGGGTGAAATAAACTTCCTCCCATATCAGGTAACTTTTTCACAGCATGTAATATAGCCATAATTCGACTCTGCAGAGGAGAAATATTCCCCTCAAGCTTTTCTGTTAACATGGTAATTACAGAAATTGCAACAAATGATCTGTAAAAATGACTAAACAAATTGTTGTTAACATTGTAGTCAATCAACAAAAGACTTTCGAGGAAACCAATACACTCTTCTAACTGCTTAATCAGTAATTCAATAATTTCTGTCCGGTTTCGTTGAAGCCTTGATAGAACATATCCATTATTCATTTCTATCCCTGTTTTAACAGTTTTCCAGGCGACATCTATCACAATTAAGTCTTCATTGTAAATATTTAGAGGCCCTTTCTCAAAAAGACGATCCACATCAGAAATGGCATCTTCCTGACCAGGATCACAGCTACAGAACATGACATCCCATATCCACTTCAACATCCACAATATGCATTGGACAGGTTCTTGTTCAATATATAGGAACCAGACACAAAACATGGCACTCTCTAGGGTCAGAGGAGGGACGACAGCAAAGTTTCCAAACGTCAAGGCAGAAACTACAATAATCAGATAAAATACCTTTTAGAATCAAGCATTGACAACGTTTTAGGATATTTTCTCCTTTTTAGACCATTTGAACTGTATTACTCATTTACACTTTCAGTGGAATCCTGTTAATAGCAGCACAAACTAGCTGTTCCATTGCCCCCCACCAATTTCCTAAAAAATAGCTTTAGCTATAATGGTGCAGTTATCTGGAACACCTTGTCCCCTGAATTGCGGCAAGCAAAATCACTTAAATCTTTTCGAAATGGTTGTCGCGATTTCTTCGTCTGAATCGACAAAACGCACACGGCATCTATGTAAAGCAGAATTTCTTTAGTTTATCTTTCTTTTACTAATTAAATTTTTAGACCATGTTTATATAGATTAAAGTAGATTGTAATTTTTAATATTATTATTTTATCTGATAGATTTACCGTGTTTAAATAAAAAATAAAGTTCAAGTTCAAGTTGCACTTCAGCATGCCAAGCCCACAAGTGAAGTACAATGGGTAAAAAAGATTGGTAACCTATCAAGCCTGTGGTTACGATGTCACCGTACGAGTGAGCAAGCGTCCATCCGTAAGACTCTGGAGGAGGGGGAGGGGAAAAGGAGTCTCAAGGCAACACTTATGATGGAGCACAAGAATGCCATTTTCTCTTGACGGGATTTAAGAAAAGAAAACTCATTTCTATTGTTATGTCAACAAACGATAGCAGATATGAAGACTTAGATGATCATCACAGTTATATACACAAGTCAAGCAGCTGTGAAATTGAAGCCTGAACAGGATTCAAACCTATGACCTCTGCGATACCGGTGCAGTGCTCTACCAACTGATCTATCAAGCCAAGTAAGAGCTGGTCACATTGTTAGTTCGTAATATACCCGTAGATTGTGAAGAATGCAAGATCATATATTTTAACTGCCAAACCCGATCCCATTAAGGTCTGAATTTTTTTCAGGCTTTAATTTTACCGCCACTTGAGTTGTGTATATAACTGCGATGATCATCTAAGTCTTCATATCTTTCCCTGCAATTCAAATATATGATCTTTCATTATTCATTTGAGAACGATAGCAGAGTTCATATATAACGTTTTCAAGACAGGGTTTAACTGGGGCAGAACATCAAAGATAATTTGTTTTTATTAACTGAATTGATAATGTGAATTGGCCACCGTAAAGAGATTCGAAAGCTGACGTTTCGAACCCTAGCCCTTCATCGAAGCGAGTCAAGGAATTGTGGGTCATGTGTGTTTTTTTATACAGAAAGATGGAGCTACGCTATTGCTTGGTGTATGGTCACGTGAAAAAGAAACTTTGATATCCAGAAATGCTAAAGAAGTATCAGAAATTTCCCAGGTATATTAAAGAGCCAGATGAAATGAATTGACAGCAGTTAGAAATTGATAGACTTCTTCTCTGGTAGAAGTAGTAGCGCCGATACAGTCTTCAATGTAGCGATGGTATAGTTCTGGTTTGGGGCCGTTGTATTGAAAAATTGGTGTTCAATGTAGCCTAAGAAGAGATTGGCGCAGCTGGGTCCCAGTTTGGTACCCATGGCCACGCCATTGATTTCTTTATAATAATTGTCCGCGAATGAAAAACAGTTGCGTATGGTGGGTGATTACTGTCATAATTCAATTCTTGATTTTCTGACATGTTATTACATTTTGCATTGTTTTTGTCTGCTTGAATTTGATGTTGGTTGTATCAATCTAACAGAATTCAGAAACTTTCCTTCAATCAAATTTTCGGAAAACCTAAACTTTCTGTTGATTTGAATTTTGGGTACTGTCAGGTTTCTGGGAGCTTTTGAGTTTCCGACTAGTTATTAATAATACCTTACATCTTAGATTCGTTTCTGGTGTATTTTTTGCCAGTAGTTCTAATTTTTGGACACATTCAGTTTTCTGCTACAACATTTTCTCGAGTTGGCCTGGTGACTATGAGACATGATACACCAGATCGAGGTAATACATTTCCCGCCACAGAGAGTTTCCTGTGGTAGTTCAAATATGCATACCCTAAGCTGAAAGCTGGCGGTGGATTTGAAGTAGTGAGGAGTGTAATTGGTAGCAATCTAGCCTTTGTATCGCCACCAGCAACAGGATACTCTGTTCCTTACCTGAGAGATAAAGCGGGTCTTGGACACGCCCTGGCCTATCTAAAACCATTGCAAGTGGCGTTAGATGTTTCCCCAGTTTTAACTAATAGGGTAGGTGTGAATGGCATTTAAAAAAAATTGTAGTGGTCAATCATAGCTACAATCTCTCAAAGGATATTTTATTGATTCACTTCTGAAAAAATATAGGAAACTGTTGGAATCCAAATAATAACACTGGCACTGTATACAGTTATTTGTAGGCTTCTACAGCACAAGCAAATTCAAGCGTCCCTCAAGTGAACTGTAAAATATGTGGGTTGCAGCTCAATGGGTGTAAATGCCAGTTTCACTTGTTGGTTATCCTGTGTAATTGGACCAGTTTATCCGAGAGTTTAGGACACATGATTTGATCGAGGTTCATTCCAGTTTAGGTCAAACCTCGGCGCTACACGTTTTTCGTTGACTATGTTGTTATTTCCCTTGTGTATGGTCAAAGGAACACTAACCGGACTGTCATTTTGTTAAGGAACTTACGGAGACTCAAAAGGATTGAACATTACGAACACTCGCCAATCAAGGTTACGGTAACACAAATTTTCATATTGTAAACAGGACAGTGTCGAGCACTTCCCTTGATGTAAACGAATAAACTATGGACTTTACGGCTGTTACAATGTGACTTAAGTCAGGTCCCATCAGCAATCATATAGCAGAGAGGAAGTCAATGCTGAAGTAGATGCCACTACAGCACAAAGAACTACCTTTAAAATTTCAGATTCTCCTGGGGTAATCTATTTCTTTCTTAGGGACTAAAAATAAATTTCATGTTCGTGCTGGTTGTAGGGGGGGGGGTAGTTGTGCAAATGTTCATGTACTGTTTTTACCTCGCCTTTTTAATTCATGAAGTTATTAGACAATAATTTATTGTGCACTATCTGACACTAGCATATATGACGAATACTGTTTATATGACTCTCGTCGCATGCTAAGATCTTCAACCAACAGGCTGCTTGATGAGCCTAGAGCGAATCTTAAAACATATGGTGAAAGGGCTTTTTCCATGGCGGCACCAAGGCTCTCCAAGGCTCTGGAATAAACTACCATTCCAGATCAGGCTTTCATCATCTGAAACAGTTTTTAAGACTAATCTTAAGACTCATCTTTTTAAGCGTGCATTTGATTTGTAGTTTTTAATTGTAGTTTTTTACCTTTTATATGTAATTTCATTGTATTCTATAGCCTATTAAGTTTCAGGATTTTTAATTTTTAGAGCATTGTAAAGCGCCATGGACCATTAATGGAAGATGGCGCTATATAAATCTATATTTATTTATTTATTTATTTATATATATATTATCAGGGGCCTGGAAACTAATTTTTTCACCCCAGACTGGAAACTAAGCGATACTACAACGTACCCCTTTTCTTAAGGAAAAAACAAAACTGATTACAGCAATTGCTGCTCAGATATTCAAGAAAATGTTCAAAATGAGCCTTGATTCTTCTATTGGATCTACGAAGTGGCAGCACAGGAGAAGGATCTGCAATTGAGCTTGGAGATACAGACTCGGGTGGCTTAGCATAAGGACGGCCAGCACTTTCAGGGGATAAGGGGGCACTGTTGGCACTGCGCTTTTCGTGATCCGCT
Source organism: Micromussa lordhowensis (assembly GCA_964020085.1). Classification (NCBI taxonomy): domain Eukaryota; kingdom Metazoa; phylum Cnidaria; class Anthozoa; order Scleractinia; family Lobophylliidae; genus Micromussa; species Micromussa lordhowensis. The sequence goes on from OZ026600.1 coordinate 13,278,883, forward strand.
GCATACAATGGATTCGGCAACTGGAACATTATCAGGGACTTTGTCACTGAAAGGACTCTCCAGTAGCATGAAGATGACGACGGTTTCTCTGAAGTGCTCCACCTTTCTCAGTGGCTACCACATGTTGGACAATGCCTGGGGTCCACATACCACTAGCTAGGTTGAAGACATGAATGCAATCTTCTGGGAACAGCCAACAAAGTGGCTGCTGGGCTGTCTTATCATATTGCACCTTCTGTTTATCTTGTCTGAGTTGGAGTTTAATATTGATGTCTCCATCTTCAGTGAATGATGGCTTTGACACAGCTGGTAGATTTGTCTGATATAATTGGCCATTCAGAAGCTCTGAAGGTGAAGGTAAATCATGACTGAGTGGGGTGCTATGGAGACAAAGCATAGCTAAATGAGGATCCTGGCTAGATTCCTTACACTTGTGTAAAAGATCTTTCATGGTTTGCACTGTCCTCTCACTAAAACCATTGAATTGCGGATACAGGGAACTGCATGTGACACGGGTAAACCCATAGTTACAACTGAACTCCTCAAAAGCAGCAGATGTGTGGTGTGAGCCATTGTCTGTTACCAGTTTACTTGGGATCCCATTTTCCTCGAAGACAGACTTCAGGTGTGCGATGACTGCAGGTGATTGGATGCTAGTCAGCTTTTTTACAACAGGAAACCACGATTAACAAGTAGTTGGTTTTGTTCAAGAAGAATATGTCAGAGCTCAAGGTATGCCATGGCTTCTGCAGCACATCATGAAGACTGCAAAGGTTCCTTGACATTCAACTTCTGGTGACGCTGGCATGGGGGCAGCTCTTAATCAGCTCTTCGATATCATGGTTGATGTTCGCCCAGAATACTGACCCCTTTGCCCTGAGCTTGCATTTCGCAGCACCCTGATGGGCATAGTGTAGCTCTTTCAGAGCATCAGGTTGAAGAGACCCAGGGATGACAATACAAGCGCCCTTCAGTATCAGGCCATCTTCTACAGTAAGCTCATCATGATGGTTCCAGTAAGCATGAAGATAGGCAGAGCAATCAGATCTCTTTTCAGGCCATCCATGCATAATGACTTCGCACAGGGCCGATTAGGTTATATCCTTATCAGTTTCTTCTCTTATGTGGGACACTCTTGTTGGGCTTGAATTAAGATGAGGATAGACCTCCTGTACAGATACGTCACGCCCTTGTACAGCTTCATCACAACATGAGCTGATTCTTGAATAAGCATTAGCGGCAGGTATGTCCTTTCAAGAGACATATTTGTAGTCGTACTTCTATATGTGCAGCATCATCCTAGTGATGCAGGGTGGTGCACTTGACAAGTGCTTTTTGAAGATAGTTTCTGTCGGCTTGTGGTCAGATTCCACGACAATGGGCCGGCCATAGGCATTATAATGGAACTTCACCAAACCAAACAGGACTCCTACAGGCCATTGGCTTGTAGGAGAACGGCACCTAAACCCCTCTGTGAGGCATCCACCTGAATGGTTACAGGCTGGGTACTGTCAAAGTACTGTAATGAGGTAGGGGCCACAATTGCTTTCTTGATGCGGTCTACGGCAAATGGATGCTCAGGACTCCAGACAAATTCACTTGTCTTCTTGGTGAGACCCCAAGGGCTAGCTGTTATGGATGCCAAGTTAGGAATGAATCGACTCAGGGACTGGACCATCCCAAGGAATGTTTGCAGATCTGCAAGGATGGTCCAGGGGTCCATAGACAGTATGGAGTAGATCTTCCATGGATCAGGCTGGAAACCTTTGACACCTATGAAATGGCCAAAGAAGGGAATTTGAGTGCAGCTGAGTCTACATTTGTCCAGGTTGAGGTGAAGACCAGTCTCACGAGCACACCAAAGAACAGCACAAAGGTTTTCATCACAACCGCTAAAATCATTGTTGTAGCCATACACAAAAATGTCATCTGCAATTCCAGTAACACATGGTAAGTCACCAAAGGTTTCGTCCACTTTCATTTGGAAAATGTCCTGGGCACAAACTAGGCCAAATGTAAAATCTGTATACGACCCAAGGGGACCATCAGGCCGGCGATTATCCCGGTTTCTGTAGCATGAAGCAACTAGGAGTAGTTCTACCCTTTTGCAGGTTTAGGATGCTTCTGAAGGCCAACCTTTGTCTTCCCTTTTTGTCAGGCTTTGATGAATGGCAGACTTTTCTCTAGTGATTCTCTTTTCTGCATGTACGCCTTACTGAACCATATGCAGGACAAAAAGATCGCTCAGAAATATCATACTTGTTGCCACAACGTCCATCCCCACAAACGAATGGTTGAGCTGCAGGGCTTCATAGGAAGATCATAATTTAGCAAGTCAACATCAGTTGAAGTACCAGGTGAAATTTCTTTGATTTGGTTAATTGTTACCTCTTCAGTCCGGGCAATATCCACAGTGTGAGAGCAGCATCCTTGTCTAGAAGCTTGGTTTGTGTATGCTTGGAATTAGATCAGAAGATGAGAGCATCTATGACATGCTCATCTGGGCTTGTAAAACGACATTCTTCTACAAGAATTCAAATTTTCTTCACAAATGAATCCACTGTCTCATCAGGGTCCTGCTTCAGGGCCCTGAGCTTGTACCTCGAGAGCCGAAAGTTGCTATTTGGAGACAAGTAATTCTCAAAGCCCGTCCAGTAGGTATCGAGGTTCTGCTTCTCTCTGGCAGTTAAAGCCCATGCGGAAACTAATTTAATGTCATCAATACGTGACCAGATAGGATAGCTTATTTGTTCTTCCTCCGTTTTGTCTTTTGGCGAGCCAGAGAAGTTAAGTTCGCATAGAGCTTTTAACTACTTGAATGCTTGTGGGCCAAAAATAATACCATATGTACGCTGATGAGACCCAGATGTATCTGTGTTTTTTTTTAATCTACTTCATTGGAACATAGAGATCAGCCGGTTGAAACTATTCAATCATGTGTGAACGATATTGGTAAATGGATGACAGCCAACAAATTGAAACTGAATAAGGACAAGACTGGACTTATTGTTATTTCTTCAGAACATCTCCCTAGGCCGCAGCTGGATACTTTGACATTTGGATCTGAAAGTGTCTTCAGTACTAATGATGCACGTAATGTTGGGGTCACCATGGACGATAAGATTAACTTTGAGAAACAGATGGCATCCATCTGTAAGTCTTCCTTTTATCATATAAGGAACATTGCTCGTATTAGAGGATTCCTCTCTGTGGAAAGCACAAGGCCCTTGTCCATACATTTGTTACATGCAGGTTGGATAACTGCAACTCGCTTCTCTATGGCTTGCCGAAGAATCAGATTGAAAAGCTTCAACCTGTCCAGAACGGTGCTGCTCGTCTAGTGGTAAATGCAAGACGATATGATTACATAACACCAGCACTCAGAGATCTTCATTGGTTACCAGCGGAACAGCGAATTGTTTTTAAAATTTTACTTTTAAAGCTCTAAACGGTTTAGCTCCTTCTTATCTGAGTGACTTGGTTAAGTTTTTTGTCCCTGAACGTGATCTCATTTCATCTTCTCAGAAACTGTAAGCAGTACCTTTTTCTAAGACGAAATCATATCATTGTCCATTTGCGCACCAAAGCCGTAGAATGGCCTGCTATTACATTTAAGTAACGGTGCCTCTTTTAATGTTTTTAAAAGTAACTTGAAGACGTTTTTATTTAAGTATACGTTTTGCTTATGGTACGTTTTTAATTTATTTAGTAACAATTGTGAATTGTTAATTTAATTGTTACCTTAATTAAGGTCTGTAAAGCGCCTTAGAACATTTGGATTTCGGTGCTATATAAACTGTATTTATTATTATTATTATTATTATCATTATTATTATTAATCTATGGTTGGGATCGGTAAACCTGCGAGATCCGCCATCTTGGTTCTAACAACTGTAAAACAGGATTAATTACCAGCCTGGTTCGCTGAAAATATGGTAGCGGCGAGCACTTCAGCAGTTCTCAACCACTTCTGACACCATGTTGTAGTTCTCAAGGGAAATAAGAGGAGTATGATGCAGGAGAATCACACGATTTAATCACATGCAAGGCCGATGCAAAAAGTCACAAGTTACATGATGAACACTGCTTATATATATACCAGGGGCCTGGAAAATAACTTTTTACCCCAGACTGGAAACTAAGCGATACTAGGACAATTTCCTTGTTTTGCTAGTTCAATTCATTGGTTTGGTGAAATGCTTGGGTGAAATTCTAGGTTATTAGTTAAAGACTGGTAAAGCTACTGCCAATAAAATGACTTCAAATCTAAGCTTATGCTTTAGCGTAAATAATTATTAAACTTTAACACTGCAGGTCTTTGAACTTTTGGACGTTTTCAGGCTTCTAAACACATTTCTTGGCATTACCTTGAATGACAATCAAGCTCAAACGAATTTCTTTATCGTTTCTTTTATAATTTCGGTCATCCTTAATTGGACCGGTTTTGCTGTTTGATACTCAGATGTGTAAACTACAAGCAAATGACAAGGAGACTTCCTGTCTAAGAGGTTTAAAAATGACTACAAGCTGTCTAGTATTTGTGACAAGTGATGCATGTTGTATAGAGAAAGGTAGATGAAAAACCTGTTTGGAACCCTCTTGATGGTTTATAATTCTTAATTGCTGGCGGGTTTTGACAAACACTGACCCCTCAGTGGACACCTGGACCATCACATTATGGCATATTAGTAGACCGGTCAGATGCTGGTAGCACATTGCGTATTGTTAACCATACTTTTTTCTGAAATAGTCTGAAATCACCGTGGTCTCATAACCCCTCCTCCATGCCCACAGGGGACTCAAACGAAGAGTGTATAGCCTGCACCCGTATGTTGATAGAGAGTGAATATTTAAATAAGTGCAATTTAAATAGAGAAAATAAATCAATATTTGAGTACAAAAAATATAATTCAGTAAAAGAGCTGATCAAGTGATGGTAGAGTATTGGTCAAGTGTTGGTAAAGTCTCAGCTGACTGTTTGTGGTTTGTCAACCAAGTATCGGTTGATGTGTGTCAGTCGAGAGGCAGCCAATATTGATGGACATGTCAAGCAAGTGCCAGTCAACATTATGACTGAGTATCTGCTGACATATTTACTGAAACTTGTTCATCATGATAAGCAACAGAATCACCCAAATGCTCAGCTCACAGACGCCTTACATGTATGTACACAAGACACACACCAGGACATAAAATCGAATCAGTATGATACATCAGAACATAAAGTTCCAACTTGGTGTTGGATTGATTTGTTTCCTCTCCAGTCTCTGTTAGATCAAAAATAAATCATGCTGAGAATAAACATGTCCATCACAATTCACGAAATGTAATCCCTGATGTGAACGTTTTTGATGGTAAATTATGTTTTATTCAATCTAATGTGAATGTGGTAAAAGATAATAAGTTCTGTTTACTCACCTAGTGTGGAATTGTGGATACCTTTCAGCAAAGTTGAAAATGCTTCAACCATCTGTTCTCTAACCAAAGGTTCTTCATCTTGAAGGAGCTTTATTACCACAGACCACAAAAGAAGTTGTACAGCATCTTAAAAAAAGAGCAAAGTCTTAAAAATGACAGTCTGCTATTTCTCTGTATGATTTTGTAGTTTGATTTAGAGCTCTCTCAGCTAACCCCAGCAGGTGCTTTCTTTCTAAAAGTACAGCACAGTATGCAAAGTACAAATTATACACAAGAACAGTGAAAACTATTAATGCGAGGTTTATTTGTCAAATGCAGTGAAATGTCCCAGTAGGACTTGATTTTTCACCATCAATACATGAATCTTCAGGCAAACAAAATGAAGTTAGCGGTGGAATATTCATCCCACATGTCACTGGAAACACCCATGAGCTTTCATTGATGAGAAAACACTTACAGGCTGATCGCGTGTTATCTGGAAGGGTTTCTGAAGTAATAGATTGACTTGCCCCATCTTCTAGTGCATTCAACAGGAGGAGTACTCGAGGTAAGACCAATAAATTTTGCTTTTGGTTTTGATTTTCGTGTTAAATGCTTTTGTAATTTTTTTCACTTCGTTTTTTTTTTCCACTCAGATTTTGCATGTTATTTTACGTCAATAAATTTTCTTTTCTGTTTTACTTTATTTTCTATATTAAAATTTTCTCTTTTCGATTACGTTGAAATAAAAATAATTAAAAAATTATAAAGAGCCTTAATAATTTTCCGTTTTTATTTTATTTTGTTTTATTTTTTAAGGTTACTGATAAAATCAGCTAGTATTTCTTGATGTTTTGTGATATTTCACGTTATTTTCTTATGAGAATAATGGGCCACCATACTTTATATTATCTGTAGAAATACTTGCTGAAGCCATACGTAACAAAACCTCCTGAGTGTGTGGAAACCAAGAGTAACTGTAACTATTTTATTCACCATGACTCTACATTGGCGACAAGGATGATCGAAAGATTGTGGCAAGAATTGTTGAAGTTTTTCGCAGTGATGTAAGGAGGCCAGACAGATGGAGCAAGGGGTGGGTCGAGTAGTTCAGGAAGAACTTGAATTCGGTCGCTTTAGATGTTGATTGTTTGGAACCATTTAATCCAAATGGAGAGCCACACAGTTTAACCAAGCAGTAGATGGGGTGGAAAAGAGCATTTAATCTGTATATGACAGGAAAAGGAGTTCTGGAAGATGTACAGAAAAGAGCTCTGTTTTTACATGTTGCGAGAATGGCCATTCAGGAAATTTATTTTACACTTGCTGCTGAAACTGAAAGCACTAATTTCCCGGCAACAGTTAAGGTTCTTGATGATTATTTTGTTCCAAAGACAAACATTTCTTTTGAGAGACATTTGTTTGGTCAAAATGTACAGGAAAGTGGAGAAACCGTTTGTAGGCTTTGTCAACAAGCAATAAATTGCAAGTTTGGTGAAAGCGAGAATGAGTATATCCATGATCAAGTTATTGACAACTGTTATTAAAGCACATCATCAGTCCAAAAAGTATTGCAAGCCCTCAATAACTTTGAGAAGTGTTCTGGTTTAAAAATCTCTCAAAAACCAAGGCTATGTGGATTGGAAAGAATATAAATTCTTTAGAGACACCTCTGGGCCTCTAATGATGTTCTGGTGTTAAGACTTTAGGTGTACAATTCTCCTGTGACCAGGAACAAGTTACATAACAAAACTTCCATGATAGACTAAATGAATGTAAAAAATTGACTAATTTATGGAAATTGGGAGGTCTCTCCCCATTTGGCAAAGTAGCTATCATCAAATCTTTTCTCATCCCAAAATTATTGTTTGTTTCTTCAATAATACAAAGCCCACCTGAAAATAATTATCAAACAGATGGAGAAAATAATCTTTTAATTTTTATGGAAAGGCCCTAATGAAATCACTAGGCTTTCTGTGATAAATACCTTAGAGAATGGTGGACTGAATCTTACAAACTTTCAAACACATATAAAAGCATTAAGATTGTCCTGGATTCAGCATCTTTTAAATGAGTGGGTGGGTCCTTGTAACGTATGAGTTTCTGTTCCCGCCTTCAATAATTATGGGTGCCTTGTTTTGGTGCGTTTACGGGACTGCCATTTTGAATGTTGTAGTTTTGGAGACATGCAACAGCATAAGAAATAAGAAGACATACTAAATTGAAAGAACTCTTTACATGGCGTCAGAATTGAGATAACCCTTACGTATGGATTTAGCTGGAGTTCAGAGTCCTAAGATGGACTGGGAAGTCGAAAATTTACAAGAACGCTGGAAGCATTTCTGACAACAAGTGTAACTCATGTTCAGTGGCCCACTCGCTACAAAGAAAGAGGAAGAAAAATGCAGTTATTTGCTGATACAGTGTGGAGAAAAAGGTCGGGATATCGCCAACACATGGAGCCATATTACTGATGAAGATCAAAAGAAGCTCAAGACATATGTGAGAGATTTGCAAATCATGTGGAACCTAAATGCAATTCAGTATTTTCCCGCTACACCGAGAAATGTGTTTTTGGAGCACCTCAAGTGAGTTACTTTGGTCATGTACTATCTGACAAAAGAGTACAGCCAGACCTCAAGAAAGTTGCCCCCATCCAAGAGATGGAGCCACCAAGAAACAAATAAAAACTCGAGACCCTACTCTGAATGGTCAACTATCTGAGCAAATTCACACTAAACCTGGCTGAAACTACTGCATCCGTGAGAAACCTGCTGAGGAAATGAGGAAAGACTGAGTTTGCATGGGATTGTGCACAAGACACTGCCTTCAATCACATGAAGTAGTTAATTACCTTTGCTGGAACTCTAATATACTACGATGTAAACAAGGAGGTCACACTAGAAGTGGACACATCCAAACATGGTCTTGGTGCTGGTCTCTTAAAGGAAGAAAAGCCAGTTGCCCACGCATCCATCAAAATCCTTGAGTCCCACAGAACAGGACTATACTCAAATAGAAAAGATGTATGCAATGGTATTCGGCACCAAGCACTTCCATCAATACATTTATGGCAGACATTTAAGTAACCACAGATCACAAGCCCCTAGAGGCCATTCTAAGAAAACCTCTGTCTGCAGCACCAGCTAGACTGCAAAGAATGATGCTACGCCTTCAGAAATATGATTTAACTGTTCGCCACAAGCTGGGGAAAGAAATTCCGGTACCTGAGATGTTGTCATGCCTGCACCTTAAAGAAATCGATGACACACATGAGGTTTTTGATGCTACATGGACAATATTCTGTATTTTCGGTTCACATCTTTTACAAAGTCACTGGATTATTTGTCCTGAAAAAGCAAATACATGAAATATCATGCCTTTGGCACTCACCAAATATCTTTACATGATGTACAATGTACACCATGTCAACATTCACAATTTTTCACTTTCATTGTAACTTTTTGCGATGTCATTTTCCCTCACTTGAAAACTATCCACATTAGGTTGATTTAATGTTAAGTTTATAACTTTACATCACTCTTACCAGACAGTAATAGGAACTGTAAGCATTACCAGGTAAGTTGCATGTATTTCTTAAACCCACAAGTTTTACGTGAGTTATTTCTGGTACTTGGATTTTCTTCGTCACAAAAACAGGTAATGAAAGATGCATTAGTTGATGCAATTTAATTTTGGCAAACTTTTTTTTGAAGAAGTCTGCCTATGCTGGATACCAGCCCAGTACAAAGTGAATTTAAAGCAAACATACTGTTAAAGATGTGCATGTCAATCTTGAATAATCTGAAATTTCAGAGAGTTTGAAAATATCATATCTGTGATAGTTCTCATGTAGAGAGCTGTTACATGGTGATGGGTAATGCACGATTGTTCACTTGTTATAATTCAGCTGCCAACATGTTCTGTAAATTATAACTATTAATAGTCATCTGTTGGTGCGCAACTTTTCTACAGAAATAGTTAACCTAGTAATGTACAGTGTATATTACTCAGATTATGCTGTTTTCAGTTGACCAACACTACTGCATGATTGCAATGTGTTGTTGAAGCACAAATTTACAAACATCTTCAGTGTCAACTTATTCTGAAGGTTGGCATTACCAGGTAAGATATTTCTCGAAGCATATTTTGTAATTAATTGTTTTCTTCAAGAAAAGATTCGTATTCCACATAAAGGTGTTTTCTTTAAGAGCTCCCTACTCCTGATACCTTGGAATTTCTAAAGACTATGTATGTACCGACCATGCATGGATATTGGGTGTGAATATTTTCTGGAACTGCACATTCAGATTTACTAAGCGAGAACATCAGTATTTATCCTGACAAAAGCCGGATTGTTCTTGGAAACTTGACTAATAATACAGTTGTGCAGTTATATGTACATCCTGGTTGGTTGGTGTTTGAACTGGTGAGGTGCTGAATCCCTCACTTGTGGTGTTGCGCCAGGCGAGGATCGCCAATAATGGATCTCGTTTGTCTTCCTTGGCTTTCAAGAGCAGTCCTTTGCAGGTCTTCACAGCATTTTCCACTTTTCCATTCGCTTGTGGATATCTTGGAGTTGAAGTTCGGTGCTCGAACTACCAATCAGTGGAAAAATTCTTGAATTCCTGGTTGTCAAATTCAGGACCGTTATCGCTGATCAGCACTTCAGGAATGCCATGGCGGGCAAACTGCACCATGAATTGAGTAATTACAGCTTGTGCTGTCTTCCTGTCAATCTCAACTACTTCAAAGAAATTTGACCAGTAGTCCACCATAATCAGGAATGTCTGCTGCCCAATGACAAACAAACCAGCACCAATTTTCTGCCAAGGATGCAAAGGAAGTTCATGTGGTTGAAGCTCCTCACGGGCCTGTGCTGGACAGTATGTTTGGCAGATTGTACAACGTGAAACAAAGTCTCTATTTTCAGCACTCATTCTTGGCCAATACAATTTGTCACGAGCGCGGCAAACACATCCTCCAATGCCAATGTGACTACTGTGAAGCTGATTCAACATGTCCTTTCGAAGTGAGGAAGGTTCTACAAGCTGTTCACCACGGAAGACTAGACCCTGCGACTCTATCAATTTGCTTCGCTCAACACAATACGGTTGGACAGCAGGGGGCACTTTTTCTTGTCGGGCCACCCTTGCTCGATAACACGGTAAGTTCCTGGATATCAGCATCTGCAGCAATTTGCTCACAGAAAACATCTCGTTTCGGGGGTTCTACTGGAATATGCCATTTATGATCAACTGTCTCAAGTGCACGAATCTCACACAACTCCCTCTGCGCTCCATCAGTGGTCTTCAGATATGCATGACTCAATGCATCTGCAATATACATGAGTGGTCCTTTCTTGTATTGTACTTCAAGGTTGTACTTTTGTAGGGCCAGACGCATTTGCTGCAGGCGCTTGGGTGACTTGTGAATTTCTGTTTTTGAATACTGACTTCAATGGTTCATGGTCAGTCTCAATGGTGACTATATCTCGTCCGTAGAGATATTGGTCGAACTTGTCACATGACCAGGTGATGGCGAGCATCATAATAATAATAATAATAAAGCCTTTATTTATAAAGGAGGGTAGCACGTAATAGCCCAAGGCTAATAAACTTGTGGCCCTCCAAAACACAACTATGTACAATAAAATTACACTAAAATACACGGGAAAAATAGCTAATATATGTAAATAAGATAAAATTCAAATTACACTACGAAATGTTTAAGAGTCAACTGTTCTTTAAAAATCCTAGCGAACATATTTTTCTTCAGGCATCTCTTTCTCAATTTGTGCATAGTGGGATTCTGTGTCACTAAGGGCTCGGGAAGCACAACAAACAGGCTGGTCATCTTGCAGCAATACAGCTCCTAAGCCAGACTGGCTTGCATCACATTGGACGGCGATTGGCTTGCTTACATCATAATAGTGAAGAACAGGTGCCTCCGTCAGGAACTTCTTGACTGTGTTCATCGCGAGGGAGTGTTGTGGCAACCACTGGAACCATTCTTGTCTTCTAGGTGTCTGAGAGGCTCTGTCATCTCTGATAGGTGAGGCATAAACTTTGCAAGATAGGTCACCATTCCCAGGAATCGCTTCAGCACAGTGACGTCCTCCATTCAGGCATCTCCAATATGGCCTGAATTTTCTCAGGGTCAGGCCTTAGGCCCTGAGAAGTAAGTAGGTGATCCATGAATTTCACACTTGACTGATGCTGTTTCACTTTGGCAAGATTCAACTTCAGGTTCCACAGGCGGCATTTCTCGAGAAAAGCGCGCTCATGTCTCCCGAGACTGTTGTTTACTTCTTTGTCGGTACTGCCAAATCTGGCAAACAGGAAGTCGTCTGCTATCACTTCCACTCTTTCCAGATCCTCCACAAAGTCGTGCATGGTGCACTGCCACACTACGGGCGCTGAACAAATACCAAACAGCATCCTGTTCCATCGGTACCGCCCAAATGGTGTATTGAATGTGGCTTTGAAACTGGACTCAGTGTCAAGACGTTTCTGCCAGAAACCATCTTTGGCATCTACAATGGTGAACCTTTTTGCTTGTGAAAGTCGGGTCGCGACTTCCTCCACTTGGGCATTTGGTAGTGCTCTCGACGGATGGCTTTGTTCAAATCGCAAGGGTCAAGGCATATGCGCAACTTGTTGGGTTTGACAACGAGCAACATACTGGAGACCCACTTTGTTGGTTCAGTTACTGGGGTGATGACATCACTGGCTACCATCTCATCCAGTTTCTCTTAGTGATCTGGTTTAGTAAAGCCACTGGTACACTTCTCCCTACCACTTTCTCTATGACAAATTTTGGCAATACCTGTTTGTGAAAATCGTGAAAATGCGGAAACTAAGAAAGACAAAAAAAGCTTCTTCAATATGCAGATATTACCACTTCAGTGCTATCAAATATCAATTAACCATGGTTCATTTGATATAAATAGCGAAGCTCGGGTTGCCCAAAAGGGCTCCAAGGATGAAGCCAAATACCCATATAGTAAAGCAAAGGAAACTCATGAATTGATTTTTTCATGGTTATCATGACTAGCAGTATGGCTTACGGGTGCATACGCACGACGGCGATCACGATGACAACCACGACAGAAGTGAGCCAGATGGTGGCCATACTACAGTGCAATAGGTTAACAGAGAGAAGCAGGCTTGGTTTATAGCGTCCTTCTTCGATATTGCACATCCATGTTGTGGTCAATTGACACTTGTCAAAACAAAGTACCTGCTGACCAATATCATGTGACCATATTGAGGGCTCAAGATTAGAGCTCATCAAGGTCACATGTTTCTTTGAAGTTGACCAAGTCCTGGTTTTTAATTGCCTTGCAGGCTCATGTCAGGTTAACTTGTTGTAAACAGGGCCAGGTTGGTTGGGAGGTTAACAATAACCCAAGATAAAAATAAATTTTTCTTGTATACAAATGTTTTTCACTGCTTTTGTTTCGAGAGGGCTGCACAGTGTCCCTGTTGCAAAACATTTCAATGTGCCTGAACACTGACTAGATGACATGGAGCTTCGCTGCATAAAACAATGCAGGGTTACAAAAAATGCCAGACTGTCACAAAATGTGCCTAATTTTTCATCTTGGCACTCTTAGGCTGCATGGATTTGTATGAATATGTACTAAACATGGATAACATATTTTAAACAGCTTGACATTTTCACACCTTAACCTATCTGTTTTAGTTGCGTATATAACTGTTTATTTCCTCAGTGTCCATTCAAAACTAAACATAGCACTGTGGAAGGGCTTGGCCCCAAACATCTGCTATATAACTGAGTTTATTTTGACACTGAATGATTACTATTTATAACTTATCATACATATGTATCTATCATACAGTGTAAAATGAAGTTGGCTAACTTGGTTAACGGTTTGTGATATTTGTACATTTGCCAATCTCTTTTCGGTCTCTCAACCTTTCTTTGCTTCACACAACTATACGACAGGCACTTAATCTTGTGTTAAATAAGCAAATATATACATTCTAAATAACTGAAAGTATCATTTTTTTGGAAGGATGTAAACTCACTGAGATAGATGGCCTAGATGTTAAAATCATCGACTTCCATGAATGATCAGAACAATGGAGATTGATGGATATATATATGGACGCAAGTTTCCAACTTGAAACGAGAAGAACTGGCACTAAAAATTCAAAATGGTGGCTTGACAACCCAAGGAAACATAGCGAGTCTTTCTCGATTTGGCCAAATTTTTAGAGGAATTTTAACCTTCACATGGGTAAAAGTTTTAATTTCTTCTAATTTTATTTCATTTTTTAAGATCCAGAAAGTTGATCGGACCTGGATGGGCGGACCAAGTTGATCCAGTATTGACTTTTGCACCTGCCTAAAAAATGATAATTAAATAACCTATGGAATTACCAACACAAAGGGCCAGGATTTAGTTCCAAATAACAGGGAAGTCAACTTTTAAGAATACAGTAAATCGTATACAGTATTGTGCAAAACTAATACATGCGAAATGCGAGAATTTCGTTCTTTGGTCCGTTGATTTTTCAATGAAAGCTCGCTCGAAAGTTCGATTGAAATGTTGTGGCTTGTTGAGTGATGATTCGCTATAACAAAGGACGATATTTCTTTGAATTATCAATAAGCTAACGAAAAATTGCGAGCACTAATGATAAGTCGTCAGCCTGTACATGAAAATTTTGCAAGGAATGAAATGGCAGTTTGCCAGTGTTTGCACAATTTTCTTTTTGTGACTGATCCATGTACGAAAAAACTGTCATGTAACCTACACAAACATAAGTTTGGACTCATGTATTTGTTTGTAAATTCATGCCAGAAAACATTGTATGCAGTCATTGATCACCATATAAGAGGATAACATACAGTGTTATCTATGACATACATTACTTGACTCTCACATGCCTAAAATTTCCGAAAGGTTTTTCAGCAGGTTCATTCTCTTGAGTTCAGTTTCATATGCAGAGAATTGACTGTACTTACCATACTATGAAGACAAAAAGCTCAGTTCATTCCACAAACAAAACAAAAACATCTCCAATCTAGGTATTATTTAAGCCGCTAAAGAAATCAACCACAAACAACTTGTGAGGAACTTTCAATCAAAACACACCTTTCTCCAGCTAGATACACCGCACTTTTCAATCAGATAAAGTACAACATTCACTCAACACTTGATTCCTCTGTCTATAATTAACAGGTATGAAATGCCAACTAGGCAATACTTGCAAAATAAAGATGGCAGATTGCAAAAAGACCTCATTTTCAGGTGCCTTGTTCCCAAAACTTTCCCGTTCACAGGGTTAGATCGCGCTAAATATCCTCGAACATCAGTTGCCAGCTTAAAGCAATGATGAATGATGTCATCACTTAAAAAATTAAAAAAAAAACCACTGTTTAAAAAAATCCTAATTTTTGGTCCCATGCTGCCCACAGAGCCTTGTTCCAAGCCTCTTTGCTTGGAGCAAAGATTTAAGACAAAGAACACTTCAAGCTCCAATACAATATGTAATGTATGGCATTTTGTTGTTTTACTCTTACAACAAAACCAGAAAGCATGTTCCAAAACGTATACATTACTATGATGTAGCTGTAAATGAAACAGTATAGTACAAAATAAGAGGGCAACAAAAATTAATTATGGTACTCCTAAGAGAGTATCTAACCTTTTATTATTGAATTTTCTGTGACCTATGACCTGCCTTTTACACCTGCTGAGCCAACTCCCCTACCATACACCAAAACAGACACACCTGGACACTGATTTGGACATTGAAGTTGAGTACATATCAGCTATTAATAACCCATTCACCATACTTCTCATATACACAACAACAACTATTTATCTGTGCCATTCAACCCTGTTCCTGTGGCCAGGGAGATAAAAAGTGAACTGCATTTGACAAGTAAAGATTTGACAAGACTGTTTCTTGCCCTTCCCCCATTCCACAAAGGACTTGTTTACCTGCAATTATGATTCACCCAATCGTAAAATGGCTAATTAGAGTATAGAGAAACTTAAAAAGAAAAAATTTCAATTGTCACTTACCTAACTTTTCTTGGAAATCACTCATCACATCAGTAACTGATGAATGCCCCAAGACCTGTGCAGTACAAAGCCTAACTTCAACACTTTCAGTAGGCGAACTTGTTTGAAGGGTTATATTTGAAAACTCAACAAGTCCTTGTATAGATTCTAAAGCAATGTTCGTGTCCTACAAAGAAGAGCAAAACAGGGTTAAGAATAATGGCAATTATATCATTTTGCTATTCTGCTGCCTACACAATGCCATAATCTACTCAAGCTCATTAATAATTCATCAAGTTTAAGCAAAGGAAATTATGACTGTGACAGAGTTTCAATTAATGATCTTAATAAGCACAGATTTTTACGATCTTATTTCTCCATTTTCTCATTAGTTTTAGTTTTGATTGAGAAGATATCAAGACAGTGATTGACAACATTTCCAAACACCTTTAAGTTTGTCAAAAATAATTTGGTTTCATCAACTGAGTTGATAATGTGAATTGGCCACCATAAAGAGATTTGAAAGCTGACGTTTTGAGTGTTAGCCCTTTGTCGGAGCAAATCAAAGAATTGTGAGTTGTGTTTGGTTTATATACAGAAAGATGGAGCTATGCTATTGGTTGGTGCATGGTAACGTGAAAAACAACAGAATAAATTAGTTGAATGAAAAGCATTTGTTGATACTATGAGGGTTAAGAGTGCCGATTTGAAAAATAAACTTTTGTTTTAGAGTTTTGCGGCTTTCTGTGCTTCCTTGAAAAGAAAAAGCCCCAGACTGCCATATGTCGCTTAGAATGATAGGGGAGATAAAAGTGTCTCTGTTGACCGGTTTAGATGCGTTTTTGTCATCTTTCTCTACGTCACGAAGGTGTTCTCGGAATCAGTTGCCTAGTCTTCTCCCTGTTTCGCCAATGTATGACTTTTTAATGTTTTCCTTATCATTGAACCAACTCAGTTCGGCTGCAGGGCCACCTTCGATATACTAGTAAGCTTACTGGAGTCCCTTGGCTTTACCATCAACCGGACAAAAGTTGTTTACTTTGCCCAATGCCTGACCTTTCTCGGGGTTGAAATAAACACTGTTAAGTGTGAGCTCTGCCTTCCAGATGATTGTGTGTCTGAGTTGTTGTCTCTTTGCAAGGAGACAATGTTCCAAACTGCACCTTCAACGACTTCTTGGGAAGCTTAACCGGGTGGCATGTGTTGTCCGAGGGGGCGGCATCTTTCTTGGGTGTCCTATTACCTCGGCAAACTCTGTTAAACCTTCGCATCATCACGTGTATTTAAACTTGAGTGCAAGAGCTGCACTCAAGTGGACCTCCCTCCTACTTGCACACAACTGTAAAACCTTGTTCCCCTCAGCAATTCCAGAGTTCCCTACACCTGTTCTTACTGACACCTCAACATCTGGTGCGGGGGGGGGGGGGGGGGGGGCTGTGGGACACTGACTGGATGTATGTTAACTGGGCCTTGAACAACCCCGCTCTCTACCCTCTTTACATCAACTATAAGGAGACATTTACAATTGTTTTAGCAGCAGGTCACTGGGCACCTTTCTGGTCAGGTTACTTCTTAGTTGTCAAGTCAGACAGCCAGGTGGCCACTGCTATTCTAAACAAAGGTTCATCGTGCTGCCCAATGATGATGACCTGGATTCGTTACCTGTTTTGGCTTAAGGAATATTTCAGCTTCAGCTTATTTGTCGAACACATTCCAGGATCAATTAATACCTTAGCAGATAATGTCTCGCGTCTTGATGAAGCATGTCACTGGCCAGAGTTCCAAGCATGGCTCTCCAAGTCCCCTACATCACGGGACTTAAAATCACACATGTCGGCATCTCTTGCGCTCCTTAGATCCAAAGGATGAACAGCAACTGGACCGTGAAGTTGTCAACTTCCATGGTCAAGCACGTTCATACCTCTCCTTTTGTGTATATTATGGCTACCAACCTCTCCCAGCAGCGGGATCAACCCTTAATCGTTATGCATCTTTCTTGGCACGATCACTCTCAGCGTCCTTGACCCCAGCCTATTTAAATGCAGTCCACATCCTACATCTTGAACATGGTTTTACTGATCCAAACAAAAACAACTTTCACCTGGCAACTACACTTTGGGGAATTAAGCATGCCAAAGGTTTGACAGTGTCCCAAACAAACCAATTACTCCCCAAATCCTCTTAGCTCTCAGGAACCAGTTAAACTGGGATAATCCTTGGCATGCAACATTCTGGGCAGTTTGTTTGGTGGTGATCTTCGGCCTTCTACGTAAGCTAACCTACTGTGTAGAGGTTCAGTTCAATCCTTCAAAGCACCTACGTCAAGGGTACAATGTCTTCATTGCCGACTGGGCCATTGTCATTAACAGATTGTCAAAAAGAATCCAATTTAGCCAGTGCATTCTGACAATTCCTCTACCTCGCGTCGCCCAGCACCCACTCTGTCTTAACACCGTTCTTAAGCATGCGTTTCAATTTGTTGGGCCAAGCCTTTGTTGTCCCAGCATCAAGAGGCCTGATCCCTCTAACATACGGAAAGTTTGACTCCATTCTAAAATCATTGGCAGCAGCGATCAACTTGGACTCATCTCAAGTCAGTGGACATAGCTTTCGATCGGGTGGGGCTACCCTGGCCTTTCAGGCCCAAATTCCTGCTGAACTTATTAAACGGTTGGGAGACTGGCAATCCGATGCTTATAGGTCCTACATTCAATCGTTGTCCAAATAGTTAGTTTGGATAGTTAGTCACTTATTTCGTGGTAAAAAAATTGTTTGGAGGATTGCAAAAGATTTTGAGCGGGTTCACTTGTTGTCCTATTGTGTTCATACCAAAACACTTAGAGGCTGGTATTAGTTGGTGTCTACAGTTTTAGCTAAAGCTATGGGCCCGAATAGTTATGTCACACTTAAAATATGTCATGCCTTGCAATAAAATATGTCATACCTTGCATATCTTCTCCCCATTTCCTTCACACATTAATGCGAAGTTTAGATATTGATAGGTGTTTTTCTATGAAACGTAGAATTCTCTCTAAGCTATACATACAGGTATACTTGGTTGTATTGTAAAACTCCCTGATGAAGTGTGCGCTATAGAAAGTTGTAGGAGAAAATAAAAGGTTTTCCAACTGAAGTAGTTTGCAGACGTGCTGCTCATTGGTTTAACTTTAAAATAATATAAAACAGAGGACAAAACTAATTAATGCTGCTAGTTGTGCTTTTGATTATACTTTAATTGATGAGATTAATTTAGTTAAAACAAAGGATATAGAAAATTTACCAGATTATTCTATAGTGCCTGTAATTGGTAAAGTAAACAAAAATACTCAACCAAAAGTGAGTGAAGCAAATGGAAGAGAATTGTCTAATTTTCAATGCAAAATTTGTGATGAAACAGAAAGCATTGACATCACATTTGGGGGTGATCAAACAGACAAAGTAACACAGAATTGCATGTACAAAATTTCAAATGCCCAAATTAGAACTTTCCAAGGTAATGATTGTCTTTCTCTCAATTCAGAATAACTCGGACCAACTCGGAAGCGTCTGCTACTTTGGTCACTGCGCACATTTTAATTCCGTTAATTTCAGTCTTACTTTATTTTGATTTTGTTTTATAATGTACCTACTGTAATGTAAATTCTATATAACAGTGCAAAATAAAAGATTTCAGATTTCATTTCAGAATCAATAATAACAAATGCCAAACCATCCGTATTTGTAAAGAGATTCCTCTTTCAAGAAGACAATTTCATTTCGTCTTAATAGAAGCAGAAGAGGTAGATTGTATTGGTCGGTAAATTCTCTATTTTTCCACACTGCAAAAACTTTAATAAAAAATTACAACTACTATGTTTCCCTAAAAGCTCTGTGAATCAATTTTCAAACTCACCTAGATATGTCCTAAAACTAGTAAAAAGTAAAATTCATCTTCATCACCACCTACCAAGGCTAACCAAAATAATTTGTAGTTTGCGTCATGCGCAACATTAACTATTACTAAAAAAAAAACAAAAAAAAATACCCTAAAAACATTATACAGATAGCTCCGCAACTAATTTGGGTCAGACAAAGCCTCCTAGACAGACATTCTTTGGGCTTGTCATGCAAAGAGTATCTGCGTTGGAGCTAGGAGGCTGACCAGAGAAGGATAATTATGCAATGGACATAACACATTTATTTACTTCAAATGCATCAAAGATCTTACAACAATGTCCTATACACCCTCTCTAAAAGTAATAAATCTCAGATCCAAGCTGTTGACATTATAGTTGGAGATATTTCTGGTAATCTCAAAAAATAAATAAAAATAACTTCCCACATGATCCAACAAGCCTAAACACATGTTATACAAATAATCCTATAACTAATTTTACTCACCTCTTCAATTCACAAGTTTGCTCACGGAGCAGTTTGATTTCAATCACATGATTGCAAATTATACATTTATTTTACTTAGCGAGCTTCTCTGAAGAAATGGCTAAACTACTATTGATATTATAGGTATTTTATCTATGCTGTACTACATTTTCCTGATTTGTTTTGATAAATACACTAAAGAAGGATAGTTCTTTACACCACAATTAAAGAGGTATCAAGAGAAAGTGATGGTAGGCCCAGCACTTAAGCCAGGAAAACTCCTTCAATCTGTCATATTGTCAGGCTGCCAAGGTCACTCCAAATCCGCCTTTCCAATATTTTCCACAGTAAAAAGAATTGGAACTTTTTAACACCCGTTTCAGAGTTAGGACCCTAAAACAAGACTGTGTGACAAAGTTTCAGCACTTTAACTGGAAAATTTGACTAGAAACCCGGAACTACCATGCAAAAATCAAGTTCCAGTGGATGTTTACGCCACTTGCCTGCAATCAATCGCATGCATGTTCATTTACCATTATTTTCTTCCTTACTTTCATAGCCTCATTTTTGAGGCATGAATATCATACTTGAAAATATTCCAACTTATTCTGTGCTCGATTTTCCATAAAATTTCCTGCACTACCAATCAAATGAGAGGATGTTTGAAATCTGCAATGCATCTGCACGTGATCTAGGAAATTTCATGTGAGCTAAATGTATCCATGAACTTGAATCTGTCCCATTGATAGCTCTGGGCTTTAACTTCTTTTTCCATTGATTTTATACAGGTTCAGTACGGGGTTAGTGGTTTGTTGAGACCCCAGCACATAGGCCTGCACAAGTGAACCATCTTAGCAGACATTTTTCTTGAGGTTTGCTGGAAGAACACCTGCCTTTGCATTTCTTATTTAAGCTTCTTGTTAAAGAAGAGCTACATTTGTACAACTAACACTGTCAACCACTTTATTACTTAATTGCTCATATACCAGTCTAATTAATTATTGAACATAGAATTTACCTTGTTGCTGGTCATTCCATGCATAAGAGAAACCATACGTGATAAAAAACACAACAGTGCACACTTGACGGTGTCTCTGAGAGAAAAATAACAGCAGTATTATATCTCTTTTTATGTTTTAAAATGAGGTGGATCATCATTCATTTGCTGTGGAATTTATTAACATTAGAGTGATCATGGAAATTGGCAAAATGTGGATGTCAGAAAATAACTTTATGATTAGTTCTATGAGTAGGATCAGTCTACAAAACAGTTAGTTTATTAGTACCAAAAGCGGATTCATTGTTACTAATCAATTGTTACTATTTTGTTTGCAAAATAAAAGTCTACTTTAAACACATATTATTGACTTTTTAATTTTTTTTTATCTTTAAAAACTTTTTTCTTCACAACTAAAACTTACATTTACCTTGTATATTACTTTGCATATTTCACTTACATGATTTGTTTCCTGCTCTAACATTATATATTACACGCATTCACCACTAGTTATGTTCCTTACATAATAAACAATAAAATAATTACATTACTAACATTTATTTCATACATTACTTACATTTATCTCATATATTGCTTAATCTGTTCCATTTAAGGCATTACATACTTACTCTAAATATCACTTAAAGTAATTTTGGGAGTGGTGTCTACAAAATGAAGACTGAAGTCACCAAAAACGGAAGACTTTATTAATTTTAGGCCTGTCAAGCTACTTTCTACTTTAATACTTTGTCACATGCAAAAAGACCAAGCAATTAACAGGGTCTTCATTTTGTAGAAAAGGCCTCCCAAGACTACACTAGCGAGACAACCTCATATAGTGTGACTACTGTGCCAGAGCTATCAATTATTGATAGTTCTAGCACAGTAGTCACACAGGACCTCCCAAGACTACACTAGTGAGACAATCTCATATAGTGTGACTACTGTGCCAGAGCTATCAATTATTGATAGATCTGGCACAGTAGTCACAAGGTCCTCATCCCTGCCTGGTTGAATGCGTCGGATTAAATGAATTTGTGCTTTCATTAACGGTAGGTGCCACAAAGTCTGCAGCAATATTTAAGCACTTTTCCTGGTTTCTTTTGTCAGGAAATTTTGGTCTTTCATAAGAAGACAATTAAAAAAAGAAATTAACGAGCCACTAATTAAGAAGAAGCAATGCATTTCCCTTCTTTATCTGACCCTTAGAAACACACTATAACAAATTATACCGGTAGTTTGAAAACAGCAGATGATATTTGGTGAACCAATCTTGAGGCAATTCAATAAGACATGCCATCAGAATTAAAGCATTCTTTGCAAGCAAAGCAAGCAAGCTTCTAATGAGTACATTTTTCAGATCCCTTTTCTGTATGAAAGCATTGGAGGGTCTTTACAGATCTCTCTTAGTTGGTTCTCAGAAGTCGTAAGGCTTCAACTTTGAAAAAAGCCTTTCCTGACAGCTAAAAATAAATAAAAGTGATCAATGTGACAGCTTCCTGGCAGGAAGTAAAGGGTGTGTATTCTGATTCTTTGAAGTGTGGTCAGATGTTGACGATATACTCTGTCTTAACTATTTTGCCCTTTTATAACTATCATCTAACCATCATGACTTAAATTTAAAGAGTGGATTGAAAATGATTGATTTAGAAACAATGGTTAAATAAGACTGGCCTAGCTAAAGAGAATATTTTCAGCGAAAATGATGGCACATGGAAAAAGTACTAATAATAATATAAAGGATCTCGCAATCTCTTCCCAGTTTTATACCAAGCTGCTTCAGTGGTGGGCAGATTTTCGAGGCAAGTCTTCTGCAGAGCAATTGTGGCACGATATAATATGGAATAGCAAAGACATTTGTATCGATAATAAACCAAGTCCAGTATTAGGCATGTAACTGATCTCTGATTTGATTTAAATATTACAAAGTCCTATAATATTATTACAAAAAAGATGAAAAAAGCCAACACTTAAGTATGGGTACATGTAGGTCTCAGACATGCCATACTGTCCCACTTAATTTCAAAATTTAATCACACCTTTTTCACAATGCTACCCTCTTTGATTATTGAAAACAACGTTTTTTGATATTTTAATGAAAAATCCAAAGAGTAATAAACAATGTTAATAAGTAAAAGCACAATCTTCTAATTATTTTTTTAATTCTGAAATGCAACTTTAACTTAAACAAGGATCAATTAGAAAACATGTTTCTTCTGCCGCATATTGTGCGTTGTGAGGCTTTTGGTAAGGCTTTTCAATACAAGGTCCTTAACTTTATTCTATATACCAATAACAAATTTTATAAGATAGGATACAGATGATTAATGCTCTCTGCAAGTCCAATCCGGAAACCCTATTACTCCTTATTTTCAACTGGGTATATAATCAAAGCTTTTCAGGAAAGATTTTAATTTTACTTTCACTCTTTATTAAAAGAATTTGTTCCTCTTAGCATACATTAAGATATATCAATAGGCATTATAGCTTCAGAATGCCCCTTACTAAATTATTTCTTATTGATAGCCAGACTATATTCTGTGGCATTGCAGAAGATCTCAAATACTTCCAAGCTTTGCTGGGTTTAAGATACAGATCAAGAGAGAGCAGGTGATCACGCAATGGCGACAGATGCATAAAAATCTGCTCCGGTAAGGTTTGGCTTATTTTCCATCGAAATATGCCCAATAATACCAACAAACGAGCAAGAGAAGGAAGTTCTAGCTCTAGTTCACACTCCGACATTACGTTAAAATCCATAATGCAAAAATTGGAGTGCATTCAAGAGTACTAGATTCGTACTTTGCCTAAGCCATGGGTGAAATGAATAATTTAGGAGCAGATGTAAATGCCCGCCTTTCCGCCAATCAAATTAAGTCAATATGCAGACGATACCACATTAATTCTAGACAGCTCACAAGACACCCTTGAAACCTCTCTCAACGTTATAGAAAAATTCAGCAAGATATCTGGCCTTAGACTTAACAACAAAAAAACCTAAGTGTTATGGATAGGTTCAAAGGCTAGAAGCTCAGAACTCTTGTGTCCAGAAAAAAATTCAAATGGCAAGAGCTCAAAACTAAAACACTAGGAGTTTGGCTCTCAATAGACCCTGAACTAACCACAATTCTGAATTTCGAAGAAAAAAACGAAAAAGTTCAGAATGTACTTAAAAACTGTCAATATCGAAAATTAAGCTTACTTGGAAAGATCACTATATTAAAAAGCCTAGTCGCCTCCCAGCTGGTTAATGTCTTTTCTCCTTTGCAAACAAACCACCAAGCTATTAAAGAATTGAACGAAGCTTTCTATCATTTCCTATGGGACAAGATTAAAAAAATGTTATAATTAACGAGCACAGCGACAGTGTATGGCGCGCCATGTGTAGCAAAATTACTTTATGACATATTACGACTCATCATATGTCGAAATGACATGAAACATGTCGAAATAGGTCAAAATAAGATGGATGGAAACTGTTCTCGTACACGAGGCCTATTTACACCAGTTCCTCTCGGCTCTTTTTAGTTCCGCCATTTTTTGATAAAATTTCGCTCTTCGCCGGCCCGATCGCGGTCTTCTCGTGGAAGTTTCCATTCAAGCTTACAGTTCGCTCGATAGGTTAACTGTTGCTTTATATCTTTGCTATTATTTACACTTGGTTTTTTAGATTGTTTGCCGTGTTTATTTCTTTAGTGTTGTCTCGTTGTTGTCGTCTGCAGCTCCATATGTGTTCCTCTTGCTGCCCTCAATCATTCTTTTTGGCTTAACTGCAGAATACCCTGCCACTTGAACTAACTTCTTCGTAGCCGGCTATGCGGTACACAGAAACTTATTATTATAAAATTAAATTATATCCGTGACATGCGCTTAGTAATGCAATAGATAAAAAAGCATTTCCATTCAGTATCTTAACAAGTCCTTGTCAGGGTTAACATAACGCCAAATAAATTCCGCAAGGTAAGAAGGATAATGTTCCTTTTTTCTGCCATGCGTCGATAGGCTGACTTTCATTTGTCTCCATTGCCCTTCAATTTTATTCTTGTCGTAGCCTTCCGAGTTGACAAATTCAATGGAATGGTTCACTGTTTTATGTTGATAGCCATATTTTTCTAAGTTCACATACCCCTTCCAGCAATCACTGAGAATTGTAGTTCCTGGCTCGATCAATTCTTGAATGTGGCTTAGCAGTGTGGCCTCTGTTCTATCTTCAACTGTTACAATGAAACATTTTCGGGATTCTTCCTCTATGCCACCGAAAACCCACTGCCCTTCCACAACGTGCCCATGGTGATATTTTCTTTTGCCGATTTTCGACTCGTTGATCTGAACAACTTTACCTGGACCACCAAGTTTTTCTCTTTTCTCGAAGAGTGTAACCTCAGACAGTTCGCGACAAAACATATCCCAGTCCACAGCCGTGTGTGATCCGAGTCCAAGTTGAAGTTTAGTCTGCCAATTGGTCAACTACCTGGCACCACCAGTAGGTAAACTTAATCATCTCCTCCACTGCCAAATTAGCATTCTCAAACCAGCTGCCTTCCCTTATTGCTTTTTTCCACTTGATGTCTTTTCCGTCCAAACTGTCTGCGACACTCCCATACATAACCATCCGATTCAACCCAGTTCATGCTTGACTGACATACATGCCAGAACTCATTCTAAACCTGCACGCTACATAGTATAGTACTACAGCCAATTGTGAAAGACACCAAGGAAATGTCCAAATTAGCGAAAGTCGCAAAGCAGCACGAAAAGACCTGGGCTCAGCTTCGATCATCAGCGTTTGATTTCCATACCATTTGAGTATGACTGCCTTTTCCCTCCTTCGGTAGCCGAATTTGTCAAGAAAAAGGCAGCTTCGATTGGCTCCTGTCCCGGACACCTTGTGCCATGTTTGCCGGCTTCCACGGCATACATCATGGCCCAAAATTTCGTACTTCGCAGTGGTCTTCAGGAAATGACGTCCAATCGGTCCACCGGGTATGGGAAAATCGCAAGCCCGAAGGAAGGCGCACTCCAACCATTGCATGATGTAAGTACCGAGCGAGACATGCAGAACTGCATCATTGAAAAGTGCACTTCATCGGCGTTAGTGAAAATTCTTGCTGAACACAACAAAGCCTTCATTATTTCCCCCGAGGTTTTTGAAGTTCTTAATAAGCTTCTAAAATTGGACGAGGAAAATGCAACAGGTGATGTGCAGATTTTATGTCAGCTTTTCTCCGGTGAAAGTTCGTCCTACAGATTTGCAACAGAGAGAACCTGCGAGATACCGCCCAATGTTCCTTTTTCCATATTGGGATCTGCCCAAGTACACTACGCTGCACGACTACTATGCCACATGGACCAAGGCCATGGCTTACTGGACCGTTTCATGCTTCTATTTCCGATGTGCCTATGCCCAACTACCCCTGAGACAGAAGAAGCCCGCACCTGCTAAGGTTTCGGTAATGTGAACATCCTTCTGAACTATCCACACTCTACTACGAACCTTTTACTTTTGTCAAGCTGAGATGTTTACTACAACGTGAGTATTTTGACTCATTTTTGCTACAATGTCGTCGAGTTTTTGTACTTTGTCTACCTACATTTTAATCAATTCGAAAAGGTGAATTTTTCATTGGTATTTTTAGGGACCAGATGAAGCGTTTTTATTCAAATGTTGCTCAACTGATTGTGGTGTGTTTATAACCATGGAATAGGATTCTTAAACTTTCCGCTGCCGTGAATTGTTGGAACTTTGCAATCATTTACAAATAAATTTTTTTTAGCGCACAAGTAGTTGTCGCTATGTCATAAAATAATTGGTTCATGCTTTTAGCTGTGTGTATATCGAGTTATGGATGCGCACTGGAAGGTTTGTAGAAGCGTAAGACTTTCTCTAAACTCTAACAATTCTCTTATGCTCTCCAAACGTCCTGCGTGCATCCATAACAAGGAGCTCCCAGGACATACCAGGACAGATACCAGAACAGGAAAAGATAGGATGGCTACTGCAAGTAAAGTTATTAACACAACCAGGCTAGGCATGCACATGAGAACACTCGACTCATCTATCTGCCATCCTTGTCTCATCAAGGATGCCATTCCAGCCACTTTGCCATGGTACCATAAATGTAAGTATTTACTATTGATTTGGTTAGACAAAAGTTCCAGTCCATGTTATTTTCAGTTACATGTATATTGATGAGAATGTTGATTTAGTTTACAGTTTTTGCAACCGTAAAAATAATTCAGCCAGTGAAAAACGAAAAAAAATGTGAAATGTTCCTTGTCTGTTCATGTTTCCCCTCACTCATGAGTGAAAAACGAAATATGCATTGAGAATAAATCAGTTTAAGTACAGTTTAGATAATATTGTATGAGTGTCTTGAAGGCATCTATCAAGTGAATAAAATGCACATTTACAAGTTGATGTTTAGTTGTTCTTTTGTATTACCCAGAACGTGATGTAATGTTTGTTTTGTTATTAATACCTGTTTCAATTACAGATTGAATTGAAATATTCCTGGCATAGTAAAGCAAACATTCAGAAAACTCAGGGGAATGAAACTGAACTCCAAACTTTGTGCAAGCTAAATTTTCAACCCAATCAACTCAATCTAACAAACTGCACCCAATTGAATTCAATCCATAAAATTGTTTTACCAAGTCTGAAAACTGAACTTAATTAATTTTTTTGCATAGCATAGGCTTCTCAGTAAAACATCAGACCAGTTTGATGAATAGAAGGATTACCTCAGCAGCCTGCTCAATGGCACACTAGTTGACAACCCACCGGAGATTGAGGAGCCCCATCTTGGCCCCATCACTAAGGCAGAGGTAGTAAATGCTATCAAGAAAATGAAGAACGGTAAGGCACCAGGCCCAGGTAACATTCCACCTAAAGTGATGAAAGCAGACACAGGGGTCACTGCAAATATCATGATTAACCTGTTGCAGGATGCGTGGGAGAAGGAGAACGTGCCAATGGAATGGAAGACAGCCTATATTGTAAAGATTCCCAAGAAAGGGGATCTTAGCGACTGCCAGAATTGGAGAGGAATCCAACTTCTATCTCTGCCAAGCAAAGTCACACTAGATTGATTCTGGAGAGGCTAAGAAAAGCTGTGGATGCCAAATCGAGAGCGGAACAAGCGGGATGCAGGGAAGGTAGATCTTGCATAGACCAGATAGCAACTATCCATATCATCATTGAACAGTCACTAGAATGGCAGTCACTGCTGTATGTCAGTTTTGTTGACTTCAAAAAGGCATGGTGGACTGAACAATGATTTGGAGAATCTTGAGGCACTATGGCATCCCCCTGAACATCATAAACATCATCCAGAGCTCCTATGAAGATAACAGCTGTAGAATCATCCACAACACAGATCTGTCTGCACCCTTTACTGTCAACACAGGAGTAAGCCAAGCATGTATCTTGTCCCCACTTATCTTCTCACTAGTTATCGGCTGGGTGCTGAAAACAACAATGGAACAGCCAAGGGGCATTCAGTGGACACTCATGCAGAAGCTAAAGGACCTGGACTTCGCCAATGATGTTAGCCTACTCTCACACACAGTGAGGCAAGACAGAGAGGCTGCAATATTGCCAGGACAGCAGGTCTAGGGAGGAACAGATGGGGGCCACTCTGAGACCAGTATGGAGGAGTAAAAACCTCAGCTGCAATGTCAAATCCGTTCTTTCAGGGGGGAAACCTGGAGGCACACCAAGAAATTGGACAACTAACTGCAGGTCTTCATCAATACCTGTCTCTGTCAGATTCTACGCATAATATGGCCAGAGTGCATCTATAACCAAGAACTCTGGTGAAAGACCAGGCAGGAGCCCATCACAGACACCATCCAGGGTGGAAAGTGGAGATGAACTTGACAAACCATATGCAGACAAGCATCACCCGCCTAGCCTTGGACTGGAATCCACAGGGGAAACGAAGGAGAGGGAGAGAGGTTTGACATGGAAAAGAACTCTATAAGCTGAATTGAATATCATCAGCATGACCTGGAAAGAGGTGAAGAGGGGAGCTAAAGACCAGGAAAGATGGAAGCTAGTAGTCAGGGCCCTATGTTCCAGAGGGAACAAGGAGGAATTAGAAGATAGGTAATAAAATATGACACGCAACTACTTTTCATCAACGATTGTTAATGAAGTTACACTGCTACTGTGTTACGATCAGAGGATCCAAGTTACTGCTATATCAAGTGTATTTCACTGTCTCTGCTACCTTTTGGTGCAAGTCGTCAACCAAATTATGCAAGTTCTCTCTTTCATAGTTACTGTATTTGCTAAGTTGAAAAAATTGTTACTCTTTTCTTTAATAGTCATATGATTACCAAATTGTGATTCTTTCACAATTCTGAGAGATTTCCTTGGTATCTTTGTTTGTTACGACATTAGTTGTTATGACTCAGTTTATTAATTTCAAGTATCAATTGTCATGTCTATTTGTTTCAAGCTATGATCTCGTTAGTTCTATTTGTATTTTATGCATTATCTAAGTAGGATGTATTCTTAACTATCGCTTTTCAGTTCACACCTACTACCACTACACCTACTTTCTACTACATTTGTACAGCTACTAGAACCTGTGATCTACTGGTTTTCGTTATTTTGTCGCTACCTATTCTGGATTACATCTATGCTCTTGATCTGTCATTAAATTCGTTTGAAGGGGAGAGTAGTAGATGTTCATTGGAATTAGCTTAACAGATATTTTCATGAACCAGTCAGGATTAATAGAGCCCGGTTTCAAAAATCGGAGAACGTTTTCAAAGAAAGCCAGAGATACTCAGAAATCATTAAGCAAAGCAATGCTTTTTTGTCTGTAAATTACCAAATAGACGTGAGAAAGACTGATATGCAAGCGCTCAAAGCAGCTGGAAGATCATCAATGCTAGTGAAAAAAGCCATCTTCACGATAATCGTTTCGAAAATCGGACAAAGTATTGAGTTTTCAGCGAGTTCAAGTTGAATGAGGGAATGACGCTTTCATTAAAATACACGCTTTTATTTTGAACATATAATAGGTTTTCATGAGCCAATCAGGGTTAACTATTGCGGGCAAGCTCAGGCTAGTTTATTGTTTGTATTGTACTAGCGTGACGCTTATTAGCATGGAAGAACCCATTTTTACCTAGGCAGTTTCACCTAGGCACTTCATTAGTATGGAGGAACCCAAAACTTATAACAATAGGTCACCTCATGGACATGACCGTTATGCATATTTAATGATTTTCCTTGACCTAACTCAACACTTACTCGACCGTTAAGCATATTAATGATTTTCCTCGACCTAACTTGGCACTTACTCGACAGTAATCCAGCTAATTCCAATGAACATCTACTACTGGGGAGTTTGAATATCATCTCACACTGCACTACCCTGCAGTGGTTTAAGATTTACATAAGAAGCAAGCTCTAGAATCTTTACAATTACAAGCATTAGATTGAGTTCAATTTTTCAATTTTGTTCGTGTGTGTTTGATTTTGTTTGATTACCGAACTCAATCGAACACAATCCATGGATTGAGATTGATTGAAATTCAGTTCAAATGGGTTTGACTGACTATGCTGGGAATATTATGTACCTAAAGTCGTGATTCTCAACTGGATTCTCAAATGCTCTGATGGCAAGGCCATCTGAAGCAAGTTTATCAGATCATTCATATAATTTAATTTCTTCATATAGAAACTCTGGATTCTTTATTGGACCCTAACAGAGATGTTCCCTTCATATAGGGTTATCTGTTCACCATCAATGCAATAAGGCTTAAAAGTATAAGGTTTCTACCATCTTTAGCGCATGTCATCATTGTTGGGTGAAAAGCTTTTGTTATTGATATCGCTGTTCTATAGAGAAAATAGACATCTTAAGCATGCTGTTCCCATCCTTGTATCTAAAGGTCCCTACTGTTATTTGCATTACTCAGTAATTACCTCTGATATGGAGTATTCATAAGATTTGTCAAAAACTTCCAGCACTAAAAGAAATGAAACAAAGAAACAATTTTAGCTGCTTCCACAGTGACCCTTACTGTGTGATTAAATTAATAGCTGTCTGTCTCAAGAGACATCATTTTATTAGTACAGAGAAATTCATATTTGTTCCTCTTTTTTCTGGGCAGGTCATATATACCCATCTTCATGTACCTGCTCTCTGGTCTTTGATGCATTCTCTGTCTTTTCACATGTTAGATCATCACCCCCACTACATCAACACCCAGCTAAACCATGCATTACAGAATTGTGCCCATTGGAAAACATTGCATGGGAAAATGCAAATGAGCAAAAAAGGAGACAGAGTGCATGTGTAAGACCAGCCAATGAAGTAATCCCCAATGTAGGTCATTCTTACGAGTGTTATTCTAACTCTGGCTGTTCAAATTTTTCCCTATTCATCAGAGAAGAACAGAAGCAATTACAAGGTTTTTCATCAAATACAACTTTATGTTGCGGTAAGCAGAGATGTCAGATAATATTTCAATGTTTTAGGGAAAAAATTCTCGCTTTCCGCTACTTTTACTGTTAATTTGTAATTGACACTTCATTACAAAATCTTCTGGAAGGTTTTAACATACTTCAATTTGTCTGAATAGGCAGACATGCATTGATCAGTTGTTTACATTCTATGCAAATTTATCAACTGGCAGTGTCGGACTATGAAAGTCAAAGTCGCTTTTCAGTGAGGGCATGTTGGCATGAGGCACCACAGATTGCAGTGTTTGCCAAATCTCGATCAAAATGTTTGAATGGTAAGATTTATGTTAGCAAGAGGATGGTTTAAATATATTGTCTAATACTGCCGTTAAGCAAGGACATGTTGGATCACATTTCTATTTCAATGCTTCAGCAAATCTATTGATTAAACTAAGTGAAGAGATGACTGGATTTTCCTGAGGGGTATGTCACTTGGTACTTCGATATTTTGCTGTGAAAGATTACTCACATTGTAATTAAACACTAATTACTCCCACTGTATATGTATTGTTTTGAAGGATGTCAGGGGAAAATTTTAAACTCTCTTTTGGGAATTCGTTGCTTAAGGATCTTAAGAGACCAAAACTGGTCATTGCACCCACAAAGCATCATGGGTAGTCATTAAGCACTTAATGACTGGCCCCAAGGGAAAGAGTGAGTTTTGTTTCCCTGAGACCCTCATTGTTGGGGTTAGGGTTAGAACATTGTTAGAACACCAAGGTTAGAAAATTGAGGTTGAGGGTAAACAAAACTCACTGTTTCAGTAATTTAAGTGTTTTGTTATACCTCCCAACTCAAAATAGAAAAGAAATGAAAAAAATCGTTTGCTTGATGCCAGCTGGCACACAAATTTGCAGCAGCTTCAAGAAGCATGACCTGACCATGTGCAAGTCAAAAGTTCAAGTTTTAGGTTTCTTAAGGAGTTTTTTAGTTTCGTTCACTCCAAGGAGTTAGCAGTTTTCACCAACAACACGTTTTCCTCCAATCAGAAAACATATTTGAGTTTCTGTCAGTGTTTTCAAAGTTTGAACTCGTACATGGTGTAAACATACACTATTCTCATTCATGTTCATGCCGTGGAATTCCAGAATGCGCGGGTTACGTAGCCTTTTTGTGGAGTGTTAGATGCATAATAAAAGGATGAATTACCACGTGCAGTGTCTCCTTATTTAAAGATCTGTCTTCTTAGATTTGTGGCTTTTCGAAATAGATACGCAAGCCGGTGATTCTGGATTAATTTTCGACCCACCCTCCTCCCCTTTGGCGACGTGATACACATTCGTTGCTTTTGCATCTAGCCACTCATTGCCTCGGCCACTATCTTTTCCCATAACTTAACCACGCCGTACAATGAGCGCCATAATTAATGAATAAAAATGGTACATGTTCTGCAGTTACATATAGGTCTCACGCATGCGTCATGAGTTAGCAAACATGAAGTTGGGTCGACATTGTGTTTTATCTTGTTCTAGGTGGCAGCATGGCTGAGTGGTTTAGGTTTTGTGATATTGTCACTTGACCCTTACCGTTTATAAAATGTTGTTAAATGTGCGAAGGAATTTTAGCTCTGACCAGAAGGTCTTTAAGAGGAGAAGAAGAAGAGAGACAATTGGAGGTTAAGAATATATTTGACCGAGTCTATTGCTCTCAGTTACAAGGTGCCAGTGTTTCATAAGAATCTTTTTTAGGTTAGGCGTAGCTGGGTTGAAAGTCATAATAAAAGGCAAAACATTTATAAATGTTCTTGTTTTGTTTTTTAGTGCCTCGTTTCGGCTAGAATATTTTCGGCGAGTTCTCTAGGGTAGCCTCGCTCGAGTAAACGAGCTAGAAATTTTAGCTTCCGTAACTCGAATGTTTCTTTAACCGAGTTTGTTCTCAGTAAATGCAAAGTTTCCCCTTTAATAAAACCCTTCTTAACACTGAGAGGGTGACTTGAAGAGAAGTGCGTATATTGGAACATTTCTGTAGGTTTGTAATGTGTTTGAACATCCAAAGTTTTGTTGTTAGTGAAATGTGGTCCTTTGAAAACTTTGGTATCAAGCAAAACAATCTTTTCTGATGACATTTCATGAGTGAATTTGATCGTGGCGTGGAATGAATTGGCGAAATCTACGAAGTTGCTGATTTCTTTTTCGGGCGAGGTCCACACTGAAAAAATGTCATCGATAAATCTTTTCCAGGTGATAGGTTTTTGTCGGCTAGCTGCTAGTTCAAGGCCTCCACCCTGCCACTTGCGGGATTTGTTTCTCAGTTGTCCCAAGTTCAAATCCTCGGTCACGCTTTGTAAATAGCCAACTGGTCGGCTTCCTGCCAGTTGGGATTTTTTAACTATGTTACATTTATTTGAAACATTTGTTTCCTTTGTTTCAGTGGCATGCCTGTAAACTAGCTAAGCTTAATGCTTGTATAGCTAAGTGCATGACCACTATAATAAGATTTTTTTTTAGTTTTGCGAAGTGCTGTTTTTACCATTGTTTGAAATAAAAGTAAGCTAGCAGTAACCAAGACCTGCAGGATCTCTTTCCATGGTGTCAGGAGTGGGATGCCAAAGTAAGTAAACATATTTGATGACAATTTAACTCACCACATGAAAGTGGAAGAGTCTGGGTACTAGTGTAAGCACTGTGAATATGGTGGCGTTTGTGACATTTGTGGTTGAAGTCGTAGTTGTTGGTTTGTAAGGGAGTAAAACTAGACGGTTTTGAAACACACAGAAGTATGGTCATCGATCGTCCTTCGTATTGGCTATTATATTGATTCAAATGTTTTGAAATGCATTTATTTCACTTCCACTGATTTGTGGAAGAGACAGGAGAGAGGTATGGTGGACGGATGTCGTCTTCTTACCTGCGTACTTTTGCTGTATTTTCTTGGTTTCAAACTTTTACCGGGATGGAAAATTGTTTGGAACTGCCTTCCTGAAGGCTCATTAGGGGATCATGCTACCTCAGATCTCGTAAAAGAAAAGAATTTGCCAACATATCAACTTCAACAGTTAGCGAAGCGGATTCGCCATCTAGTTTCTGCTCTACGTGGAAGTAAATATTTCGCCTCTAGGATATGCTATTACGCTAACTCAGACAGTACTTTTCATCATGCTCGTCTCCTCACAAGTGGTAATGTTTCGCTCAACCCTGGACCAATAATTAACTCCTCAAGGTGCTCCGTTTGCATGAAGAAGGTTGCTAGAAATCACAGAGCCTTGAGTTGCGATCAATGTGAACTTTGGTGTCACATGAAATGCGGTCAGGTGAAACTGAGCCAGTATAAACATTACCAGCAAAAGGATTATTTCAACTGGAATTGTCCGACATGTTTTTGATCTATATTACCTTTTGCTGAAGTATCAATCTCAACGAATGAAGATGATCGTCCGGAGTTGGACAACATGCCCTCTTCAGTTGAACGAGAGCATGCTGTCGACCATACTGATATCTACAAATTGTTAAAAGATTCTCTTGGCAATAAAAATCTGTAAACGGCATTTTGATTAATCTGAATGAAGTCCATATTCTTTTAAATGAAGTGAAATGCGATATACTGGGTATAACAGAGACTCATCTGACTGCATTCACCCCTGACTTCCCGCTAAAACTACCTGGTTTTGACTTTGTCAGGAAGGATAGAGCTAGCTCTAAGGGAGGAGGAGTTTTAATTTACTATCAAGAAAGCTTAACTGTCCATCAAGACTTAAAATGGGATATTCAAGAGCTGGAAGCAGTTTGGATTAATGTCACCATGTGCTCTCAGTCAACTTTAATTGGATGTCTCTAACGTCCACCTAAAGATATGACATTTTTCGGTTCCTTACAGGGTCTGTTAAACAAGGTCAAAAGAAAGAATGTTGTGTTGATTGGCGATCTAAATTCTAATCTGCTTCCTACCCCTGATCAAGATCAAGATTTATCCTTATGTGGAGCCAAACTTCAAAGGATTCTAAACATATTTGGCTACTCAAATGTTATCAAGTCCCCTACAAGAATTGCTAAGAACAGTACCTCATTACTGGATCTTGTCATCATTAGTTCAAATTAAAACTGTCTCAATTCTGGCTTCATAGATCTTGGTAGCTCTGACCATTATCTTGTATATGGAGCTTTTGCTCTCACAAAAAGCAAATCAAAACCGAAAATTGCCTTTGTTAAAGATTATAAATCCATAGACTTAAATGAGCTTAAAGCTGATCTGGCCAGAGCCCCATGGCACATTATTGGTGCTCTTGAAGATATTGATGCCAGTGTATTTTTATAGGGATCTATGCTCAAGAGCATTCTTGTCAACCATATTAAGAAAAGAATTGTGAAGATCAGAGATGGATCCCTTCCTTGGATGAATTCAGAAATTAGGAAGGCTATGAATCAGAGATATAAATACCTAAGAGAAGCTCATACCAACCCTGGAAATAATGAATTATGGTGCCGCTACAAACAGCAACGAAACAAAGTTAAAACAATGCTAAGAAAGGCAGAGGCAG
>OZ026600.1:13319634-13324634 GCA_964020085.1 Micromussa lordhowensis
CAAGAGGTAGTACCCATAAATGCAAATTGGATGCCATGAAAATACTTTCATTGTTCTCATATTCTAAATATAACACAGAGATTTTTATAATTTACAATTAGCTGATGTAAATAAACTAGTTGTAAAGAATGCTCCTTCTTATAGTCCTAGGAAATCGTTAAATGTTGTTGTATCTAGGCCAAGAGCCGAGCCAAGGTCGTTGTTCATTTAAACACAGAGCTGCAATTGCCTGGAACTCTTTACCTGACACTATGGAACAGCTCAAAAATCCTCTCTCTTTTAAAAGGAAAATGAAAGCGATTAAGACCTATGTCAGGGACATCAGTTTCCAAAAGGAATGCTCGGTAAATTATAATAAGAACCCTGATTTTGGATATTTTTAAATTTTTTTGATTATTCTTTTCATCTTCATTGTATTCTATTTTTGCTTTATGATAATTGTATTGTAAATGTGTATATCTCGTATTTAGATTTAGTAGTAGTAGGTCCACATCAGCTGTATAGTTGCTTATTTTAAACCTACTTATCAAATAATGTATGTAGAGTGAACGACATGGTCGATTGAACAGCATCTCATTTACCGACAAAGGTCCCTTCATGGATTAGAGCACAAAGTCAACCTATAGAGCCACTGTAAAATGTGGGAACGGAGATGTGTACTGCTATTCACTGGCCCGATGGAAAAAATAGAGGGAGACATGCAGTGCAAACACCTTCTGTACTGGTCTGGTGAACATGGAATGGACTTATTCAACACTGGGACTTATCAGCAGATGATCCACCAAAAGAAATAAAAAACTACTGGGAGAGATTCAAAAATTATGTACAACCCCATTCAAACGAGCTGATCACAGCATGGGAGCTGAATAACCTCCGTCAAAGTACCTTATCACTTGAATAATTCACTGCTAAACTAAGAATTCTTGTTTAAGAAGCTAACAACCCAGCAGTACATCTTGAGCGATTCGTAAGAGACTTTCTGGTCCTTGGCATGAACTCTAACTGTGTTAGAAAGGATTGTTTGAAGAAAGGATATACCCTGTCATTCAATGAAGCCAGAGAAATGGCAAAAGCAGTAGAATAAGCTGATAAACAACTTCAGCTAATGAACAGAAACCTAAATCAGAGAGACCAATCAAATGCAGCAGGCACTATGAAGCAAACCCAAAATGACAGTTGATGGGGCAAAACGCCAACCTGCAGAAATTGTGATTGGGGTCCTCATGCATGGGAACAGTACCCAGCAAAGAATCCAACATGTCACTACTATTAGAAGGTAGGACACGTAGCCAAGGTATGCCTGTCAAAGCTTAGAAAAAAGAATGTGCATGAAATTGAAGCTTCCAGTAGTAACAACCCCTTACCCAAGTCAGAGTCTTCCCAGCCAGTAAGAGATTATGTGTTTTTAGGCCCAATTGAAGCAACACCTCAATCCATGAATGTCCACTTCATATCCTGTAGAGAAAAGGCTCTACTAGAGGTCCCCTTGTCACTGGGGCCGGAAGGAAAACAAGTCAATGCACTCTGTAAAATAGACTCAGGGGCAGAAACCAACAGTTTATGGAAGTCCCTAAAACAACAGAGGAGTCCTTGGAAGCTGGATATACCACAACTCACGATGAGGGTATAGTATTGTTCAAAAGTGAGAACATGAGAACAAGGGCGGACATCATTGGCAAGCTGACTGAGGGGTTGAGGAACATTACCTTGGCCCCTCTGAAGCCCCAGCAGCGATTGTTCATCCTCAACACCAATCTCGTACCAGCCATGTACCACCAGTTGGTGTTGACCGCGACTAGTGGGAAATACTTGAAATGGCTAGACAGGTCCGTAAGAGCAGCTGTACGGTCCTGGTTGAAGTTGCCGCATGACACACCCAAGGCTTTTTTCCATTCTAAGATCTTCGATGGTGGTCTTGGTATCGTCACACTTGAGCATCAGATTCCGTTGATGAAGATCAAACGCATTGACCGTCTCTGGGCCAGCAATGACCCAGTGATAAGGGAGATGCTGTCAACGGAAGGTGCTGAGTCTCTACTGGCTCGGCAAAGGGTCCCTAGCCGATACAGGGGGGTGTCCATTACGAGTGGGGAAAACCTTCGGGTGGCCCTTGCAAGTGATCTTCACTCCCCTGTTGATGGCCGGGATTTACGTGAGAGCGACCTTGTCCCACACCAACATCAGTGGGTTGCCGATGCCGCGAATTTGCTGAGCGGCGCAAACTACATCGGCGCGGTGAAGGTTAGGGGGAACCTTCTACCCTCGGCGGTTTGTGCTGCCAGGGGCCGCCCAGCGATAAGCGTTCTCTGTGGCGCTTGTCAGCGGCCCGGATCATTGGGACATATCTTGCAGGTATGCCCAAGGACTCATGGCTCAAGAATAGCAAGGCATGATAGGGTTGTAACCTGGTGCAGTCTGCTGCGGGTAAAGCCGGGTGGGCTTGTCTCAGAGAGCCTGCTATACCAACTATAGCAGGCCTGCGGAGGCCGGACCTCATATTCCATCACAAAGAGAGGTCCACCTATCTCCTTGACGTGACGATTGTCGCCGATAATGCGGTACTTCACGAGGTGCACAAGCGCAAAACCCAGTATTATGATGTGCCGGACATCAGAACCTGGATTGCGCGTAACATCAGTGGCAATGACGTACTGTTCTCTAGCGTTAGTATGAGCTGGAGGGGGCTGATGGCCCGTGCATCAGCTGAGACCTTGTGCTCGGGACTGGGTTTGGCGCGACCGCTCTTAAGTCTTCTCGCAGCTGTCACCTGTGAGAGAAGCCTGTGGATCTGGCAACATTTCCACAGAAGCGGGTACCGTATTCCGAGGATGACGGGTACACCTGTGCCCTGATTTCTCGCTGCGTCCTTCCTACGGACCCCGGGGTTAAGCTTCCCCAAACAAAAAGCACAAACTGTCTAACGGCTTAGGCACAGGCCTAGTTAAGTTGTCTGTGTTGTACTAATGTAGTGTTAGCCTGGGCCCAAATTATGTATAGTGGGTACCAACTGATGTAATCGCCTAAGGTGTGAACAGCGATACTTGTAAATATATGTGGGTGGCCTTCGCTGCCAGCAATAGCTCAATAAGCAGTGAAACTAGCCAAATGCCTCGTCATCTAATTAGTGACGCGCATGAATGGATTAACGAGATTCCCACTGTCCCTATCTACTATCTAGCAAATTTCGACAAAATTCCTGGCTTTTCTTGGCTTTTCAAAGAAATTTCGCTTGCAACGATATTTCAAGGAAATTCTCCCGCATTTTTGTGACACCTATTGTTCCGGTCAACACTCAGTTGTTGACTTAATCCAAAACCCCAAAACCCCACAGTTCCGATAACTAATGGTACTTGATATTACTTGCCAAAACACCATTTTAACAGCCGTTAATGTGGTAGAACCGCATTATTTTTCGTGCTTACCCCAGTCTCTTCACCGCTTTGCATTGTTTGCTGCCATATCGAACATTTGTGACCAGGAATCATTTGCTACGAACGAAGAATTTGAGCTAGGAATTACTGGCGTGGCCAATATGCTGTGCTCGAGGAGTCCACCAAAGCTGTCTACAGATGAAAAAGTATTTATAGATCAGGATATGTGCAAAAATGGCAAGATGAAAAGCTACTAGATCCAGAAGAAGTTTGCAAAACGTGGGATTGCCATGAGTTCATCCGCCACATGAAGGTCTTACCACCACCAAGGCTTATTAGGTTAAAAACTCATGATAAATGTGAGAAACAAATCGTGGTTGTACTACTGTTATGGAGGTCTTCCAGAATTCTTGATCCATGTAAGTTTAAGAGTCCCAAAGAATATACTACAAAGGCAACAAAAACGGAGCAAAGTACACCCAGTACTTTTATAACAGATGACCATGAGGGGGCTGGGATAGAATAAACAACAGCTGGATGGTTTCGCGAGCGTTCAGCATTGACAACATTCTGGTTTTCTATAAAAGTAGAGATCCTAGCAATTTTATGTTCAAAGGACGC
This sequence comes from Micromussa lordhowensis, assembly GCA_964020085.1. Taxonomy (NCBI): domain Eukaryota; kingdom Metazoa; phylum Cnidaria; class Anthozoa; order Scleractinia; family Lobophylliidae; genus Micromussa; species Micromussa lordhowensis. The sequence goes on from OZ026600.1 coordinate 13,323,627, forward strand.
TTTGAAAACCCTTGTTTATGAAGTTTAGGCTCTATTGGTGTGTGATATGTATCGCTGTCACTTTGCAAAACACAGGAATAGTCTATTGCAATGCATGGTGTATCCAGCTGGAGAAAGGTGTGTTCTGATTGAAAGTTCCTCACAAGTTGTTTGTAGCTGATTGCTTTAGTACCTTAAATGATACCCAGAACTTGAGATGTTTTTGTTTTGTTAGTGGAACGAAGAAAGCTCTCTGTTTTCATAATACAGTAAGTACATTCTAATTCTCTGCATATGAAACTGAACTCAGGAGAACGAACCTGCTGAAAAACCTTTTGCAAATTTTAGGCATGTGAAGTTCAAGTAACGTATGTCATAGATAACACTGCATGTTATCGTCTTATACGGTGATCAATGACTGCATACTTTGTTCTCTGGCACGAATTTTTCAAACAAATACATGACTCCAGATTTATCTTGTGTAACATACATTGCAATTTTTTCGTACATGGATCAGTCGCAAAAAGAAAATTGTGCAAATGCTGGTGAACTGTTGTTCCATGCCTTACAAAACTTTTGTGTATAGGCTGGCAAATTATCATTAGTGCTCGCAATCGATAATTTGATAATTTGAAGAAATATTGTCCTTTGTTTTAGCAGATTACCACTCAACAAGCTGCGAAATTTCAAACTTTCAAGTGAACTTTCATCGAAAAATCAAGGGAACAAAGAACGAAATTCGTGCATTTCGCTTGCATTACTTTTGCACAATACTGTATCTGCATATAGCGGAATAGAGATTCCACAGCTTGGATCTTGGCAAATAAATATGTAAATGGCCCTAGCAACCCCAGCCCTAAACCAATCCGAGCAGAAGTTAATAATAATAATTATCTTCTTTATTGAGGAGATCAATTTCAATGATAAGTGGTTTACAAAGAGTCCTCGAAAATTAAAATAAAACAAAGAGGAAAAATAATTATAGACTAATATATGAATAAAAAGTAGACTAAAGACTATTTACAATTC
>OZ026600.1:13327134-13329634 GCA_964020085.1 Micromussa lordhowensis
CAATGCTGCTAGGTGCAATCCCTACTATGTGAGAACGATAGATGTGATACCAAAGGTGACTGGCTCAACCCACTTTAGTATCTTAGACGCACATAGTGGGTTTTGGCAAGTTAACCTAGATGAGGAAAGCAGCAGACTACACACTTTTAACACTCCCTAGGGAAAGTACAGATGGACTATGCTTCCATTTGGTCTTACTTGTAGCGGAGATGTCTTTCAATGGAAAATGGACATGGTCTTTGGTAAGCTGGAAGGACTAAGTGGTATTGCAGATGACACACTAGTCTATGGTATGGGCGAGGCACAACATGACGGGCACATACCAAACGTCCTCAACACAGCGAGGGAGAACAGTGTCAAACTTAAACACTATGTCTTTGGAAAAAAGGTCATCATTGAAACAGACCATAAGCCACTGGAAAGTATATGGAAAACCATAACAATTGCTTCAACATGGCTGCAGAGAGTTTTGCTGAAAATGGCAAAATATGACATAGAAATCAGATACATTCAGGGCAAAACCACTGTGATAGCCGAAACCCTTTCGAGGGTCAGTTACATGGAACCTCCTCTGAAAGAAGACAAAGTGCAATTACAAGCACTCTACCAGTAAGTCATGCCAAACTGGAAGAAATACGGCAAGGCACAGATCAAGAAATTGTACTTGCCCACCTTAAAGATGTTCTGCACCCATGGTTGGCCAGAATATCCAAATGAATGCCCTCAAGTCTTAAGAGAGTTTTGGAATTTCAGAGAGATCTGAGCATTGAAAATGGCTTCATTCTCGAGAGACACCACCTTGTGATCCCCAGTAAGCTCTGCGCACAGATATTCCAAATAATACACCAAGGACACATGGGAATGGAAAAGTGCCTCATGAAAGCAAAAGAAAGCTTATTCTGGCCAGGTATATCAAGAGACATAAAGGAATTGACAGCCAACTGTGCCACGTGCGTACAATTCTCCAAACAGCAGCCAAAAGAAGTGCTATGTCCTCACAGTGTGCCTAGATTCCAATGGTAGAAGCTTGGATGCAATTTGTTTGACTACCAATGTGCACAATACCTTCTAGCTGCTGGCTACTACAGCAAATAACCCATGCTAAAAAAGCTGAACTCAAGGACATCTGCTGCTTCAATCTGCTGCCCCACAAAGTTTTGCTACGGGAGGCACCACAGAAACCCCACAAACCAGCTCAACTCACTGGGAAAAGTGATGGTCCACCCATGACAACCAGGAGTGGCCGTGTTGTAAAGTAACCATCTAAATTAGACTTGTAAACTTTGTTGCATACTGATAGTACATTTCAGTGAAGCTATTAGAAACTTTTGTTGTTTTATACCCGGCTATGCATTTATTGACGTTTTGTAGTTAGCTCTGCTGTCACACCCATTACAATTTTTAGGGTGGAGATGTAAACATATTAGGTCTGCAGTTGAAGGTCTCATGCATGCATCATGAGTTAGCGAAAATGTGACTGGGTGGACTTTGTTTTTTATCTCGTTCTAGTTTTGCCGAGTCCTGTTTGTAACATGGTTTGGAATAAAAGTAAGTTAGCAGTAATCAAGACCCTCAGGATCTCTTTACATATGGTTCATTTGTTATCTCATGAGAACGAGCCTGAACTTTGCTTATTTGGCAGGCTTTCAAGCAATATATTCCTTGAACCGCTCCTTTCCGAAAATGATTGATGTCTTTGTATGTGAGATGAAGGAATAAGGCATGAGACTATCTTCTCGAAACACAGCATTCTGTATATTATGATGTTCATGAAGAGCGAGCACACGATAAAGCAAGCCGTCACATTCTCATTCCCAGTTTCCACGGCCCACATTAGGAGTGCCTGGGACCATGACCCCATTTTTGGTGACAAAGAACGGCTTGCATTTTATGACTTGGGCTTTCCTATGGAAGCCCGTATAATAATTGAGATTTTCAGCAAATATTTAATCAACAAAATACATTTGACTAATATTTACACACCTCAGAATATGAAACTTGATCTCCTGAAGAAAGCACCCAGGGGAACGATAAAACATCTGCAAGTCTGTACAGAACGTGAAACAGCTGAAAAATAATGAACATGGCTAAATAAGAACACACTGAAAGAACTTGTAACATCTAGCTTCCAGACAACCACAGAGTATGCATGTACACCTGTAAGTGCAATAGTAGGAAAAACAGTCAAAGGTATCAAGCTTTGTTTTTTTTTTCAACTTAGCTTAAATAAGACAATATGTATGCTAAAAGAGTTAATCAAGAAAACAAAATTTGTACCATTATGGGGGACTTAAACATAGATCGTTTTAAGGTAGAATCCTACACACAATTGATAGTTTTGTTAATACTCTGCGTTCATACTTCTTCCAGCAACATATACTGCAACTAACGAGAACCACAGATAATTTAGCAACATTGAAAATATCTTTTCAATTCAATTGAGTGCTTATATATCAGTGGTAACAGTACATATCTTAGTGATTACCTTTCTAATTTTATA
>OZ026600.1:13337134-13344634 GCA_964020085.1 Micromussa lordhowensis
GACACTCAAACAAAGGGGAAACGAGAGCTATAATGGGCATGAAGTGTCGCAACAGCATTTTTATGACAAACACACTAAGCCACTCCAGCCAAATCGAGCCTGGCCAAACTGTCTGTATGAAACTGCCGGGCAACTCCACATGGACAGCTGGCACCTGCATCAGTGAGGCTGGTCCTCGCAGTTATAAAGTACAAATAGGTGACTCCATTTACAGACGGAACCGCCGCCAACTTATCTCACCCAGGAATGATGACCATCAAGCCAGCCCTGATCAAACCCAAGGGGACCAAACAGCCCTAGAGGATCATGAAACCCAGCTCACACCCAGCAGGTCCAGTCTTTTTTTTCTCCTTATGAGAGGAAAGGTGTGCCGAAACGCCTCACAATTATTGTAAACGTCATGCAATGAGCATTGTCTCAGTTGCGTGTTGTCTCAGTTTGGGATCTTGAATAAATCAGTTCTAAAATGTTCTCGGCCTGTGCAAATCTTTACAGGGAAGACATTAAAGTTTCATCAAGGAATGAAATCTCCTTTCAGTGCTCAGACTAAATTGGTTTCACTCACAACTGCATGTGAATTATTCTATGTTACCTTCAGCAATGTATACTAAAGCTGTTATTACATTAGGTCTTCTGTGATATCAAGAATAATTAACAGGTCTATCAATAAGAGCTGTAACTTGTAACACCTGTTATGGCTGAGTATGCTTGATGTTCCTTTACTTAATTGCATTTCACAGCATTTCATTGCATTTCACCCAGAAAGTAACAAAGTTGTTATGAGTATGAAGATCAAAGCAACAAGAGACTCGAAACTTAATGAAAGCTAGCCCTGCTAGAGGTCTGGATAATTGTTATCAGCCTTAGCCTTTCGTCTCGATATTATGAAAAACCTCTCAGATAGCACAAAAAAGGTTTATTACTTGCAGTAGGAAAACAAAAATCTCCTTGAACAGATATTCTGTCATCATATCTTTGCAAAGAAACGCCTTGCCTGGCATCATGATGTGAACATCAAACTTTGACTACTTTCATCAAATAAAGATTTCTTTATGCTTTTATATCCAAACTGGTTATTAGTTAACTGGTAGAGCCAACTAATACTCTCTCGCATAAGGGGCGTGTAAAGGCATTTGTTTTCCCAGAAAATGATATATATGGTACAAAATATTCAAGGGTTAATGCGACAGAAAAATATGCCTTGGGTATTACTAGGATTGCGCTGACAAGTAGACCAGTATGAAAAAAACGCAATAGTATATGTTAAGATTGGTAGTAAAACAGTGAGAAAGATATATTCAATTAGTGACAGAAATTAGCTGGAAAAAGATTTTCAGTTCCAACAAGAGACAAATGACTTTCCACATGCCATTTAGATGCTCTACCACTGTGCTACACTGTAATAAGTACTTATGGCAGCTGGGCTTATTGGTTACAATTTATTCACCTGTTTCCCAAAATATATCAATTACCTTTACTAAACATTCTGTATGATGCTCCACTTTCATTGTTACTGTAAACAGATGGCTTTTTAATTTTCCTTCAAGTTTCTCAAATATCCATGAATCTGCACTGTTGATTAATGCCTCCTCTTCAACAATAGCTTTCCCGCCAATGTTGGTGCACTTGTCAGAAGGTAAGTGAGAGACAATAAATTCAAGAACAGCCAATCGCACTTCATGTTCTGAGGACTGCAAGAGAGCTTGGATAACCTCAAAACAATTCACAGTGGTTTCCAAAACTTCTTTGGAACCCTGGAAATTAGATGGAACCTGTTTGAAAATTGCTAGATGGGTTTGGCTGGTTATGGCAGATGGCAAGTCTTCACATGCTCTGAGAAAGGACTTTGCTAGTGTCCTTTTGACAAACACATCTCCAATGAAAACAGAAGGTTCTTGTTTGGAAATTATTTCTTGAATTGTAATACTGTTAAACCACTGCTTCAGGGCGTGTAAACCACTCTTTGCCTTGTCAGGCATATCTGAAAAAAAAACAAAACATTACACTGTAGGTAATTTTAACTAATACCTTGTTTTAATGACTATGCAGCACTGTTACAAGTCTAGCCTGGTTCACTAGAAGTATTTGGTCAATGTTACTGAGCAACATTACACCAGGTCCATATGTAAGACTTGTCAGATAGTTTTGCTTCGTGGATACTAAAGTGAGACAATCTCAGATAGCGCAAAGTGCAGTACTGCTCGAATATAAGTTACCACCTTTCATCTGGTTTCTTGTGAGTCATGTCTCTTTTCTCTCGAGATGTCTCATTTCTCTGAAGACATGTCTCATTTCCCTCGAAAATCACTGAAGTGTTTACTATCGAAATATTACTTTCAAAAAGCTGGCATGCATATGAAAGGCAACTGCTAGTATGTTACAACAAAAAGTTCCATCAAATGTGAGATACTGTATCGCTCGCTCACTCTCCTTGGGTCAAACAAACATATCAAATGTTTGTAATGATATGTTTACATACATCATTTGCATCATTGTGGAAAGTGAAATTTTCAACCATGATTCACGAAGGAAACAACCTTGAGTTTACGAAGAGAAGGAAATAGAAAAGAGAAATAGTGAGGGTTTGGCTGAGAACAGTGCAGAAAAGAGGAAATTGAATGCAAAAAAGGTAATAAAGCAAGCATTCTGATTGGTCAATGAACAAAGAAGCTCACAGATAGCCAATCAAATCTTTTGTTTTCAAATCAAGCAGGCGCCTTGGATGGCGCAATCACGGCGCAATTTTTTCTTGATTGCGTGCACGCAATCAAGAAAAATAATTAAAATCACCTGAGGTTTAGCGCGCGCACAAAACTGAGAGGAGAGTTCAGAGTCCGTAAAGTTCAAGACATCCTTCATGGGAATTTTTTCATGTATACTATTAATAGGTAATCATACGGTTTTTCTTGTTCAATTTGGAATTAATTTGCACTTGTGAGTTTTTCAAAAAGCGAAAGTACACTTGCTGAAGCGGCTCGTGCAATTTCAGCTTTTTGAAAAACTCACTCGTGCAAATTAATTCCAAATTGAACTCGGTTCGCACGCAAAAAAAAAATCATTAGACTTTTTATCGCCGATTAAGTTTTATAATGGGTAGATTTTGATCATGTGCTAGCAACATAATGAGCAACTCAAATTTCATTTGGGATCAAAACAACTTGTAGTAAAGCCATTGACTTTTCGTTTGGTGGACTATATTTTTTATACTTCTGGTGACAAAAATGCAGATCATTGAATGAGTTCAATTACCGCTTCCACATATAGTTTCTTGGTGGTTACCTTGGGAGTACTTCCACTCGACAAATAATAATAATTATAACCTTTATTTTAAGAGGATAACACCTACAGTGTATTACTATAAAAGTATTCTCCGTAGTGGCTCTCTAAAAACAAAAATATTGAATAAAAATTACATTAAGATAAAACGCCTATAGATATGTAAGAAGGAGAATCTACGTACAAAAATATAAACAATCATATTTAAAATTTAAAAAATCAGAAAAGCTTTTTAACTTTAAAATTTTGTATCTACCGCATAAATTGGGGCAGTGTTTTCAATCAGAGTAGTTTTCATGGAGTTAAGAGAGGACGTTGGATTTAAGTTAAGAGCATTGAGGTCTTTTATGGTAGAATAGAAAAATGTTCTCCTCATTGCTTCGGTCTTGGTTTCGGTAAATGGTATGATGTTTTAGGTCTTGTGGGATAACTATGCTCAAAACGAAGGGTGTCCAAGCTTGCAGTAAGGTATTCTGGTGCTCTTCCATCAATAACTTTTTTTAAAGACCAAATTTATTGATCTTGAACATTTGATCAATTGGCAGCCACATAAGCTTTTGAAAATTACCAAAAGGTCCTGCATCCCAAAGACTGTCCAAAATTACTTGAGCGCAGCGCTTTTGAAGTTTAAATAGTTCGTCTAGGTTGGTTTGGCTACGGTTGCTCCAAACAGTACAACAATATGTAAGGAGTAGTTTGATACTTGCATTTTAGAGAAGCAATCGATATTTGGTGGGGAGATATCTCCGAGCTTTTCTTAAAATGCCAATTGTTTGAAGTAGTTTTCAGCACAGTATGTCAATATGATCGTTCCAAGTGAGATGACTATCGATGTATACTCTTAAGACACATCCTGAGTTTGCTTTGGTGAATTTGCAATTTTCTGTCTGGTTGAGATTATACTGTATTTAGTCTTTGCTGGATGCATTTTCATCTTATTTTCCTTTGCCCACTTCACAGATGGATAAAGGGTCAATTCATCAGCATAAATGCCAATGTCGTTTCTTCAGTACAAAAGGCAGATCGTTTATGAAGAGCAGAAAAAGGGCAGGACCAAGAATACTTCCCTGCGGTACACCAGATTGAATACCAAGCGGTTGAGAGAGTTAACCGTCGACACATACCTTTATTGGGCACTTGGCACAATTCAAACAACAGATGGTTCATGCTTTTCTTCAGCGTGGGTGGGAATATTGTTCCTTTTACCATAGTTATTACTTTTTCCACCAAAATCCATTAAAGTTCATCAAATCTTTGTTTGCATTACTTTTGAAAACTAAAAGTATACTTTACAGTCTGTAGGAAAGAGCCCAGGGGATGTCTGAAAGGATGTCAATAATATCATATGATTAAAAGTGCATGTCATGCTTACTCAATCAAATCCGTTACCTGCAAGTTTAAGCCATGTCTGGTCCAGAACAAATTGGAAAACAATGTCCAAGAAAACTGATCGTGACACTGCACAGGGGTTGGACCTGCCAATCACAGCACATGTACACAGAAAAACAAAGTTAACTGGAAATTTAGCAATGCATGTGTCTATACTCCTGTACTGAGGTTAGAATTAAGAAATAAATTTTGTATTCCAACTGTAGTTACTACACTATTATCCTGTTTAAGTAAATCCAGAGGTGAATTTAAGAATCAGATGTTCTGATTGGTTGGAAAGCTTAGCTTATGACACTATATTCATCACACCAGGTGATGGACATAAAAATCTAAAATGTTTCTTACTATGCTATGGCACCTTTACCATCTAGGCATGTAGCTATGATGATAATTTCATTCATTGAAATTTCATTTATTTGAAAGACAGCACCCCAAGTCCAGGTTATTGAATTTCTTAAGCATGTTAAGACAAGGCTCAAAGCCTAATTTGCATAAGATTTGAAAACAATCATAGTTCTTCAGTGATTCACCAAAAGACCTTCAAACTTGGTGACAATATGAAACATAGTAAGCTGGACAAAACTGTTCTGGATGGACATCTTACAACAAAAAATTAAACCAAAAAGAGTGTTGCAAATAATTTTGTGATTGTCTTAAATTCCACACACGGAAAGTTATTTTCATTTAGATCACACAAGGAAGACTTGCATGACAGTGTAACCAAGTTTGGTAACTGAATCACAAAAGGATGTAACATGAACACTGAAGTGTTGTTCTGCAAAGAACATTGTTACGTGTTTGTGTATTTCTTGTAACAAATTTTGTAAGACTTGCAACTTATTTGGCCACTGAAATACGATACTGTCTTCAGACATTGATGTTCTTTAAAGTCTTAACACTGTTCTTGCCAACTGTTTCAAAGATGGCATACAAGCCACAATTGCACAAAATGTGGCTATGTTAGAGCATTGTCAGCCGAGAACTTCAGACACTGCTATTTGTGCTTCTGGGAAAGTTGCCAGCCCCGCTTCTGGGCTCATCTACCAGGCGATTGCAATTTTCTCACATTTTCTTACATGTAGTAACAGCTCGAAATAACTTTGTTTAAAACAATGTATTAATAATAATAAACAAATTTTTGTCCAGGATAACCTTTCAGTACAAAGTACTGTTTCATGTACATTTTGTGTATCAATGGGGTCCTGCTGACTAAGAATTAAAAACTAATAAATAAAAATTATTAACATATTTAAAATAAGGTACATATTAAGCCAAAAATACATTCAGTTAAGACCTGTTAAAAATACAATAGAGATTACAAGTATTAATCATCCAAGGCTTCTAAATAAAACTCTAGAATTAATGTTTCTTAAACATAACGGCAATAAATTAAAAATTGAGGCGCCTAAAAAATAAAAACTACGGAGTGAAAAATATAGTCTGACCTTTAGTAGTTTTGCTGTTTTCCCATTGTTTCTATTGTTTAAAGCGCTATGATGCAAGTGTTGAAAATAGTATTTAAATTGTTTGGTTTGCCTTGTGGCTTTTTGGTTGTAGCATCCACCATGAATCTTCGATTCTCTAAACAGCCAATGTAGTGCTGTTTATATGGATAATTGCACCTTCCTCATGTTTTCTCGTCAAATTCATGACAAAGAATTCACAAACACATAACAATGTTCTTCGCAAACAACACTGGTCTACAACTTCTTTTCACATTTTTATTGCTCTTGCACACAAAAAACTTTACATACACAATTTTCATTAAAACTATCCTTCTAACATTAGCATGAGTAATTACAATGACTGCTAATACTTTACATGCAAGTAACTTATATTAATACAAAGATACTAACAATAACATAAGTAATCACAATAACACTAGCACTAATTCTAAATCTAAACATATATTCTAAGTGTTTTAATGTACAGTATTTCCCTTATTGTTATTTAAAATCTATATAGAGAAAGAGAAATAAGGAGATGAGGAGGAATTTTGCAATGTAAACATTAATTAATCTTTTTGGTTTTATAGTTGTACAATGTATTTTGTTCTATTGATAAAATCAATGATCTGTAGTGGTGGTGAGCAATTTTGGAGCTTACATTTATAAATATAATAGTGCAAGAAGAGAAGATTATAATTCAATTTCTTTGCTAGTGTGTTTGATGCAGTGAAAAAGCCAAAGAGAATATCTTCAGCAAATAGAATGAAATTAGAACTATTATCTACATTAAACCATTGTAATACTTCTTGGTAAAGGATTGTGTGAGCTGGCATTCAATAAAGGTATGAGCTATGGAGTCTGATTCTCCACAATAAATGCAATTGCTATCTGGTTTGATGTTAAATTAGAACAAATCCTACTTTGTAACAACAACTCAGTCAACGAACTTGAAGTGGAATTCTCTTAACTTGTTTTCCTTGCATACTTTTCGAACCAATCTAAATACCTTTCCCTAGTTTGTCTTGTCTTCTGGGATAGTTTTGTTCTATCAACTTGGGCCTGCATGCTGACCATTATATTTTCGATGAATAATTAGCCATTAGAAGTCTTTTGACTTTGCCTTAAGGAAATTTATATTTACATTTTCAGTTAAACAGAAGGATTCTGGGTCCTCATGACTAATGTTTTCAGAAGGTGACCTGGAATAGCAGGAAAAAAAAAAAAAAAAAAAATAATAATAATAATAAATTGCTAGGTTCTTAAAAACGCATTTTACATCACATGGAAGTCTCAATGCTTTTTACAATCCTTTCACATAAAAACCTTTATTCAAAAGCCCTAGTCTGAGAATGCTCTCTTAAAAAGAAATGTTTTTAATGTTGATTTA
>OZ026600.1:13349634-13372134 GCA_964020085.1 Micromussa lordhowensis
TATAAAAACCCTGTATTGTGGGTTTTCATTTATTTTTCTTTCCTATTTTTTTGTTCTTTACTTTCTCTGCCAGTATCAGTGATTTTCCCCTTCTATTTACTTTCCAAAAGCTTCTTTACTTTCTCTGCCAGTATCAGTGATTTTCCTCCCCTTCTATTTACTTTGCAAAACAGCACCTTTGTCTTTGGCCTAGCCCATCCATTGCCCCAAGTGACAAAGTGTTAGGAGAGTTTGACTGCTTTTTTGATATACAGTTGTATATACATACATGTATCTTTGGTGAGATCTAAAACTGATTTTGAGTTAGTCATTTACAATTGTAGGTTCTGGGGTTCATTCCAGGTGCGTGTTTCAAATTTTTTTTACTTTCCTTGTTATCATTTAACAGTCTTACATTAAACATCTCATTCCTTCAGTGCACTAAAAAAATCCTGGAATCTGAGCGCAGAAAATACTCACACATATTTGCCACAAGAAAGCAGTAGGGTATTAACTGGGTAACATTTTACCAATAACTGAATGAGTGTAAAAGTTATGCGCAATAAAGGGAACTGAGACAGAGAGGAGGGGTAAATTGTTTTATTCCCTTTTGTATTTTATTTAACTGTTACACAGAAGCATGGCTGAATCCATCGGGCGACAGCTCGAGGATGTTGTTCAGAACATCTTGGACAAGCTGATGCCTGAAAAGTTCAGAAAGCGGCTACTGAAACCTCTTCTTCCTGTTAAAGGCAGCAAACCTATCACCCCTTCAAGGATGAAGAAGGTGACAAAAAGGAAAATACTCCCTAAAGATTTTGATCCATACTCTCTTAAGGGGGGTCAAACAATAACTAACCACCAGAATGAGCTCCTTGAGCTATATGGTGCACTTGAGGGTGTGGAACAAGAGGTGCACTGCTTCAGATGATGGGTTTTCAGCAGGAGATTGGAAAAAAACCTCGCACCTTCTAATATCCATAAATTGACAAAAAGGGTTAACCCAGCTTTTTATATAGGCACCTTTACTCATGAATACATTCTTGTGAACAACAAAGATAGAAGGTGTATGTTTTTCATAAACAGAAAAGAGGGTTGCCTTGGACAAACACCTTTGCTGTGGCAGAAAGATGGTTGAATCAACAAGAGAATGATCAGTTAACCCTTGATAACATTGACCATCCTAACACAAAGTGGGTGTTTGTGGGTTTTTCTACTGTTTACATAAAGGTGGTGCTTGACAGACAACCACTACTAGGCGCTGGCCCATTGCCAAACTGGCTGTGCGACATTGCCTATGAGCATGCAGGCCCAATGGTGGCACTGGACACCTTCAGCGACAACGTGTCTCCAGTGCTGTATTGCTGTTGACTACAGGGTATGACCAGATTGAAGTACAAAGGTGCATGAGCACTTGCAAGGCATTTCTTTAATCTCAGAGCAGCTCCAAAGGACTGAAAAAGAATGTCATCTGATGAGTTGGAAAGGGTTGAAAGGCATCTTAATCAGGGAAACCCTCTTTCAGGTTGGCTTGGCATTAGACTCTACAGGCTAAGGAGGAATCCATCAGGGAAGCTAAAAAACATACTTACCATTGGCGTTTCTAATAACCACATGTTTCTTATAAACGATATTGCAAGGGTTGCTAGAACATGTGCTCATTCCTGAGCTCGCTTCACAGAAGCTTGCAGCCCTCAAGGACATGCTAAAACATGTGCGCTAGGAAGAACAATTATTGATTGTCCAAATGAGCAGGTGAAAGCCCTACATGCAGCTTATGAGAAAGAATAGTCCAGAACATTTTAAATTGGTGCTCCTGACAAGTCATGTGATGTTTATCAGAAAATAACCATTATTGGAGTAATCGGTGGGGGGAGGGGAGGGGGTTTAGTACTATCATCCAAGACAAAACATGTTTTAGATGCAGGTCAATATTTTCCATACTCTCATGTTTTGGAATGAGCAACCCTCTTTTAACAGAAACATTTTGAAGGGTCAAAGGTCGTTTTTGGAACATTTGACTTTTGATCATTTATATCTTAAAAATGAAATCACAGAAGATCATTCCAAACATAGCAAGGTAGATAATTTAAATTTTCATCAAAAACGCTCATTCATTGATCAATAGAATGAAAATTTGCACAAATTTGCAGATTTACCAATTTTTAATGAAATGATCATGTGATATGTCACAGGATCAAAACAATATGTTAAGGCAAGACTGGATGTTGAGTTTTATAATCATGGAAAACTCCAGGCCCCAGTTGCTCAAAGGCTGGATAACACTATCCACCAGATAAGTCTCTATCCAGTGGATAAGTGTTAACAAAGCAAACCACACTATCCATGGATAGTGATTTATCTGGTGGATAGCATTATCCACCTGTCAAACAACCAGGCCCAACAATAATTCTACTTTACATTCCAGTGATATCCATCACACAGTATGTGGTCACGGCAGTGAGAGGTGGATCAAGCGGGTGCCTGTGAATGGTCATGACCCAACCGCAAGGACTGAAGCAACAGCTCATTCCCATACGAAACTACTCATGTACTGATTTCAGTGAGCAGCAGTGACATGCTTGAATGTGAACCCAAGCATATCTGCAAGACAAACGAAATAGAGCTGATCCCAAAGTTCATGGAAGAGTTGGGAAGATGCAAATCATTAGGTCTGAGGTAAGAGCGAGGTTCATGCAGAAAACAATAGTGGAATGATGTGACCAGGTGACCATTCTTGGTTTCTACTGCAGGCATTACAATCTGAACCTTATCAAAGAGCATTTGGCAGGCGTGTTAGCTGACACATTGGCCAAGGTCCAAGTAGGTAAAAATGCAAACACGATGAAGTTTATGAAGACAAAGGGCTTCTGCTTCCTTCACATCATTAACTATCACCGGCTGGGAATCAGCTACGAAAATTGGGTAAAACTGTATAGCTGTTCTGTTCAGAAATCATGGCTTCCTTGCGAGTGGTTTGATAGACCTGAAAAGATGACTTATACTGGGCTGCCAGATTACCCATCATGTTATTCGCGTTTGAAGGGCAAATATGTTCTCAGTCTCAGAGTATCAAGGGTACAGGAAAGCCTTCTAAGAAAAGAGGATGCAAATGTTCGCAGACTGGTTGCATTACGACAATTATCTCCATGTAACATCAGCGTTAGAGGCCTTAAAAAAGATGAGGGCATTCTATACCAGTAAGAGCATAGACATCTTGAAAGATGCGGTTAGCATCCCAGGAGTGAGCTTGCATTATGTCCCACGAGGGTTGATAGAGTGAGGAGCTGAACTTTACAGCCCTTCAAAGAAGCTTATGAAATTTGAAGGCAGCAGTTGTTAGCAGGAAAAACCACGTGTTCACACGGTATCACGAAGCAACAGCAAAAAATTTCAGAGCCATGTCCTTGTATGGGGCTCAAATTAAGGCCGTCTATTGAACAATCGACTATCAGGCAACAAAGATCTTCACTTGGTTTGTGGAGCAGGTAACAGAGGCCTGTCACACTGGAGATGTCGACAAGAGCAAAGCTCTGCTAGCTGAGGTGTTTAAACTGCTGGGAAACAGTGGCTACAGGAAACTCATTGAAGCACTGGAGCAACAAACAAATGTGATCTACACAAAGAATGAGAAGGTAGTAGACAGAACTTTATTAAGCACATACTTCAGTGATCTGGATGAGCTCAGGCAAGCGTATAAGCTGGAAAGTAGGAAGATGTGTATCACAATCAAGTGACTGTTCCAGATTGGTATTGCTGTGTATGACTTGACTTCGTGGATTGGTATTTCAATTGCTGGGACTTTGAGTTGATTCAGATGGACACCGACAGCAACTACATTGCCATCTCTCCTGATCAGTTGCAAGCAGAATCTGAGGCAACAAAGAGAGTGGCTTGCATGGAACAAGTGGAGCAGAGGTACGCCAGGGCTGTTCAAACTCAGATGTGAGATGACTCCAAAAAGTTAGAACAAAACGAAAAATCGCATAGTTGAGGGCAAGTGCACTCGCACCAACAAACATAAACTCCTTGTTTTTGCTGCTTGCTGCGTTGTTAAAACTTGGGTTCTTTTGGGGATGTCATTGTCTTGTCGGGGTGGTTGTAAAGTTTGAACACATAGTCTGTGTTGTTTTGCTGGCTTTTGGAAAATAGCTGAATTTTGACGAAACTGGTTTGCATTCTTTTTGCATGGTAATGTATACAGAGTTTGAGCTGACAGAGATCAATGTTCCATACAAGTTCAAGTGAGATAAATTATGTGTAGAATTAAACCCTGTGTCACTTTAGCAGTAAATTGTAGGTTATAAACCATCTGCTGGTTTAAACTGACATACAATAAAAATAGAAGCTAATGTAACTAACATAAAGTATAACAGTGAAGTGAGAGTGAAGAAACTATTGCTGACATTCGCAACAACATGCGTAACATAGAAGTGTCACATAATCACACTTATACTGATCCTACAGAAGGCCACATAATGATGTATAAGCTACACAGTGTGTAACATGAATGGTAGTTTATGGCAAAATAGCCCTATATTGAAGATGTGGACCTAGTCAATTGCGATTCTGAGCATTCAAAAACTAAGCGATTTAATAATCATACAGAGACCATTTTGATAACGGATAAAAGGAAAACTTAACTGAAATGAATAACAATAGATAAACTACAAACTAAGTCTAAAAACAAGGACTGGATTACTAACTTTGGTTTGCACGTGCACTAAACTTGACTTGATAGAGTATACATGTATGAGCAACAGTGTAGAGAGAAACTATGGCCCAATGCCAAGAAGTTGATGCAGTGAAGTCTGCACTAGAACTGATCTAACCGGGAAAACTTTGTGGATATATCTAACCCAAAGACATGTACACAAAACCTAGTGGTTATAACCATGTCCCTAGTGGACATAGCAGCTCTGCTGAGGGCTGGTCAACCACAGTAGATTAAATAAGTAAGTAAAGTGTTGTTTGTAAGTGACAATTACTTGATAATATCTACATGCATGGTATAGTAAGTTCCTGAATAACTAAATTAAGCATCACGTTTCAAAACCAGCACCAACATGGTCTCTCAGATGTTCTCTGCAGAATAGATGGTGTGGTGAACATTGCAGATGACATCATTGCTGTTGGATGGGGTGAGTACATAGCAGCTTCCACTCATGACCATGATCACACTGTTATCAACCTATTGAATCGTCTCTCACAGCATGAATGTAAACTCAACCCTGACAAGATCCAGTTCAAGACGTCCACTCATGAAGAACTCACCACTCATGCTGGTTTGCTCTTCAAACAGGATTGTCACCATTGTCCCCTTTTCTCTCAAGGAAAGACTACATAAACTCCATGCAGCTTATTGTGGCTCCAAACTCATTCTTTATGATGCACATGTAATAATACCACATACCAAAGCTTTATATTTCAGACGATGTTACTACGGAAATTCATGAGCAGCGCAAGCTATTGAAGGAAGAACATTTGAAAACACTCTGAGAGAGAGAAGACTTGAAATTTGCATATGTTGCTTGGTCAATCCTGGCGAGAATAATTTACAAACTTAAAGATTAATCAGCCGTGAAAGTTATCCAGAAGTAGATGGGCAGAAGTGTCTGATTTTTGCGATTTTTCTTCTGAAAGGAACTTAAAGTCGGTTCTGGGAGAACAAGAAGGAGTTTGTTCCGGAAGATGTGAGACTGGTTATGTGTTTGTGTTTGCCTTCAAATAAATTATATATTTATTTTGCTGGGTTTTGATTGACATGAGCGAGGATATTTCTTGTTTACATGCCGAAGTGAGTTTTGTTTATATTTATGACTTAAATCTGTTAATCGATGTTTAAATTAACCTCGCTGAATGTCAGCGGCTTGAGCAATTTTTAGAAATGTACAATAACTTTCTGTTGGTGTAGAAAAATGAAATCTGATATCATTTTCTTTCAAGAAACTCATAGCACTCAAGAGGTTGAAAGGCAATGGGAGCGTGAATGGGGAGGTAAAATGTTGTTTTCGCATGGTGCAAATAATTCTAGAGGGGTAATAATTTTAGTCAGGAACGGTTTTGACTATAATGTTGATACTGTCAAGATTGATTCACAAAGAAGATTTTTAGTAGTGAAAGGAAAAATTCAGGATGTGGAATACACTGTTGTGCATATCTATGCTCCAAACAAGGATGCTTGCTCACGCAAATTTTTCGTAAATCTACAATGGGTCTTGTCTTTAGAATAACTAATGAGGATAATGTTATCATAGGTGGTGATTTTAATTGTCCTTTAAATCCCCTCTTATATAAAAAGGGTGGTATTTTGATTCCTTGTGCTAATGTAATTCGAGCAATTGAAACATTAAAATAAACTTTAGTCTGCAGGACATTTGGAGAGTAAAGAATCCAGATCTGCAAAGTTTTACTTGGAGTAAAAAATCGCCCTTTGTTTTTTGTAGGCTTGACTACTGGCTCACCTTGTTTCACCTTTTTGACAATGTCAAAGATGTTGATATTGTGCCGGCAATTAAAACAGACCACTCTGCAATTACAACTGAGTTCCAATCTATAGATCAGCAATTGAAAGGCCCGGGATCTTGGAAATTAAATGTGTCACTCCTTCTGAAAAGGGATTATATTGAAGAAATGGAATTCAATATACCTATAAAGGAGAAATGAGTCTATATCCTTTTTTCAGGACCAGCAAATGTCATGGGAATGGATGAAATAAAGAATACGTGAATTTTCAATAAAATTTTCAAAGAGAATTGCAAGAGAGAGTAAGAGAGAATAATTAGTATTATGAGAGAAAATAGATGAATTAAAAACTTTACATGAATCTAATCCATCTTATGAGACACTAAACAACCTAGAGAATGACATAGCAGATTTGGACTCTTATGAAGAAAAAAAAGTAGAGGGGATAATTGTTAGATCCAGGGCAAGATGGCACGAGCATGGAGAAAAAAGTACTAAATATTTTTTTAAATTTAGAGAAAAGAAACCACATACATAAACACATCACAAAATTAAATTTAAGTGGTGTTACTACAACAGACCCGTTTGAAATTTTGGAAGCTGAGAAAACTTATTATAAGAATTGGTATAGCTCAAAGCAACTAAATATTGCCTGTCAAGAAAGCTCCCAATGTTTTCAACAATCCCAACATTCCAAAATTATGAAAAAATTTGAAAAAATTATGTGAAGGCAGGATGTCAATTGAGGAGGTTTCAGAGGTACTTAAAACTTTTGAAGATAACAAAGTTCCTGGCAATGATGGACTTCTGGCCAAAATCAATTCTATAAAACTTTCTGGCATCTCTTAGGAGACAGTCTGGTGGCTTCGTTCAATACAGCTTTCAAAGCAGGAAATATGTCCAGCTCACAAAGACAAGCGATTATCACTCTTATTGATAACAAAGATAAAGATCACTCGTTGCTGGATAACTGGAGACCCGTATCTTTGCTGAACACAGACGTAAAAATTTTGTCAAAAGCCTTAGCATTTCGTATTAAAAACGTCTTGCCAGGTATCATTCATCACAATCAAAGCGTTTACCTGGAAGGAAGGTACATTGGTGAAACCATCAGAACCATTTGATGTAGAAATAATATTAATTTTATTTACATTTAACTCTGGGGGAGGAGGGAAGTCTGGGTATGGTTTGCCAGAGTCTGCGCTGTAGAACTGTTTTATGCTGCTCGAACTCGAACATGTGCTTCATATAGCTGCTTTCCCTCCATCCCCCCTTGTGGTTAGTTATTATTAGACTTAGTGTATAGTTCTGCTCGGGCAGTTTTCGTTGTCAATAAATGGAAGGGCCTGTCTTTCTGGCCCTTTCCTCTACCCCATACCTGTTGTTGTTGTTGTAGCCTCCCACTGGAATTAAATTATGGATATTACAAAGAGTGAAGCCATGAGTGGCATCTTCGCGTTTCTTGATTTCGAGAAAGCTTTTGACAGTATTGAGTGGAACTTTCTTCATAGATGTCTGAAGGTCTTTGGTTTCGGATTTGACTTTATAAGACAGTTTTCAGTACTCTACAAGGTTAATTACAGCTGTGTTTGTAATAATGGTGTACACGCCCGATCAAATGCTTAACCTGTGATTATGATGAATTCATCAAGATGAATTACAAACAAACTCAAGAAATTAGAAAATACGGCCAATTGGGGGAAGGGAAGGGGTCTAACTTTATATCGTAGAGCACAGATAATTAATGTGCCTTTTTTGCCTAAGCTACATGTACATGTAATTTATATAGCAACCTTGTTTGCATTACCAGAGGAGGTCATCAAAGATATTAATAGGATTGTTTTTAAATGACTTTGTGACTTAAAGCTTTTGTGGAGAGGTTAAGATAGAGTTGTAAAAAAAGCTATGCTTAATTCTTATGAAAATGGAGATTTAAGGGTTCTAGACTTTGAGACTTTAGTAAAATATGTTAGGCTGTCTTGGTTTAAAAGGTTGTTCACTAGTGAAAATGCTGGCTGGAAGTGTTACCTACTCAGCCGCTTAAACCTTTTGGAGATCTTTTTCTTTTGCACTGTGACTATGATCCTAAGGATTATAACATATCAAATCAATTCTATGCTGAGTTGATTCAGTTTTAAGCCGAGTTTGGGAACGTCTTCTCTGATGAGGAGAATAAAAGTTGAATCATATGGAATAATAACAACATAAGGATAGATGGCAAACCCGTATTTTATAAAAAAAAATTTGAAAAACCATATCGTTAATCAGTCAACTCTGCTTATCAAAGAACAATTTACATTCACTGGATGCTGTTAAACAAGAAACAAACATTAGTTGTAATATCTTAGAGTGGTCTGGTTTAAGATCGGCTACATGTATACCATCCCATATGAGGAAGGATGATGGTGTCGGTACCATAACAAAGTTTTTTTTTTTTTTCATAATGATGGTTTCTATGACGTCAGATTCGCCAAAAGTAAACATTATTATAATTTGTTAATTCA
Organism: Micromussa lordhowensis; assembly: GCA_964020085.1. NCBI lineage: Eukaryota > Metazoa > Cnidaria > Anthozoa > Scleractinia > Lobophylliidae > Micromussa > Micromussa lordhowensis. The sequence continues at coordinate 13,358,583 of OZ026600.1, forward strand.
ACTAAAAGCTACATTACCAAACACTGCAAAAAAGCTGAAGGATAAATTTAACATCAAGTATGAGGAACTCTCAGTTATTAATTTTATCAATTAATCTACCAATTAAAGTTTGCTTACTTCTTTAAGAGATTTTAAGTTTAAGGTACTTAACCATATAACTTGTACAAATATTCTTTTGAAAAATTAGGAGTAGTAGACTCAGACATTTGTTCTTTTTGTAATTTAAGTAGAGAGGAGATAGAACATGTGTTATTTAACTGTTCTGTCACACAAAATTTTTGGAATGATTTTAAGTGGTATTGGTATTATAATACAAAAGAAACTATTGTGTCTTTAAGAGTACGTCTTTAAGAGATTTTCAGTTTAAGGTACTTAACTATATACCTTGTTCAAATATTCTTTTGAAAAAATTAGTAGTAGACTCAGACATTTGTTCTTTTTGTAATTTAAGTAGAGAGGAGATAGAACATATGTTACTTAACTTTCCGTCTTGGAATGATCTTAAGTGGTATTGGTATTATTATAATACCAATACCACTAACAATACCACTAACAATACCACGTGTGGTAACGTAAATAAACGTAAATTCCGGTATATGTAATAATGTATTAATGATATATTAACAATTGTATAAATAAACTCAGGGAAAAAATCCTAAACTCCTCAGGAAAGAGCACTAATTCTACTAAAAAGATGGCAAATAAGGCAGATACATGTATATCATCTTTTCAAGCTTAACTAAATGCAATCAATGCGGAGAGTGGAAATTAGGTTGATGGGTTTTAGATCTACAGGTGCCAGTTACAAAACCTCCACTCTGTCACTCACTAGATTTGTTCATGGTTGTTGTGGGTCACATCTGACAAACACCTTGATCACACCTGGAAAATAGCTGGCTAGTCAACCTCCCATAAGTTGCACTTTTTACCATGCCTGTTTAATCACTTACAATGTCTTTAATTTTCATATCTGTATTAAATGTAGTGACACGAAAATAAAGTCATTTATTATATAAGGAAATACCTCGTGCCAAGCCATGAGTAACGCTTCAACTGTGGAAGGATGTCAGTCACAATTTGCATCTTGACTGAAGTTGACATAGTTGCCTCAAGTGCATGACCACTCAACAGATGATAAATCTACACAGAGAATAGAAAAGAGCAAACTGTTGTGATTGCTGGCCAATGCAAAATCAGTTGCAACAAACCACCCAAAACAAAAAGTCTAGATGGATCTGTTATTGTTATTTGAATACAAAATGCAGTTAGGATGATGTATTGTTGAGCTCCATAAACAAGACTGTAACATGTTACATTACAACCCAAAAATAATACATGCACAAGAATGGACACAACAAGTTCTCACACTGCCAAAACATGCAAGATGTGACAAGAAGTACATACAATTGCTGCGTTTTATCATTTACCTGCAGGACCTTTTAGAAATGCAAGAAGCTGAAAATAATCTTCATCATTGTAAGATAATGGTTTGACACTAACTGTGTTTCATTTAAGGTATTTTGGCTGGTGCTTGAGCCTTCATCAATTGAAATATTAACGTTAGTACGCCTTATAAAGTAGCATGTCGAACACGCGCTGAGGAAAATTCTCCGTAATGTTTAAAGAAAATGTAGTGCAAGACCTATGCTTGTGCCAAAGACTTGTAAACTGGTGATGTGGTCATTTCCAGATTGTGGATCCTTTATTGACATCCAGGCCTCCATAAAGAGTCGCTTGTGAAAGTTAGCCTCATGTGCAACAACTCTGACACTTCCAAAATCCATTTTGTGGTCATTTTCGTGGACATGGCAGGAGATCTTGGAGTCATGCTCAAACATAGAATCAGCCCTTTTGTGTTTTGTAATCCAAGTTTTCAGTGATGGTTCAGTTTGACCATAGTATACAAAACCGCAGTTGGTGCAACTGATTTTGTACACTGTACCTGATTATGGCCAGTCAACCTTTTCCTGGGCTTTCAGTCGTGGGAATAAACTGTTCTCAATAGCTTGAGGGTGACCTTGATATGCTGCTGCCTTAAGATTCAACTACTGGTACATGTATACCTTTCCGAAATACCCTGCACTTTGGGGAGCACTATGAAACCATTGGATGGTAGATCAGTGAGGAGTTTCGACAGTGATCTTTCGCAGCTATTGACGAAGGATGAGGGATAATTATTGTCTTGCAGTACAGCCTTGACTCATTTTGTTTCTTCACGTTTCTCTTGCTGTGTTGATGGTAGGTTCTGGGCCCTTCATAGCCAGGTACTGACTACAGATCTCTTCTGGCACATGGCATCTCGAATTCAATCCTCAACACCCCACAAGTCAAGACTGTACCGTGAGACAATAATTATCCCTCATCCTTCATCAATGGATGTCAATAAAGGATCCGCAATCTGGATATGACCACATCACCAACCCACAAGGCTACAAGTCTTTGGCATGGGCATAAGTCTTGCACTACATTTTCTTTTAAATTCACATGGAATTTTTCTCAGCGACATGCTACTTCTTGAATCATGGATACTAACATTAGCATTTCGACTGATGAAGGCTCAAGCACCAGGTGAAACATCTTGAACAAAACATAAAGAAAATAGTCAGTGTCAAACCGTAACCTTACAATGTTAGCTACTGATTACCACTACTTTCTTTTTAAACCTTGTTTTGAAAGCAATTTGGGTGGAAATAAATCTGCATTTGCAACAACTACTGATTTCTGTGATGTATAGACCTCCCCACTGGCACTACCTTTTATGTTAGTATAGAAAGGCAGCTAGAAGAAATATGGTTAAAAAAGAAACCATGTTTAATATGGGCAGTCTAAACCTTGATCTCTTGAAGACAGGTGATGAACAGGAGACAATTGCATTCATTAGTTTATTCATAGTTAGTAGAGGGGACTGTTTATGAAAGTCGGTGAGCTTCAAAGACCGATGTATTCAGCTGTATATGGTTGTCATTTTTGCAAGAAATATAAAAGTTATGCCAAGGGCTAATTGCTCAGTACTTGGCTGTCGTTTGGTATTTGGAAGCTGCCTGTGGCAAAAGACAAAGCTCATGAAAAATGGCGAGTCGAGTGGTGAGATAAAAAGACAAGAAATGGATCAGAACTTCAGGGAACAGTTGAAGAGCGATAGAATATATACCTGTGAGAAACATTTTGCGGCTGAAGATATTGAAATATGTAAGTACATGTATACATATCTGTATTTCCACGTTAAATTGTCAGATTTGCTTTGAGTTAGTTTTCACCGATCAGTGTTGATGCTGTTTGAAGTTCGTTTTGAAAGTGGAAATGGTTTTAGGTTTGACTATTTTTAAGTTTCACAATTTTATTTTTCTTTAATAGATCGATCTACGAAAAGCCCAAATTTGGAGCTTTGCAGAGGCTGAATATGCCTAAGAAAAGCCATGAAAGCAGCAAGCCTTCACCACGTCCCGAACATTTGGTTGCAAAATGTAACGAGGAGCCTTTACCACACAGCTGCTACAAGGGATTTTTAGAGCTCTGCCAAGGAATTAAAAGCCTAAAAAGCCTTAGTGATTGGAGCCTAAAGATCTCTGACGACAAAATTGTGCTGAAGAAAATGGTAGATCCATACATGCTGCCACATTTGGAAATTATTATGGATGACAGTCTTGGCTTTACTGCGAAAGTATTTATTTCATATTTACCTAAAGATCATCCTTTGTACCTGGATTACTGTAGAACAGTTTGAAATGTTACTGTATCTAACTTAATAAGGCAACTGGACGGGTACAGGTTGTGTGCTGGAGTTTCTACAAGTGTTGCAGCAATATTACAAGACAGTCCTTTGAACAAAATTGTAGATTTCAATGGTACTTGAGCATAATCGTTGCCGTAGAATTTCTCAGCATTCCCATTTTTGAAATTTTCAAACAATTTCTTTATCACAGTGAGTGAATTCTTGTGTTTCTCCTCCAGGCTCTTCATATTCATATTGTTTTAACTTGTTCCTTAGATCTGCTGCAAACACCTCCCTTTCACTAATGGTCTTCAAAGCATTGTTTACTATCTCGGCAAGCATGTTTGGCGTCAAAGTCAAGTGATGTGCGTTTTGATTTGAATTGTGCTTTGTACATGTAGCTCTGTGCCTTTGGTAACCTCCTCTTGATTTGTACTTTTTCCCAGAGTCGCTGCACACGATCTCTGTTGATTGGACCTGAAAACGAAAAAGTATCAAATTATAATTCAAATATTGCAGTCATGTACGATCTCATGTCACTCTTCTTTACTAAAGACACATTAATTATTTTGTCAATATCGAGTTTGTTGTTGTCGTTGCATGCCCTGTGGAGTCTTCTCAAAACACAGTATAATCGGGCAATTCTCAGCACCTAAAGCATCTACAGCACTTCTGCTAAAGAAAGCAAATGTCTTTTTATAAAATTTCTAGACTATAGAGGGAAAAGAATCATCTAAAAACATTGGATCTGTTTTTTGCTGGCATGACAGCACAGTCGCATGCAGCTCCGTAATTTCTCTGGAAATAGGCTAAGTACAGGTAAATGTTTATATAATTGTCACTTACTTCACTAGCAACAGCTGAAAATTGTTCCTGTAGTGCTTCATCTTTGTCAATAGGTCTAAAATTGCCTTAAAATCATCGCCAAACAAGAATAAGCTGTCTCCTGCATTCCACCATTCATTGAAAGTGCGTTTGGGTTTGTGCACCACTGCGATCACATAACAGGTACGTTCAACATTAGAAGCGGCCTTATTGTTTCACGCTTTGAAGATTGCCAACTTTCATAACCAGTCTCCGCTACTAATTATGGTTTATTTGAGTAGCCTTTCAAGCATTACGTAATCATTATTGTTAGATTTGCAATCGTACATTTTTTGCACATACTAGGTCAGAACTTGAAATACTAAAATTGCAGTCAGGGATGGACACTGACTCTTGTTAACGTTAGAAACAATGTTTGGCCTTCATCGGTTTCTTTAAAAAGCCAACTGAGTGACGGCTTTCTAACGGCTCACAATTCTGCTCGTCCTACGCCAGCAAAAAACATAACGGACGACCGCTACGCGTGATTACGCGAGGGATTTGTAAACATCCAGGATGTCAATTTGTTTGTTTCCCGCGTTGTTGTCTCTCTGCGAGTACCAGGCCTCGAGAAAAAGTCTCTCGTGAAAATTACGAACCTTGTCCACAATTGTCGCATGGTTGAAGTCTATACCATGGCCAAATTGGTTCGCGTGTTTGCGCAACTTTGGAATTGTTGTCTCCAACCCGAACCGCTCTTTTATGTTCTTTCAACCTTGTTTCCAAGGCTCTGTCCGTTTGTCCATAGTACACGAAGTTGCAATCAACGCAGCCGACCTTGTAAACAACACCTCTGCACTGCAAGGGAGAAGGTTTGTCCTTTGGCCTCGGGAAACATGTGCGCAAAACATTGAAAAACGTTCGGCTGTGCCATGGGATCTCCTGTTAGTGCCACTATCGCTAACTTGGTGATGGAATACATAGAAAAAAGAGCAATCTCCACAGCTACTCATCCTCCACGATGGTGGTACAGATACGTGGACGACAGCCATGCATGCCTTAAGAAAGATTACATGCAAGAGTTTCATGACCATCTGAATTCCGTTAACCTTAACATACAGTTCACCAAGGAGGTTGAGAAAGATAACAGGCTCTCCTTCTTAGACACAACAACAACCAGAGTACGAGGTCGCACACAGGTCAGTGTGTACAGAAAACCAACACACACTTTCTTTCTACGGACATGAGTAAAGCCTTTGATTCCCTCTACTATCCACTCACACTTGCTAAATTAAAGGCTTTTGGTATTCGGGGGAACAGTCTAAAATTGTTGGACTCCTACTTCACTGATCGGTACAATAGGGTGAAGTTGGGATCCATAGTGAGTGAGTGGGAGAGGGGGTCAAGGGGATGTCCACAGGGTTCCGCATTTGGACCATTGATATGGAACATGTTCCAAAATGATCTGACATACAGTGTAAATTCTAATTCTAATATCAATATGTATGCAGACGACCACCAGTTCCATGCTGCAGGCAGTACTGTTACTGAGGTGTATGATAAGTTAATAGCAAGTGCCGAATTAGCCTCCAGATGGTATAGATCGAATTTCTTAAAAGGGAACTATGACAAGTATCAGACAATGACACTTGGGAATAAAAATAATGATATGGATAGTATTATAATTGATGATAATGAAGTTAAATCTACCAAGTGTTTAAAACTTCTTGGGGTATATATAGACAATAGGCTTCAATTTGATGAACACATTGCTAACATTTGTAAGAGGAGTAGCCAGCGTGTTGGAGTCCTGATGAGGCTCAGGAATATGATACCAACAGACACCAAGCTGAAGTTGTTTAAGGCAGCCATTCTTCCTTATTTGACATACAGCCATCTTGTCTGGCAATTTTGTAGGGCGAGTGATACTAGAAAATTGGAACGTATTCAAGAAAGGGCACTCAGGGCAGTTTACCGTGATAAGGGGAGTAGTTATGATAAATTATTAGACATGGCTAACCTAAGTACACTGCAGAACAGAAGACTACAGGATATAGCCATTCTTATGTATAAGGTAAAGAACAATTTATCTCCTAATTACATATGTAGCCTTTTTCAAATCCCACAACTTAAGTACACACTGCGTAATAATGACTTTGGTATACCTAGATTTAATACTGTTACTTCTGGAAAACATTCGCTTAGATATATGGGACCCAAAATATGGGCAATTGTACCAAGAAATGTAAGAGAACTGACATCCATATCATCTTTTAAATGTTACATACGTAGAATAGACCTTGTTTCTAAATTGACTGATAGTAAATGTGAAAATTGCCTTTTATGTAAGACTTAGGTTAGATTTTAAATTGTACATATATATAGTTTTATTTTTAAATTCTTAAATTTTTAGGTAGTATTTAGTGTCCCCAGTTAGTGGTTGTATAACTGCTATTTTAGATTTGACACATAAATAAAGGTTGTTGTTGTTGTTGTTGTTGTTGTTGTTGTTGATTACAACTCCCACCACCTAGCACAGCACAAGAGGTCAGTCGTGAATACACTCCTTCAAAGGGCCCAAGAAATTCTATCAACAAATGCAGGGCGATCTAGAGAAAGGAGACACGTCATCAAAGTGCTAAGGGATAACAACTAACCTCTGCGTTTTATCCGGAGTTGCAAGTCTTACCACAATTCTCTCCACCGCGATTCACATACCAATGACACTTCAAGTGCTAGCGCACCGTCAACGTCATCTTTTGTTGTTCTTCCGTACGTCAAAGGCGTCTCTGAGAGAATTTCACAAGTATTACGAAACAACGGCGCTAAAGTGGGTCCAAAACTGCGAGAAGAGTCACTTCCTTATTATCCATACTCATTAAGATGTCGTTTTGAACCTTTAATAGAGCAGCCTCTGTCGAGTGATACTTAAGGAAGCCGGACTGGAATTTAGGAAGAGGGGCATTTTTCTCCTTGTGGACGAGAAGTTGTTGAAGAGCAGCTTTTTCCACTACCTTGGAAATGAATGACTGACGGGACGGAAATTTTTGTAGACCAAATCAAGTCCAGGTTTTTTCAATAGAGGAAAGACAACAGCGGTACTCCAATTTTCTGGAATGCAACCACTGAGAAGAGAGAGAGATTAACCATCTCAGTGATAGAGGGCACTAACATATCACGACAGGACTTCACTAGCCATGTAGGAACAGGATCCAACCGACAAGAGGCATTGGAGGATTCTCGAACAATCTTACACACATAGTTATAAATATAGTTGTGAGTAGATTTGCTGGTCTTTAACTAATAGTCAATAGATATTTGTCAATAATCAGTCCTTTTGTAATTTGTACCTTTAATTTGTTAAACTAATTGTTGTTGTGTAAATGTGTCTTTAAATAGGTGTGCTCTTGTATTTGGCTTACCCCGCCTTGATTAGCTTTTTCTAGTTATTTGCGGGGTAGGCCATCCACTAACTATTATATTTGGTTTAATAAAGTTGTTGTTGTTGTTGTTGTTGTTGTTGTTACACACTCCTTCTGAGGATAGTGAAGAGAAATCATGTGAAATAGAATAAATGTTTATCTGGTAAACATTTTTGGTAGCAGAACGAGGTTCAAATCATGTCAGTAGATGGCGAGCGTGGCGAAGCAGTGGATGAAGAAGAAGAGTACATCAAAAGTCTAAAATAGAAAAAAGCGAATGATAAATCGGCCTTCACCAAGATCAAGAACAAGTTGTCAAGCCTTCTGGACGAAGAAGATTGTCCGAGTCGGCGGGAAGTCAGGCGGTTTGTCAAAAGCTTTCTAAGTGCAAGAATGCACAATGTTAACTATGGAAGAATTATCTCAAGAATGTTTAGGCTTCAAAGAGAAAGAGAAACGAAAAAAGCTCACCAATGAAATGGACAGATTAGAGGCAGAATTTCTGGAGGCTCATGACAAGGCTCAATAATATTTGGACAATCTGAAGGACGAATTATCGACTTTGGCAACTGACGCATCAAAAAATACTTGCTGACATTGAATAGAAGAAAGCATTGTACGAAAAAGTGTAGAAAAGCAAGCTCTGGAGAAGCAAGTTAAGCGAGAACTAGATATCGCACGTCAAAAAGAAAATTTAGAAGAATCACATTGTCAGTATAAAAGTTGTTTATTTGATGAAGACGACCTTCAAGGTTTCAAAGGGTCAGAGTTCAAAGGACTGGAAGCAAGAAAAATTCCTGCTAACAATTGGGCAGAAAGTTGTTTAATGCCATCGATTGGCAAGGATATGTGGAATCAATCCAAGCATGTTTCAATTCCTGTATTCAATGGTGATAAAAGATTGCATGAGGGTTGGAAAACGGCTTTCATGGCATGTGTGGACAAGGCGCCAGCTACACCAGAGTGCACATTGCTTCAAATACTTCAATACTTATCTGGCAAAGCATTAAAGGTCGTGGAACCTTTGGGACACTCTGCAGCGGCTTATGAGATGGCAAAGGAAAGATTGGAATGAAAGTTTGGTGGCAAATGGCATCAGACGCATTAGAAATGCAAGGGATCTCGAGAGACTTGCAGATTTGTTACATGTTACTGAAGTATACATGAAGGAGGCCGGTCGGCATGAAGAATTAGGAGGCGGGTCACTGCACCTCAGTTTGTGTAAGAAATTGACAGAAGCAATATTTGCACATTATCATTGGTGGATTCATGAAAATGGTTGTTGCCGGTCAGTAGAAACGTTGAGAGGGTTCATCATTCAGGAAGCAGAATTCCAGACAGTAGCATCGGAAACAATTCACCGTCTGAGTAAATGAGGACATAAGAAAAACAGTGGAGTGGCCTTCTTTGGTAACACTCAAAAATCTTCAGGAAATCAGAGAAGATTTGGATTTTGACTGTGTAAAGTTTGCAGTGGTCGTCATGGAGTTTGGCACTGTGACAGGTTCAAGGCTATGAGACTTCCAGACAGATGGGAAGCCGCCGAGAGCCTTAAACTGTGTTATCGTTGCTTAGGAGGAGATCACAGTGGAGAAACGTGCATTAGATCGAGAGTTTGCGGGATAAATAATTGTAACAACAGTCACAACCGATTGTTGCAGATCGAAGTGAACAAGTAAACTCTCATACTACTACTAATCCTTATCGGGCCCATGAGGACTCTCGTGAAATCAAACAAGGAGCATCAGGTGGTTCCCAGGCTGTCACAGAAAGGAAACAAGTAATAAAATGTCCCTTAATCCTCCCCAGGACCCAATTGAGCATGCAACAGAGAGGTCTCACACCACAGTGACGTCACAAAATGCACCACCAAGATTTGTGGCGCTAGGTACGGTACCAGTGTTTCTGAAGAATGGTAATCACAGAATTGAAGTGAATGCATTGTTGGATGAAGCTTCAACGAAAACATATTTAAAAGCTGATGTAGCCACTGAGCTTGGACTTCGAGGACATCCTCAAAGCATATGCTGTAACTGTGAATGATCTAAATGGACAGACTGAAACCTTTGAGACTACGCCAGTTGAGGCGAGTAGGAAAGTTTGGACAGAAATGTGAAGACTGCCATAAATACATTCACAGCAGAACGAGTCACAGGAAATATGAAAGTTATCGACTGGGGAAAGTATGCGGCAAAGTGCACCCATTTGAAAGGGATAGAGTTTCCAAATCCTGCCATCTGCCCAATAGTAGACTTGTTAACTGGAGGTGATTATGCTGAACTACACTACACGTTCAAGCATGTTCAAGGCCAACCTGGGGAACCAGTAACAAGACTTACGCCATTAGGATGGACATGCACAGGAACAGTTAGTGGGCTCATAGGAGGTAACTATCAGTCAAGTTTCGCACACACCTATTTTGTGCAAGAACAGTCAAACACAGATAAAATAAGTAGTTTAATACGACAATTCTGGGAAATAGAGAATCCTAGGACATCACATGATTGACCCGTTCTGAATCCTGATGAGCAATGTGCATTAGAGCAGGTGGAAAAGTCCCTCACGTACTTGGATGAAAGATATCAAGTGGCCAAAGTAACTGGGACTGGACAGTGATTTCAGCTCACAAGATGATCATTTATGGTGTCTGGATCGAAAACGCTTCTCAAGTTGGCCAAAATTAATAAGAGTTCAAGCATGGGTTCGTCGTTTCATAGATAACTGTAGAAATCCCAACAGAGAGAGAGGAGAATTAAAGGCAGAAGAGATCGAGGTTGCTGCGATTCAAGTGATAAAGGGTGCTCAAAGAAAGGCATATCCAGCGACAAAGAGAGTTATCAAAAAAGAGCAAGCTGCTTGGTTTACAACCATGGCTGGACGAGGAGGGTGAAATGAGATGTGATAGACGCTTTAAGCATGCAGAATTTCTACCACAGGATGCTTGCTTCCTGATAATCTTATGTTGTAAGAACTGTGTAACGAAGCTAATTGTCAAACATTATGACAAGAAAGACAATCCTACAGGTTGAAGGAATCAATTGCTGGCAACTTTATCCACACACTTCTGGACCATTTCTGATCATGAAGAAATTTGAGAATGAGAGAAGGAGTGCAACGAATGCCAAAAAGAAAAGCTAAAGCTGCAAAGCAAATTATGGCCCCTCTCCCACAGATCAGACTTCGATTTCCCTTGAGAGCATTCACACAGACTGCCATGGATTATGGTGGACCCTTCATCACTAATCAAAACGTTACTTGTGTTTGTTTACCTTCTTGGCATCCAGAACAGTCCATCTGGAAATGGCCTATGCCCTTGACATGGGTTCGTTCCTGGATGCTTTCTACAGAATGGTCAATCGCAGGGGGTTTCCAAGAGAGATGTTATTGGACAATAGAGGTAACTTCATGTCATGTATACACAAAATAATGATGTATATATGATAACAATCATTCCTCACAGGAAGATATGAATTCAATAAATTGACCTCACTCCCAATGTGTGGCTTCATAGCCCAGTTCGCACTGGTATCGCGGAGGTCACAGGTTCCAATCCCGTTCAAGCCCTTATTTTTTTCAGGCTTCTTCTTTCCAATTGCTTAAATTGGAAAATATACTGCGATGATCTTTCTTCACTTTCAGAGGTAACTTCATTTGAGATTATAAGGAGTTAAGCGATTTGGTCAAAGAGCTTGGTCAAGACAAGATTACTAAATCGACCCCAAACCAAGGAATCAAATGGAAGTTCAATCCCCCACATGCACCTCATTTTGGAGGTGCCCATGAGATTATGATCAAGGGTGCAAAGCATACAACTCACACCGAATCATTTCCTCTCTGGTAAGGTCGGAGGACAATTTGCAGCAGAATCAGTAGATGAGACCACATTCAACCCAAAGAAGAGGTGGAGACGAGTCCAGGAACTAGTAAGACAAATCTAGTATTGTTGGATTCGGGAGTGGTTACCTAGGGCATATCAACAAGGGGGACAATGAACAGGAGACAACTGCATTTATTAGTTTATTTGAAAAGCCTTTCAAGCATTACGTAATCATTATTGTTAGATTTGCAATCGTAATTGTGTGAAATAGAATAAATGTTTATCTGGTAAACAGGTGAAAGTGGGGCAGTTTCGGATACTGGCCACAAGAATAACTGCTTTATCACAAACGTTAATTGATGTGTTATTTACAAGTGATAAGAGTAAAGTTGTAAAGGTTGGTATATGTGATACTGGCATGGCTGACCATAGGCTGAATCAAGTGGGTTTCAGGCTTAAAAGAAAAGGGGTTCTCCGAAAATAAAAAATCTGATTGATTGGAACACTAAGTGTAATAAAGAAGAATTTAAAGAAGCAGTTGTTTTGGCTCCTTGGCGTACTTGTAGCATTTTTGATGATACAGATGACAACTCCTGGATGGCATTAGAGCAGAGTTCTTAAGGAGGCTGGCAACAGTTTCCAGCACTTTTCTAAAAGCTATACTTTGAAGGATGAATACTGCCAGTGTTTAACAAGTGATGCTACAATATTGGAATCATACAAATGCCCAATCATTGCTAAACAAGTTACGGTCATCCTCCAACAATACGACCTGCTAAAAACACCCTTAATTTTAGCTTTGAGCACTTGTAACTCAAAAATGAGCTCAGTGACCCCCATTTCTTATTATCGAATTGTGATAAGCATGATAAGATGCAACTTTTAGAAACATTCTGTAGTAGGGGTTCGGAGCCACTTTGAATTTTCGAAAATTTAAGGTTGCTCTGAACTCGCCCTACAGAATGTTTTCAAACTTTGCAAAAAGTTGCATCTTATCATAATTTGATAATAAAAAATGGGGATCACCGAGATCGATTTTGATTTACAAGTGCTTAAATAACAAATAAGTAATAAATAAATAAACCTTGTTTTTAACGAGGGTGAGACACAGCAGTCTTCAACTGATAAACCTGTGGCCCTTGAATTCCTGATTGAATTGGAGTTTAGAAATGTTGTTTTTTTTTGAGGAGGGAAGAAGATTGGAGAACCCAGAGAAAAACTCTCGGAGCAAGGGAGAGAACCAACAACAAACTCAGTCCACATATGACACCGGGTCCAGGAATCGAACCCGGGACACATTGGTGGGAGGCGAGCACTCTCACAACTGCACCACTCCTGCTCCCCAAGGTAAATAAGAAATGGGTAATAAGAAATGGTAATAAGAAATCGGGGTCACCGAGCTTATTTTCGAGTTACAAGTGCTTAAATGTAAAATTAAGGGTGTTTTTCTCAGGTCATACTGTTGCTATGGTTACCAATTGTGCCACAAAATTGACAGCGACATATTCACCAATGATTGGGCAGTTTTTTGATACCATGATTTCTGACCGAACAAAATTTATGTCTTGGAAAGTGCTGAAAAAAGTTCTCAGCCATCTTAACACGGAGAGAAGTAAGGGTACAATGAAAGTCACTGGTGAACAAATGAAATCATGAATCAGACATACAAGCAGCTATGCAAGTCTCAAATAACTGGAAATTCAGCAGACAGGAGGAAATATATGATTTTGAGGAACAAAGTTAATAGACTCACGAGGAAAGCACAAGTAGAGTATTGGAAAGACAAGTTAAGCAATA
>OZ026600.1:13377134-13539634 GCA_964020085.1 Micromussa lordhowensis
TGACAGTTAAGGACAGCTACCTGCTTCCAAGGATCGACGACTGCTTGGATGCGCTTGCTGGATGCAGATGGTTTTCTACCCTGGACCTCTGTAGCGGGTACTGGCAGGTTGCTATGAGCGAGGAAGATAAGCCAAAAACTGCCTTTAGCAATGGCAATAGTTTGTACCAGTTCACCGTCATGAGTTTTGGTCTCTGTAATGCCCCTGCGACCTTCAAGCGGCTGATGGAGAAGGCATTTTCTGACTTACCGTGGGAGGTGTGTCTCCTCTACTTAGATCACATCATAGTCCATGGTAGAGAGTTTAGGGAAGCAATCAAGAGACTCCGCACTGTGTTACAGCGGTTACATGATGCAGGCCTCAAATTGAGTCCCAAGAAGTGCATTCTCCTTCAGCAATCCATTCCTCTTTCTTGGCCATGTGGTGAGCAATCATGCGGTATCTACCGACCCGAAGAAGATCGAGGTTGTACGCACTTGGCCCTCTCCCTGCACAGCGAAGTACGTCAAAAGCTTCCTGGGTCTCTGCTCTTACTACAGACGCTTTGTCTGTGGCTTTGCTGACATCGCCAGACCCCTTTACAGGTTTACTGAGAACCAAAGAGAATTCCGGTGGACCAGCGAGTATGAGGATGCATTCCGCCGGCTAAAAACCTTGCTGACAACAGCTCCCATTTTGGTCTTCCCAACTGCCGATGGCCTGTTCATCTTAGATACCGATGCAAGCAATACTGGCCTTGGCGCAGTACTCTCTCAAGTCCAGGAGGGGGAAGAGAAGGTGATTGCGTTCCACAGCAAATCACTGAGCAAGAGTGAGAGAAACTATTGCGTGATTCGTAAGGAACTTTTAGCAGTTGTTGTGGCAGTAAAGACCTACCATCACTACCTGTGTGGAAGGCAGTTCCTCATCCGCACTGACCATGGTGCTCTTAAATGGCTGCAAAAGTTCAAAAATCCTGAAGGCCAACTCGCCAGGTGGCTTGAACTCCTGGGGACTTATGATTTTAACATCCAGCACCGTTCTGGTATAAGCCATGGAAATGCTGACGCTCTTTCGAGAAGACCCTGTGCCGATACTGTGACCGTGCCGAGCAAAAGGGAGAGCGCTCTTCAGCCACAGATTCAGAAACAAAAGACGCTGTTCTATGTGGTGCATCCCAAGGCTCCGACAAAACCACGGATGGGGATAGCCTGCCATTTCATCGATTAGATCCAAAACCTTTACCTGAAGGTCAAGAGTTTCAAAATGGAAGTTCCAGCTCCACCAAAGCCTTTGTTATGGGTGCCACAAGTGACCTGCGGGCTAGTCAGATCGCCGATGATGACTTAAGGAAGATTATCACATGGAAGGAGTCTTGCCACTCTCGTCCGGCGTGGAAGGATGTGTCAATTGAAAGCAAACCCATCAAGAGTTATTGGAGTCAATGGGACCGTTTGTCACTACGTAGCTGCGTCCTTTGCCGGCGGTGGGAAACGGAAGCAGGAGATGAGATCTGCTGGCAGTGTGTTATACCCTCCAATCTCAGAAACGACATCCTCCACGAGCTACACACCATGGAGACCACGGGGCACGTGGGTGTCAACAAGACGCTAGAAAGGGTTAAAGTAAGGTTCTATTGGCCTGGGTGCACAAAAGATGTGAAAGATTGGTGTCGGGCATGTGACCTCTGCGCCTCCAGGGAAAGGCCATGTCGCACACCCTGCCCCTGAGGACCTACAACATTGGTGCACCACTCGAGAGGGTGGCGCTGGACATTTTGGGGCCATTGCCTGACTCGGACCGTGGTAAAAAATACATCCTTATCATAGGAGATTACTTTTCAAAGTGAACGGAAGCCTATGCCATTCCCAATCAAGAGGCAACAACTGTAGCAAGAGTGTTAGTTGAAGAGTTTGTGGCTCGTTTCGGCATCCCGAGGCAGATCCATTCCAATCAGGGAAGAAACTTCGAGTTGAAAGTTTTTCAAGAAATGTGCAGGTCACTGGGAATGGACAAGACCAGAACCACGCCCCTCCACCCCCAATCAGATGGAATGATTGAGCGTTTTAACCGGACCACAGAGGGAATGCTATCCAAGTTTGTGGCAGAGAATCAATGAGATTGGGATAGTCACTTGCCTGTTCTGATGATGGCTTATCGCTCCGCTGTTCACAAAACTACCTCCTTTACTCCATGTGAGTTGATGTTCGGGCGCCAGATCGACCTCACGATTGACCCTCAGCTTGGAGGACCCGAACAAAACTGAATATGTCCAACGACTGCAAACCGGACTCGATTGGGTTCATGCATTTGCCTGTGGGAACATGAAGTTAGGGAGCGAAAGGCACAAGCGGTACTACAATCACAAGATGCAGAATCATGGCTTTGAGCGTGGGGACCCCATCTGGCTCCATAACCCTAGGCGCAAGAAAGGCAGGACTCCGAAGTTGCAGAGGCCCTGGGAGGGGTCATACTTAGTGACATCATGCCTAGATGACTTGGTTTACAGAATCCAGAAAGAGCCTAGATCTAAACCAATTGTCATCCATGTTGACTGATTAAAGAAGTATCAAGGGAACAGTTTCAATAACTGGCTAGCAGAGCCAAAGACAACGGGTGCCATTCCTACTAACGGCAAGTCGGCCAAGCAGCATGTTCCCGAGTCTGCAGCGGCAGCAGCCAAGGGCCTTGAAGAGGCGCCTACCACTGCTGAAGGAGCTGGGGAAAGGTCACGTCGGTCACAAAGGAAACCTGCCTGGACAGTGGACTACCAAATGGACTGAAACATTGTTTATCTTTTCTTAAATTCAGCTAATTGTGACATTTCGTGAAAATGTAGTTTTGTTCTTTTGTAGGAAGGGGGTGGTGTGACGGAATTACTGTGTGACATTATTCTAGTTGTGACTTACCGCCTTGTTGCGTAACTACCACGTGGTTCTAATAGGATCTCTTGAGTGAGTTACAGTATCGGATAGACGAATATATACATGTGCGTGTTTGGCGAGAAAACTGTTGTTTAATTCGGCTTGTTACAATATGTGACCCTCCACAGGATTTCAAGGAATAAGGTGAACGCACGCACACGACACGCTCGCACGCTAAAACAAAAGAACTAGCTTTTAACACGTTAGCTGCGTGTTAGTTACTTGCCTCATTAACATCGCAGCCATTGTCTTCCTTCGCACGGTAGAGACAAAGGAACGTGCTAAGATCTTGCTTGCAACTTTGCACAGTATAACACGGTGACCGTGTCAAATTTATAACACGCTCTTTGAAGCTTAAGTTGCGTTCGACTTGTACAAGCAGTACGTCGTAAGCTGTAAGGCTTTCTATTTGCTCACCAATATGATTCTAGTTGTCGATATCCAGTGATTCGCCGAATACAATGCAGTGTCTCGACTTGTTTGTTGTTCGTTCATTTCATCCGGCATTTGAGTTCTTCCTTTTTTTCCAATTCGTCGTTTTCTTAAAGTAGCTTGCCAAACACGGGCCGAAGCGAACTCGCATGTAAACTGCAAGCAGTCTCTCTTTTGCTAGAAAATCCGCAGGGAAAAACAAGGGAAGGAAGGACTCAAAACAACAGGAGCTTCCATGAGCGTGCGAACGTGATATGAGAAGCCGCGACCCGTAAGTAGCGCGGGCGTTGGAAGACGAGCGAAAAATGAGCCGGCCGTGGTACTCACAGCTTCTCTACTCGCCGCTCGTATGTCACACTCGCAGTCACGCTTCCTTTCCTTACGTGTTTTCGAGCAAAGATAGACTGATCCCGGACTGATCGCAGTCTAAGTCATATGATGCAAAGCCACGGACTTCACTTCCGTTAATAAGTGAGGGATTTTGAAGCCGAACGGACTATCACTTTCAGCTTTTTTAAACTGAAAATTTGTATACATGCGTGCTACTAAACTATAAACACACACACACAGTTTTGTCGTACACTGAAGAAGGGTTGTACACCCGAAACCGCTGTTATTAATGAGACTTTCGACATTTAGTTTGACAATATTAATTATCATTCTGCCTGTAAACTGTGTTCTCATCGTGTTTTTTTGTTTTGCTAGAGTATCGGAGGCATTATTTAATTTATATCGTTAAATTTTCCCAGGAAGGCTAGTAGTTTCCAATGGAAAATGAAGTTTATTTCTACTGTTGATATTTTGATCGTTAACAGTGGTAAATAACTGCGCATGTAATCAAACACGGCGCAAAGGCGATTGATAAAAACTGAAAATTGAACTTTGTTCTTTCTTTTAGTTCTTCAGTCTTCTGTGACTAAAAGCTAACAACGATATAAAGATTAACAGAATGTGAACGATGGAGTGAGTCAAAGAGCGATTTCCAATCGGGTTCAAATCGGGTTCAAATCAAAGCAATTTATCAATTAGATAAATACAACAAACCCTCGCTGAATGCAAATTTAGCCAAAACACCGACTTTATTTACTGCAGAGTTCCAGGAATTGCTTGAAATATTCTGAGAAACGTTTCCCTCCAATTGACGGGATTTTTTTTAACCTTCACTGGCATCAATTCATACTCTTTGCTTGCAAAAACGTGACTTAGTATATGTGAAGTGAGGGGGTCTTAATGCAAAATTGACTTTATTTAAGTTACATGTAAACTGCCTGACTGTTCTTGGTTTGAATTACTAACAAATGTGATTATTTTACAGGAAAAATCTGATGAAACCTACATTCTTATCAAGAACGAAAACAAGAAAATGCATTTTCAAAACTGCGCCTTTTCAAGAAAGGGGTAGTTACAATGAGAAAAACACCCGATGCAATCTAAAAACTATTGATTATAATTTAAAATGCGCAAAAAAAAAAGACTAATAGTGCCATCTCAGTGTTTTCCAAATAAACTAGTTTTCTTAAGTCTATGAATAAGAGTCCTTCTCTTCCCTCTACACTTGGTATTAATACGCACGGCTATCTGATTCCATTGCTCACTAAAACATGTGGAGCCAAACTTTCTTTGTAAAACAGACACAAGGTAGCCTAATTTTGCACTGTCCAACTGCTGAAAACCTTTAGTTCCTGACGTGTTGCACCTCGCCATCTCTTCTTCCGTGAAAAGAATATCAACACAAGCAAGGGCGGCAGTAGACATGTCAGTACCATTCGCTACAATTGAAGTGACTTTGGTTCGCTGCTCATCCGTTGGACCGTGGCTGCTTGGCACTAATGGGATGATGTTCTGATCAACAGGCTGCAAGGGTGGTCTTGATGGAGCAACCTGGGGCGGAAACACGGGCGACAGGTTTTCGCTGCGGATTTGACAAAATGTACTCCGGACGGGACGCTGAGATTCACTGGGCTCTACGCTGGATGTGGCTGTTTCCTGAGAAGTTTGAACAGTGGGGCTGCTACAGAAATCCATCAGAGATGCGACTGCTTCTGAATCCAATGTTGGGAAGTCTGAATCTTCATCAAATAACGGCGAAGCAGCAGGCTTCGGCTCATGCTGATGGAGACACTTGAGTGCTGTCAACTGCTTAACTACCTCTGTCAGGTTCAATATCTGCTGCCGCAACTCAGTCGTCACGTCGTAGTGGTCGGTCTGTACTGATGCATCAGCTGTAGAGCATGGACTTGTACTAATGTGGCACTGAATGCTCGCCTCGCTTGTCTCCACACGTTGGTCTCCGGTTCTCTTCCTCTTTAGCTCGGCTTGTTTTTGGTTTTGTTCATTAAGAAATTCAGCCAACAATTGCACCTGCAATCAACACTACTGTCAGTGATACATCTTCAGCACACACAACATGCCTATATATATAACTGGTAACCGGTCGTTTCGCCTACGGGTCGTTTGGCCTACTGTCTGTTCGCCTATGTCTAGGTTTTTATAGCGAATTTGGCCTTCATCCGTCACGGATTATAGCCAGGCCGTCACGGATTTTCAATGAAAACTTAGGCTTTTAAAGCTAATTTGGCCTTCATCCGTCACGGATTATAGCCAGGCCGTCACGGATTTTCAATGAAAACTTAGGTTTTTAAAGCGAATTTGGCCTTCATCCGTCACGGATTATAGCTAGGCCGTCACGGATTTCAGCAAAAACTAAGGTTTTGAAAGCGAATTTGGCCTTCATCCGTCACGGATTATAGCCAGGCCGTCACGGATTTTCAATGAAAACTTAGGTTTTTATAGCGAATTTGGCCTTCATCCGTCACGGATTATAGCTAGGCCGTCACGGATTTCAGCAAAAACTTAGGTTTTGAAAGCGAATTTAGTCTCCATCCGTCACGGATTATAGCTAGGCCGTCACGGATTTTCAATGAAAACTTAGGTTTTTATAGCGAATTTGGCCTTCATCCGTCACGGATTATAGCTAGGCCGTCACGGATTTCAGCAATAACTTAGGTTTTTAAAGCAAATTTAGTCTCCATCCGTCACGGATTATAGCTAGGCCATCACGGATTTCAGCAAAAACTAAGGTTTTGAAAGCGAATTTGGCCTTCATCCGTCACGGATTATAGCTAGGCCGTCACGGATTTCAGCAAAAACTTAGGTTTTTAAAGCAAATTTAGTCTCCATCAGAGATTTGTCACGGATCCGTCACCTATATGTTACGGACATTACCGTCACGGGTTTTACCCATTTTGACCGTCACGGATGTTCGACCGTCACAGGTTTTAGCACAGACAGACAGAACAGACAGTAGGCGAACAGACAGTAGGCGAAACGACCCGTAGGCGAAACGACCGTAATTCGACATCAAATTTGCATTTTTAACTTTATTTTAGAACTCTGTGTAATCTGTGTAAATTTTGGAACGTTCTTCACGAAACTCGCATTTGGAACAGCCAGCTATGTTATAACTTAAACCATTCCAGACCTAGGCTAAACTACAGAATACAGGGCCACTTTTAACCCTGCACAAACGAGCCGGCTCGTTGGGCTCGTTTGCTCTTACACGCATATCAATTATTCCTCGTTCTTTCATCCACTACAAGCCAAACGAGCCGCTAAATATATGAACCCAACACTTTAATAGTGACAACGTGTATTTTTTAGACAAACCTTTACCAAACTCGCAATACGAACTTTAGAACTTTTTGTGCACCTCTCAATAGCTTGCTATTCTGGTATTTTCTACATAGTATCTTCTATCCACTATTGTCAATAGGGAGTTTAAAACACCAAGCATGACGGTGACAGCAGCAAAAGTCACTAAGTGATTTCACGATCTACGAAATTTAAGAGCGATTATCCCAACTCTCTGGAGTTGACATCTTAAGAAAAATATCCAAGTTTAAAAAGAGTAAGAGAGATTCATCGTTGTATGTTTGGGTTGTTGATAAAACTTGAATTAGTCAATTCACGACGTCAATTGCTATTTGACATTTTCGTTGCCTTCGCCGAAGTGACATCTTAAACTCCCTAGCACTTTTTTCGAGACATAAGAACGCATTTTACGAAACATGCATTTTAGTAAGCAATAGAATCAGATGGAAGAAAAACTCTTGTCTTCAGAAAATTATTTTTTCCTAACCATGAAATACTTCTGAAATACAAAGTGTAGTGATGATAATATTTTCTATCCGCTATCGTCAATACCCATACTTTTCTCAAAATTTAGGTTGCCGTAAACGAAAGAAGCTAAAACATTAGTAATAAAAAGAAGGAGAAGAAACGAAACGATGGCAATTTAAAAGACTATTTTACTCACCTCATCTTTCTCAGCATCTTCCGTTCTTTTCGTTTTGGGTAAGCCAGGAGTGTCTTCAATTGAATGCTTTCGCTTGCCCTGTGGCTTCAAGGGAGAGCATTCGTCAAACAGATGAGCATTTGCAGGATCGTCCACGAACAGTTTCTCTTGGTGATTAAGATAGGAGATGTCATCTGGAAAGAAATGAAACAAAAAATTAGTATCGGTCGCACATCTACTGACAGTATAAATTTTAATAACAGATCCAAAGGAACTTACCATGGGTTGCAATAACCATTGCATCCAATAATTTGCCACTGTTT
The DNA here is from genome assembly GCA_964020085.1 of Micromussa lordhowensis. Taxonomy (NCBI): domain Eukaryota; kingdom Metazoa; phylum Cnidaria; class Anthozoa; order Scleractinia; family Lobophylliidae; genus Micromussa; species Micromussa lordhowensis. The sequence goes on from OZ026600.1 coordinate 13,385,087, forward strand.
CTGATGGTAACAGTTGAAGAAGTCGACGGAGCGAGGTCAGTAAAATAATTTTTTGTTTCCTTGTCTTTTAACTTTTTGGTATCCACAATGCAGGTACTTTTATCAGTACTGAAATAAACCAGGCACAGCTTGGGAACTTTCGTAAGATTTCTGAGAGCCATGATCAGATCGTGTAATTGGATAGTGAAGTAACGTTAGTAAGTACCACTTCTTAAATAGCTGCGGATATTATTACTGGCCAATGACAAAACTTTAAAGACTGGATTTGTTTATGGGCGGAGGGAAAAATCTCACCTTTTCTGTAACAGTCTGTAATTAAGACTTCGACGTGCGGAAAGCTTTTGATAATCAGTCGTTTCAAATGCCGCGCTTTTATTTCAAAAAGGACAAACTCACCCGCTGCCGGCGCGATCGAGAAGGACTCACTTTAATTCATTTGTTCCCAGGAGAATTAAGTTGTTCTAAATGCCGCGCTCACCTTTGCTAGCTGTAACAATAGTCTATTATTAAGTCTTTGACGTGCGGAAAACTTTTGTTCACAACTCGCAAAAAAGAAGAAAACAGGAAACCACAAAAAAAGAAAATTAGATGTTCTGAATCCCGGGATTTTATAGTAAAAGAAAAAAAAATCCAAACGTTACAATAAAGACCAAGAAAAGGATTTTGCATTTTTTTTACTTCGAATCACACTAAAAGATAACAAATTTAACACTGCCGCACATTATTTATTAAGTAAAGATACTTGTTACATGCTATTCTCTACAATTAACTTTTTCCCATGATAATTGAGTTCTAAATGCTGCGCTTTTATGTCAGAAAAGAAAAAGCCACACATTGCAAGCGCAATCGAGAATACACTTCATTTCCCTTGTCCAGGGATAATAAGTTGTTCCATATACCGCGCTTTTATTTCAGAAGGAAAAACTCGCCCACTTGTTCCCAGGGAAATTAAGTTGTTCCAAATGCCGCTCTCACCTTTCCTGTATAACAATAGTTTGTAATTAAGACTTTGAGGTGCAGGAAAATTTTATTCTCAACTCGCGAAAAAAAGAAAACACAGAACAACAAAAAAAAAACGTAAGATGTTCTGAACCCCAGATTTTATAGTAAAAGGAAAAAAAACACTCTACACGCTAATAAATAACAGTTAACGCTACCGCGAATCATTTATCTACTCTCTACAATTTACTTTTTCCCATTAAGATTAAGTTGTTCTAAATGCCGTGCTTTTATTTCAGAAAGAAAAAGCCCCAATATTGCTTGCGCAATGGAGAATACACTTCATTTCACTTGCCCCGGGTAATAAGTTGTTTTCAATGGCACGCTTTTATTTAATTAAAAGGTAAAAAGACACGGTGAACCCATGATCTAGAGGGGTTCATTTTGTCTAATGTAATTAAGTTGTTTTAAATGCCGAGCATTAATATTAAAAGTAAAAAAGTCCCACGCTGCAAGCGCGATCCAGAAGGATTCGCTCTGTCCGGTGAGTTAAATTGTTTTAAAAGGCATTCTTTTATTCCAGAAAGGAAAAACTCTTACTCTGTCGGCACGTTCAAGAAGGATTCACTTCAGTTCACTTTTTCCCAGGATAATTTAGTTGTTACTCATGAGGCACTTTGCTTTTCAAGTTATTCTGGTTGCCCACATGATATAAAAAGAGAGATTGTGAGAGTTCACCCTAATTTATTTTCTTCCCAAATAATAAAGTTGCTGCTGCCGCACGTCTCTCTATTTGCCAATGGAAAAAAAAATGCTATGTGCTGTTGCCTGATCAAGAAAAATAATACAGTCTCTGGTTACTTCAATTTAATTTACTTTAAACTACCACTAATAACAACTTCTGTTCACAAACATGTATATGATTTAAAGGTAGCCGGTCGTTCCGCTAACGAGTCGGTTCGCTAACGTACTGAGACGATTCGCTAACGTCTAGTCTGAGACTCGATGCATATATAGATTATTCTTCGTTCTTTTATCCACTGCCAAGCTAAATATTTTAAACAGATTTGATAAATAGTAAGTTCAATACACTTAAGCAACTTGACAACGCTAGCAAATTGACCGAACACATTAGCGAATCATCTCAGTACGTTAGCGATACGAGTAGTGGACTGTTCTTTCAAGACTACAGGGTGCTCGTTTCTCGGAAAATTCAACGTTTCTTAAGTGTTCGGTGAGGGTATCTTTCGTTGCTTTGCAGCAGTTTTTGTAGAAATCCCTCTCCCCTGCAGCAAGCCTCAAATGGTTTTCTTGCTGCCTTACAACTTCTGCCTTTTGATAGTCCGGTAAATTAGCTGATTTTAGAATTTGGTTGTTGTTCTTCTGGCATGTCCAGCAGAGATCAGACGCTGGTCTCATTATAACAATGAAGGGGCAAAGTTGGGACCACAAATTGCAGAACTTTGAGTATCCAACAGATTCGTGTCCATCAGCAGCGCACGCACCTTGGTAGCTTTTCCAAAGGCGAGATTTTGTCATGGAACTTGGCAGCAGTTTCACATCAATTCTTTTGAAGCCAGGAACACGTCCTGGAAGTAAAAGGGCTTGGTCTTCGGCGACATTCATAATGAACTTTACTACCCGTTCAATAGTAGCAGCACTGAAGGCGGAGCTTGGTAGACGTTTCTTGTTGCCGTGAATACGAAGCGATAGTCCGTTAGCCCGATAATGTTTAACGAGACTGTAGAATCTGGTCTTGTGGAGACGATGCATGAAAAGAAAGGTTTTCAGGCAGATTCGGTGGCTGTGAAAATAGAACGGCATCCTGGTTCGCTGCCTTGTTTTCTCTACTCTCCCTGAGTAGCTGACCTCGTCACAGTTCATGGTACTTTGGATCATTCCTAAAATTACCAGATCTAGTTCAGTCGAGGAAAGTTCCCCACAGTTGTTTCGGCAATCGATGATGTCCTCAATTTGTATAGTGGAGCTGCATGGACTTCCATTATATCCATGTGCACATCCACATGTTTTAGTCACAAATGCCTGCACTCTCGATCGCTCAGATGTATCACACTCCGAAAAGTCAAAGTCAACATTGGAGTCAATTTCCTGATCAGTTTCATCGCCGCTGAAGTCAGAACCGTAGTTGTCCTCTTGATCATCTTGCTCTTCTACTGGTCTGGCGCTAAAATAATCTTCTGCCAGGGATTCTAAATCTCTTTCGCCGGTAAGAAAGTATGAGAAATCATTACTTTGCGATTGCATTTTGAAACTTGATAATCATAATAGACGAGTACGAAGCGTTGTGTGTTCCTTCGCGCATGTAAACGTTGTGTTGTAAACTGCGTAACTATGGAAACCAAAAGTGAGGGAATGGTACGCACAGGGTCCTGGGCCTTGTTTCTCGAAGCTCCCGGTAATTACTGGGCCCGTTAAGCTTTTGTTGGGAGTTTCAAAAGTTTTGAAAATTATACAGTGAAGTTATCAGCGAAAGAAACAAAATAGACTTCATTAGAGGTCAGAACACATCCTACTTTTCTTGAGACTTTGATCTAAAAATACGATTTCGGGCCCGTTAAGAGTGACAAACTGCGGCAACGTCGATCAGGAGACATGGAGGAAATTTGTTCGTAAACAAAAGGATGCACAAAGATACGGTACTGCTTATTCACTGCGTGAGGCGATAGGGATGTATATTTTAATAGGTAAGAAATTTATATTCTGTGCATAATATACTTTACAAACACCATTCTCACAAATAAGAAGCTGACAAATACAAGTCACGAAGTATACGTAAGCTGGGTTGTACAAGATGAGCTAGCGTGTTAAGAATTCTACCGTGTCAAGGAAGCAAAGAAACTTACCGTGTTAAAAAACAAAAAATCTAGCGTGTTATAAAAAAACAAAGCTCTACCGTGTTAACCAGATATGAACAATGGCTATGAACATGCTATCCAGTATCAATTGTCTTTATATGCATACCCGCACGGTAAGCGTGTCATGGCATTAGCGTGCGAGCGTGTTATAATGTGCCGTGTGCGTGCGTTCACCTTATTCCCTGAAATCCCATGGAGGGTCACATATGTTCTCAAAAATTTGTTTTCACCAAAGTTCTATTATGTTTGTGTTTTTATGTGTGTGTTCATGTCTTTTGTACGATGCAGATCCTTCTTAACCAGTTTTGTGTTACATTTATTGTTAGCAGCCCACCACAAATTTCTCTCCTCTTAGATCACTACTGAAGAAGATTTATGATGGGTTCTTGTGATTTTAAAATGTTATCTTTGAATGTAAGAGGTTTTAGTAATTTTAAAAAATGATGTTCAATATCTGCATGGTGTAGAAAACAAAATGCAAACACAATTTTTCTTCAAGAAATGCATTCTAAGAAATACATGATAATGAAAAACAATGGAAAGCAGAGTGGGGTGCACCATTAGAGCTCACCAATGGGAGCAGTAATGCAAGAGGTGCTGCAATATTATGATGACCAGTATGACTCGTACTGATCAAACGGGTCGCGAAAATATTGTTTACAAGTCATAGAGTACTTGTACATGTAGGTGAAGTGCATATAATTAGTGTGACTTCCTGGGTGTTACACGTTGATGACCAGTACAACTCATACAGGTCACGAAACGATGGTTTACGAGTTGTACAGTTAGTGAACTGCATATTATATGACACGTGCAAGTCATACAGTCAGACAGTTGGGTTTAATGCTATATGAAAACTTCAAAGAATGGCAAACTTAAGGAAATGCGCTTGTTGCTTGTTAACAACTATCTGGGTTTTCATCAATATTTATGTGGAGAACCACAAGTAATTTAGAAAATGGGTTTACTGTATTACAAGTCATTTTCATCGGTGGTTCTTGGTATGACAATATTGTTAATCATCAATTAGCAGTGTAATTCATTGTCATCATCGAGTCTCTAACTCTCCATTACACTTTTTGTCATGTCCGTCATGTTCTCTCACAGCTTAGTGTTCTGTATGTGTTCCTAGTTCAATTTGTTTCCATGGACATTTCATTTTACTACACAAATCACTTTTTGGACGGGTTCTTCTCGTTTTGTTTGCAGGCACTCTTTTGTCTTGTACGCAGAATAATCTGTTTCTACAAACATCTCCGTTTAAAATGCATTAGTGCCTGCACACACAAGGTATACTTTGGATGGGTTGTTCTCATTTGGTTTGCATGCAAGCACTGTTGTATCTTTCATAAGTGCATGCAGAGTTTAATATGTTTCCATGAGATTCTCCTCCGCTTAAGACCTATCACTTGTATGTACACGCTTATAGAATAAGGTAAACATTGGATGGGTCAAAGGCTTTGTGTTTGTCTTGTCCCTTGTTTGGTGCATGCCGAGTTTAATTTGCTTTGTTCCACAACAGTCTCACAACTAAAAACGTATTACTTGCCTGCATATGCTTCAATGAGGTATACATTGAATCGGTTATTCTTGGTTTTTTTTTTGCACAATGAAGAATACATAATTATTGTGTTTAGTGCTTTTAGGCTCTTGCTGGTTTAGAACAAAGAATATACATTGTGTTTAGCGTTTTTGTGCTCTGACACTTTTAGAATGAGGAATACACACTGTGTTTCCTTCGAAGAGTATACATTCTGTCTAGCGCTTTTAGGCTCGCAAATTTAAGACAAGGAACATACATTGTACTTAGCATTTTCATGCTCTGACGCTTTTAGAACAAGGACTATACATTATGTTTTTGGACTCTCCCGCTTTAGGACCCTGAAGTATGTACATTGTATATAACACCTTTTGGCTCTCACACTTGGAGAATGTAGAATATTCATAGTATTTTGTGCTTTGGGGCTTTCGTGCTTTTAGAACAAGGAATATACATTGTCCTTAGCATATTTGTCTCACGGTATTTCACCAACTGAAATTTTATGGCCTGTAGGACTCGAGAGGTCATCAACTTGTATACACACTATGGAAGCCAATTTTTAAATGTGGAAATGCTACACATGTAGATAAAGTAAACAGGAGCACATTTTCACTTCTAGTACTTTTAGAATACAATTAGATCTGATTCAATCTTGCTCAATCTGACCCTTATGGACAGATAATTTTTGTGATCTATACCTGTTTGCTTATTATTGGAAAGTGTGCATTATACAGTCTATGTCATAACTAAAGACCTAAATCTGCTGCTTTTTTAATTTCATGGATTGAAATGACACTGACATCAGAGGAACTGATAACCAGCCAGTGCAAATCAGTTCCAGATGTCTCGTCTTCAAGTGAATCAGCTTGCTTTTTAGTTTAATGCAAGCGTGATGCAATTACCGATAAGTGCTCTCAGTGTAATGTAAAAGGAATTCAACCATTACACTTCTGGTATCCCTACATGTACAAATGCAATTCCATCTGCCCTGATCTGAACCACGTATAGTGTGGGATATTGATTATATTAAACATAACATCAACTAATAATTTTTGTAAGCAGAGCCCCAGACTCATGTAGGAAAGAAAAGAAACCACACAGGTCGATTTTCTCAGTATCATGGCTAGCGGTATTACTTGTGGGTGTGTACCCACGACAGCAACAGCGATAGTTATGCAAGATGGCAGTCATGCTCCAAATAATAGGTTGACATAGACATGCAGCCTTGGTTTACAACGTACTTCTTTGACATTGGACATCCATGTTATGGTCAATTGACACCTGTCAGATCAGGTATCTGCTGACCAGTATCACAAGACAATATTGCTATATTATTAGATCACAGGCTCATGCCAGTTAACGCTAACCCAGGATTAAGAGCCAATTAAAGTATAAACTTTTTGTGTATAAAAAATATGTTTTTCACTGCTTTACAGAAGGCCAAACAACAAAAACAGAAAACCTCAATGCAAAGTTGCAAAACCCAAATCAAAATTATCACTTATCCTGGATAAGCTTAATTGGGCTTCGAACAACCTTCCCAATAGCTCTGCTTTTAGGCTTGGCTAAATCTGTATTCTAATTTATACCTGTCTACTTACATGTTCATAAGAGGTTACTCGTCAATTGGGTCATTGTTATCTCTACTTTGTTCAATACAATGCAGCAGTCCCAAAAAAATATCTTCTGTCAGAAGAAAATCATGTTGCCAATTTTGTCAAGCACTGCTTTAACAAACATGTTGTTTAAACAATGGCAAATATGTCATTTCCATGACAACTCTTGAAACGTGTTTATCACACACCAAAAACATGACTTCACTCTGTAAACAAATGCACAAAATGTCCTGATGTTTACAGTATGAATCCTTTTCAAATTTATGTGGCTATCAACACAAAAAGACCTGGCTCTTTCTGTCCATATGTACATGATACACTGTAGCTCAGTTACTGTATAAAACATCCAATGCTGCAAGGTTTATTCCAGAAGTTGCCTGAGTGGGAGCCTGGTTCTGGTCACCCACATTAAAAAAATGAGCAAAGCAAAAACTATGATTGACCCAAGGTTGTGTGGTTAACAAGCTGGATGATGTAGACAACAAGAATCAAACTATAGCTTCAGGTATACACATGTCTATATAGTGCACACATCATTTTTCCAGATGTTCAACATGAAATAAACAAAAAATGTTAGTAGTTTATATGCTACCTGGAAAGGAACATGGCCACAAAAACTTAATAGTGCATTTGCTATTAATTCTGTACACTTACGTGATTTAAGGTACCATGAATTTGATTTTGCCTCTGTTCATCTGAGGAGCTGCAAAAATTAAAAAGGATTAAGAACAGTCATTACCTTTAAATATTATTGATTATTGCAGTTATAAACACAACTTAAGCAGTTCTGTATAGCTGTGATGATCAATCATATCTTCATATCTTTCTCCATAGTTCAAATATATGGTCTTTCATATACACCTAATTGAAGAAACATCATGAAAAAGGTTTAAACCATAAACTTGCGTACTGTAATTTCCATTCTCACATTCACTAACTGTTGCAAACGTAGACACATCTCGAAGCTCTTACCCTTCAAATTTTCACTTATTTTCTAGCTTAGCTACCTTTAGTAGCTACTGTTCAGTGACCGTATTGAAGTTGTCTGTTTTGTCTGTTTCACTTTGGGAAGCTTTCCTGTGATTATTAAATGCCACGATCAAGGAAAAAGTCTTGAATATTCAAACTTATGCACACGCTTTTTCAGTCTTCCCATAATTCTTTAAAGTCGCATAGTTTATGCTTCATACTTTTGTTTGGACAATGTTTCTACATTTAGGTGTATTGACATGTAGTTATTACTTACTACAATACAATATAAGTTATTACTTACTACAATACATGTTTACAACCAACAGTCGCTTACAACTAGTTCAGAATAGAGCAGCGCGTATCGTAACATTCACCAAGAAGTATGAACATATAACACCCAGCTTAATAGACTTACATTGGTTGCCTGTTGATTATCGTATTACTTATAAAATCTTGTTGTTAGTATATAAGGCTATCAATGGTTTTTCACCAAGTTATATATCTAATTTTCTCAGTTTTTGTAGCAGCTCCTACTCTTTGCGTTCTTGTTCGAATAAGTTACTTCAAGTCCTGAGATCTAAGTTAAAGTCTTATGGTGACCGCAGATTTTCTATTGCAGGACCTAAGTTATGGAATAGCATACCTGCATCTTTAAGAAATGCCGATTCCTTAATTCTTTTAAAAAACATTTAAAGACATATTTATTTCACCAAGCCTTTTCTTGATTTATAAATAGATTTGTATATATATTTTTATGCTTATATAGTAGTTGTTAGGTTTTTATATTTTTGCTACATTTTTCCTGACATTGTAAAGCGCCTAGAACAATTAATGATATAGACGCTATATAAATAAAGTTTATTATTATTATTATTATATTCAAAGGGGTATGTGTTCTGATTTAGGATTGAAACATTGCATGATATCATGTGACTTGTGTGCTTCTCCTCAATTGTGAATAGATTAATGTGCGTGTTATACTCATGGCTGGTCATTACATTCAATGACGAGGAGTTTCAGTCTAGATTCGCAGAGGAATTGCAATCTACTGGAAGACAGATGAATTCTAAGAATCAAAGGAATCCTGGACCAAGAATGTTGAGAGTATTTCTTATTGAACAAGGCCGATGATGTGATGTGATGCGATGAGACTGGGCTCATGTCAGTTGATTGACAGAGTTGATATGTAATGCAAAGAGTTGTTTTCACAACTTTTCAGAGTGTGTTCATGATGGACTGCTAAGAAACCCTGTGACCGTGATGGACTGCTACTAAACCCTGTGAAATCAAGACCTTAACAACATTAGGAGATCGATCTTTTGCTGTTGCTGCTCCTCAACTATGGAATTTACTGCCCCATGCAATCAGGAGTAGCCCCTCAGTAGCATCTTTTAAAAAGACACTCAAGACATTTTTATTTCAGAAAGCTTTTTGGTAATTTTATCAATGGGCTTTTAATCTTGTTTTTAGTAGGTTTTATGTAATTTTATGTTTTAAGCGCTGATGAAAATAACCATATTGATATCTGCACTATACAAGTTTTATTATTATTATTATTATTATTGTGCAATCACTTGTGAAGCATTATGGTACATGGCATTCCTGATGTAAATTTTTCTGCAGTACATCACACTTGGTTTACAATGTACTTCTTTGACATTGGACATCCATGTTATGGTCAATTGACACCTGTCAGATCAAGGTATCTGCTGACCAGTATCACGAGACCATATTACAGGCTCAAATTTAGAGCTCATCAAGGTCATGTGTTTTTTTTAAGTTGACTGCTGACCAAGTGTTGGGTTTTGATTATATCACAGGCTCATGCCAGTTAATGCTAACCCATCAAAGGAATCCTGGACCAGGAATGTTGAGATGAAAACAGTATTTCTTAGTGAACAAGGCCGATGATGCGATGTCAGAGACTGGGCCCATGTCAGTTGATTGACAGAATTGTTACATAATGCAAAGGGTTGTTGTGCAATCGCTCATGAAGCGTTATGGCAACTGGCATTTCCTGAGGTAAATTTTCCTGCGGTACATCACACTTGGGTTTTAGTGTACCATGGTTCCAGTGGTGACACACAAATAGTGATAACCGAAGGTGAAACAAATGTCACGCAAATGCGGCGGGAAATTGACTCACAACATCCTGACTCATGAAGTTTGATTCTAGAGAATTAGCGTGCCTCATATTTATCATCTCTTGCTATCATGGTGACGACTTTCCGCTTTAGGGTTAGGAGATTTCAGAGGTGGCGGTTGCTTTGAATGATACAACAGAGTACTGCTGTCTCAACTAGACAAATTTGACATAGAGGAACTAAAGCTAAAGCGAAACTGCCAAAGCTTACAATCACAAAGTTTAATGGGACTATCCTCGATTGGACAAGATTCTGGAGCCAATTTACTGAAGGAATAGACATCGCTGCAATCACAAAATTCAACTATCTCAAAGAATTAGCAGTACCCAAGGTTAGGAAAAGTAACGATGGCTTGCAATTTACCCCCTGGGGATATAAGAAAGCAAAAAGCATTTTGAGGGAGTGTTATGGAAATGACAGCAAAGTAGACAAGGCCTATGTGAAGGATATCCTAGAACTGCTCAAGGTTGGTGGAAACCAGCCCCCCCCCAAAAAAAAAATACATAAATTTTATGAACGGTTGTTGTACAATGTCCAGTAGCATGAGACCTTGGAGAAACTAAACAAAGTGAACGGAAATGTAGCCTTCACGATCAATAAATTGTCTTGAATTCATTGGCAGAGTTGGGATTTTCTACAATTATGTGATCGTTAAGGTCATGGACTCGTCAAAATCCTGTGCAGTCCGATTAAATCACCACCACTGCCGCAAAAATCTGGTCATCCATTCCTCCAGGCATTCTACACGGGACAACAAGTCAAGACCCGTGCTTGTGCGTAATGTGAGGAAACTTCTCACAAAAGTGCTGATTGTCCCCACGTGTCTACTCTTGATGGGAGGAAGAAAATTCTGGCAGAGAAAAAACTTTGTTTTAACTGTACTAGGCCAAGGCACCTGGCAGCTGAATGTGTGAGTAAAATATCATGTGAGCTGTGTTCAAGAAGACATCACACTTCCATTTGTTATGATCAGCATCTCAAGGGGGGGAGTGTTATGTCTTCTCTTGGTGATGATAAGGTTGTTTATCCTGTTGTGGTGGTTATGGTTGGTGGAACTGAATGTTGTGCCTTGTTAGACTTGTTGGTGCATCTAGTTGTTATGCGTCTGCAAAATTGTCAGACCTGTTGGGAAAGCCGCCGACATAGATTAAACCTAAGAAGAGTGAAATGCTTATGGCTCCTGCTACAGCAAGAATGGAGATTTTGAAATCCATTGTCTCATTGAGGTGTGGGGACTACAGCTTGGATGTCAATCTTACTAAAGTCAGTCGGGGGAGCTTCTCAGCTTGGAAAATTCCAGATATGAACAGTTGATCAAAAGCTACTCTCACTTGAGGGGTGTGGAAATGAATGACATAGATGCCAAGTCATTGCTTCCAGTTCATGTCATTATAGGAACCAGGGTGTATGCCCAAATCAAAACTGACATGTGATCACGTTTTGGGAATCAGGGAGAACCTGTAGCTGAACACACAGTTTGGATGGACCATTCTTTCCCCAGGGAAAGAATTTGATACATCATACATGTGCAGACTAAATGCCCTAGGGTTTGTAGATACACCACAGCATGACCAAGGTGAAGTGTACAAGGAATTTCAAGAACAGTTATTGCATTGAATTACAAAAGACCCTCTAGGTGGATCACTTGATAAGCGGTGGGATGACAGTGGAGGAGGCAAAGGAACTAAAAAAGTGGGCCATGGAGATTTTTGAGGATGCCACCTTCGCCTTACACAAGTGGCAATCAAGTGAGCCCAAATAAGAAGAGCACCCATCCTCCCAGTGAATAAAGAGAGAGCTTTTGCAAAGCAACAATGGGGAGAACCATGTACGGGAGGATCAAGTCTACTTAGATTGGGCTGGAGCAAGGAATGCGATGAGATGATTATACAAGTATCTTTTCCTGAATGGAAAGCAAAGTGCTACAGTAGTATATGCGGTTGTGAAGCAAGAATCCAGCTAGGCTGGGGTAACAAAGTTTAACTATTCCCCGTTGATCTCAGCCCACATGGTGACAAATTTGTTAGTAACTTGTTAGTGAATGTGAAAGTTGCCCTGGAGGGAATGCCTGTCACAGGGATGTCCCCACCCAACAGAACCCTGCTGATCTTGCAAGTAGGGGTGGTGATGTTGAGTTTCAAGAGTTGTGGTGGTATGGCTAGAGTGGATGTTGGATAGCAAATGCAGGCTAGTACAACAAGTTATTTAGCTCAGTGGAACAAGTAGAGAGGAAATAAAAGTCCAAAGAGAAGTATTTGAAGTTGTGTTGTGGTGGATACCACTGACAGGCTGGATGGTGTTCTTGAAACGTTTGAACTGAGCAAAGCTATGGACATTTGTGCTTTTATCTCAAGGCTGCTGCACAATCCTCACCATCGCAATCAGAAATAGAGTGTTCCTCGCACCACCAAAGAAGCAACATGTGTTCTGGGTGAACAGAGCGTAAAAGAGTTTTAACCTTCAAGAATACTACCTGGGACTTAATCTGCAACCTAATCAAAGGGTAATCTTGGAGTGCCTTGGTAGGATACAGGGGATGTATCCCATATACCTCCCAGACAAGTACCTGTACACTCAGACTCTAGTACATCATGAACACCTGTAGACTCGCCATGGGAGAGTAGGATTAACCATGACAAGTGTGAGAAGTCAACACTGGGTCCAATGCCTAAGGAAGTTAAATAAACAAACAATCCATGCATGCCATGGTTGCAAAAGGTTCCAGGCCAGGACCACAGCAAACCTGCCACCTGGTAATCTTGCTCTAGATCTGACTTAGGGATCCTGTCCCTTTAATGTCATTGGTGTCGATTATGCAGGGCCCATCAAATACAATAAACGAGGTAAAGTAGAGAGTAAAGGTTACATAGTGTTGTATGCATGTTCCCTGTGTCCTGCATTATACTTGGATTTAGTGTCCTGACTGGAAAGCCAAGTGTTTATTTCGAGTCTAAAGAAGTTTATTGCAGGAGGGGCGACCACACAAAATTTACTCAGATAATGGTTCTACATTTGTTGGTGCAGCTGGGTGGATGAGAAAGGCTATGAGTGATCAGAAATTCAGCCAGTTCCTTGCCCAGAACAAAATTGTTTGGCAGTTCAACCTTAGTCGGGCCCCATATTGGGGTGAATAATTTGACAGGATGATTGGATTAGTGAAGAATGCGTTCAACAAAGTCGTAGTGTATGGCCTTCTTTCTCCAATCCTTACTGCAAATTCTATGATGTTTCCAAACATCAACATCTTGTCTGACCTGCAACCACATCATGTTGCTGATGTAGATCTGCAACATAGAGTCAAATATCTTCACCAGTTCAAGGATGCAATGTGGAAAACATGGTTAACTGAGTACCTGTAATGTCTGAGAAAAAAAAGCACAATCTAAGGCATTTGGGGAAATCCTGCACTTTAGCTGTTAAAGTAGAAGTGATAATCAAGTCTGAAGAGAAGAACGGGGGCAAGTGGCCACTCGGTTAAGTCAAGGAGCTGTATCCAGGGAGAGATGGAGTCTTCAGAGGTGTGAACTTGGGATCAAGATGAAATTTTCTCGAAAGCCCAGTGCAGCACTCTGTACACCCTGGAACTTTCTTCTGAGTCTGTTGTCCATGCACCTTCCAGAGTTCTTAATGCGAATGTATAACTATTCTGACCAAGGAGACAGGCCACCTTGATAAAAGGATTCGTCAAATTGCAGAAGAGGTATAAAATTCAGTGTATGCTGGACATTAAGAACTTTGAATGACATTGAATTGATAGATTTATTCGCACATAGTTCTGCTGGTGACTGTGTGATTTAAACATTTGTTGAGTTACAAGTTGCCCAGTCTCCTACGTTAGGAACATATATCTCTGCTTGAGATACATGGGGGGAGACTGTCAGAGACTGGGCCCATGTCAGTCGATTGACAGAATTGTTATGTAACAAGAATGGTTGTTGTGCAATCGCTTGTGAACTGCCATGTGATAGTGTAATACTTTGACCCATGAGACGTGGGATGTTTTTGTACTATTCTTTTGTGAGTTGTGATAGAGATTAAATTGATGTGATACTGTGAGATTTTGTTGTGCAATTTGGAGGCTTCCTGACAGCAACAAAACCATGAGCAATTTTACTTAGTATTCACAGGAATACTCCCAAAGATAAACTTCAATCAGCAGAGGCAACTGTGACAAGATTGTCAAGGTACTCAAGGACTGGGACCGACCATGAGCGGATGAGGACGCCATTCATTCTGCTCCCGTAAATTTCAAATTATAAGTCAATTATTCTTGGTTGTTTTATGGCCGAGGTGTGTACACCAACTCTTAAGCGAACAAGAACAAGTAAGAGTCCAAACTCAGATAGCGAAACGAATTCGCCGGATGACAAACGGATCTTTATCTCAAGTTTTAGTACAACGCTCTTTAAGAACGATACAAGCCCAAACGGAAAACCACTTGATGCTAGTGACGATCAAGTTCTGATAGCCTTGACGATGACTGAAAAGATTGGTCAACAGCTCCAACAAATCCTGGACAGACTTGAGCGTATGGAGACGAAACTACAAACGATGGAAGGTACTCTCGGTAAGATTTCCAGCTTGGAGAATGCAGTAAACAAGATTCAAGCAAATATGGAATCTTTCAATGAAAAAGCTAAGAAGATGGAAGAAACAATACACGAGATAGAAGCGGGGTTGACGTTTACAAATAAAGACATCGAGGAAATAAAGAGAAGAGAGAATCAAACATCGGACAAGATCAAAGGCTTGGAAGACCAAATTCTTTACCAGGAGGTCTACAGCAGGAGAGAAAACCTACGTCTCTTCGGTCTTCCCGAAGAAGGTCACGGTAGCGAGAATACATGTGAAGTGGTGTACAAGTTTCTGGAGAACGAATTAGAGTTAGAGGATGCGAGGAATATAGAGTTTCAGCGTGTTCATAGACTAGGGAAAAAGAAAGCAGGCCAGTCAAGGCCAATAATTGTACGCTTTCTTAGATTCCCTGAGCGCGAGCTTATTTTTAGGAATGTCAGAGATCTGGGTGAAGAATCGGATGTGAAAGCGTATGCGGACTTTCCGAAAGAAATACGAGACAGGAGAAAGAAACTGTGGCCAAAACTGAAACAAGCAAGAGAGGATGGCAAAGTAGCGTTTTTTGATAAGCGAGAACCTGATAAGCTTTATATTAATGGTATCTTAAGCACTTAAAATCCTTGTTACACGGTTATTTTTCATGACGGGAGTAGAATTGCGTGAATTGCGTATTTGCATACGGTAGAAGCAACTACGGCCCTTAAATCCCAAGGGCAGCACATAGATAGAATATCTGCGGCTCTTCTTAATGTTTTTAGGTGTGTTTTGTTATTTATTGTTTCTATGTTTATTGTCTTTATGTAAATCCGTTAACTCTAGTGTATTCATCACGCACGTTTTAACAAGTTTGGATAAGAATGACGCTTTGCCTTCAGCAAAGATAACGTTGATTTTAAATTATTGTCTCTAAATGTTCGAGGGATTCGTTCATCTGCAAAGAGGAAGGCTCTGTTTCTGTGGTTGAAAAAGCAAAATGCAGACATCATTTTTCTCCAGGAAACCTATAGCACGGAAGAGATAGAGGCTATCTGGAAAACGCAATTTAAAGGTAAGATGATTTATTCTCATGGCACCAATCACAGTTGTGGAGTAATGATTTTAATAAAAGATGATCTAGAATTCAATCTTAAATCGTCCGTTTTAGATGCCGAAGGTCGTTATATTTTGATGGATGCCACTGTGCAGGGATCGGACTTCTTATTTGTCAATATTTATGCACCTAATAAGGTTCAAGATCAATGTGAATTCTTCAGCGCCCTAGACACACTGATAGAGAAGTTTCTTGATAGCGCTGAGAAAAAAATAATACTTGGCGGGGATTTCAATGTTACTCTCGATCCTGAGTTGGACTGCTCCGGGGGTAACCCCACAAAGAAAGATTCTGTAAAGCACGTTCAAGATGTTTGTTTAAATTTTGATTTAGTGGATATATGGCGCGTTAGAAACCCAGAATGCAAACGCTTTACGTGGAGACAGAAGAATCCTTTTATTCAACGTAGATTAGATTATTGGCTGTTGAGTGATTCGTACCAGGAGGAGGTAGAAGGTGTCGATATAATTTCCTCCATAAACTCCGACCATTCGGCTATCGTACTTCGTTTTAATAGTATAGAAGAACAAAGGCATGGCCCATCATATTGGAAATTTAATGCGAGTTTATTAGATGATCCTGATTTTTGTAAGCTAATAACCGAAAGTGTGCCAGTATGGCGCGAGGAGTTCATAGAAGTTAATGACAAAAGAGTTCTTTGGGATTTAATCAAATATCGAATAAGGCAAGTGTCGATTAAGTTTAGTAAAGTGAAAGCTAATGCAAGAAGACAAAGATTGAAAACAATAGAAAACTCGTTAAAACAGTGGGAGGATGATTGCAGCAGGCACCCCTCCCCTGAAAATATAGAAAAATTGGAAATTATTCGAAGTGAGTATGAATTGTTTTACGAGCATTTAGCAAGAGGAGCGATAATACGTTCTAGAGCCAATTGGTACGAGCAAGGAGAAAAAAGTAATAAGTTTTTTTTAAACCTAGAAACCCATAAAAAATCCAAGAGTTCTATTCGAAAAGCATATACCAAAGATGGTTTCCTTACTTCTGACCCCAAAAGAATTATGAAGGAAGTGGAAGATTTTTATTCTGGTCTTTATAAGAAGGTCAATTTAAAAGGGTCAGATGATGATGATGTCTTTAATTCATTTGTACAGTCTCGAGAATTCCCCAAGTTATCTGGGGAAGATGTTATTGGGTGTGAGGGGAAATTGACGCCTACAGAATGTCTTCACAGTCTACGATCTTTTCAAAACAATAAATCCCCCGGCAATGATGGCCTTACAGTCGAGTTTTATACTGCGTTTTGGGAAAGTCTCGGTGAACTCCTTGTGGATTGTCTCAATTACTCATTTGATCATGGTGAATTATCCAACTCACAAAAACAAGCAATAATAACTTTAATAGAAAAGAAAGATAAAGATAAACGGAAAATTCCGAATTGGAGACCGATTTCTCTGATCAATGTAGATGTCAAGATCGGATCTAAGGCTATTGCCATGAGACTGCAGAAGGTCCTACCTAAAATAATTCATCATAATCAGCATGCGTACGTCAAAGGTAGAACAATTAACGATGCAGTAAGGACGATTGATGATATACTTGAATATACAGAAAGATATGGAATCAAGGGCAAGATGTTAGCAGTGGACTTCCAGAAAGCTTTTGATTCTGTGAATAGGAAATTTTTGTATAGTACATTAGCTGCTTTTAACTTTGGCCCTACATTCATCCAGTGGATACATACTTTTTATCAAAATATTACAAGCAGTGTTCTGAATAATGGTTTCTCTACTGGACCTTTTGAGATACAAAGAGGTGTGAGACAAGGAGATCCACTTTCCCCGTATTTGTTTATAATTATCCTTGAAGTACTAGCTATTAGTATACGTGAAAATGATGATATTCAAGGAATTGTTGTTGATGGAGTGGAAATCAAAATTGAAGTTTTTGCAGATGATCTAACTGCTTTCCTGCGGAACGATAGATCTCTCAAATACTTTTTAGATGTCATTTTAAAGTTCGGAAATTGCGCAGGTCTTAGCATCAATTTAGCCAAAACAGAAATGTTGATCTTGGGAAATACGTGCGTTACTCCAGCCCAAGATCAAGGTTTTATCAATATTGAGATCAAGGAAGCGGTTAAAATATTAGGAGTCTATTTCTCTTATAACCGCCGTTTGAGGAATAAATTAAACTTTGAAGGAATAATAGACGCTATCAAAACAAAACTACAGCTTTGGAGGTGGAGGAACCTGACAATTATTGGAAGAATTCAGATTGTTAAAACCTTCGTGATCCCAATGCTAATGTATCGTGCTGGTTCAATTTGTATAGATAAGGAAGTTATAATTGAAGCCAATAGAATTATTTTTGATTTTATATGGAAAGGTAAAGACAAAGTTAAACGCATATCCCTAATTAGTGATACAAAAGATGGGGGACTGAAAGCCCCGCACCTGGAATCTATAATCAAAACTCAAAGAATAATGTTTTGTAAGAGATTAGTGGAAAATGAACCTTGTCACTGGAAAACTATTTTATTACACTATCTGAAACCAGTTGGGAATAAATTCATTCTATGCTGTAATTTTGATGTTAAAAAGCTTCCAATTAATCTTCCAAAGTTCTACAGAGAATGTTTTGAGTGTTTTGCGCAATGCTCCGCATCCACATGTAATAGTGTTCCGGAGCTATCACACGAAGAAATACTCAACACTGTTATCTGGAACAACAAATTCATTTGCATCAATGATAAATCTGTGTTCAATCAAAGCTTGGTTAGTAAAGGATTATTCAGAATAGGTGACTTGGTCACAGAAAATAATCAATTTATCTCTCAAGGCAATTTGCGTCAGTTGGACTTTTCCCCAAAAGACGTCTTTGATCTGATGTCCTTAATGGATGCTATCCCTGCACCGTGGCGGAAATCCCTTAAAACAAATGGTTATGTAGACAAAATCTCGTTTGTCCTTCTGGACCACATTCAACTAGTCTTAGATAACCAGAACGTCTTGATAAGTGAGGTGACCTCTAAAAGGGTCTATTGGGAATTAATTTCTGGGCTTGTGGCTCAACCGACAGCTCAATTGAAGTATAATGAAACCTTTGATGATGTCTGTTTGGATTGGAAGGAAATTTATAGTTTGCCCTTCAAAGTTGCTTTGGACACAAAAACACGAGAATTCCAATATAAGATTCTGAATAGGTATCTATTGACAAACACTTTTCTAAAGAAAATAGGTAAAACAGATTCGGCAGCCTGTTCTTTTTGTGGTGTGATGGAGGAGTCCCTCGAACATCTTCTTGTGACTTGCCACTACACTGCAACGCTGTGGAAAGAACTTTTAGTCTGGTGTAACGGTAGAGATATCAACATTGAAACCCTATCTGCGGTAGATATATTATTTGGTGACTGGCAAAGAAAAGATTGTTTCTTGTTATTTAATCATATTATTCTTATCGCAAAGCAGTACGTATATTATTGCAGGACCAATAATTTAAAACCCCTCTTTAATGTTCTATTACTAAGAATCAAGTCAGTCTATCAATTAGAATGCAAGATTGCTAAATGGAAAAATAAGTGGCAATTTCACTTTTCGAAATGGAGTAAGTGCGGCTTCGAAGATAAATAAGTTATTGAAATGTGCGTGATGATGATAATGATAATTACAATTTTAGTATCTTAGTACTTTTGTCATTTGGGTGTGTGTGTGCTTGTATGTAAGTGTGTGTGAGTGAGTGTAGTAGGTAGTAAGTGAGTGTAGTGAATTGTATGTAAAACCGATAATCAATAAATATTATTAAAATACAAAAAAAAAAAAAAAAAAAAAAAAGGTACTCAAGAATCACTTCTCACAAAAGTGGAGTTAGATAGTAGAAAATTTTAAATTTAAGTGGCCGTCAGCCTAAGAGCGGTCCCACTGAATCGTGGGTCACAAAAATGTTAGTCTTTTCATTTTGTGGAACAGAAGGACTTGTTAAGTATATAATGTAACCAGATTGTTTTGTTAAATTGCTTGCTTTTTCGTTTTTGCCACATGCCAAAATGGCTTCAGCCATCCAATAGGAGGTTTAAGGCCAATTCAGGAGTAGAAATTTGCGAGTTTTTCGGGTTGCAGCACTTCAACACAAGTACATATTGTTCCATATCGACAAGATAACAATACATTTGAACTGCTTTGCACCAATATTTCGTAAAGGTTGGATAAAAATTACATAGAGTAGGAAAAATCAAAGACACCCTACTGCATGGTTGGTTAGAAGGAATTGAAAATTAATTAAATGCAAGAATTAGATGCAAGAATCAAAATCACAATAGTGGTTTTCTAAGGTCAAAATGGCACTCACAGCAAAGATTTGACCTTGCCAAAACAGATTCTGAAGTCAAACCTACAGGTATCATTCTGTGTTGGACAAGAGAGAAGTTCTTTTAGTGCTTATATACGACGATGTTTGCAACAAACGTGCAATGGATTAAGAATGGTGTTTTAGAAGTCAAAAATTATCTCAATTTAGTATCAGAAATGATTCATTTTAACCTGTAATACTCTTTATGAGAGGTTTTATGTAGCTTTCTTTTTTATGTAGCTTTGCAAGCTTTGTCGCTTGGAATGTACAAGTAGCTTCCTTGTCGGTCACCAGTTCTAATTAATTTCCACATGTGACTAACTGATTTTAGCTGAAACATAAACAGCCTGTAAAATAATAAAGTGCATTCTTATAAGTACATGTATGAAAGGATACATAGGGTATACATCCCAACCCCTCTGCAATGGTTTTTCTTCTTCCAGTCACATCTTACAGCAGGTGCATGGAATGAAAAAATACCAATACCAATTTGCAGTTGTAAGCAAGCTTGTACTGTGTAATTGGATTGCTCTTCTGATTTTTAGAACATCCCTTGGATCTTTAAGCCAGTTTTCATTTACAAATTGTGACCTTTCACACAAAAACGTGCATTAACGACTTTCCGTTAAACGGGTAAAACGAACGGCTATCAAACGGGTTACAAGCGGGCCACCAAACCGTTTGAAACGGGTTTCAACAAGCGTTTGAACTGGTGATTAGTATTCTGAACGGGTAGCCTAGCCGTTCGAACAGCTCATAAAACATTCTGAACGGGTAACCAAACTGTTCGAACGGCTCATAAAAAATTCCGAACGGGTAACCAGACCGTTCGAACGGCTCATAAAAAAATCCGAACAGGTAACCAAACCGTTCGAACGGCTCATAAAAAATTCCAAACGGGTAACAAAACCGTTCAAACGGCTCATAAAATAATTATTCCGAACGGGTACGAAAACTGTTTGAACTGCTCAGAAAAAAATAATTCCGGATGGGGTACCTAAATTAAATTCGAATGGTGCCGTGCCGCTACACATCTCACTTAAAAATAATTTTGAATGGATGGCTTTTAATCGTTTAAACTGTTTCTGTTATCACTTTATTTCACCGCTAAAAGCCAAAGAAAGTAAACTTGAAACGCAGAAAACATTCATAGCTGAGAGTTTGCTGAAGCGGAACTCGAAAGAAAATCAATGGCGAATGCAAACTTGTTAAGTATTTGTCGTGATGTTTTTTCTAGCTTTTTTACAAAACAAATACCTAACTTTTTGTTTCGAACAGTTACCGATACATTTTCAATTTGTATGCTATGCTAAGGAGTTGCTAACACGACTGAAACGCATTCCCGTCAGTTCATCGGTTGCGTCTCACTGATAAATTTGCATAAAGTAAAACAACAGTGACAGGTAACGCAACACTAGCTAATCGCACCAATCACTTTGCTGACAGTAGGATGCATTGTCATAGCTACTCTTTGAAGGACAAACTCTTGTAGGAACTATTCTTTACAGTAAAAACCTTCATCATGACTGAATGCGATCTCATGCTCAAAAGCGAAGAAATCATAGCTAAAGTGACAAAGTTTCTACAGGAGGGATGTGGATGCTCTCATGGCACGAAAGGCAGTCAGTGTTGTGAACAGTTTTCAAATGAAGCTGTTCTTTCCAACTTAAACAATTGCCTGGAACTGTCGCATGGAGAACTTGATCTTATTATCCTGGCAAACATTCAAGCATGCACGAGTAGTGAAACCATTGGCGAAAAAAGGAAACGAAGTTCACAATCCAGTTTCCTTTACCTTAACCGTCCAATCTGCAAGGATATGTTCTTAAGTCTTTACGGAATAAGCTATTCACGATTTCGGCAATTGAAAGAACATTATGAAGAACACGGACTTTCACAAAGGGTTCATGGAAACTACAAGAGACTACCGCACAATACCTTGCCTCAAGCTGTAACTGAGATGTAGAAATAAGTGAATTAGGTAACAGATTTTGTGATTTCTGGTATCAACATAAACAAAGTTGTTACAAATTTTAAGTGGGAAATTTGTTGCACAATACTGTTAACTCAACACTAACTTTATCCTCTAATAATAATTTAAGATAGTCCAGGTCCACATCAGGACTTATGTCTCACCTATTCTTCAACCTACTTTAACAAATAAACCACGTCTGTCTGACTGCATGTATGTATGTATGTATTCTTTATCTAAAGATAACAATAATCACTCTTCAGTTAGCCTTATTTTGTGCAACATGCTGTACCTTGTCCCATGCGAGCAACTTGTACACACAGTGTCAAGATGGTTTGCTGCAGTAATGAGCAAGCCTGTTACATAACAACATCAACAACTGAGTCCCACACACACCTTGTAAATGGTGTTGAATTGTCCTGAAACTCTACTACATTCTTTTTTGCATTTTTATTTGTGAGAGGTAAGCAAAAAATTTTGATTTTTCTTTGTACACTTTTTACGCACTTGCATTACTTTCCATTGTGGGGCAGGCTTGGCCTACGTTTTCTTCTAACTCTAGCCATAATGAAATTTATAAGGCAAAGTTTTGCTTGTCCTACATCTTTTAAAGCGCTCATATCATGCTGTCTATATCGTGTCTCTTTTGGATGTGATTGAACTCAAATTTTACAGACATAAACGAATAATGTTGTACGAAATTAATTCCTTTTATTCTTGTTAACAGAAGACTTAAAAAAATGCTAACACATGTACGAAGCAATCTTTAACCCAAAAAGGAAATAATTCACAAAAAATTCTTATAAGATTTGTTTTGCATTCTTGTTAGCTGCCCTTTATGTGCTTATTTCTATATCATGCTTTATTTTTAGATGGACTGTATGGCTGCTTTTCATAGCCCTGAATCTCTTGTTTGTTGACTTGGCGTTAAGAGCAAGCGGGGACATATTCTCGCTCAAGGCTTTTTAAAATTTAAAATTATTGGTCGTGCCATTCCAGCCATGGACCTGAGAGCGAGATACAGTTCAATTTACCTAACTCCAAAATACTTCTGAACTAAATGATGATCAGGGTGTGAAATACCCCTTTACAGTCCAACAGTACTTCGAAGTTCACAAGCTGACCCAAGCGAGAATCTATCTCGGCTCAAAAAGCAGGCAACAAGGAAATTGAAGATGCAACCCATTGCCTTGTCTTTGTCCAAAACAAACCCACAGTGACAAGATGACAGGAAAGGGCTATGGAGACAGAAATATGCTGCTTTTATAACAAGGAGAAAAAGGAATATGAAATCCTGGAATGGCAACAAGGAAGATAAAGACAAATGCTTATGGCAAGAAATTGAAGACATCCAAAGACCAGAACTCTTTGAAAGACGCAAGAAAATAGGGTACCTCCAGAACCAGCAGAAAATACTGAACGAGTGAAGATGTTGGTTAAGCATTCCGTGGAGGGAAATGTGTGTCGTTTTGGAGAGAGCATGGTGGCAGTGTTGCATGGTTGCAGTGTTGCTTTAACTATATGTATATCACGGAACACAATTGAAAGTTATGGGGCATGGGTGCATTTGTACAGCCAAGCCAGATATGTTTTAATCGAAACAGCAATAAGATTTTTTACAATAATGCAGAAATCCTCACAAGCTCATTGGCTAATTTATGCAATGCTGATGCAATGAGCAAGAGCGGACAATTTGTCATTGTAAAAGATAAATTTATCTCTGCAGTTTTTCGTGCGCCTGTCCTGCTACCAGGTTTATGTAAGTTTAAATTTTAGGCAGATGTTTAAACAGGTTCCTTGACATAGTCAAGAATTATGTTTTGCAAAACGGAAAATACCGGTAAAACATTGGTTTACACGGCGAACAATATACCATGAGGTTAATTTAGGCAACATGAAACAGCGAAACAGTTTTTCTTCTTAATCATTTGACTGCCTGGAATTGAAATCGGATACTTAAATATGCTGGATACATACAAATATATTTCACTTGTCCTGTATGAAGCTTATTATAGGACTGAAGAATTTCAAAGGTGCAATTGCCAGTGTGTGGTTTAATATGGTGACATCCAGCAATCGCCTGTCTTTTGCCTCAGTTGAGATCAACAAAATTATTTGTTGAATCTACCCCGGTGGAAAAGTTTGTGTTACAGGTGGTCATTTGACCAGCAACAACCTGGGTCTTTAGGGAGGCAGTGGGGAGCGCCTGGTAACGAGGTTGGTCCTGTCCCTGAATTCCCCCTTCTGCGCATATAGGGGTAGAACACTATAAACAACAAGACACGCAAACTGAAGTTTGTACGGTTGACCTTGACGAAGAATGACATATTCAGGAATTTAAAATTACCGACAAGAAAAGAAATGAACTTTACTTCCGCAACTCCTGTTACTTGATTAAACGCAACTAACTCTGTGAATCCTGTGATGCTTTGAAGACAACTTCCCAGGTCTGTTTCTATGTCTACATGTGCCACTCACGACTTTTTAACCGAGCATCAAAAGATCAATAGGATTTCATTTCATTGTGTATGGTCCACCATGAAAAATCATCTCTTAAAGTGAAAATCCTTGTCAACCATTCAAGTCAGAATCATAAGAGACAACCATATAATCACAGTAACATTTCAATACATATTCAATATATGCCACTTCACCACAAGTTCAATTTTCTTTTAATCCAATCAAACAGCGATTACAGGTCATGTGGCCAAAATATCTGGCACATAATGCTAAAAATATGTTAAGGTCATTATGTTCAATATGGTAGTTGAGTTCAAAATACTTCCTTGGCCAGTTGCGGGGATTAAGACCCTGTATGGCCACCTCACAGGATCCAAACTTTCCCCTAGCTCTTATCTTTTCCATATTACATGATAATCAACTCCAAAGTGGTCCCTTGGTATTGCTAACAGCTACGTAGAGGGACAGAGACTCAAAACATATGTATGTTTCAAATAGTAGTAAACAAATTGGTAAAGAATGTTGCCAATGTGATGAATGATTTGGCCTACCCATATTTAGATAACCTAATGATGTAAGTCCTGTGTACAGCTTTCTACTATTCAGTATTCAATTGGTATGACCAGCCGGAAATAAAGGATTTCCAGAAAACTAGATCACCCAACATGAACGATGGGTAGTACTTTGTGAACCAGAATGGCTTGAATGACCCTGGACCAATCCGGAATGACGCAGAATCATATCAGACCAACACTACAACTAACCTGAACAAAATCAGAACTGAAATGAACTGAAATGAACCACAATGAACCAGAAGCAATTGGAATGAGTTCTCATTTCTCATGATAAAAATTTACAGTATTTTTCTCAATTCTTATCTTACAACTGCAGATTCCATATTAGTTTTCTTACCTTTTGTACCACAAATTTACTTCTCTCAAAATATCTCAAATAACCATAAACTTGGTGTCAAGGAAAACAAGAAAGTAATTCAGATTACGGCTACTTTACAGACAACTTGACATACAGCCATGCATTTTGGAACAATTCACCAAACATTTAATACCAAAGAAGCTTTACGACCAATCAACTGCTAATGGTACTTTAATTTATAACATGTCTAATAGGGCTGCAGCAATCGGACCACTCACCTTGCTGGGAGAGATAAAAAAAGCTTGTGAAGAGTCTGAACTAACAAATCCTCAGCTACTAGAGGAACAACAGCTCGAGCAGACATGATTCGAGTCTTCATGATGATACTTTTTCTACAGCTGGAAAATACAGAAAGCAGGTAACAGAAAAGTTATCCACTATCATTTTAAGAAACACTAACAAACTGTACTAAATACACATATCAATTGTAAATTTACAAAGTAAGATAGAAACTACAGTTACTTGAGTTTCATGCTTAAGGTGATCGTCAGACTGTGCCCTTAGTGGCTGACTCATGAAAGGTGTGTGGGGTGACCCTGCTTCCGTTTGGCTGCATAGAACTTATTCTCATGCCTGCATTTTGTTACAAGTTCAGATCTTTTGTTTAGAAACATAGATTTGTCCGCAAATAGAATGCAGAGTTTTTCTGTCAGACACAAATTGCAGTGTGATTGGGTTCCAATATATGGACTTGCTCATGTGACAATAGAGCAGTTGATCAAGAAATCAGTGTTATTGTCTTTCAGGTCCCAGATATATTTAGATAGGACAGTGTCATGTGAATGCTTGTGATGTTTAAAAGAAAGCTTGTATTGTATCTAGGTTTGAAGCTATACTCGCTCGTGCCAACATAAAAACTGGTACCAGCAGGTGCAGTGGCATTGTACATGATATTGTTGACAAGACATGCACCATCAAGAGGGCAGAGATCTTTCTTTCTGCAGTTGCATGTTTCTGTAGGCTTGATATGTTGAGTAACTGTACCTTCTGTCCTACTTTGTCTTTCACTCTACATGTATTTGTACATGTACATGTATCAAGCACTCCTATGATTGTGTGAAACCACTTCTATTTTTCTTTGTTTATGTTCTTTGTTTTCTTGTTTAAATTGTGAATTTAAATATACAAAAAGTGGAACTTAGTAGGCAATACATTCTGCTACTTATAAACTAAACTAAATGATTCATTTGCAATATAATAATTGAAGTTACACATAGCATTACTTTGTGTAATGAAAAACTAAACAAAGAGAAATGAACTAACACAAGATTATATAATATGGCAAGTATCAACAAGATAAAGAAAACATGAGCTTTTCCAACTATTAAAGAGGACTACCTTTCAATCAGTCTGCAGGCCTTCTTACCATTAGGCTGCAATGGACTAGTACAGTAAGTGCCCAATCGCACCTTTCACTCAACTTTCCAACAAGCAGAAAGTTGTGTAAAATTGGAGTATCAGTTTTATGGTGGCTTTACGAAACATGTAAACTTTCAAAAGGTAAGTCCATCGCAAAGTTCCCTAAACCTACTGTAAAGCTACAGTATAGATGCCTTTTATGCTCAAATATTTAAACTGCCTGAAAGTCCAAGTGTGCAGTATAATTCTTGAAGTTTTTGAGACAGGGTACACAAAAGGTCATTACTTTGTTTGCAGTCATCACAAGGTGCCTGGTTAACTAACATAGTTAACCATTGAGTGGATATGCCATGTGTATAAAATCTATTTAGAATTAAGTGTTCTATCTAATGTATGTAATCTAGCTTTTGTGCATCAACTCTCACTACTCTACAATTTCTGGAAACTACATTCTAGATGAGGATCTTCAAAGGCTAAAATAGAGCTTTTTACATTTTAAAAGTGCTTTGGTTGCTAGACAACATGGCCTTAATATTTAATGTTGCATGATGCACATTGTAAGACACCACAAGAAAACACTATACGCATGGTAACTCTCCTAAACATCATGAACAAATTGACTTCTTAAACATTTTAGCACTATGGTCAGTTCTTTACATTTTGTCTTTTTTGTCAATTTTTTTTTTTATCCAGGATGGGGCCAGGGGACAACAAGTTTTCTATTACAAGTACAATGTCTCCAGTTTCAAAGTAAGAGCATTATCTTTGCAGTGATTGCCTTCTCGCTTATAGCAATTAAACTCCGAGATACTGACTTTTAAAAACAAAGTCAGTATCATGGAAAGTGATGTTCAAAAATTCATTGAGGAGGAAGAAAATGCACACACTAACTGCACTTGTTCCACCCACGATCCTGTAACCATTGGCTCTTATCTCATTCAAAGTTATGCCACACCCTTGATGCTTTACCTTCCCGTGAAAGTGCCTGATAATGAGGGTAGTCACGTGGCTTCTTTGAGGTAAGATTACAGGGAACTTGATTTCAAACGGGAGTGAAGCATTTCTGAGGCGGCCGCCAACACGTAGAATTCCCTGCGAGTCAAGGAAGGGGTCCAGCTTATGTAGGGAGGATTGCTTCGGACAAAGCGTTCTCTCTGCCGGCGCAGCCACGAAATCAGAGAAATAGAGAAGATTCCTGCAACTGAATCAGATGGCTACTTAAGCCAGTTTTTTCTAGCTTCAAAGACAAAGATTGGAGAAGATTATGAACCGTCATCTCCCTGCGGAATTTTGGCTAGTGTTGAAGGCCATTTCAGTCGCTTTAGTTACAACAAAACTATCTTCAAAGACAGTGATTTCCAAAAAAAAAACAAGAGACGTGTTGAAAGCGAAACAAAAGCAACTCAAGCGACTTGGAAACAGACCAAAAGCCACAACGGCTCTTACGGATGACAAAATTGAGATTCTATTTGACAAAAAGTTGCTTGGATTAAGTTCACCGCAAGCTCTATTAAATACTGTGTGGCTAAACAACATGATTCACATTGGCCTTCGGGGATGTAAGGAACAAAAAGAACTCTGCTGGGGAGACATTGTTTTAAAACTGACGGTGATGGAAAAGAATACTTTGAGTACTTTGACTGCAAAACAAAGACTGGCATGGGAGAGGATCCACGGAATCAACAGCTAATCAAGCCGCAAATGTATGCAAACAACAATGCCATTTCTGTCAATTGTGATCCCGTGCAGGTTAACAAGATGTACAAAGAAAAACAACCAACATACATGCTAAAACCTGATTCAAGTTTCTATTTGTCTGTAAATTACTTTAAAACAGAAACTCATGCATCAGTGGAAGGCAAAAACTGGTTCAAAGCACAACCAATGGGAGTGAACAAGTTAAACAATATCATGAAATACATGACACAAGCGGCAGGAATTTCAGGCAAAACAAACCACAGTGGTAGAAAAACTTTAGTTCAAAAAGTGCAGGAAAGTGGAATTCCTCCCAACCAGATAATTCAAATAACAGGGTATAAAAACTTACAGTCAGTTAATAATTACAGTTCTCTACAAGTAAAGCAAATGAAAAGTATTCCACGTATACTTTCCATGACAACCAAAGCCGCTACCAGCGTCGCACAGACCGAGAACAGCTTGACAGCGCAACCCCTGGCTAAGTATCGAATTGCTTAAACGTCTACCACTTTATAATATAAATACTGAGATTAACACACTGAAAAGCCGCAGAGTAAATTTTCGTTCGCAAACCGATGTAAACCAATCAAATGTTGCATATCGCTTTTCCCAAATGTGAGAAAAGCGATACGTCCAATCAGGAGCAAGGTATCATGTTTTTTCACGTGTGAGCTGTACGGGCGGGTGGGTGCAGCAAGTTGAACTTTTCATTCAAGGCTGGTTGGCGCGGTTTCGTACATTGCACAAGCCATCGCTTTGTGAGTCTGAAGAGAGCAAATAGTTTTTATTCGCATTTCTTCCATCGTTAATATTGAAAGCTCCTGTCTCGGCGAAAGCCATGAGTGAAAAGCGTTTCGTTATCCTCGATTCTTCGGTAGAAGAGTACGTCGAAAGTCTTGAAAACAAAAACACACAAGGAAAAACTAAGCGAGACTTAAAACTTTTGAACGAAAAAAAGGAAGAGCAAGAGTTGTCAGCAATTACTCCTGAAGACCTTGACAGATATCTAGCAGAATTTATTCGCTCTGTCAGACATAAAGATGGAGGAGAATATGAGCCCTCCAGCTTGAGAAGTCTCTTGGCAAGCGTTGAGCGGCATTTAAAGAAAAACTGTTACCCAGCGAGTGTTTTCAGCGATAGACAGTTTGAATTGACTCGAAGATGCTTACAATCAAATCAAAAGGAACTCAAAAAAGCAGGCCGTGGGAACAAGGACAAAGCTGCTGCCCCCCTGACCGACCAAGAAATCGACGTCCTTGACGAGAAAAATCTGCTGGGACTATCTTCAGGTGAAGCGTTGTTAAATACTCTCTGGCTTAACAACACCATCAGATAAGCCAACTTTATTTCATAAGCTTAAGTTTTGGATTTTATTTGAGCTCTTTCGCTTCTTACGAAGCTGCTTTCTTTCAGTGATTGTTGTTTGACCACATTTGTTTAAATAAAGGTTGTCATAATTTAAGGATGGTGTTCAATCTCAGTATGTACATAACAAACATAATACCACATGGAAAGTGCTTTGTACGGTGTTTACACACTCGTTGTTTTGTATCAGAAATCTCACTCGTTTGGTTCGCTCACTTGTTCGATTTCTGATACGCTTCGTGTGTAAACACTGTACGCGCACACTTTCCATGAAGTATTCTATATTTATTCTATACTTACTGAGATTTCTGGAGAGAATCGATAGCATGAAAAAACCCACACAGAAATTTCTTCATGCAATCACAATTGCAATATGACTTTCTCACACATGGGAAAAGCATTTCATCCAATCAGAAATCAGCTGTCAAAATGAATCAGTCAGTTCGCAATGCTCAAGCTGTGGTTGGTGCCTCTTCAATCTTCATTCACAGAAGTTTGTGGAGTTTCCACTAGTTTTCTAGCAAAGTAGGTATATAAACCACAGATAATGGAGGAAATTTTTGAAGAGGTTTATCGCTTCAGATAAACCCATTGAAGATTACATCCAGGAATAGCACAAGAAAATTACTTGGGCAAATACCCAACGAGTTGACACTTATACCTTGCTAGCAAATTCCTCAAAACAGAAGAAAGATACGAGAAAAGTTGAAGAAATCCATATCTGTGCCAACTTATTTTAAGTGTCAAACAAACAGCTGGTGAGGATTAATTATGAACCATCAAGCCTTTTAGGGTTTTCGTCAAATGTTAACCGGTTTTTGAAAGAATGCAAATATCCTGTAAGCATTATCGATGGCAAAGAGTTTGTCCAAGCAAGAAAATGTCTGGAATCTCAAAGAAAACAACTTAAAAAACAAGGCAAAGGAAGAAAAAAAAAACAAATGCAGCTGAAGCATTGACTGGTGAAGAGGTAAACATTCTGTACAAAAAATACTCAGGCTTTCGAAGAAGCGATGCATGAAGTGCTTGCACTTTCTGAAAAAATATTCACTAAGCTTATTGTTCTGCTGAATGAAAAAGTAAATACAGTTTATAAGAATGTTGAAGAAAAGCTTTTGACTCAGCTGTTCGGGGATACCATGTCTATAAAGATGTTTGGAAACCCGCAATAGGCGAAAAACTTCATGAAGAACAGGAGCTTGATAATGCAGTCGACAAATTTGCCGGGAGGTTGGTTAAAAACAAGGAAACAGTCGGCCATATACCATGCGAGTACTCATGAATTTTGTAAATTTCATCGCACATGGCGGAAAGATATGCGTGGAAGTGACCAGCTGTAGACGTCACTGGAAACAACTGTGCAGAAGAATGGAAATTCCTTGTTGGCTGGTGTTTTGTTGTTCGAGTGAAGTGAAAATTAATTGCTTGAAAGAACTCTAGGGAGATTCGCCGATAAACACTCGAAGACACAAACACCTCCTTTAGGAGCCACCACTTATGAAAAAGCCAATGAACAACAGCAACAAGCCCTCAGTTTCTTTTATGTTTACTTCTTGAAATCTTAAGAAGTTTTATGAATAGTAATTAGGTTTTTGAGAACTCCAAACACAGATGTATGGATAAGCGGCACCCTTGATTTTTTGCTGTGAAAAAAGGTGTGCCTTACACATGGACGTTTACGGTATGTTAAACTTTCATGCCTATAAAGTCTTAAGTCGTATTTTGTTTTTTTTTTTGCCTGCTTCTGTGCCATCTTATTAACATGGGACTTGATTCAGCGGGCCTGCATCTTGACAAACTTAAGCCCTTGTTTTGATAGTGTTTTCCATTTCACTGTATGACTGAAATTAGCATTAAATTTTCGTGGGGATATCAACCTTTTTCTGGAGGGATTTATCAAAGCATGCACCAAGCAGGTCGCATCATCATCATATCCTTTATTTAAAGGTTTAAAGCTCAAAGCTTGCGGGGGTCGTGTAGAAATAGTTACAATATAAATCTATATTAAAATAGTAATAACATTACTTACAGAATAAAATGCAAAATACAATTAAGCATAATAAATGCTGATGTATACAAGTATAAAATGTAAAATACAAAATATTTAGAAGCATTTAAAATCTTGGTAATGCCTCGGCAGCGACTGGGTCGACTGTACGCTAAAATCAAGTTCCTTAAAATAAGGATCCTTCCTCACTTTAGGATAAAAATCAGTAAACTGGCCCGTGAAGTAACTCGAGACAGTGTTTCATAGGGTAGCGCCTCTAAGCTTTTAGAGATTTTAAGAAACTTTGAATTAAAACGAGGGACGATTACATTATTACTCCTTCTAAGGTTATATGCAGTGCGAGGTTTATTTGTCAAGTACGACAGAGCCGTAGGTGCTTCACCAATAAACACGCTATGGAATAATTTAGTTAATGGAAGTTTATAATAGAAGGTTAAAGTGTTCCAGTTCGAGTGTCGGTATACTTCATCAGTAGGCATATCGTGGGGTAAGTTGTATATTACTCTGGCTGCTCTTCGATGAAGCAATTCCAGAGATTGTAGAAAGTCTGAATTTGAACAGCTGCCCCAAATGACCAGTCCATATAAAATGGATGGCAGTATTATTTTAAAGTACAAGTCCAGTAGGGTGTTTCGCATAGTTGATGTTTGCATGCAAACATTGAACACTTTCATGGCTATCTGTTAGATTTTTCCCTGGCCAGTTCATGGCTCTAGATAGTTTTCAGGAGCCGTTAGGCAGAACTAGTGAGTCATTAAACCGTTACGACAAAATGTTGGATTATGCTGAAATGAGCGATTAGGCAAAACTTGTTTGCTGTTATAACGTTGGGCAAATTGCAGTGTTAAAATGTTTTGAAGTTATCCGTTAGTTTTTAACCTTTTAACTGCTAAGCGTTATAGTATGTTTTCCCATGTATGGTCACAAATACAATAGAATTATCTTCAAAGGGCGTAATAAAATTATCTTCAATTACCTTCATCACAAACCAAAGAAATAAGATAATTATAATCATTACCTGATAACGTAAGGTAGAAACATTTCCATACTGAGCATTGTGTCAACACCGTCCATAGTTGATGGATATAGACGAGACAATATTACCAGGACAGGATAAAGGCTGGCATGGATGGTGTTGTCCCTGTTTTGACAAAAGATGGAAGCTGCTATGAGAAAGACTCAATATCAGACATGAAGTGAAAAAAAAAAAACAACAACCATTCACCATCTAAAAACGGCATGTTATATACAATTATCTAATAACTGAGAAACTTTATGCCCCAAACCTCATCACATTTAGTTAAATACATGCAAATGTTCTGAATTTCTATCATGTCAATATTGGAAAATGGAAAAAAAATTATGCATTGATATGTCTTTTCAAAGTGTTTTGTCAACATTGCTCTGGGGTGGGGAGGGGCAAGAGGCATGAAAACTGAATTTTTTCAACAATTATGACAAAGCTTGTCTTTTTTGTAGGTGATTTCAAATGTTCATAAATCACTGAGGAATTGGCTAATTTCAACCAAACTTTGCCCACCCAATTTACACTGGCTACTTCATTGTACATGTCAGATTGTCAGCAAAACACTGCTTTTCTGGAAAACTGGTACTTTAAATTGATCAAAGTGCACTCTTCTCGGTCAATATGCCCTATACAGTGTAAAAGTATTTTCTGGGCTCTTAACGCACATACATCACTGAATCATTCTGTTAATGGCAATCTATTCAGCAGACAACATGACATAAGAGTTTGTGTTTTATCACGCATTTGAATTTGTATGTCATCAGTTGGCAAAGGTCTACAATGGTAAAACATTAAAATTGAAGAAATTAATTAACCACATCTTTTCTATATATAGTTTACCACTGGTAAACTGTTGGAAATTTGTGCAATAAAAGTTGAAAAGCACTAGGACCATGAGATGATATGTAATGTCATTTGACGAGTACAATGCTGCTACCAAAATGATCATTAATGATCATTATGACGTCATCTGGATGTTAAGGCCTGACGCTGTTGGTCATGGAACAGTACAATTTCTGGTTTTGCATTGAAAAATGATAACTGAACAAAAATCAAATTGTGGGTATTGAAAAAATTAAAAAAAAATGAATGAGAAAGTGATTAATTTTAACTCATCGTCCTTATTGGTCTCAACAGCAAATTTTCTTGCAAATCAACCATGTAATATGATGTCACATACAGGGTTCATGCTCTTTTTAAGAAAGAAATTTGCAAAACTTTTCCAGGACTCTAAAATTCACATTAACCTTTCAATCCCAAAGTTGCAATGTTAATTCTCCTCTGCCATACACTTCATATTTTTTACTTGAGTTCAACACATTTCCAGAACTTTCCAGGACCAGTAGCCTTTTCCCAGGACTTTCCAGTCCTGCAAAATACCACAATAAAATTCCAGGAATTTCCAGGTTTTCCACGACCCATAGAAACCCAACACATAGTGAACAAATGACCTAATCTTATCTCATTCAAGATATGTACTTGAAGGTTTTCATCTGCTCCTTGCGTCGCTTGACAATTTCTGCAGGATAATCACGGAACATTTGGTAGTCCGTATCTTTTAAACGGTGCCCAAGTGAAAATATTTTATGCACATCTTTATATCTCAGAAAGCGGGCCAAGATGGGTCGAGGTCCACTGTCTTTTCCTTTTCCACTGCGGTGCACTCTTTGTATCTCTACGGTTCTTGCATCTAGGAGGCCCAGGTCACGTTCCAGGAAGGACCTCAAGGTTTCTTCGGCGTCTTTGCGCTCCTCTGTTGAATCGACAGCGATGTTCATAAACTTAATGTTCTCTCTTCTAGAGTAAGCCTCCAGGTACAGGAGTTTTGTTTCCATCTCTTTTCTACCTTCTTCGTTCTCATTTACTGTTTTATTTAATTTGGCGATTTCAGCATTCGCATTGGTTAACTCTGTTGTCTGTTTATCTACCTGGGTGCTTGTGAAGTCCGCGCTGTCTTTGAGATCCTTAATATCCTTCTCCAAAACGTCTGTGCGGTCTTCAAGGTTTTTAAGTTTTACTTCAATATTTTTGACTGATGCTTCTATAACATCGAGCTTCTGTAGTTTCTTTAATATTTCTTCTAGCTGTCCGGCTACGGTCTCCGACATATTTAACGCCGTCCAGATTTCGTCTTCTTCTTCACTCAACTGTTTCGTTGTCCTCATTTTCTTGTGTTCAGGTGATGAGACTGAGTCTTCAGAATCAGCAGATGTTCTACTTCTTCGTTTGTTTAACAGATCAGTAATAGTTTTGGCCATTAAACTTTAGGGAGTTCTCAGATAATCTGAAAATTGCGGATGGTTGCTTCGTGCTTGGTCCTTCAAAGAAGCCAGAAAAAACGGAATTCCGGCAGCTTTCAGTCAATCTCAACCAGATAAGTTATATATTAGAGGACGATTATGGCCAGTAGGCAGAGAATTAACCTTTAGTAAAGCTGATCAAAACTTGTGCCTTTTGTAAAATTTTCCGCTAGGGGATCTTTTGTTTATCTCATTAGCTTTTAATCATAATTTGCGGCTTGTTGCCTCTCAAGATGCATAAAGTTTACCCAGTAAGAAAATGTTTTTTACAGAGTAAGTATAAATGTATGTCTTTCTTTTTTTTCTTTTTTTGTTTTTTGTTATATGTTTAACAAATGTCCTTTTTGCGCCTAGTTGCACTACATACAAATTCTATATCCCTGTAGCTGAAAACGGAATAAATTATTGTAACTCTTTTCCCTGGGGTGAAAACTGCCAAATTCTTTCTTTTTCAAATTTGTGATATGACAACAAATGGGAAACAACTAACTTTGGTTAATCTATACGCTCCAAACGACGACGATCCAAATTTCTTTACCTCTGTTTTTGAGCATTTAGCCGATTTCCAGTGCGACGAGGTTATAATAGGAGGAGATTACAACTTAGTGCTCGATGTTGAGAAGGATAAAAAAGGTGGCCTTGCAAAAACACACAAAAAATCACTGGAAGTCTTAAATAAATTTTCTGAGGACTTAGATTTGGTTGATGTCTGGAGAGTTCAAAATCCTGAATCACAACGTTTTACATGGAGGCAAAGGAATCGGGAGATACATTGCAGACTTGACTTTTTTCTCGTAAACAAAAGTATACTCTGTAGCGCCATCAACACAGACATTGTCCCTGGGTACAAAACGGATAATTCGATGATCACCTTGCAAATATCTCTACATAATAACACAAGGGGACGAGGTTTCTGGAAACTGAACTCCTCTTTCTTAAAGGACGAAGAATATGTCATTCAAATTAGAGAGATAATAGCTCAAACTAAGGATGAATACGCACAATATGACACCGTTACCCCTGGTCTATTATCGGAAATGATTAAAATGAAGACTAGAGAAGCATTGATCAATTATGGTAAAACAAAAAAAAAAATCTTGAGCAAAAGCAAGGTGAAATTGAAAAATCAATCAAAATCCTCGAGGAACAAATTGCTAACACACACACGAATGACTCCCAAAAACTATGGCCAGAATGTGAAAAGAAAAGATTTGAACTGGAAGCTATAATTGAATACCAAACAAAAGGTACGATTTAAGATCCAAGTCTCAATGGTACAACGAGGGCGAGAAAAACTCCAAATATTTTCTCAACCTTGAGAAGAGGCACTGTAGACAAAATACAATTACTCAATTGAAAATTAATGGCATGGACGTTATTCAATCAGACAAAGAAATCTTACATGAGTGCGAAGATTTTTATAAAAAAACTCTATAGCTCTAAAATGTAAGTAAACAATTCCTCGAAGGATTTCTTTTCACAAGCAAGACAAGCATTAAGCAATGAAAACCTATATTTTTGCGAAGGCCCATTAAGTTCCAAGGAATGTTTAGAGGCATTAAAAAGCATGGCCTCAGAAAAGTCACCTGGTACAGATGGCCTACCGAGCGAATTTTACAAAGTCTTCTGGGAAGAAATAGGGTAAAGTCTCACAAGTGCATTAAATTTCTCCTTTGAAATCAGACAAATGCCCATATCACAGAGGCGTGGAATTATAAAACTAATACCAAAAAAAGATGCCGATCCCAACTTAATTAAAAATTGGCGCCCATTAACACTATTAAATTGTGATTATAAGATTGCATCGAAGGCCATTGCAAACCGAATAAAAACAGTTTTACCCGAGCTGATATCAGATGATCAGTTAGGATTTATAAAGAATAGATGCATTAGCAATAACATACGTACGCTAGATAGCGTCATCCAGTATACAGCAAATAAAAATATCCCCGGGCTAATTCCTTTTTCTCGATTTTGAAAAAGCCTTTGACACCCTGGAGTGGTCTTTTATCGAAAAACCCCTTCAACATTTTGGCTTTGGCCTCTCGCTGTCAAAGTGGATCAGACTTTTTTATTGTAAAACACAAAGCTGCATCTTAAACAATGGATGGACGAGCAATTTCTTTGAACTAAGTCGAAGAGCAAGACAAGACTGCGTGTTATCACCTTATCTCTTTATTATGGTGGCCCATTATTCTCATAAGAAAATAACGTGAAATATCACAAAACATCAAGAAATACTAGCTGATTTTATCAGTAACCTTAAA
Source organism: Micromussa lordhowensis (assembly GCA_964020085.1). Lineage (NCBI taxonomy): Eukaryota > Metazoa > Cnidaria > Anthozoa > Scleractinia > Lobophylliidae > Micromussa > Micromussa lordhowensis. The sequence goes on from OZ026600.1 coordinate 13,422,533, forward strand.
AAATAAAACAAAATAAAATAAAAACGGAAAATTATTAAGGCTCTTTATAATTTTTTAATTATTTTTATTTCAATGTAATCGAAAAGAGAAAATTTTAATATAGAAAATAAAGTAAAACAGAGAAGAAAATTTATTGACGTAAAATAACATGCAAAATCTGAGTGAAAAAAAAAGGAAGTGAAAAAAATTACAAAAGCATTTAACACGAAAATCAAAACTAAAAGCAAAACAGAAAACTGAGAAAATTCATTGACGTAAAATAACATGCAAAATCTGAGTGAAAATCCCCCAAAAAAACGAAGTGAAAAAAAAAATACAACAACATTTAACACCAAAATCAAAACAAAAAGCAAAACGATTCTTACATGTTCATAACTGGCCCAGCGTTCTCATAGGAAATCAAAGCAAAAAGTGAAGTAAAATGATTACGACGTGGCCCAATGTTCTCATAGGTCCGTAACCCGTCAAATAGCGACACATTCATAGCGGTATACCAGCTGCAAACTCCACAGTTTATAGGGTAAGCTCTCCTGATCCCTTCCAAGTTGCAGGGGAACAAAAAAACATCGATAAATCGCTTTCATTTTCTAATTTGCAATCCACAATGGCGGACACGGCCCGCTGTTCTCATAGCCCAAGATACATCCTGGCAGCGGTGTAACCCCTCATCGTTGGAGGCAGGAGACTGGGTCTGTGATCTTAAGAGGTCACTCAGCCGTGCATCTTTCCTGCGCTTCGTTATCGCAGCTGCGGAAGGTTTTGTACTTTGAGGAGGAAGTAGAGTTAAAATGAGTCGCATCAGGAATGCGGACTGGGAAGACGATGAAAGTTTAGCCGAAGAACTAAAGAAGTACGTGTTAGCAAATCTAAGACGTAGTGAAGTGCTTGACTTTGTTGAAAGAGACTATCTCCAGTATGCATGGAGTCTGGGTACGCTGAGCCGTAGAATGAATCACTTTGGTATAAAGTACATAGATTATAGTCTCACAGTCGCTAAAGTGGAGGAAGCTGTTTGTGAAGAAAATGACGGCCCAGGGCAGCTGCTGGGATATTGTGCCTTGCAGAAAAAATTCGACAACAACACCAGCTTGCCGTCCCATGGGCTCTGGTGTATGACGTCCTTACAAAAGTTGATCCTGAAGGGCTGGAACGTCGGCAGAATGTGGGCCGTAATAAAAGAAAGAGGGGTGCTACGGGTACATTCACTTCACTGGTAGGTGTTATTATAATGTTGTTATAACCATTGGGCCACGTGCTAATTATTGAGCCTCTCCAAGGAGGGGGAGCGGGGGGGGGGAGGTCCATGTTCGCTTGTTCCCAACAAATTTTTTTCCAAAATAAACTCTTACATTTTGGTGTTGCCCGCTACCCAAAATTCGCTGACGTCTCTTGGGAGGCATCGTTTCAAAAGAGGAGGAATATATTATTAAACACCACCTTCTCTGTTCGAACGAAGCGCGGGAAAGATGCACGGCTGAGTGACCTCTCAAGATCACAGACCCAGTCTCCTTCCTCCAACGATGAGGGGTTACACCGCTGCCAGGATGTATCTCGGGCTATGAGAACAGCGGGCCATGTTCGCCATTGTGGATTGCAAATTAGAAAATGAAAGCGATTTATCGATGTTTTTTTGTTCCCCTGCAACTTGGAAGGGATCAGGAAAGCCTACCCTATAAACTGTGGAGTTTGCAGCTGGTATACCGCTATGAATGTGTCGCTATTTGACGGGTTACGGAGCTATGAGAACATTGGGCCACGTCGTAAACATGTGAAAATCATTTTACTTCACTTTTTGCTTTGATTTCCTATGAGAACGCTGGGCCAGTTATGAACATGTAAGAATCGTTTTGCTTTTCGTTTTGATTTTGGTGTTAAATGCTGTTGTATTTTTTTTTCACTTCGTTTTTTTGGGGGATTTTCACTCAGATTTTGCATGTTATTTTACGTCAATGAATTTTCTCAGTTTTCTGTTTTGCTTTTGGTTTTGATTTTCGTGTTAAATGCTTTTGTAATTTTTTTCACTTCGTTTTTTTTTTCCACTCAGATTTTGCATGTTATTTTACGTCAATAAATTTTCTTTTCTGTTTTACTTTATTTTCTATATTAAAATTTTCTCTTTTCGATTACGTTGAAATAAAAATAATTAAAAAATTATAAAGAGCCTTAATAATTTTCCGTTTTTATTTTATTTTGTTTTATTTTTTAAGGTTACTGATAAAATCAGCTAGTATTTCTTGATGTTTTGTGATATTTCACGTTATTTTCTTATGAGAATAATGGGCCACCATACTTTATATTATCTGTAGAAATACTTTCTGAAGCCATACGTAACAAAAGCGAAATTATGGGTATTAAAATACAGGACACTGAATTTAAATTAAGTCAATACGCAGATGATACGACCCTCATGTAGGCGGTTCCGAGGAATCCTTTAAGGCATCGCTGACTCTGATAGAAGCTTTTGGTAAAATGTCTGGGCTTAAGCTGAATGATAGAAAAACCGAAGCTCTATGGATAGGCTCCAAAACAAACTGCCAACAAAAATTTTGCTTAGGAAAAAAATTTCAATGGCAAAACAAAAAGGTTAAGGCGCTGGGTGTTTGGTTCTCTACGGATCAAGATATGGCGATCTCTCTAAACTATACTGAAATTCCGGAGACTAAGTTTAGTAGGGAAGATAGTAGTTTTGAAAAGTCTAGTAGCATCTCAACTTGTATATGTATTTTCGCCTTTGCAAACAAATCATGAAGTAATCAAAGAGATCAACAAACTTTTCTTCAATTTTTTATGGAAAGATAAGGGTGATAAAATTAAACGCATGGTTATGATCAACGACTACCCAAACGGAGGACTTAAAATGATCGATGTGGTATCTTTCAACAAATCACTAAAAGCCTCTTGGATTAAAAAAATATCTGGATTCAGAAAACAGTAGCATATGGAAAACAATTTTCAATTTAGAGCTTGGAAAATATGGAGGCAACGCCTTTTTTAAAGGTAATCTTAACAAAAAAGATATTGATAAACTAAGTATAGAGGATCCATTTGTCAAAGAAATCATAGAAATATGGTCAGATGCTTTCTTTGCAAAAGTTTCAAAAGACCACCTCCTGTCTCTACCTCTTTGGCAAAATTCTTTAATTAGAATAAATAATACACCGGTACTTTACACAGATTGGCTTTTGAAGGGTATCACACAAGTAAAACATTTAATGGATGATTCTCATAACTTTATGTCCCTAGGGAGTTTTCAAAATAAGTATGAACTTTATTTTATTTATTTACTTACAACGCGCAAGTGTCAATATACATTTTCACGTCAAACCACTTTCTTTGTTTGGAATTATCTCAGCAGTGAAAATTTTGCAAAGACAAATCCCAAAAACCCAACTAAAACATGAAAGCCTTTCCAATACTTTTTTAAAAAGCCAAAAATCTTCAAGAATTGTGTACCAGAAACTAACATCGGATAAAGGTAAACGACCACTATCATGTCAAGAGAAATGGCACAAAGATATTAGTTCTACAAATGAAACTGTTGACTGGAGAAAAGACTATCAAACATCTACCGCGTGCACAAGGAGTTCTAAACTAATAGATTTTAATTTCAGATTTTTACACAGATGGCTGGCGACAAATAGCTATTTGCAAAAAAATAGGAATCAGAGAGGACAATAACTGCACCTTTTGCCATAACGAAAAAGAAGATCTGATGCATTTATTCTGGCAGTGTGAAAAAACAACAATCTTTTGGGAAAATCTATCATTATGGCTGCAGTTGTGTCAGATTCTCACAACAGAAAACAATCTATCCTTAGAGACCGCTTTAGGCCTCAAGCCTGACAGCTCTAACTTCAAACTCCAAATAAACTTCTGCTGCCTACTAGCTAAACAACACATTTGGATATGCAGATTGAGAGAACTTCATCCAACTCAAAACTTCTTAATTTATCTGAAACATATACACCTATTAGAAAACAAGACATCAAGTAACACTAAAAAATGGAAGCCTTTTCTACCCTCGCTTAATCAGGTCTCCTAAGCTCTTGGTTAAAAAAACATTAAATGCCAGAGTTTTTCCCCCAAATACACATCTTTATAACATAGTTATACTTTTATTGGAACTGGCTTTTCACCCTTAAGGAAATTATGGGAAAAAAAAAGAAAAGAAAAAAAAATCGATAGAATGTATAAAACACGTAAGCAAGAGCAAATAGTGTAACTTTTGTAATAGCATAGTGTATTGTATATCTTTGTAAGTAGGGTAGTGTACTGTATGTATTTTGTTTTCTTTTTGTAAGTAGCGTTGTTGTAAAATAAATAAATAAATAAAAAAAAAGACATGTACTTGGAGAATGTGACAGAGACAAAGTTTGGTGCAAATTCCTTAAATAGAAGTGCTGCTACGGGGTGACCCTCATAAGGCAGCCAAACATGAGCCTCGTCCCATTTAGTTGAAATACATGCAAATGTTTTGAATGTTGATCATAGCAACTAGTAAAAATGTGGCTAAACCCCCATTCCGTCTTCAATGTTGGAAATTGGCAAAATGCATTCATATGTCCATTCAAAGTGTTTTGTCAACATTGTTCTGGGGTGAGGAGGGGCAAAATGCATGAAAACTGAAGTGTTTCGACAATCATAATGAGGCTTGTACCCTTGAAAACCCTATGGGACATTGCAACAGCAAAACAGAATGTTGTATTTGTGACCTGCCACAGGAAAATTAACGGGGAAAGGCAGTCATAAAAGCACAAGTGTAATGACATGGCACGCTTAGCACTTTCCTAATGTCACAGATATGCACATTTTTTAAGAAGCAAAACAAAGACTAGCGTGGTAGCTTTTGAAGCATGCTCAAGCCCTTGTCTCCGCCAGTGAGCTACATGTCATGCACTTAACATGTTATATGACACACGAGAAAAGACTGATGCGTCATATGGCACACATGTCATCAAACACACCTCAGATAACAAGGAACCTTAAGGAAGTCTTAACTCAGCAAAACAATTCAATTCTTGAAGGAATGGCATGAGGAGCTGACTAAAAATGTGTTATTGAGAAAAGAATGGTTTCTTCTATTTGTTCGTCCCTCTAGACAGTATTTGCAAGACTAAAGTTCCAGATTGAAAGAACGCCAACCTGGTGTAGATGTATATAAGTGAACAAAGTTAACGACAATTAGAACTTAACAAGCCCATGACACGGCAAACTAAATTGAACTTAAAAAAATCAATAGCTTGAAAGCAAAGGCTAGTTCATTCACCCATTTTTGTCTTTCTTGTTTGGCAAGATTTTACTTGAAAAGAAACGTTTTACAGTTTCTCTCAATAGCTCTGAGGATAAATGTACTCTAAGTGAGTTGATGAAATTGACGAGAAGAATGTTGCAATTCTGTTGAATCAATATTGATACCTGTGGGTAATCAGCCCTTCTTTTTTTGCAAAAAAGGGATTGTCTATACAGGGCGACCAGGGTCCCGTCTGCTTTAAACGTGCCTATAATAAGAATACCATCCAGGAATTTTACATTTCATTATGGTATGAAACAAATTATGATATGAAACAACCTAGGCAGGCAGGACAACGGTGCCACCTTTCAACATTTACAAAATACTCAAACGTACCTGTCAATTCCTTGACATGCAACTTGCAAATGAGCTAGGAGGAATGAATGAAGCTCTGGAAATCTTGAGAAGAACTCTCTTCCTGTCATACTACAAGAAATCAAAATGAACCAAAATAAGTTAGTAAGGTGTAGTAGACATGAGCCCAGCCACTTGTCAATGCAAATTGAAAGTTAACTCTAAAGCTAACCTTTTAAAATCAATTTACCGGTAACACTTTTTCACCTCCAAGACAAACTTTCACACTTTTTAAACCCTTTTGAAACAACATATTTTTCGTGAAGTTGCTTTAATTGAACTCAGTGAAATTGACTCCAAAGAGTGCAGAAAGTCAGTCACAAAAAAATTTCCTGCACAAAATGTAAAGCTGTGCAAAAAATCACATTAATCATCAAGTGATCATTCGGCTTGACGAAATGCTTATTGGCTAATTTTTAAAGGTTACACTCTATATACTTTATTTTTTCAAATTAAATTTTACAAAAAAACGACATGCCTGCAACTAGCAAAGGCTAATCTAGGCAGGTCATGCCTTAATAGCCAAATTACAAAAATATATGAAAACAGAAGTTAACTAATAAAGTAGAAGGGAAAAAAACAGTATTACATAATGACAAAGAAAAAAAAAACTTTCATTGACCTACTTTAAAATATAGGTACAGCTACATGTACTGTTTGTATTATTTGGAAGGGGACAGATTAGGAGAACTATTACAAGGACTTTACATTTTGTACAATCTCAGATAAATCTATGTAAGAGTCTTGTAAACCTAAAATGTTGAATAAAATTTGCTTGAGTTTTCTTTTAAACACATTTTCGGAAAGATTTCTTGATGCTTGAGGTATTTCATTCCACTACTTGTGAGTAGAATAAGATGATAACTATTTTATGGGGGCTCTGCTTCTAGGTTTGGCCAGTATAATTTTCTAGTTTACATCCGGTATTCAAGATAAAAGTATTTACGATTGTTCCTGCTGAACATTTGAGCCATAAAGGTAACAATAAAGTTACCAAAAAACTTCATAGCATGGTAATATTTTGAATAAGGTCAACAAAAACGTGTGGAGACTTCAGCCCTCAACCTGGCCCTGCAAGAAAACCAAACTCCAGAGAGTGCGCAATAAAGACTGGAAATCATCTTTAGTGACAAAATGTTGTGTTTTTTTTAAAATAATTTTCTCAGAATGCTGTTAAAGAAGAAGGTCACTCCAAAAAACATGTATTTTTTTGTCAACTCTAATAAAAAACCTTGCACTAAGCTTAGCCACTCACTGAAGTTTTAGCTTCTAAAGTGCAGGTTTTCCTTGTGAAATTTGTCTCCAAATTCGAACATCGTTGCAACCATTTTGCAAAGTACTCAGCAACCAGGCCACACTTTTGTGACAAAATTCTGTCCAAAGGAGGTTTCTAACTACCACTCTGGGTTGTGGCTGCTATTGAGCCATATTATTTTGAGCCAAACATCCTCCAAACTCTGAAATGACAGCATTGACGATAGTGAAGTGGAAAACTGCTCGGACAAAAATGGATTTTGCTGACCTTGTGAAGGGTGACAAGATGGTTGCAGGTTTTTCTCCTTGTGGCAGATTTCGAGTCCGACCAAATGACATCACATAAACACTGTCTGGCTGCCAAGACAGTTTCAAAATGGTGGCCTCTGAAGATGATATTTCTAGATGAATTTCTTCAGGATAGCAGGCGTTTCAGAGGCTGAAAGTTTGGTGAGTGGAAAAGCTGAATGTTTACTTGCTATAGGCTAAGACTAAAAAAGCAAGCTTTCAGGAGTGACCTTCTCCTTTAAGAAATAATTACTTTATTACAGTTTTTATTGTTAAAGGTTTTAAAAGATTACCTCTTTGCATCCTTTAAAATGAGACGCTAGGAAATCAAAGTAAACCAAGGTAATACAAGAGGAAATATTTATTACCAGTTCTTCCTAGAATGCTCATCCCTTCCTTGCTTTACTCCAAATATCCTGGTCACGAGTGCACTGAACAGTAACATAGACGAGTTGCGCACCTGAGCAATAACAATATTAATGTTAAAATTGTTTTGAACACTTTTACTTTTACCACAGAAACATGACAAACAAAATTTATATTAAGCAAAAAAAAATATGTAGGCTCCAATGCAAATTTTTGAATAGTGTCATTGTCAGAGAAAACAAGGCAGGACCAAAAGATCCTGGTTGGCCATTCCTCCATCTTTTCACAATATAAGAGATATATGAAAAACAGAAAATCATGACATTTGCCAAGGTAGCCATTCGGCTATCACTAGGTCAAGAGTTTGGCCTCTCAAGTGGTCTAAAAGATAACCCAATTTTTTCCGCTATTAGTTGACTGAGATACGTCTTTCACTCTAATACTACAGTTTTTGTGTGGTCATTGTCAGATCAGTAATAAGCATGACCCAAATTTTAGCCATTCTCAGTAGGTCGTTTTTCAAAACTGGGGTTGTTTTATAAAAGACAGTTTGTACAACTTTTATTTCAACAATAAAATATCTTTTATTTCAACAATATTATTCACCTCATTTGTTGGCTGAGATATGCCCTTCACGTAAATACTACAGTTTTTAAGTGTTGCTGAATAATGCCAACAAATTGGTAATGATCAGACCAAAATTTTAGCTATTTTCAGTATGTCATTTTACAAGTGTGGCAGACAAGTTCCAAAGCAAAACATTTTTTCCTACTGGCTTTTCCATTCCTATGAATATCCCCTTGAGTTAAGTTGGTATCTAAATGCAAACTAGACTATACAATCTTGGTAAGTCCAATTAAATTTTCAACCAAATATTTCCCACCAAATGTTAAGCATCAGTCCACTTTAACTTTCTGCAATTGCAATCTATGATTCACTAAAAGGAATTGCTTGGAATAGATGTTTGGGCTACAAAAATGGAATACATAAGAGCATGTTCATGTAAGAACTGACCACTGTGGAAAATGGATTAACTTCATCTTTTTCACACAAGACAAGGAACATATACGTGTGAAAAAAATGCCTTTTAATTTTGGCAGATTCAATTTCTTTATTTTTTCTGAACCTTTTTTTGTAGGCACCTCAAAAACCACACAAAATTGTAAACTGCAACTACAAATTGCTGGAGTTCTCAAGTATGTTATGGCATAGCTTTTCCGTTGGTTTAGACTCCCCAAAAAGTTAAACGCTTTTTGCTGTAAAAGCAATGCTCTTTCATCCCATCAACACCAAAAGTAAACAACAATTGTAGTAATTTAGTGTCCTTTAATTGATTGAGGCTTAGTTTGTTAAGGTTTGGTACATCTAGCATTGGGTTAGGTTTTTTAGATTTCTTTGATTTTTTAGACACCCCATTGAGATGATTAATATACCATCGATTATCTTGAACCAGTCTACTCAAATCTATATGGTTATCAAATATTAATGATCATATAATAGCCTTTAATTGTTCGTTATTGATACATTCATCATTAATCATGTCTAAAATCTGCTTAGTTGTGTATAGAGATTTATAATCATGATTGGTATAATTGCTGATATCATGAAATTGATTCATATTAATGTTAGCTGAGATAATATTTTTATTTGTATTCTATACAATTCTATATACTTTTTTCTTTAAGTAGTTTTATGTGCATTTAAATATGATGAAAAAATTTGAATGATTCCAATCAAGAATTTGTCAAATTTTTATAAAAATAATCAATAAATTTAAAAGTCAGCAAATATAATGGAATTTTTCTGCAGTTTTCCCAGGAAAATATTCTCTCGTCTGTATGAACTATCAAGGGACTCTTGGGAGAGTGATGATCATGATTGGTATAATTGCTGATATCATGAAATTGATTCATATTAATGTTAGTTGAGATAATATTTTTATTTGTATTCTATCTAATTCTATATACTTTTTTCTTTAAGTAGTTTTATGTGCGTTTAAATATGATGAAAAAATTTGAATGATTCCAATCGAGAATTTGTCAATTTTTTATAAAAATATTCAATAAATTTAAAAGTCAGCAAATATAATTGAATTTTTCTGCAGTTTTCCCAGGAAAATATTCTCTCGTCTGTATGAACTATCAAGGGACTCTTGGGAGAGTATTATTAGTTGGCTGTGGCCCAATGAACCGTTTCAGAAACTGCTGCGTTGAAAGAAATTTGTAGACGATCCATATCCTTCCAATTGACGGAACAAGTTAATGTCGTGTCGTCAGCATATAGATCAGTATTAGCAGAACTAACATGTAACGGAAGGTCGTTAATGAACAAGATAAACAGTAAAGGGCCCAAAATGGAGCCCTGAGGTACGCCATGCGGAATACTACATGTAGATGTAGTAGATTCCTTTTCACTCATGGATACAAATTGATGCCTGTCATTGAGATAGGATTGAAACCACGATAATAATGTGTTGTCTAAACCAACACATCATTATCGTGGTTTCAATCCTATCTCAGTGACAGGCTGTGCTCAAAATGTAAGATTTTACCTGGAAGCAATTATGATTATGCAAAGGCTATTTTGCCAGCTTTTTCTTGAACTTGTCGTTGTGATTGCATTTTTGGTTTGTTTTATGCTTTCATTTGATTTGTCGTTTTTTCTTGCTTGTCCGTTCTTTTCTTAATTTCCCTTTTTCAGATGTGTTCCAGTGTTCAACGGATTAAGACTGGATGACTCAGAGAGGCCAATAAATGAGCGTTTCTACTTACTGTCGATCTTTCTAAAGAATCTAGAGTCAAAACTAGGGCATTCCGTGATCAGTTTGGGACATTCTGTGCCAATAATTATGTCTGAATTTATGAAAACCGTGTTAAAGACGTTTCACCAAAATAGCGGAATTGTTTTTGGAAAATCGGTCAGATATATATGAATACTGGAGTAGAATTAGAAGATATAACGAAGACACAAAATTTCCTGTAACTCCGAGTTTCGTGCTCACGCACTCATCAGACATCACTCATGAGACATCAAGTTTTTGATGAGTGCGTGAGCACGAAACTCGGAGTTACAGGAAATTTTGTGTCTTCGTTATATCTTCTAATTCAAAGCTCTACACCTTAAAAGTGTATTGAGCACTGTTTAATGGCATTAGCCACTTTATTACACGTGAATACTGGAGTATATATCAATTTAACTACCGACACTCTTGGAGAATCAAATCCTTGTTTGATAATAAGAAATGTATGTCCAAAAAGTGGTTTAAAGCTCAACTTGGTACAATTGAAATCGATATTGGATGTCAATTGACTGATTCTTCTAAATACGGTTATTGATCTGTCATGTAAAGTTGTTTATGATGATAATTATTGGAAACCATTAAATGATAATTATTTGATACGATTAGAAGAATCACATGATGAAAAGAAGAAGTGATAGAGACATCAAGTTTTTGACAAAAATTGAAAATTGTTTTTTTGCTATTAATATAATCTAATAATAATTATATGAAGCCATATATTCAATTTTCAAGACTTTTTGCATGTTTTGCAGACAACACTATTTTCTGAAAAATGTGAAAAAGAATTGTAAAACAATAAAGCATCACAACAACAAAACCGTATATGGCAAGACGACTAAATTGTAATGAGCACTATATCGAGGCTTTACTAATTTAGTAATTAGTCTTGATTCTTTCTGATTCGCCAATTTGTTACTTAGCAATTATGCCATTAGCTTTAGCACATGAATGTATATAGATAGCGTTCGTAGAATATTCCCAGTAGTTCAAGTTACACTTTATTGTGCACAGTACGTGTTGGAAGTGAATTAAGTTTTAAGCTACCCTTGACTATTTAGCGTGCAAGCGGGAACCGATGTGCAAGTACAAATGATTTCTATGCTTATTTTCTAGCATAAGTTTGGACGTTTTTGAACCTTTTTAAGTCGCGGTCTTTATACAACCACCTATTGTTCCAAGTCCAGCACATGAATGTGGTAGTGCCCCAGTTTTCAAAGTTTTCACTTTGTCTTCTTTAGTGACAAATCTTTGTAGTTTATACTTTTCCGGGCTTAGGTTTCTATTTAGCAGCTTCCTATAAGAATCTCTGGTTATTTTTAAGTCCTTTTCTAGCTTCTAGAAAAGGCAAGCACGTTTTAGTCACATCATGCAATTTGCAGCTTTCAAGATTTTAGAGAGTTATCATTTGTTGTTTTGGAACAGTTAGAAGCACGAGTACCTGCTTGGGATCATTGATGATTTTAATTGTCTCTACTGAGAAGTTTGGCTATTTTCATACCGCAGTTATGATTGGAATGTTTGCTATTATTTGTGACTCATCATCTTGTAATCGGTCGTTATCTAGTAATTAGTTTATTCACTGCATTGTATTTCAGTTTACATTCGACCATCCTCAATTAAATCACCGTCAATCACAGCTGATTTTCCATGATCTCTGGCCTTATTCGATTAGTAAAGGATCTCCCACACACTAATCTCATTGTGACAAGTTCTCAAGCAAGTGACAGTTCAGCCCTTCAACAGTTGCCATGAACCTGGCCTTACATAAATATTTTTGAAATTTAAGAAACATAAATAAGAGTGTTTTATCAGTGCATGAGTCATTTTATGTCTCCCAGACCTTGTAGAACAGTTTGTTTGCCGCACTTTATATTTTTAACACTCAATAGTTAGCTATTTTTATATCTGAGAGACAGGTCTAGAACCGCTAACTCTCATACTACTATTACTCATGCTAATGGTTGTAGGATACTTTTAATGAAGTTATGTGTTTGTAAAGTTTTTTTGTGCGTGTGTGCAAAAAACAATAAGAATGTGGAAAAAATCTCTTAAAGAGAAAATCCTTGTCAACCATTCTGGCCAGAATCATAAAAAAGACAACTGTTACAGAACAGTTTGGGGCCACAAATGATAAACAAGCTGCCATCTTGGTTGTTTGGAACACGGTGTGTTGTTTTCTCTGGCTAATACTACATGATGGCAGCGGCTAGCGGCCCATAAAATATGGTACCTAAACACGGCAGATTCAGAAGAAGCTCCAGAAGCAGTTCATCAAAATCAACAAATTCTCTTCCACTCCCGACCAAATTCGAAGGAGCTAGCAAGCTTAACCAAGCTGACCGATGACGGAAATGGCTTTGATGCTTCGAGCGCTACAGGATTGCTCCAGGCTTCAGAATAAAACGGAACAGGAGCAAGTAGAAACTCTTCTCTATGCTATGCGAGAATGTCCCGACAATATTGTCAGAACACCATGTGTAAAGGAAGAAACTGCCGAAGTCAGAACAGTGCTCAACAGCTACTTCGCGGCACAATGCAACACCACAGTTGCGAAAGGGTCCACTTCAACACATGAAAACAAACACCATAGGAATCTGTAGATACCTTTATTCAAGACCTTTATCACATAGCTGAAGATTGCGAATACAGCACATTCAAAGACAAGCTAATTCGCGACAGAGTTGTCATATGAGTCCTCAACAACACTCTTGGATGATTTACAAGCAAAATCAGACCTCACACTCGCAGATGCCGTTTGAACAAGTCGCCAAGCCAAAGCAAGAAAACAAAACCATACAGTCATCCGAGGAGAAGAAATGCCTAGCAACACTGATTATGTAAATCAGCCTTGACCAAGCAATGGTATAAGTAACGATAAAAGCAACGGTAAGAGTGGCCAAACTTCAAAGAAACCACACCCAAAGAGAGAGTGCTTCTGATGCGGCTATCAGAACCATGAATGTCGATTATGTCCAGCCAAACATTTCACCTGCAACAATTGCTACAAAGTCTACCGCAGCAAGAAGCACAGCGCAAACAAAGTACATGAAGTAGAAGAAGATGATAACAAAGAATACTTCCTTGGCAAAATCAATAGCTCCTCTAAAGGTTATTGGACAACCCAGATAAAAGTGAACGACCATAATACTCTCTTCAAACTTGACACGGGGGCAGCTTTAACAGTCCTCAGTGTCCATTGGCTTCAAAACATTAGCCTAATGGAGACCTCTCACACCCTTTGTGGCCCTGGGAATATCTACCTGCCAGTTAAAGGTCAGTTCCATGCAGTGTTAAAATACAGACAAACCAGCATTACTGAGCCTGTCTATGTCCTGCACAATCAAAACAGTTCACTACTCAGCAGAAAGGCATGGGTTGAACTGGGGCTCCTAATACGTGCTAAGAAGGATGTAAACGAAGTGAATTCTGGACCAACAGATTTTAAGGCAGAGTTCCCAGCATTCTTCACTACGCCACATCATGCTTTGCACTGATGCTAAGCCATTTTGCTTGTACAATCCGAGGAAAATCCCTCATCGTCTGTTACCAAAGGTGAAACGTCAGATAGAGGCTGTGCTTGAACAAGGTGTCATCTCTTCTGTGACAGCTCCAACTGAATGGTGTGCAGGAAATGCCCCAATGCTCAAACCTAATGGCAAAGTGCAGATCAGTGTTGACCTAACCGAGCTTAACAAAGCCATCCAGTGGGAATTTCACCCCATGCCTTCAGTTGATGAGCCTCGAGAAGCTAGGAAACAGCAAGAATATTCTCCAAACTTGATGCCAATAGTGGATTTTGGCAGATACCCCTGGACAAGGAGTCCTGACTGCTTAAACCTTTGTGACACCGTTTGGATGATATTGCTTCAACATATTACCATTTTGCATAGGCCGGCTCTGCACCAGAAATCTTCCAGTATACTTTGTCCAGAATCCTTGAGGGCCTGGAAGGGACAATCTGTCAAATGGATATTCTTGTTCATAGCATTGACCAGTCACTGCATGACACACACCTTAGAGCCATTCTTTGTCGCCTACAGGAAGCTGGACTAACCCTCAATGACAAGTGTGAATTTTGCAATCCATCCATCAGGTTCCTGGCTCACATCATTGATGGTTCTGGGCTCCATGCTGACCCTCTCAAGATCAGTGCCATTGCCCAATTCCCGGCACCCTCTGGTGTCAATGGATTGCAACGGTTTATCAGAATAGTAAACCATCTTTGCAAGTTCCTACCAAGATTAGCTGACCTCAGTGAACCCCTTCACCAGCTATTGTGCAACGACAGCTACTGGGTGCGGGAAGAACCTCAACAACAGACTTCTAAGTGAAGCATATGGATGCTATACTGTCATCAAAAAAGAAGCCGTTGCAGTCACATGGGCCAGTGAGAAGTTTTCAGACTATATGCTTGGGATGCCTTTATTCTTGAGACAGATCATAAGCCACTCACTACACTCCTAAACTCAACAGAGCTCTCGAAGATGCCTCCCTGCATTTTGTGTTTCTACATCTACTTGAGACTTATTGTCATACACTATGAAGTTCAGTATGTGCCTAGGAAACACCAAGTAACCGCTGATGCTCTCTCTTGTGCACCTGTTGGCATCCCAGAGCAAGCTGACAACTTGTTTGCAGAAGTAGTAGAGGCACTTGCAACTCAGACAACAGCCAGTTTACCTTGAAGTGGTAATTACGAATTATTACTCCTAATTTGTAATTTCACGAATTGGACACTCCCCTTGGGGCTTTTCAGGACCAATTTTACAATATTTCCTCAGGCTATTGGGTGAGATCGGACTTCAGCTTATATAAGGCGCCTCAGGCTGCCGCTATCAGTCCATTTGATCTCACCCGCCCGACCCATACATGTAGAGATAGACCACAACACCGGGAACTACGTCCCCTACTCTTTTCGACAAGTGCGTGGGTTCTTTAACGTCCCCTGCTAACCATGCAACACTGAAGATGCAGGAGACGGGGCCTATGGTTTATAGTCCTTATCCGAGAAGACTTGAATGTCTAACCGTTTGAAGATATAATTACAAAGGCAGCACATTCTCCTCAGTTATTTTAAGACCCTGAGTGTTGGTCCGGTCTAGGGCTCGAACCTTCGACCTCCTGCACAGCAGACTGACGCCCTACCAACTGAGCTAACCAGGCGGCGGTATGAAGACTACACAGGTACATGTATGAAATCCAAGAGGCACAGAAGGTGGATGAAGAATGCAGCCAAGTAAGAGCTTACTGCTTGCAAGGATGGCCTGCCTATATGCCTCATTGGTCCTCCTTTGCACATACTGGGAAATTAGAGGGCACCTTCCTGTTGTAGATGATTCACTCATGTATGACGACTGCCTACTTATCCCAAGGAGTATGAGACTTCAGATCCTTGACTGCATCCATACTGGTCACTTGGGAATCACTAAATGCCCATCCAGGGTCCATACATCAGTCTGGTGACCAAGGCTTTTAAAGCAAATAGAGGACCTTGTTGCCCAGTGCATCACTTGTGCCAAAGATCAACCAACGCCCAAAGAACCACTTATGTCAGTCTCCTTTCCATCTCGTTCATGGGAAAGAATTGCAACCAATCTGTTTGAGTTGAAAGGGAAAGCCTACCTCATTGTTGTGGACTATTACTACAGGTGGTTTGAAATTACAGAACTTCACAATGAAACATCCAGGGCTGTTGTTCAAGCACTCAAGGAACTCTTTGCCATCCAAGGCATTCCAGATATAACATCTTACAATGGGCCACAGTACAGTGCAGACTCCTTTTGCGAATTTGCAACCAAATATGACAAGTTCACCAAGATACCCCAAGTGAATGGCAAAGTTAAATGAGCAGTCCACACAGCAAAGTCCATACTCAGAAAGAACGATGATATCTTCAGTGCCCTTCTGACTTACAGGTCAACCCCCCTACAGAATGGCCTTTGAACATTTATTTATTGATTTGTTGTTTTAGTCTTCCCTCTTATCTTGTGTCTTACTTTTTAGGGGGAAGATGTAGGATTGTTACATAACAGTTTGCTGTCTCAATGCATGCTGGGACCATGTGTAATAAACGAGTTGCCATCTTGGTTGTTTGGAACACGTTCTGTTGTTTTCTCTGAGTAATACTACAAAACAAAATTTTTTTTATCACAATAACATTTAATACATGTATATGTTCACTATACATGTACATGTATGCCATTTCACCACCCCATTTTTGATTTTTTTTCTTCAAGCCATTGATGCCTGTGCCACATGTAACTGCCTTTGTTTTACTTCTAATGTCATACCCTTTAACCAAATCTGGCATCACTTAACAATCAATTTTTCTATGGTGCAAATTTAGCATGTGAAAATGATCAAATGTGCCCTATGTGCCACAATAAAATGTGCAATCAAATGTGCCACTTAATTATAGTCAAGTTGTGCAGGGGGAAAAGATGGTGACACTTTTTGCAAGAAACTAAATAGATGATGCTTTTGGAACTACATGAACTTACAATGCTGGCGATATAATACAAATACAAATGTATGTGTGAGCCAGTAGTTAGCACACACTGTTTCACAACACGCATGTTATGTTATTTGAAAGGACTTGAGAGTTAACCTATTTCTCCGGTCACATGAACTTTCCAATTCATTGCTCGTGTTAAGGCTGCTTAGATCTTTTCTAAATATTATACATACATACATACATACATACTTTATTGTAACTCCCTACAAGGGTTTTTCGGTTACAAGGCTATAATGCTATAATAACTACATAAATAGACAGGGTAATGAATATGCATAAAGATTAATAAAATCTAATAAGAGAGAAAAATAAAAATAAATTAATTAATTAATCAGAAAAAAGTAGTCTAACAATACTTGTTCTAAAAGTTTTCACGGAGCCTATAGATTTAATATCATCACTTAAGTCGTTCCAGAGCCTAACACCACGGTAGGTGAAAGAACGCTGACCAGTGGCTCGACGGCATCTTGGAATGTTCAGTTGACTGCATTGTCTAGTATTCCTGGTATGAATTTGAGAACGCAGAGTAAATTTCCCAACTAAGTAGTCAGGAACAAGTTTATTAACACATTTGAACATCATCACAGCGTCGTTCAAGTAAAGTCTGTCATTAACAGACAGCCACTTCAAGGATTTGATATAAAGTACTTTTCTTGAAGACACAGATTGCACTTCTTGCTCACATTATTACACGGTTGGCAAGTTCTTAGAACTCTCCACCTAAAGCGAAATGACTTCTTTTGGCCTTTGAGATTCCAGGTGTACTTTGATAGGTCTGTTTTTGTTTCTTTTGTTGGGGTGCCAGAAGGATGTCTGGTGGTTTTCATACTGTTCCTTAAAATGTGAAGCGAGTCTGACGTCTGTTGCCATTTCTGTGGTAACTGCCACTTGGTAAACCACATTTTCTTGCATACACTTTCCTTCAAGCAGGCATTCAGGCTTATTTTTGCAGTTACATGTACCAGAGTATTGCGAGGGTGCAGCCGTTGAGCTATCCTGGGCAAGCTTCTTATTATGCAGTGAAATGACGGCTTTCATGTTTGGCATGCACGAATCGCTGAGTTTAAGGTTATGCCTGATAAAGATCTTGTGTAATGGGTGATCTTTGGGAAAGCACTTGTCTATGATGTTGTACCATGTGATCTTTCTTTTCCGGTTTTTGCTCTTTCTCGTTGCCTGCCTTGCTTGTGGATCGAATTTAAGCTTAGTAAATGGTTTGAACCCAGGAGTATCAGTAGTTCATATAGTATGATCGTCCGGGTGAGTGTAGTTCTGAGAAGAACTGTTGTTGGTGACTGACGTTTCAACAACCTGAGCGGAAGTCACCTTCAGAGTCAAGTGAATAGTGTTTGTCAGTCGATGATGTCAGGAGGCATTCGATAGCGTGCATCGAGAGAGTCTATGGAAGATACTTCAAACATATGGATTACCACCCAAGATTACATTGTATCAACCTTATCAAGATGTTCTATAACAACTTTGAATGTAGTACCATCCTTGGAAACACCATTACAGAAGCATTTCCAGTAAAATCAGGAGTGCGCCAGGGTTGTATACTTTCGCCTATTCTCTTCCTTGTTACTATCGACTGGGTGATGCGTCAAGCAACTTCTCTGCGCTCTTGTGGAATACAGTGGACTATCTTCTCTCACCTTCAAGACCTTGACTTTGCTGATGATATTGCCATCCTTTCTTCTACACCTACTCATCTTCAGGAGTAAACAGACGATCTCAATATAAATGCCAAGAAAACGGGCCTGATCATTAGCAAAAAGAAATCCAAAATTATGTGTGTCAACTCTGACGCATCAAGGCCAATCAACATCGATGGAGAACCGCTGGAACATGTTGAAGAGTTCACTTCTCTCGGGAGTGTGATCAGTACAGACAACAGTACCCAGAAGGACATCAAGGGTAGGCTCAACAAAGCCAGGTGTGCATTTAGTAGGCTCAAAAACATCTGGAAGTCTAAGCAGTATAGCCTTAAGACTAAAGTCAGCATCTACAACAGTAACGTTAAATCTGTGCCACTGTACGGCTCTGAATGCTGGAGAATTGTCAAGAGGGACATAAATAAAGTGAATACTTTTCACAATAGCTGTCTGCAACATTTTATGTCCCAATAAAATTTCCAACAATGACCTGTACCAGAAGACTGGGTGCACAAGTATAGATCTTGAAATCAAGAAACGCCGGCTTAGATGGCTAGGACATGTCTTACGAATGTCACCAGAGAGAATACCCAAGGTTGCCCTTAGGTGGACACCTGCAGGCAAAAGAACAAGGGGAAGACCCAAAACCACCTGGAGAAAGACAGTGGAAACTGACCTTAGTGAGATGGGTTTATCATGGGGAGAGGCACAGGCTATTGCAAAAGACAAGACCCGGTGGAAAAGTGACATTGTTGTGGCCCCATGCCCCACCGGGGGCAATAAGGAATAGAGAGAGAGAGTTGATGATGTTATAAGTTTGGTCCGTTGAAAGTGATTGGTCACTTTAGCCATGATGGTATTGGCTGAAAGACTCGTGTAAAGTTTGTCATCAGTCATTGGTCAGTTTCGATCCGTATTTTGATAGTCAAATTGCTAGAGTTGAGGTCCGTGTATAGTTAGTCAAATTAAGTCAGTCTGTTAGAAGTCCGTTTGTCGGTTTCGTTTGCGTCGTGAATAAGTCATTTGTAAGGCGCCGGTAGCTGGTGACATCTGTTAAGAGGCGTTTGTTCTAAGTTAGTGTACCAGCTTTCAAGAGTCAGTCGTTGAAAATAGTTCGTACTGTAGGTTAAGCATTGAGCAGTGTCCCAGTCAATGTTGTGGTTTGTCAGTTGATGATGTACAGCAATGTGATCGTTGACATCACCATTTCTCATGGCTCGTTTGCGTTCAGTCAGTCTCGTGTTCAGGTTTCTGCCAGTCTCCCCAATGTAGGAAGCCTGGCAATCGGAGCATTTGATCTTGTAAACTGCTCCTTGTCTGTTGTTGGGTTTGTCCCTGTCTTTAACATTGGTCAGGTAGTGTCATAACGTAGTCGTAGGTTTGTGAGCAACACGGATGTTGTAGGGCTGTAGGATCTGTGAGATGTCTCAGAAGTGCCCTTAATATAAGGTATAGTCACTGTAGTAACAGGTGTTGGGTTCCTGTTTGTTGTGTCAGCTTCGGTAGGTCGGTAAATGTTTTGTCTTATAAAGTCAGCGTTGTAGTTGTTTTTGTGAAAAACACGCTCAAGGTATTTGTTTTCGTCACGTAAACTGTCTGGTGTGTCACAAACTAGCTGCGCTCGTCTCATCAAAGTCTTTATAGTCGTGGCTTTGTGTGAAGTCGGGTTGTAGGATGATTCGTCAAGTAATCTGTCGGTATGCGTCGGTTTTCTGTTCACTGTCGTTCGCAGTTCGTTGTTGTCGCGGCTTACCAAACAGTCTAGGAAAGGAAGTTTTCCATTTTCTTCGATTTCTTTGGTAAACTGGATGTCGGCGTTCTCTTCGTTAAGGTGGTCATGAAAAGCATCAATTTTGTCTTTGTGAACGGCGGTAAAAGTGTCGTCAACGTGTCGTAGCCAAAGTGGTATCGTTTGACGGCAAGTTGCAAGGGGCGCGTTCCTCTACGTGTTGCATCACAATTTCGGCGACAACAACAGAAACAGGCAACCCCATGGCTGTTACATGCAACTGCTTGTAGTGTTTGCCATTGTACTGAAAGTAAGTCGATATAAGGCAAAGGCTCAGTAACTCTATGAAAATGGGGCCTAATTATGCCTGTGGTTTTGTTGGATACATTGAACACCAAATCCGGGAACAGTGCACAGGCTTTGTTCCACAATCGCACAGAAGGTATATTGAGACAGCTTCATGTAGGTGAGAGGAACTGGAAGCCTTTATTAACTTCGTTGCTAACTTCCACCCAGCACTTCAATTCACCACCCCTATTTCTGAAATAGAATAACCTCTCTTGGACATCACCCTACGCATTTCTGATGCTCGGATTCAAACCTCTGTCTACTAAAAAAGCACTGACACTCACAAATACCTTCATTTTTCTTCATTCCATCCCCATCACTGCAGCCATAAAAACTATGATGAAAAAAAAAACGCAATACTCTCCGTCAATGCTGCCAAGAAAAAGGTGTGAAGCTAAATAGCAGGAAGTCGCAGACACGAATAACATGCTATCTGCTGATGGGTTAAAACCTGACCCTGAAAAAGTCAAGGCAATCAGAGATGCCAGCACCGTCTGACAAATAGAGCCTCCAACACCTCTTAGGGATGACTAACTAACTACCTACAGAAGTTTGCACCAAGACTTTCAGATATCACAACTCCATTACACAAGCTCAACAAAAAGGACAACAAGTTCCTATGGGATGAGCAGGTTTATGGTGCAGCACTGGAAAGGACAAAAAAGATCCTTTCAACAACTCCAGTCCTAAAATATTTTGACCCAGGTGCAATGCCCACGCTACAATGTGATGCATCCATGCAGGGCCTGGGAACATTTCTAATGCAGGATGGACATCCAGTCGCATATGCATCCAGGTCCCCGACACCCACAGAGATCCAGTTGCACAAACTGAAAAAGAGTTACTGGCCATAGTATTCAGAATGGAGAAGTTTGAAACCTACCTGTATGGAAGGAAAGTGCTGGATGAATCTGACCACAAGCCTTTGGAAGCAACCTTCGAGAAAAGTCTCTTAAATGCACCCAGAAGGCTACAATGAATGCTCCTTAGACTCCAACGCTATGACTTTGCTGTTAGTTACAAAAAGGAACCTCCCTCTCTCCCTTCTTCCCCAAGTAGTGCTTATCTTTTGCTTAAGGAAGCCACTGTGAATGAGAAAGACATCACGACAGTCTCGGAAACCAGGTCTCCAACAGAGATGGAAGCAGAGCAAGTCAACATGCCACAGTATCTTTCAGTGAAAGATGAAACTCTCTGCCAAATCCAAAATCTTACTCAAGAGGATGCCATCCTCAAGACTCTTACTTGCATCATCAATTAAAGCTGGCCAGAAAGTAAGCTCCATCTCCTACTGGAAGTCCAAGACTACTTCCCATTCAAAGAAAAACTTACACTACAATACAATATAAAATATACCATTCTCCATTAAAAAAAAAATTATAAAAAAACATGAGCTTTCGAACTGGCTGTCAAAAGCTCATGTTCTTTATTATTATTTTTTTTACCAGAGAACACTATATTTTATATTATCATGATCAATCCTGGTAACAGACCTGCAATATTTTTACTACAAAACAAGCTATTTTCAAAGCAGACCGTGTTGTCATGCCATTTCAAATGAGAGCTGAACTCAAAAGAAAGCTACACTCCAGTCATCTGGGAGTACAGGCATACCAGAGATGAGCACAGGAAACCTTCTACTGGCCTGATATGTACAAAGAAAAATATGTCTCCAAGTGGCAAGTCTGCGATACACACCACCATGGCAGGAGAAGGAGCCCATGATCTCACACCCAGTACCATCAAGACGACCATAGCAGGTCCTAGCTCTGGATCTCTTTGAGCTCCAAGGCCACGACTACCTTGTCATTACTAACTATTACGCACATTTATATGAAGTTGACAAGCTTGTTAGTAAGACATCTAAAAAAGTAATTTTAGTTCAAGCCTCATAGGGAAAGACGTAGAATTCCAGACAAGATAGTAAGCGACAACGGCCCCAAGTTTAGCTCACAGGAATTTAAGACGATCCATGAGCTTTAGCTTGATTACGTCACAATCTCTCTCACCTACCCGCAGTCTAATAGTCTCCTCCGCAGCCATTATTAGGGTCGTCACGCAATGCTTCTCCCCCACTAATGGCTGCTTAAACCCGAACCCCATTTGTTTCCACGTATTAGCCAATCACAAAATCCCTCACATATTCCTGAGGCCGTCGCGCCAAGACTAATTGTCCAATAACAATTCATGTTCTATCGGCTACTGATGGTGACGTCGCTCGAAGAAGCCTTTATTTTGATGTCGTCCAAGTTCAAAATCCCCACTTTGAATTATTAACAGAAGTTGGCAATTAAAAGAATAGTTTCAAATAAGAAAGGTGTTTTTGTAAACCTGCCTACCGGCTCTGCAAATCTCTTATTAACCAAGCGCTTCCACTTGTGTTTGATCACACCACCAACCTTCTGGCGTCTATGTCAACATTGGAAGGGGAGAACTTCCGTTCCGTTGTGCATTTGGAAAAGTGCGCAAGACCAGACCAAAGGGATGACTTCGAATCGGTGATAAGCAGGAACCCAGCAGTGTTCTGTCAGCAGAAATTGGCGTTCCCAACACATCTGAATCTTCATGGATGACAGCTGAAGTACAAGTGGTATCGGCAAATTGCATTTGGACGCTTTTCCTCAAGGTGATGAAGTTGATGTATTTTTGATACCTCTGTCGGCATTCTCATCTGGATGTAATTCTTGGCTTGCACTGTCACGGGATATAAAAATAAATCGAAAACCACTTTCTCTTGCCTTGAAGACTTCTTTGATTTATTTTCTTCAGCTCCTTTAACTTATCCGAAGCCCAATTAAATTATATCAAATGCTGGTAGCATTTGTCTATATAGATGAACAGTTCGCTGTTTTCTGAGTAGTGACTCACGTCCACCGGTAGCGAGGATTGGATAACTTTTGTGTCCGCAATGCCGAGTGAACTATTTCCGAAAATGAAGATTTTGCTATTCTTGAAGGAACCCGACGAACAAATGAAGCACACAGAGCTACTTTTGACTATTTTTTTTGGACTTAGATCCATAGGAAATCCCTGGGATGTCTGGCAACATCTTGCAAAGGAGGAAATGAATTACGCGGGAAACTGACGTCATTGACAAACTACTGATACGTGATTGGTTTCAGAGCTAACAATAGGCAACACGTGATTGGTGCATTCTGTAATTTTCACGTGAACTCAAAACAAAGGGAAACAAATGGGGTTCGGGTTTAAGCAGCCGTTAGTGGGGGGGAGGTGATGCGTGACGACCCTAATAACGGCTGCGGAGGAGACTAGCAGTCTAATGGCAAGGTGTAAAACATGCTCAGTCTGAGAATCGGGGGTCAGCAGTTTCAATCCTGGCATGGGCAGTTCTTTTTTTCTTCCTCTTCTTCTCCGATCTACTAAGGGATGGTTCACGTTTGTAAAGGAAAGTTTAAATGTTCAAGGAATAAAAGTAAAGTAATTATGTAAGAAAATGAGACAATATCGAAATTTGAAATAATTCTTTGTGGAAAAAAAATACTTCTTCAGTGAAACCCTTGCACATGATTTTTGGCAAAGTTTCAATTAAAAGACGCTGTCAAAGCTATCGATGGATCGAATTATACAACCACCTTTGTTGCATAACAAACAGTCTTTGATTTGCTGACAACACAATATGACTAGAGCTGGCAACAACTACATACTACAAATGTAGCAATGGCCCCCTTTACTCGAAAACAATCATGTGAAATAATAGTACCCCTCAGACTACCGATGCCCCCAAGTTCTGTTAGGTGACATCACATCCTCAAACCCGCAAGATCTTAATAACTTATTGGACTTATGCATGCGTAATGCATAATCCTGCAAAAATACTAAGGCATAAAATAAATTTCTATCATTTTCCAGACAGGGTTTTTCAGATAATCTCTTAAGAGCCTCAATGGTTTAAGCCTTCCACTGGCATTCTTCACAAATCACATTGTACTGGCGAAAAGTTTTGTTTTGGCACCTTCTTCATCAATTTTTGTGTAGCAAAAGTGAAAAAAACAACAAACATCTTGACATCTAAAGAGCAATACCTTTGAAATATACAGCAGAAAAGACAGGTTCTATGACAAAGTGTGACCTTTGTATTTTGTTTGTTTTAAACATTATGCAAATTTACAGCATCACAAAAAGTTGATTCTGATCCGATTCCCTTTGCCATTTGAATGGCTGATTATTGTTTTTTTGTGAATTGATAGCAGCAGCCATTCATATTGCTGTATTTTTTTTCTAATGGGTAACCTCAGCCATTAAAATGGATGGATATTTTTTCAAACGCTGATAGCAAACGCTGAATAACCTTCTGAACGGATAACCCCATCCATTGGAATAGCATCCTATCTATCTTGAATGGACGACAAATAGCAAACAAATGGTTTTTAGCTATTCGATTGGATATGCATTAGTGTATGTTTAGTGTATTTGTGAGAGGTCACACATTCTAGAAACCAAAATAAAACCTTTCTTTATTTACAACTGTCAGCAATAATATATGGATTTGCCAAGCCTAACAGTGGAGCTCCTGGGCCAGGTTCCTTGAAGTGGATAAGAAATAGTTTTGAGTTAAGTTTTGCAGCTTTGCATTGAGGTTTATATCGTTCGGCATTCTGTTTTGAGTTTGAATAATCTCAAGCTACACAGAACATAAGAAGCACAAACAGCCCTTAATTCAATAAGTTAACCGGGCTTGAGCCTACTATCCAATCAAAAAACAACACTTGGTCAGCAGTCAACTCCAAAGAAACACATGATGTTGATGAGCTCTAAACATGAGCCTGTGATATGGTCATGTGATACTGGTCAACGGATACCTTGTTTTGACAGGTGTCAATTGACATTGATAAGGACGTCCAATATTAAAGATGTATGCCCTAAACCAAGGCTGAATGACTTGGTTCACCTATTAGCTGGAGTATGGCTGTAAAGTTGCACGACGTTGTCATTCAAGGGCACATGTGCCTGTGATCCATACCACCATGTTAACCACAGAAAAAGAGTTGCATGGTTTTCTATTTCTATGTATGCATGTGGTTCTGTTCCTATAGTTATCGTGCTCTGCTTGGCCCTTTGGGCTGCTGGAGCTCTGCTACTAAGTAAATGTTTACTCAAAACATGGTCTGTGTTAATCAAGAGAAATTAAAAGATCCGAAATCATTACACCCCACATCATTCATTTGAAGAAAAAGAGAATCCTTAGAAAGTAAATTAAAAAATGCCAGAACTTTGTATCTTGTCTGCACTTTTGGGAGGTAATAATACTGAGCTGTGAAATCTCCATCTCTTATGGACATTAAATACCACCATGTGCAAACCTAAACTGAATAATTAATAACTCTGGTCATTCAAAATGTTGCCAATATTTTGTTTCATTGTGGCAAATTTCCATTAAAATTTTTTACTTTGAACCATCGTTATCTCAAAATTTCCATTTTCCCTCACGAATGTTTGTTTGAGGACGCATCAGTTCTCTTTAAGTTTTGAACAAAAATTCATGAGAACAAATACACTGTAACATACTTCAACAAATTTCACTCTTAGTAATTTTGCACAGTATTGTACATTAAACCAACACAATGCAGGATGAAAATGTACTTACTGCCCAGCTGTCAGACTGAAATCCATCGATAGCCACAACAACTCCATCGGATATAAAAGGAAATACTATCTCACCAACTTTAGTTTCACGGTATAAGGCCCGCAGGATGTTGCGAGCATGAACCTGTAAAGAAAATATTTGTAGCTGTTAAAACACACCTTGAAACAGTCAAGTAATTATAACCAAAGTCTTAGTCTATTTATTGCAATGAAACTAATGACCTGCAATCACCTTGAAGTGGAGATGACTGAAACCTTAATAACGGAAGCACCTGCAAGGGAGATGAGGAAAGAAAAGACCCTGTGTCCCTCTTTCGTTCCAATCCAAATCAAAATCTCGACGTTGCTCGTTTTCTTAATTCAATTAATTTTCTCCATGAAACAAGGTTAACCATTGAGGATAAAAACAGGAATATAGAATTAAACTGAACATTATCATGGGTATTGTGGCAACTATGGTGTTCGCTGTCATTAAAGTGCACAGGTATTCGACTTGTGTCGAGATTGTTCATTTTGCTCATAAATCCATACAGATGTAAAAACACAACCAAACTTATACAACAGTGAAACTACAACAGAGGGCAAATTAAGGTGACTGTAGGAAAGAAACCTGGAGTAACAACCAAGGACCAAAATAGCAAAACACTTACTAATCACTTAAATATTGAGTCATGCTTGTTATGTAATAGTCAGGAAGCACTGCTGCGCAGGGCGCTCAGTTTTCATTTTCGCTAAACATTTTGAGTAGAAGCAGGCAACATGGCTTAAAATCTTCGTCTTGTCACCCTGATTAAGAATTGTGCTGTTGCCCACTCCAAATGCCATGATATCTTTCATTAAGCGGTTTTTTTGTCTAGGCCCTCCCCCCTGCAGCATGAAAACGAGGCTGAACTGCAACATTTATATAAACCCAATAAAAAGTGTACAATACGATGGGGAAATAGCCGAATCTTTGCTACTTGACATTTAGAGCCTGATAAACTAGTGTGAGATAAAATGCATCACATGATCAGTTATAAAAGACGCTCTTTCTTTAATATAGTTTTGAACTTACTGACGTTTCTCATTTCCATTTACACATCCAACAATGAAAACACAAAAAAGGTGATCAGCTATGATGGGTCACGTGACTAGATAACAACCCTTGAATAGATACTGAAGTAGTCTTAGCTGTGTGAATAGCGTGATTGATTAATTGTTTCAGTAAGCTTTTCAGGAATTATTTTCTATAAGAGATAAAAAAATGTTTCATGGGGTAAATTAGTCTCCTCCGCAGCCGTTACTAGGGTCGTCACGCAACGCTTCTCCCCCACTAACGGCTGCTTAAACCTGGACCCCATTTGTTTCCCTTTGTTTTAAGTTCACGTGAAAATTACAGAATGCATCAATCACGCGTTGCGTATTGTTAGCTCTGAAACCAATCACGTATCAGTAGTTTGTCAATGACGTCAGTTTCCCGCATAAATTCATCGCCTCCTTCGCGAGCTAGATGTTGCCAGACATCCCAGCGATTTCCTATGGATCTAAGTCCAAAAAAAAATAGTCAAAAGTAGCTCTAGGTGCTTCTTTGTTCGTCGGCTTCCCACAAGAATAACAAAATCTTCATTTTCGGAAAGAGTTCACTCGGCATTGCTGAAGTCATCCGATCCTCGCTATCGGTGGACGTGAGAACAGCGAACTGTTCGTCTGTATAGACAAATGCTACCAGCGTTTGATAAAATTTAATCGGGCATTGGATAAGTTGATGGAGCTAAAGAAAATAAATCGAAGAAGTCTTCAAGGCAAGAGAAAATGGTTTTCGATTTATTTTTATATTCCGTGACAGTGTAAGCCAAGAATTACATCCAGATGAGAATGCCGACAGAGGTGTAAAAAATACATCAAAGCATCCAAATGCGATTTGCCGATACCACTTGTACTTCTTCTGTCATCCATGAAGATTCGGATGCGTTGGGAACACCAATTTTTGCTCACAGAACGCCGCTGGGTTCCTGCTTATCACCGAGTCAAAGTCATCCCTTTGGTCTGGTTTTATGCGCTTTTCCAAATGCACAACTGAACGGAAGTTTTGCCCTTCCAATGTTGACATCGACGCTGGAAGGTTCGTGGTGTGATCAAACACAGGTGGAAGCGCTTGATAAATAAGAGATTTGCAAAGCCGGTAGGCAGGTTCCCAAACACATCTTTCTTTTTTGAAACTATTTTTTCAATTGCCAACTTCTGTTGATAATTTAAAGTGGGGATTTTGAACTTGGAAGACACCAAAATAAAGGCTTCTTCGAGCGACGTCACCATCAGTAGCCGATAGAACACGAGTTGTCATTGGACAATTAGTCTTGGCACGAACGCCTCAGGAATATGTGAGGGATGTTGTGATTGGCTAATACGCGGAAACAAATGGGGTTCGGGTTTAAGGAGCCGTTAGTGGGGGAGAAGCGTTGCGTGACGACCCTAATAACGGCTGCGGAGGAGACTAGGGGTAAATATGTGATTCAAAAACTTCTATTTAGAGCAATGTATTTTGAAAATTAATATAAAAATAGATTCTTATAATTATTTTTCTCAATTTTGAAAAGGACTGAATAAATACATGTACATTTGCCTTTTACAGTTTCTATTTTACAATATGGCAAATGTATAACTAATGCTTGGGGACGAGATTTGCACAAAAACGAGGCTGAACGATATTGAGGCAGATTTTGGCGGCCATTTTGTTTTAGAAATACTTCCAGGTCGAAGAGAGAAGAGTTTTTGTATTAATTGATAGAGCAGTCTAGATACTGAAAGGCAGATAAAAATTCAGAGAAAAGGAAAGCCATTTTAGCATTCACATTCTGTGAGAAGGTAAGTACTTTAAAACTATGATTAAAAGAAGCTATTCACATTCAGAGAGAAAAACCTTCTTTGAATCAGCAATTACATCATGTAAATCTAAAGCTGTCCATATAATTTTCACATTGTCACCTTTTCTGTTGTTACTAGCGTAATTAGCATGCATTTTTTCCTACTTATAAATTCAACTTTAACGCTTTGTAAGTTAATTTACTGAAGATGACAGAGGTTTCTGTCAAAACATGTCTTTTAAACTTAGAAGTTTTGTCGTTTTCTTAAAAATTCATTCATAACAATACGACAAGTACATTAGATTTTTTACTCCACTTGAAAACAAATATTTGAAGATGTACTTGTTTAGGCAGTGTGCCGTGCCTCTACGGTATTGTTCTGGGTGTTATAAATTCGGTGATCTTGAAAACTGTAGATTGGAAACATAACATTTTTAATATCTTGCATTTGTTGTCTGGAATTGCTACACTGTCAAGTAAAGTCTGTGAAGTAAATAAGCATGGGTCGTGGAAAAAGTTTCGCAAATACACGAGTGGTCATTTAGTTACAAAGCTAGAGAATGGGTAAAATTATATTTCCCATAGAACCCCAAAATTACCCATTTACCATCCTATAGCTATATGTTTACAAATGAACTGATGAATCAGTGAAGTTCAAACAGAGAGAAGTGCATTCAGGGTTATCTTTAAGTATAAAGCAAGCTTGGTTGTTAAATATGATATCGTGTTGTCGTGTCTCTATTGTAGAGAAATGTAATGGAGTCCGCTGCCAGGCTTTCTCTAAAAAATAATCCAGTCGACCTGCTGCGCGAAGTCGACTGGAGCAAATGTATTATCTGCCAAGAAAACAAGTTTCCGAAGAAAAAGTTTTCGTTTTCAAAAGGAAGCACTGCAGGTGTATCCAGGATTTTGCACTGTGCTGAGATCAGAGAAAAGTGTGGTGATGATAAGCAAAAGAATTACTCGAGTGTAGTAGATAATTTAAAGAAGAAGGAAGAGAACCACAGGTGCTGCTACAATGATTTCACTAGCGAAGGGCACATCAAGCGTGTTCTCAAGAAACAAGAGTCTAAACGTAAACCAGACGGAAAGGACGCGCCGGCTAATGAGCCTTCTAGGCGATCATCAGTTCAAAGAATCGACTGGAGTAAATGTATCTTTTGTCAGACTGAAGTGAAAAAAGTTGCCTTAAACCAAATTCAGACTTTTCAAAGAACACAAAAAATTCTTTTGAATGTAGCAAGTGATACAGAGTTGAGCTGTAGGCTAGCAGGAGTTAGTGATTTAATAGCTGCCGAAGGAAAATACCATCCCAAGTGCTACACTTGCTTCCTTAGAAACACGGAAAGAAAGGCACAGTGTAGTGAAACTGATGATGCTAATAGATGTTTTTAGGAGGTAATGACTTTGCTTAGGGAGAGGCTTTCTCAAAGCCATATTTTGTCCCTCAAAGCTGTTTGGACATACTTTTCTCACCAACTTGACGAAAAGTATCAACTCTCTCCAGGGGATTACAGGAGCAACAGATTCAAAGAAAGGATTCAGGCTTTTCTTGGTGTCGCGTTTGTCCCGCCGTTAAACCTCTCTGAGCCCCACTTAATTGTCTATGCATATTTCATCTCGAACGCGTGCAAAGGAAAGCAGCACGGTTTTGTTTAAATAACTACCAACCTACAGCTAGTGTTACAGAGATGTTAAGTGAACTAGGGTGGTCCAGTCTCGAAACAAGGAGAACAATAGCCAGATTAAATCTAATGTATAAAATATGCCATGGCAATGTCGATATTGACAAAAATAGTTACTTGTGCTCCTCTAAAATTTGCGGAACCAGAATTCGTTGTAGTCATGATTATAAATTTTTTAATATAAATGCCACAAAGGATGTATATTTTTATTCCTTCTTTCCATGCACCCTCAGGGTATGGAATAAACTTCCAAAAGACGTTGTTGATAGCAACTCTTTAGAAATCTTTAAGACCAAGATTTCCAAGTATTTTATCGAGCAATTCTAAACCTGTAGATATTATTTTTATTGTTGTTATTTTATTTTTTTTGTAATATTTTTAACGTTGGTGTGATGTCTAACGACTTTACCGACGCATTTAAATGTAGATGTAGATGTAGATAAATCTAGGAGAAGCTGCTCTGCGTTCTCTGCTAACAATTACTATAAATTAATCAGACAATGAAGATCTCAATAACGATGCCACAGAGGATGTTGATCTGGATGCAGAGTTGCTGAGTTGGCTGTACCGTGTGGCAGTTAAAGTGCATCTGACATCAAGGTCTCGCCGAACCATGATTGTATTGGAAAAATCAGCAAGGCAAGTGCAGAGGAAATTGTTCCAGAGAGTCTCTTCATGTTGATATCACTCTTGTGCACCAGCTATCAAGAAGAGTTTCAAGAATCGCAGGATGACGCGAAAACTCATATTCTGAGTATATGCCTAGATATAATATTTCTTTCTTCTAGAGGGCATAAGTTAACTCCTAAGTGTATTGGAATAGGTCTTACCGTTCACCAGACCACTAGATCAAAACAACTGGTACAGCTTTTGCACGCTGCCAGCCATTCGGTTAATTACGACACAGTCCTCAGAATGGACAAAACCATGACAAATGATGTCCTTGAAAGGTACAAGAAAAGCGACAACGTGTTTGTTCCTCATAACTTCACTGGAACCACAGAACCTGCAGGCTACACTTGCTTTGCTGTAGATAACATAGACATAAACGAAGAGACACTCAGTGGCATGGGCACATTCCATGCGACGCAGGTTGCCGCCTTTCGTCGTAAAGAGGAAGGAGAACCAGCAATGAATTTTGAACTGTCCCCTAAGTCAGAAAGGCGACTGGATCTACAAGTGCCATCGGAACTTCATGAGCTAACCGATTTGTCCTTGGACAACAAGAAACCAGAACCTGAACTACAGAAGAGAGTAGTTTCTGAGTAGTACACACCTGACAGCAGTCTAATTAAGGACCTAGCTTGGATCCTTGGTTGTTTGCATGAGCAACAACCTAAACTCCAGTCAATACAGGGTGGACTGGTTTCAACCAGCTTTTGTCAACTGAAAAACCACAAGTCACAGTGGTGGGCCCACTTCCCATTGTGAATGCTCCAGCACATGAATTCGAGACTCTTTGGACGGTGATTGTAAGGTGCAAGGCAATGACACACCTGAGAAATGGCAAGTTCACTGTTATTACCATGGACGATGGCTTATACAACAAGGCAAAGATGTTGCAATGGGGAAAGACACAAGTGCTCAAGGATGTTATCATTGTGCTTGGAGGTTTTCACACGCAGATGACTTTTTCAAAAGTCACCGGGAAGTACTTGGAGTCATCGGGTGCTAAAATTATGAAGCTTAAGGAGAGCATTTCGCGCATTCTTTTGCAACGTCTTGTAACGGCCAAGGAACTTGCCAGCGTTGCTGGCCAGCTTATTTCTATGTTTTTGGCTATTGGCAACACTGCGCGTTTAATGTCTCGATCAATGCATTCCCAGATTTCGGAGCAAGTATCTTGGTTTTTCCCTTTTACTCTTCATGGCTCTGTCAAGAACGATTTAGTGTTTTGGCTTTCAAATTTGGATGAGCACAATGGGCGTCCTATTTGGTTCAAGTCCAGTACAGTAAGGATTGCTTACCCGGATGCGAGTGACACTGGTTATGGCAGCTACATTGTTGATTTTGGCCTTCAGGTGGCCACTCAAGACGTTTGGTCTTCGGACATGGCGAATCAAGAACGTTGCCCGTATTATTGATATCGGTAGTCCAAAATTGCCTTTACAAGAAGAAGCCAGGCGCATTTTTCATATTTGCGTTTCTCACGGTATTTCAATCGAGCCCGAATGGGTGCCTAGGGCCAGTAATGAGCAAGCTGATTATTTGAGTCGTATTGTTGACCCTGACGATTGGTCTGTTAGTCTGCCCATTTTCCAGCTTTTGAATTCTAGATGGGGCCCCACACTGTTGATCGTTTTGCTGATGAACATAACTGTTTATTGCCCAGATTTGATTCCAGGTTTTGGAATCCTCTTTGTGAAGCCATGGACACTTTTACAAGATCTTGGGAGTTTGAGAACAACTGGCTTTGTCCGCCGCCTCATCTGGTTTCGAGAGCTCTCAGGCACATGAGATCATGTTGTGCAAAAGGGACTTTGATTACTCCTTTATGGCGATCCGCCCCATTCTGGCCTCTTCTTACTTCCGACGGTTTACATTTTGCATCTTTTGTCGTGGACTGGATGGATCTTCCTCCTTTGAAGTCAACTTTCTGCCCCGGTCGCCACAGTCATGGTGTTTTTAGCAGGGAAGATCTTCACTTCAGAGTCTTGGCAGTATGCATTAATTTCAGATCCACTCGCTCTTCAATGCAGGCTTTTGCACCAGTGATCTTGGCTCATGTGCGAAATGTGGCTCTGTTCGTGTTTTGTAAGTAGTTTCATGGTTTGGAGTATTATCTAGGTTACTTTTTGTTGGGGGGTATTTTTATTTAGTCTATAGCCAGTGGGTGGCTGTTGAATAATAAGGCCAGTGGGTGGCTGTTGATTAATAAGGCCAGTGGGTGGCCATTGATTAAAATGCCAGTGGGTGGTTGTTGAGTAATAAGGCCAGTGGGTGGCTGTTGATTAATAAGGCCAGAGGGTGGCCGTTGATTATAAGGTCAGTGGGTAGCTGTTGATTTTAAGGCCAGTGGGTGGTTTTTGATTAATGAGGCCAGTGGGTGGCTGTTGATTAATGAGGTCAGTGGGTGACCGTTGATTTATGAGGTCAGTGGGTGGCTCTTAGTTTAGTTTATGGGTGGTTTTCGCTTTATCGTGTAGTTGAAAGACCAGGGAGTCGCGTGGAATTCTTTTTAGCCAGTGGGTGCTTATGTTATTAGTATGTTGTTAGCTGTTATCACCTGTTCTTAGCCTTTGGGTGGTTAACTGTAGTTTATTCTTTGCCTATATCGAGTTTTCGTTGTGATCTAACCATTTGCTTGTTGTTTTGTTCCTTTACTGTTCGCTAGATTTCTATTCCCATTCTTGGGTTCTCGTGTGTATCTGCATGCTGGTCTCGAAGCGAGCAGCACCTAAGTTAGGCTTGTGTGTTTCTTAGTTGGGGGACGAGGGGGTTGGCGTTCTATGATTTAGAGGAGAGTAGTATTTTCCTGCGTTTGACAGCGGAATTAGCAGGAAAATATGCTCTCATCGTTATCATTGTTTGTTTGTGCATTGGTATGTGGGGTATTTTGGCGGGGGTATATATATTAGCTGTGAAAGAGTGGGTCTTTCATCTCGGGCTCGCTTTCCAGTGTTCGTGTTTTGTTTTTATTGTATCATATATTTTTGTTCCCGTATGTCTCTTTCTTTTCTTCTTTTTCCTTTTTGTAGATGTTTTTCGTTCCTCGGGACAACTTTGAGTTAGGATTTTTAGCCAACTCGTTTCCTGATGTGGCTTTGGCGGGAAGAGCTCCCAGTACTGCTACCAAGTATTCCATGACCTACGCCAGATGGAAATGTTGGGCACGCGATCAGGGCTTGCCAGCTTTTCCTGTGTCTCCTTCTCACTTCGCTCTCTATTTGCGTCACTTGATAGCGGAAGCCAAGACCGCCGCTCCCGTA
The DNA here is from genome assembly GCA_964020085.1 of Micromussa lordhowensis. Taxonomy (NCBI): domain Eukaryota; kingdom Metazoa; phylum Cnidaria; class Anthozoa; order Scleractinia; family Lobophylliidae; genus Micromussa; species Micromussa lordhowensis. Next base: position 13,457,189 of record OZ026600.1, read on the forward strand.
GAGTCTGCCGTTCATGCCATTGCTTGGGTTCACCATTTGGCTGGGGAGCGATCGCCTTTAGAGCACCTGTTGGTGAAGGATGTTCTTGCTGGTGCTCAGGGTCTTTTGGTCCACCATACATCCAAGAAGGAACCTATTACCGTTGCTCAATTGCAACAATTAGTTAACGTTAAAGCCCTGTCGATGGCTTCTCTATATGACCTTCATTCTGTTTTAACTTGTCTGCTGGCCTTCGCAGCTTTTTTTAGATTTGATGAGCTTGCGAAATTAGTTCGCTCAGATGTTGAGATAGATAGTGAGAAGTTACAGTTGTTCATTGAGTCTAGTAAAACCGATAAATACAGGGATGGTGCATGGGTTGTTGCAGCTGTAACAGGGAAAGTTACCTGTCCTGTTAACATGATGGCGGGGTATCTCGATAAGGCTCAGCTTAGTCATGACAGTCCTCTTTTTTGCCAGTTAACTAGAACCAAATATGGCTATAAGGCTAGAGCTAGAGGTGTTAGTTACACTAGGCTAAGAGAATTAGTAATTGAGGCTTTTTGAGGGATTGTTCCTGATTTAGCGCGTATTGCGAGATACCCAGCATCTTCAATCAAATACCCAACGACCAAGCACTGGAGCATGTAAACAAATCTGGAAAGGTAGCTGGAGGCCTTGTTGGAATTACAAGGACAGACTCGGCTCAAGATCACTGGCGTCTTACCTACAATGAGCGTGCCAAGCTGTCAGAAGACACCAAAGAGATGTTTAACGTCTTAGAAAGAAAATCCACAAGCCCCAAAGATCTGGGAAAAGCCAGAATGCGACAAGATGCAGAGCATGTAGCTAAGCTGGAGGCACAGTTTACGAAATATGAGGTCTTCCGATGTACATCTGACTTAGTTGTAGTTACCACTGCAGATGTGGCAAGTAAGGCCATTAAACAAGATCTACTTGGCGTTGAGGAAACTGGTAAGAAAGTCATCAAAGAATTCGTTGAAACCAGGCTAATCAAGAAAGACATAAAGTTCAATGACACTCTAAAGCAACAGAAGGTGAATACCTTTGAGACACTTTACACTGTACCAGTGTCAATTGATAAGAGTAAGATCATCGCTATGAAAGCAGACACAGATCTCTTGAGAAGGGTGATAGTAGCCTTAGAATCTGGTCATGATGTAGATGTGAATACGTTGCCTCAAAGTGAGCTTGCTCCAGTCCCAAACTCACTTGCTACCCTAAACGGAAGTCTACAAGAAGCAGGGAATTCGGATCTTGGTATCATTTTATAAGAAAATGTCTGTAAGAGCCAAATGCCCGTCAGCCAGAGTCAAACATTCACTATCATTGATGGAATGGCAGCTGTTCAGTCCCTTGCCAACTCTTCAGGAGCAAAAACCTTTGGGGAGTGGAGTAACCAATTTCTTCGTCATGTCACTTCCCATTTTTCGGACAGTTGTACAAGGGTTGATGTGCTATTTGACAGATATGTCAAAAACTCGATAATAGGAGGAACCAGAGACAAGCGCAAGGAGAAGAAGAGCACAGGGATTAGGCGCAATGTTGATACCAGGGATCAGAGAATTGGAAACTGGGAAAGGTTCATCATTCTCGAAGATAACAAGGCTAGCCTAGCTCATTTCCTCTCAACTGAAATCTCGGAGAGCTACAGCATGCCTCCTGGGCAAGAGCTGGTGATCAATGGAGGCTTCAAGGATACACTGAAGGTGGGGTCATCTGACATATCGCGACAAGATATGAGAGCTCGCATCAGATCATGAGGAGGCAGATACTAGAATAGTACTGCATGCCCGACACTCAGCAGCAAGAGGGTACAAGCAGGTCAACATATTTTGTTCTTGACGTTTTTTGTCCTCTTTTTGTCACACCAAGAGCAGCTTTGTCAAGGGATATGGACGTTTGCGGGTACATCAAGACAAAGGCATTACATACCAGTTCACAGAATCCCGCTCTCCGAGGAGAAGAGGAAGTCGCTTCTGGCATTTCATGCCATTACTGGCTGTGATACGACAAGCCAGATCTATGGTGTGGGCAAGGCATTGGCATGGAAAGCCTTTGAAGATGCACCTGACCTCTTGGAACACCTTGGAGAAGAAAGCCAAAGCAGCGCTGATGTTCTTGCCAAAGCTGAAGCCTTTGTATGCAAACTCTACAATCCAGGAACACAAGAGGTGGACATCAACAAAGAAAGAGCAGCAGCGTTTCGCAAATCCAAGAAAGATCTTGACACCCTACCTCCAACTCAAGATGCACTAATTCTCCACATAAAGTGGGCAAACTATCAGACCAAGGTATGGAATAAAGCGCTGGAACCATGTCCTTCTCTCCCAAAGCCTACAGTGAAGGCCTTCTTAAGCCAAAGGTAATGACGCAAGAAGAAGTGTCAGCGGCATGTTTACAGTTAGCATACTGTGGGTGCTCCCGAGAAGGTGGATGCTGTGCAAACCACGCTGCACTTGCGTTTGACTATCTCTTTGCTGTTCCAAGGCATGTAAATGTGGCGACAGGTGCAGAAATGACAGGAACACTGCAGCAGAGGAGAATGAACCATGACCTCCAACTTTGATAAGGTTGAAGTCACATCGTTGTCTTGTGTAAAATAAAATACTCTGCTTATGGTTTATAAGCTTGTATTTCTGGCTTAAAGCGTGCATCCAAGTAGAAGAAAGTTCAGTCTTTTTACATGAAAAATCCTAGAAGTCATGGAAAATGTTACATAGGTTGAAAACTCTATAGAATGACTGAAAATAGAATGATTTCATTACATCACATGACCGTCATAGCCGATCACCTATTGCATTTTTGTGTTTTTATTGTTGGATGTGGAAATTGAAATGAGAAATGTCAGTAACTTCAAAACCATATTAAAGGAAAGTGTGAATAGACTGTCTTTTACGCTTTAAAATCGATTTTATTCAGAACTGATCATGTGATGCATTTTATCTCTCATAATACTGTCTGTCAAGCTCTAAACGTCAAGTAGCAAAAATTCGGCTATTTCCCAATCGTATTGTACACTAGTTATTGGATTTATATAAATGTTACAGTTAAGCCTCGTTTTCATGCTGCAGGAGCGAGGGCCTAGACATAAAACCCACTTAATGACAGATATCGTAACATTTGGAGTGGGCAACAGCGCAATTCTTAATCAGGATGGGAAGACGAAGATTTTAAGCTACGTTGCCTGCTTCTACTCAAAATGTTTAGCGAAAATCATTTTGTGGCCAGCTGCCTCCTGACTACAATATCATGATTTACACTTTGTCACTTGATGATTAGGTCGTGTTTAAGCCGGTTCACATACGGATTCATGGCTACTTTGGCTTCGTGTTTATCTGTTTGTGTCACCTGAATCACTTGTCCAAAATGTTCTTCGAGGGGTTAAAGAAACCATAGCAACTACTGTAGTGTTTGTCAATGTAGTTGTACCCTCCGCACCCCCCTGTTTTATATATCGCAAGCATGCGTGTTACGATGTGAAGATTGAGATTGCACGTGTTCGACTCTGGAAATGAAGTTGTTGTGTTATTGTAGTCTTCGTAGTTGGTTAAATCCGTAAATACACTACATTTTGGCGACGAGGACGGTTGTTAGTTGATCTGTTTGAGATGTCAACCGTATATTTAAGCGATACACAGGTTTTGAAGCCGTTTTTTGACTGCTCAGAAACCGCTGGTATCTCCGCACGCTGGGAAAGATGGCTGCAAGCTTTTGAGTTGTTTGCAACGGGAAAAGGAGTAAAAAATGCCGACCAGAAGAAGGCGCTACTGCTGCACACCACTGGATTAGATGTTCAAGACATCTATTTTACGTTAGAAGAGGAAGGAGGGTCGGATAACTATTGGAAAGCGACGGCGACTTTGAATAAATATTTTAAACCGCAAGCGAATGTTCCATACGAAAGGCTTTGTTTTTGTGAAACTAGCCAACTGGCCAACGAAACCGTCGAACAGTTTGTGACCAGATTGAGACAGAAAGCCCGGACATGTGAATTTGGAGATGCAAACGCTGTGGAGGAGCAAATTCGTGATCAAGTGATTACTAAGTGTTTGTCACACGAACTTCGTCGAAAGTTACTGCAGAAGGGTCAAGCCCTGACTCTGCAACGATTGAGAGAAATTGCCCGTGCTATGGAAGAATCTGAGAAACAGGCCCGTTTGATCGAAGGAGCAAGCAATGCGAGTAAGGAAGTTAATAGTGTGGGTGGAAAGGTGGATCGCAAAGAAGATTCGAGCACAAGAAATGTTAAGTGTTTTTGTTGTGGAAATGTGGGACACAAAGCTAGCGATCACCGATGTCCAGCTAGAGGGAAGCAGTGCAGAAAATGTAATGGAACAGGACATTTTGCGGCGGTATGTAAAACAAAGAAGAAGCCAAATTATGGCCGAGGCCGAGGAGCTGGAGGAATGCGTAGAGCAGGCAACAGAAGGAGTGGTGGTCACCATCATGTAAGGAAAGTAGAAGAAGAAGGCCAGCTGAGTGATGGTTGTGAGTATGCATTTGGGGTATCAGATGATTGAAATGCTTCAAGTGATGGCAAAATTCCTGTGAAAATAGGAGGTTTGCCTGTAACAATGATTATTGATTCTGGTGCTGGCAGCAATGTCATTGGTCGTAATGTGTGGCAATATTTGAAAGCTAATAAGATTAAGTGTGTGTCAAGCAAGGCTTTCAAGAAATTATATTCATATGGTAGTAATCAGCCACTACAAGTTGCTGGCACATTTACTGCAGAAATTTGTGTTGAAGAGAGAGTGCTAAGTGGGGTTGAATTCGTTGTTATTGAGAATAAGGGACAGGCCCTTCTATGGTGAGAAACGGCCATTGCTTTAGGAGTTCTAAAGCTGGGAACTCCAGTTCAAGTTAACTCACTAGAAACATCGACTGACGGGGTCAAAGGGGCATCTAGTGCTTTAGACAAATTTCCCGGATGCTGTGAAGGTATTGGCAAGCTAAAGGATTTTCAGTTAAAGATTCCAATTGATCCAGAGGTGCAAGCTGTAGCACAACCCATTAGGCGAGTTCCTTACCACCTACGTGATAAGTTGAATGACAAACTGGACGAACTTGTCTAACTTGACATTATCGAGAAAGTGAGTGGACCAAGTTCATGGGTATCACCTGTGGTAGTGGTGCCAAAGCCCTCAGGTGACATCCGTTTGTGTGTAGATATGCGACAGGCAAACATGGCAGTGAAACGAGAACGTTACCCAATACCCACCATCGATGAGGTTTTACAAGATTTGAACCAGAGCAAGTTCTTCAGCAAGTTGGACCTTAACTCTGCCTATCATCAAATAGAGTTATCACCTGAATCCAGAGATATTACCACATTTGGTACACACCAAGGACTGTACCGGTACAAGCGACTCATGTTCGGTATCAGTTGTGCACCTGAGATGTACCAGAAGGTACTTGGCCAAGTCCTGCAAGAATGCGATGGAGTCCACAACATTGTTGATGATGTGATAGTTCATGCACCCACTGAAGAGGAACATGACAAGAGATTTGAGAATGTGATCAGAGTATTGAGTAGCAAGGGGTTGACGTTGAATCGTGACAAGTGTCAATTTAAGATGTCACATTTGGTATTTATGGGTCATGTGTTGTCAGCACGTGGGATTGGTCTGGCAGATGTTAAAGTGAAGGCTGTTGCTGATGCCTGTGAACCGAGAAATGCTGCTGAAGTGAGGAGTTTTCTTGGGCTGGTCAATTTTAACGCACGTTTCATTCCTGACCTGGCAACAGTATCCGCACCTCTCCACCAGCTTACAAAGAATGGAGAACCTTTTGTGTGGGGGCCGGATCAACAGCAATCATTTGACGAGTTGAAGAAACGACTGTCTAATGCAGAGACACTTGGATATTTTGACAAGAATGCCCCAACAAAGGTGATCGCAGATGCAAGCCCTGTAGGCTTAGGAGCTGTATTAGTACAACAGCAAGGTGAAGAGCTATGCGTTATTAGCTATGCAAGCCAAAGCCTGTCAGATACAGAACACCGATATTCTCAGACCGAGAAAGAAACTTTAGCAATAGTGTGGTCCTGCAAAAGATTTCACACGTATTTGTATGGTGCTGATTTTGAATTAATGACTGACCACAAACCTCTGGAATGTATTTTCTCACCTACATCGAAGACCTGTGCAAGGATCGAGAGATGGCTCCTCAGGATGCAACCCTATAGATTTACAGTGAAGTACATTCCAGGGCCCAAGAACATTGCAGATTCATTGTCACATCTCCTGCGTCCAGTACCACAGTCAACAGACGAGAACGAAACAGAAGAGTATGTGAAGTGGGTAGCTCAAGAATCAACACCTGTTCCCTTGACAACTCGTGAAATTGAGAGAGCATCTGAACATGACCCAGAGCTGAAAAGTATATGAGAATGTCTTTTGAATGGAAGATGGCATGCTATGAAATTCAAGGAGTACCTGCCAGTGCGAGGTGAATTAAGTGCAATTGGAAAGCTTGTTCTTCGTGGAACTCGAATTGTGTTACCAAAGCAACTTCGCTGTCAAGCGCTGAAGTTAGCACATGAAGGTCATCCTGGAATTGTGGCAATGAAGCAACGCTTGTGCACCAGAGTGTGGTGGCCAGGCATTGACAAAGAGGTGGAAGGAGTTTGTAAGACCTGTCATGGCTGTCAGTTAGTTTCACAACCGCTTACACCAGAGCCGATGGTACGTATGGAGTTGCCCTCTGCGCAATGGCAACATCTAGCGGCTGACTTATTGGGTCCACTGCCCTCCGGTGATTATGTCTTTGTCGTGGTGGACTATTACAGTCGATTCTTTGAAATGGAATTCACCAAATCTACTACATCGGAGAAGATTGTGTCAATGCTGTCCAAGATTTTCGTCACTCATGGCCTTCCTTTGTCTCTCAGAACGGACAATGGGCCACAGTTTGTCAGTGACTATTTCGAGAAGTACTTAGAAGAGAATGGAATTGAGCACCGGCGAACAACACCCTTATGGTCACAGGCAAATGGTGAAATTAAAAGACAAAACCGCAGTATCCTTAAACGCCTCCGTATTGCCCAAGCAGAAGGTCGTAATTGGAGATCAGAGATGGACGACTTCTTAATGATGTATCGTAGTACACCTCATTCTACAACTGCGGTTAGCCCTGCAAAAATTATTGTTGTTTGGAAGACGCATCAGGACCAAACTACCCCAACTGCAAGAGTTCACTGTTGAAGATGAAGTCAGAGACCGTGACAGTGAAAGGAAAGAGAAAGGGAAGGTGTATGCGGACTGCAAAAGAAACACGCAAGAAAGCAAGATTCAAGAAGGGATAAGGTGTTGTTAAGACAGGAGAAAGAAGACAAACTGTCAACGACATATAAAAAACCTCCATTTACAGTTGTTCAGGAGAATGGTAATAGTGTTCTTGTTGAGGCCGATGGTGTACGATGGTGTACGACGAAATGTGACCCAGGTGAAAAGGTATCTCGAGCGAGATAATGTACCCCAAGCCAGTAATTCACCAGATACCACAGAGGCAGTGACACCAAGTTCACCAAGCCTAGAGTTGAGAGAGTCTGTGAAAGATCCTCCTGGAATGAGGAGTGGGGAAAACCTACTGGAGTGTAAACCATCAGATGATGCTACTACTTGGCAAAGTGATTCTACGTCCACCTTACGTCCATCAAGAGTCAGACGACTACCGTCTAGATTTCAGGACTATGTTATAGGCTGTGTTCAGCTGGTCCCGGAGCAGAACTCTTACACCTAGATGTGAACTGAACTTGAACTGTTGTTGGGTTTATGCCAGTTTGAAGTGTTCAAGCACTGTTAGGATTTTCATAAGACATTCAGAGACATTTGCATGGATATAGAATTGATCAGGTTTATTCTGTTTTGTTTTTCCTTCAACCGGACGAGTAATTCAAAGAAGGGAGGAATGTAGTGTTTGTCAATGTAGTTGTACCCTCCCCACCCCCCTGTTTTATATAACGCAAGCATGCGTGTTACGATGTGAAGATTGAGATTGCACATGTTCGACTCTGGAAATGAAGTTGTTGTGTTATTGTAGTCTTCGTAGTTGGTTAAATCCGTAAATACACTACAACTACCTCTGTTTTTATTGAGAACTTCAAGGGCTTTACCAGTTAGGAACTTGGGAAGATAGATAAACCATTGAGTATCTGTTAGTATATGTAACTCAGTTTCAAGATGAATGCAGACTTCATCTCATAAGAAAGGAAATTCTGCAGGGTTGCTGCTTAAATTTGTCGCAGTGATCCCATGCAAAAATTAGGCCTTCCACATGGCTGTGATGTGGTCCTAGGGGGTGCATGAGCCACTGCCCTTATCCTTTTCAGACAGGTCATTATGTTCATTGGTCTGAAGAAGTTTGGGCAAACAGCTTAGGTAGGTAATAATCCCGGGACCAGGATTACTTGCTTCATTAGCTGCATAACTTTCAGCATCATGAATATGTTCATTTTTTTGGAGGGATGTGAAGTGGGAACTTCCTGTGGGCTTAACAAACTTGTGATCCTTAGTGTTGGTAAAGAGCATGCTTCCCTGAGTTTTGAATCCCTGACCAAAGAGTTGTGTTGTGTGCTGTGTTGCTGCTTGTCAAACCTTGATTTTGGACAAATCAGAAGATCATCCACATCATCCTCATTGTACTCTACTAATCCAAGTCTGCCAATGTACTTTCATCCTCTAGCCATCACAGTTCCCGACTCGTGTACTGTAATAGCATGGCAGATTTGTTTCTTAGCAGATTTGGTTCTTTTTTCTTTCTTGATGAAGGAGAAGAGGATTTTGATGATACAGGCTGTTGGGATTGCTAAGACTTGTTACTTTTAATATAAGACTAGTGATCATGTAGAAGCCTTTCCATTGCTTGGTTAATTTCCAATTGTTTTGGAATTCAGTGACCGTTGGTCATTTTCTCCTTGAGTAGGGCAAATCTAGCTTTGACTCTAGGTCGGTTTGCTTCCTTCATGCTGAATATGTATTGTAAATGTAAATGGATAGATTCAACAGGTGCTCCAGAGAACTTCTAGGATGTTAACTATTTCAAGGGCAGATGAAGGATCCTATGTGGTATTCAGACATGTTTGTATCCATTGCGTTTTAGACTCAACCTCACTGAAAGTTTTAGACCAAGATACCACTCTTTGTTGACAGATTATTTCGCCATAGTCAATCTGTGTATTTGGTAATTGTTTCTCAGGAAGCAAAATATGTAACAGGTTCTTGGGTAGGGTGTGGCCTTCTAGATGCAGGGAACATTGGCTGGGGCAAGACAGTGACTAGTGTCCAATATGGGGGTAAATAGAAAGCTGGGATTAGGATTGACAACCATTAACCCATTTCTCTCATGGCCTGGCTTTCCACCCACTGACCAGTCTGTTCCAAATTCAACCTTTGAGGGTCATACAGGGGGATCTTCAGCACAGTTCACAAATGGAAAAAATACATGATCAGGGATCATGGATATAAATTTTCTTTCCCAATCACGAAAATAAGCATGTAAGATACTCTTTTTAATAACCTGTTCTTACACTAGAAAGAGTGCTTGAAGAAAGCAAAATCTTGAAAGGCTAAGTCAAGGCTCCTTTTTGCAAATCTATTCCTAAGTCACTCTCAATAAACGACTCTAAAAATTCAGAGGACTCGCATCTGATGATGATGATGATGATGATGAATAAAAATTATTTGAAAGAAACAACTTACATGTACTGTGGTTCAAAACACTTTCCAGCAGTTAGACTTTGATGGGTCATGACCTTGACTTCTTCAAAGTACATGTTGTGACTGAAATGGTGGACATGGCTTACAACTTTGGAGTTTTAGCCAAAACCTGCCACTAACTTTTTTGCGCTCCGCAATTCAGGTGTTTAATGATCTTGTTGTTTGGCCAAAGTACACAAAATTACACTGTGTGCAATTGATTTTGTGCACCATGCCTGATTTCTGGCGTTCAGAGATGTCTGGCTCTTTGGGACACAGAAAAAGGCTGTTGATGGTTAGTTGTGCTTTGTAAGCTACTTTGACCTTTTGTTGTTTCAAAATGCAACCTATTTTCTCAGAAACGCCCTGTACATACAGCAGCACTACAAAGCCATTGAAGTTGTTCTCAGTGGTTTGTTTGGACAGCGCCCTCTCGCAGTTTTGAATGGGAAGTTTTTTGATACCATGGTTGTAGCATCAAGTGACTGACCCGCCTAGACTAGCATAGCAATCTGTGGGCCAGTCCAGCTGTAAAATATAATTAAATTAAGAAATTAAATGAAAATTAAAATGATTAGAGTGGTTATGATGACCTGCTGGAAACTGTTTTGAGCCATCTTTAAGTAACTAGCTAATGGATACACTGCACCTGTGGAAGAGTAGAATCACAGATACTGACATCCTCAGTGGGTCTAGACGCTATCTTTAACAACTCTAAGTGAAAAAAGAGGTAAATTTTATGAAGTGCAATAACTTACTGAAACAATAAGTGATACTTTAAGAACACAAAAGACATTTAATATCCTGCACTGTTTTGTGTTACAAAGTGTACAACACAAGCAATCGAGCAATACACCATACATAAGCAATCATACAACCTGCCGTTTGAACAAAAATCTCCATCTGGTGTAATTTGCTGTTACACTTACATGTAGTGCAGATACATGATTACAGATTATAACTAAGGAAGCTGAATTACCAAACATGACTTGCTTGAAGCATGCCCATCCAGCTGCAGATGGTTCAGTTGTCACAATAGCCTGCAAAATGAATAAAACATCTTCTTTATCTATATCTAGACCCCACCAACAAAGAAGACCTTTTACATCCGAGAAAGAGGACAATACAGCCAAGTGGTTAGATAACTGGACCTCAACCCCCGAGGTGGTTTTCTGAGCACTACTGAGAAACAGTGAAATAATGTGCAGCGTGCACCATAGAGTTATGGATGCATGTTAAAAGGGTGAAAGAAGTGTAAGAGTTGCACAAGGTGATAGCTGAGTGCAATTCTAGTTTCTTGAGTGCTTAGCAAACCTCCCAAGTACATCCATAACTCGATGGTTGCACGCTGCATGGTTACCATTTCCTTTTATAACGTTACGACTTTTAAATATCTTTCCTATCAGATACAGTGTAGTGGTATTTCTTGAATCTTTCCTTTTTACATGAAGTCAAAAGGGCAATCAACTACATGAAACGTTCATTCAAACAACTGAAAAAAAGAGACATATCAGCACTACCATTGGATCACGGTGAGCTAGTTTACAACTGAGTTTCATATTAACGTTTTGCCCCATACGTAACACCTCCATACGCTGAGCCACGTTTTGCGTAATGAAACTCAGTCGTTATGTAATAGCAGATGACGGCGGTAACTGTATCATGTTTCACAAGCTAAACGTTCGGATACAGATTAAAAAAGTAATAACTCCTCAAAACAGTAGCTTGAGCCGCCTGTGTTCCAGTGCGATAGGTTCGTCCAAATTTGTTTATTTTTAGCGCCTCCATCTCTCTGAAGCTGCAATGACACCAAGCTTCCAAACCCTGAAAAATGTCGTTAATTTTGTCAAACCTGCACTCCACGTGACCAAAACATGTCACGTTTCTTTGACAAACATTCATAGTTTCATGATCTAAACGAAACATTTTCATTGGTCCAGTCGATACAGTTGTCTGAGGAACTGTCTCATTTGAAAAATAAACATGCGCGAAAAAACGTTCATGCTTCACGGTTGAATGCAAGTGGTAGTACAGTTCCTCCCTCGTATATGTAGAACATGATGAATATATCGAAAAATGAATGTTCAAAATTCTGCACTTTATCAACAAGTATCAGGATCTTGAAGATAACAGACTCCTATGGGAGCGATTAAAATGGAAATAAGGACATTAACAATTAGTTATTCAAAATAAAAAGCTAAAATGGAAAACAATTAAGAAGATCTAATGGGTTATTCCAGAAAAAATCCACACCCCCCCGACGGATGGGGTCGTTTTTTAACCCCCCCTCTGACCTGGATTTCCTGAAGCACACGACCCCCCCTCCTGCCTGGATTTCCAAGACAAAAGACCCCCCCTCCCGCCTGGATTTCCGCGAAAAAATATTAGGCTTAAATTTAATTTATTTTTAATAGAAAATACGCACAATCACGTCTAGAAGATGTTCTTTTTAATTTCTAAAGCTTTGGCTAAATAATATCAAAAATTCTGTCGCGTGGAACTAAGAAAAGACTGGAGCAAAAATGCGAAAACGCGAACGAGTGTTTTCTTAGCTCATAAAAATCAGTTACTCTTGTTCTTTTTTTGCGCTAAACATGGTCCAAAAGTAAATACAATTTAATAGTAAAGAACATGAGAAACGAGTTCAACAGTCCTACCTTTTGCTTTTGGAGAAAGAAGGTCAGTCTCATCCACTGAAGATCGAGAACTTTAAAATCAAAAAATCTTTCGAAAAGCGAGTCCAAACTTGTTTATTGTTCAATTTCTTTTATAACTTAAAGACTGGATAATTTGATTCACGTATCCTACCTTCAAACTTCAAACTCGTGTTGGGAAGAGCTTTCTCCGAGCGCCGTAGTTTCAAAAAGTTGTTAGGCTTTTGTTAGTGAATCGGAAAGACAAAATGTGTGCTGAAGAGAACGTAGCCAAGACATAAGCACTTGAAACAGCTCCCATTCACGAAAACGAAATTTCAACATTCAACATTCAACGAGTTTCTTTGAAACCGGCCAAGTTAAGTCCGGCAACAGATTCGTCGAGTGCATGGGTTGTGGAGGTGGGAAGGTAGGAAAGTAACTCAGTTATTTTACTTTCTTTACTATTATCAAATGTTACACGAAACAACCAAGATTTCAGCGGGGCTAACGTGAAATTACTCAACGGTGGCGCACTAGGTCTGGGTACGAGTAAAAATGTGTCAGGCATTTCAAACTCTGCGACGGCTATTTCTTCAGTACCTTGCCCGCCTTTCCTGCTATAAAAGGACCTACAAAGGAACTTAGATTATCATTTACGTCAGGTGAGAAATATGTAAACAAAATATTTCTACTATTTTCAGGGTCTGAGAGCGTTTAAGTGTCACCGAACTAAACGTTCGAATCGCGTGAACTATCGGTTGAAATGACCCCTGCAGAAGACTTTTTCCAGTTCAACCCCCCCTCTCGCCTGGATTTCCAGAGTCTTTGCCCCCCCCTTCCGCGAGAATTTCCAGAATCCCATCCGTCGGGGGGAGTGGATTTTTTCTGGAATAACCCAATACAAGAAGGCTTAAGCCTAGAAAATCTGTCCATTACCAGAATCTGTTGAGAAATACACCGGAGTTAAGAACGAATTGGAAAAGATTTCCTAAGATCGGACAAGGCGCAGATATGTGTGTTCCAAAGCCTGTTGGCACAAGTTTGGCAAACAAAGTTTGAAATAATTCCTTAATTTTGAGAGACAAAACTATGAAAAAATGCCTCAAAATGTTTTCAAACAAATAAATCTCTTGGCAATGACAGTTTTACTGTGGAATTTTACAGATTTATTTGCAACAAATTAGGAAGACAATGGTGAACAGTTTCAATTCTACCTCGTTACCATGCTGAGAGATCCCATGAGATAGCAAGCACATGCACTTAACAGTGCAATGCTTGTCGCCAAACAGTGCAGTTTACCTAACTGTTTGTCCATAAATATTCTTCGCGAAATACCATCATTCGCTCACTATAACATGGATTCAGAGAGCCTGGATGAGGGGAATGTCAGAACACCTCCGAAGCTTCTAAAACAGTTTTGAACGATGTGTTAACTGACTGGAATGCCGAGCTCTGCAGAGAGAAAGAAATCGCGGTTTCGGTACAAACACCTGCGGTAGGAAATTCCGCTCGTTTGACTCGAAAGCCAGAGTCTAAGGGGACCAAAGATCCCTCTTCTTCCCAAATAAGGGAAGCTGGTCAAACTGCAAACTGTAAAACCCTCAAAGAAGGGAGATAATGGAAAAGCAGCCACAGGCACTCCCAAGAGAGATGTGGGTGAAAAACCGCCAGGGAAGAAAAGCGCGCCAAAAGATGGCAGCGAACGGCCAAGCACATCGGCCACTACTACCCCGCATGGAAAAGACGTAGCGCCAACCCAAATGGTTGCCAACATTGCGGAAATTTTAAAAGATTCTTTCGCCAGCTTATCGCAGAGTATGAGCAAAGGATTTGACAACTTGGGACAAATGTTTCAAGGCAGTCACTCTGCTTGCATGTGACAAGAAAGTCGCTTGATAGATGACCTCAGCTCTGTCGACTCAGATGTGTCGGAAGTCGAGGAACCAGCAGCAAAGAGACCAAAAAGCGATGAAGCAGGTCAAAGCACCGAGAATGAACTCATCCTAGGTCAACCTGAAAAAGACTTTGACTTAGCAGAACATAAAGGAGCAGAAATCAACACTAATTTAGCTGCTATCGTCTCAAAATTACTGAAGGAGAAAACCGAGGAAGACAAGCTCTTGGAAATAAAGAAATGCTATCCGGCGCCCAAGAATTGTGACAGATTAGCCGAAACACGAGTTAACTTGCCAATATGGAATAACCTTTCAGAAAAGGCACGTACAGCTGACATAAAATTGTAGAAAGTGCAAAAATCCCTTGTAAGGGGAGCTACAGCAGTAGTATCAGTTGTAAACAACTTGATCACTGCTTCGGGGATGCCCTCGAAAAACGAAGTTGTAAACAACCTCATGGATGGAGTGCTTTTATTAGCCAATGCCAACATGGAACTAAACGTTCGTCGCAGGGAAGCTCTTCGACCAGAACTCCATACCAGCTACAGATATCTTTGTGCACCTTCCAATCCAATTTCTTCAGAATTATTCGGGGATGATTTGCCCAAAGCAGTTAAAGATATAACTGACACCAACACAATTACCTCGAAACTCCAACAAGACAAGAAAGAGAGTTATCGAAGGGGTAGGCAACCTGAACGCCATAACAAATTTCAAAGGAAAAGGAACTACTCTGGGGCAAAAAAATACCTTCGCCCCTCCCAACACAAAGGGGAGGGGAAGAGAAAAGTCCAGAAGTCCCAGCCTTGAATCCCAAAAGCACACAGCACCCAAATTCAGAGGTGAGTGCTACACATAATGTATGTATCAAAGTGGCTGGCAAGCTCAAATATTTTCTGTCTGAATGGAAATTAATAACAACAGACCCTACGATCCTTGACATGGTGCAGCACTGTCACCTGGAATTTATTGAGCTACCGTCTCAGCATTATAATTTACCTCCTATTAGATTCAATATAAGAGAGGCTAAAATTATTGATGATGAAATTAAGACCCTATTAACTCAAGGGGTCATTGAGGAAGCTCAGCCCTCCCAACATCAAGTTATCTCAAGTATATTTCTGAAGAAAAAGAAGAATGGCTCTTACAGGATGATCCTAAATCTTAAAGGATTAAATGAGTTTATCGAATATAAGCATTTCAAAATGGAGAGCTTAGCTTTTGCTGTGCAATTAATGAGAAAAAATTGTTATATGGCCTCAATCGACTTAACTGATGCTTATTACACAGTGCCAGTGGCACCTGAGAACAGAAAATACTTGCGGTTCATGTGGGTGGCAAACTATTTCAGTATACTTGTCTGCCCAATGGCTTGTCCTCAGCACCTAGATATTTTACCAAGCTCCTTAAGCCAGTGTATGGTACATTACGTAGTCAAAGCCATCTGAATATTGGCTATATCGACGATTCTTACGATTCTTCTTAAGGTAGTTCAGTATCAGATTGCAGCCAAAACATACAGGCCACCATATGCCTGTTTGAGAACCTAGGTTTTGTTATCAGCAAAGAGAAATCGGTGTTGCAACCATGTCAAAGGCTTGTTTTCCTTGGTTTTATTTTGGACTCCATACTGATGAGAGTCTATCTCACAACAGATAAAACAGACAGAATTGTTTCAGCCTGTCAGATGCTCCTACGCAGGAGCTATGTTTCCATTAGAGCATTGGCCCAAGTGATAGGGTTGCTTGTATCCACTCTACCAGCAGTTCAATACGGACCTCTATTTTACAGAAACATTGAAATAGATAAAAATGGAGCCTTACATAAGAACAAGGGCAATTTTGAAGCACTGATGCCACTATCTCCAGAATCTAGGGAAGATCTTAGTTGGTGGGTCAGAACCCAACCACAGGCATACAAACAGATTGACGTCCCAAATCCTGACACAGAAGTCACTACAGATGCTTCAAAAATAGGCTGGGAAGCAGTCTGCCTTGGGGAGGCAACTCAAGGTTTGTGGTCAGAATCAGAAAAATTGAGGCACATAAATGAACTTGAGAGATTGGCAGTTCACTTTGCATTGAGGTGCTTCAAGTCACATATTAAGGGAAAGCATGTCAAAGTTAACAGTGATAACTCTACAGCCGTGTGTTATCTTAATTCCATGGGTGGTATCAAGTCTCCATCCTGCAATAAGCTTGTTCAGGACATTTGGACTTGGTGCATGCAGAACAAGGTTTGGTTGTCTGCTTCTCACTTGCCAGGTGTTCTCAATGTGGAGGCTGATCAGCAGTCTCATCGGTTCAATGAACGACCTGAGTGGCACCTTAGAGAGGATGTCTTCCAACAAATTACCAAACTCTAGGGCACATCAAAAATTGATGCTAAAAAAATTGGAGAGAGACAGAGCACTGGGTCTCATTGTAGTGCTCCTGTGGCCAACACAAGCCTGGTGGCCACAACTGTTAAACCTTCTCATAGCAACTCCTGTTATTCTACCTCAGCACAAGGATTTACTGACACTTCCTCACAACAGGATGGAACACTCCTTAAAGACCAAGCTAAGGATGGTGGCATGTCTGTTATCAGGGAGTTTCTATCAAACACAAGGAATTTCACAATCAGTTACCAAACTCCTCTTGGCCTCCTGGAGAGGGGGCACCAAAAAACAGTACGATGTGTACATAAAAAAATGGACCAAGTTTTGTGCTGAAAGGGAAAGCGATCAATTTCACCCACTTGTTGTAGATGTCCTTGATTTCTTGACAGAACTGTATGAAAAAGGCTTTACCTACAGTGCCATTAACACAGCACACAGTGCACTCTCCTCTTTTGTTCAGTTGCATGATGGATCTAGTATAGGTAAAAATCCATTGATTTCAAGACTGTTAAAAGGGTTTTTCCAGTCCAGGGCCCCAAAACCAAAGTATACCGAAGTTTGGGATGTTCAGATTGTGTTGTCTTATCTTAAGACTTTGCACCCAGTGGACCTTTCTTTTAAATTTCTTATGTTATTGTTGCTTGTCTTAGGCCATCCACATGCTGGATCTCAATGATATGATTGTTTCAGACAATGGCTTTACTTTTGTTATTGTTAATGACTTGAAGCAAAGTAGACCTGGGAACCACAACCCACAGCTTAAGCTTGTTCCTTTTGAAGACTCTAGCCTTTGCGTTGTTACAACCTGTAAGGAGTATCTAAAGAGAACCAAGTCTCTTAGGGGAAACTATCCTAAGCTTTTCATCAGCTATGTGAAACCTTTTAAAGAAGTGAGTAGAGATACCCTGACTTGTTGGGTACGTCAAGTTATGGCAAAGGCCAGTTTAGATGTTTCTAAGTTTTCCCCACATAGCACTAGAGCAGTGTCAGTGTCAGCTGCACATAGAGCATCTGTTAATATAGATGACATCCTGAAAACAGCTGGTTGGTCATCAGAATGTTGTTTTGCAAAATACTACAACAAGCCGATAGTTGCGGCTTCTAGCTTTGCAAATGCTGTGTTATCTGTTAAGTAGATACCTACGATGAACTTTATTGCCACTGTAATAAAAACTGTTTGTTAGCTTTTTCTTCATGTGCATGTCAGCTTCAAAATCTCATGGGATCTCTCAGCATGGTAACGAGGTAGAATTAGAAAATTAAACGAGACTTACCTGTAAGTTGAAGTTTGATTGAGATTCTACCGAGTTACATAATGCTGAGAGATTACATGCCCATGCTCCCACTCAACCGGCAGTACATCTTTCGGGTACATAGACAACACGCACATTCCGCCTTCTAAAACTGTTTGGCGCATGTGCTTGCTATCTCATGTAATCTCTCAGCATTATGTAACTCAGTAGAATCTCAACCAAACTTCAACTTACAGGTAAGTCTCGTTTAATTTTCTAATTATGGCTTCCATAAAGGAGAGCTATCAATGCAATTGCACAAAGACAAAACATCATACCTCATTCCGAAAAAGAACAAAAATTTGTTGTATCTTAAAAACTGGAGATCTTTTTCACTCTTAAAATGTGGATTATAAGATTGCCTCTAAAGTTCTAGCTCTCAGACTAAAAAGGGTCCTATCAGCAATAATTATAATAATATTATAAACAACACACAAACTGGTTATTTTGAGGGAAGATTCATTGGTGAAAAATATTAGACTTATAAGTGACATCCTCAATTTTACCGTAAACCAAGATATAGAAAAAAATGCTTTATTGATTTGTAATTAACAAGTTGACGACAGTTTTTCATGCATCTGTCCTGTTATTGATCATGGATTTCATCATAACATTGTCAAAGTAGTTGTCAAACTAGTTGTACATGTAACTAATAAATCAATCGTAGATTTTGTCTGGAATGGTAAGAAACCAGAGATAAAACGGAATATGCTCATTGGTCCAAAAGAAAGAGGAGGGTCGGATTTAAAGAATGAAGAAAGGTGTCATTTATTTTATTTGAAAAATGTTGGAGGGCCATTTATTTTTGACGTAAAATTTCTGGGTCTAAACAACAAACCAGCATTTTACACTGATGCTTTTAACAACTGGGTGGAAGTCTGAGAGCAAATTTCGGACAATCTGCATTAGAAATGTAATTCTATGGAATAACAAGCATATTTAGATAGATGATAACTCAGTATATTGGAAAGAATGGCATATGAAGCTCATATGTTAAGAATCAAAGACCTACTAGATGAAAACAACAGATTTCTTACCCTTGATAAGTTTCTTTTAAAAACTGGTCTCAAAGCTCCTTTTACTAAGTTTAATGGTTTAATATCAGCTATACATGTACCTTATAGATGGAAGTGTGCTTTAAGAACAGGATTTATCATGGGCAATCAAGATATGAAACAAAATATGACTATAGAAATTACAACTACTAGTAAAAGGTAAATATACTGATTCAAAGGAAATTTGTACATGTAGAACCGCTAGGTAGTCTTAGACTTTGTGAACAAGGAGGAGAGAGTTCCAAGCAATTTATATGCTTCCATTTAAAATAACTAAAGAAACAAATTAAGCATACATGTATTTTGATATAAGATACATGTAAGTCATAACATTCTTCCACATGGTGTTTTGTTGCACAAAATGAAGATCTTAAAACTCTCCTCTCTGCATACATTGTCACACATTAGAAATGCTATTCCATCATCAATCATCTATCCTCTCAGTGCCTCATGGCACATAGGGCCTTATGTCTTGGTTTGAAGTAATAAGCTTGTGGAAAATAGTGAATGAATGCTAATTGAAGACTTGAGTAAAATGTATGGCTATAATCCTGAGGATCCTAAAATGCACTTCTTTGATTATTACATCCTTCTTGGCAAGAGACAAGTGTGTTAGTTAGCAAGAGACAACTAAGTGTTAGTTGTAATTTTAATTCTTGTAATGTAATTTTTGTAACCTTAAGTTTACAGTAAGCAATGTTGTGATCATAATAAAAGTGTTAAAACGGAATCAGGTTTATTTTACAGTAAATGTGGGAACAAAATTTGGGGACTCAAGCTGGTGTCCACTTAATAAAGGATATCTGCTTGATATGGGGACCACTTAACACAGATTTCATTGTAAATGTTTAGGCCCTGTCCACACCAATCCATTTTCGTCTGAAAACGGAGCTGTTTTGCTCCATTTTCAAAAAAATTTGCGTCCACACTTTCGTTTTCGTTTTCGTATCGTTTTCGCCCGTCCACACTACAACACCGTATCCATTTGAAGACGCATATAACCCTCAGTGCACATGCTCAAATGAACTTGATGCATGTGCATTTCAATATATTGGCCCGCAAAATTGACGAAATATGTTGAGTGTTGTTGTGGTTTGGAATTCTTTACTGTTTGCCTTCTAAACGATGCCAAGAACAGCTGGAAAGAAACCAAAACCTAAAACAGACTGTTTCACAAGGACTGATGATGAAGTTGAGCTACTTATGAAAGTGGCAAACAAATACAAAGTGCAGAAATGCACCAAGAGCATAGACTGGGAGTCAGTCCAGTCGAAGTTTAATGGCGACATCTTGGATATGTTTCAAGCAGAGTATCCTAACAGCAAAAATGTGGCTGCTTTAGGCAAGGAATACCCTCAAAAACCAGAGGATATAGCTAAGGCTACACTATCCACGAAGCTAAAGGCAGTTCGCAAGAAGTTTAGACAAGCAGTCAATTTGGGAAGGAAGAGTGGACATGGGCGCGTGGTCTTGCTGTATTACAAGCTCGGTCAAGAAATATGGGTGGCTCACCAGCCACAAATACGATAAGTTCCGGCAAAGAATCAAGTACATGAATTGATGACATTGATGTAGATGGTGCTCCTCATACCCCTGCAATGGTGGACGCAAAATGATGATGAAAGCGAAAGCTTAGAAGATGAAGAGGGACCACAAGCTGATGCAACTCCGACCGGTAGTACCAAGCATTGGCAGGAGTTACTTAATTCAAAGCTGAAGGGCTACAAACAAGAAATGTTAAAGAGAAAACTCCTTGTAGATAACCAAATGCTAGTTATTGCTCAGGAAGAACTCGAAATAAAGAAGAAACTGATCACTAGAATGGAAGAAGTAGATAACGGAAACTCAAATCAGATGGGGAGGCTGATGGCTAATACGGAAAAGGTTACAGACTCCATAGCAGAGGGGTTTGCTATGCTGAGACAGATAATGCTGAGCCCACCAAAGCCACCCAGGCATCCTCACTCTCAGCCCCTCCAGTCCTATCCTAATGTGGCACCACTCCAAGAGTCTGATAGTGAAAACAGACAATTTTCTTATACACAGGCTCTATACCAAGATGATCAACTTCCCTTTCATTGAACCCAAAATCTAAGTTCATTAGTTCATTGCTCCCTCTTAAAGTATTTATAAGATTATAATTATAATATTTAGAAGATTATAGACAATGCCATAAGTTTGCATTAAGCATTTTATTGTCATGAAACAGTTTTCTGACCCATCTTTAATGCTGCGCAGCGAACGTAGCGAGCGAGCAGGAACATAAGCAGGATTTAAGAATAATATATAGAAGGGGATATGAATTCTCGAATTCATCACTTTTTCCACGTCAAAATCTTCTATTCTTTATTTTTTCAGTTCTCTTTACTTGATTAGTCTTAACCTTTGATGACTAAACATCTTTTTATAAGAAGAACCAAATCAAGGGAATTGCTTTTTTGATAAACTGCATACACAATTTCAATGAAGGTTGCATTCTGTGGTGCCCAATGTGTCGCGTTCCCAGCACGGCTGGCACTGGGTGCAGCGTAGTTGGGTTCACCAGGTCAACCACAATGCGGTAAAAGACGGACAGCAGACTCTTATGCACGTTTATTGTCTTAATTGGGAATCAGGCTTGCCAACTTCATACAACAGATGCGGTGAAAACTAAAAAGAAATGCACAATTGTCTAAGTTAAAGGAACGAACTAAGTTATAAATCTGACGACAGAAAGCGCAACGAAAACCAATAGAAAAGTAGTGATCGTGACTTATGTCTGATCTTGACTCCTGGGGTGAGAAAACTCCAAGTTGTGAAAAACTCCAATAGACTAAAGACTCCTATGAAACTCCTATTTGCTCCAGGGACAACTCCTTAAGACTAAAATGTTCGCGTGGAAAAAGACCTGATATACTTTGATGACGTATAGGAAACTGAACTGAAATGACCCTTTGTGCGGCTAGCCAAAAAAGGATATTTATAATCACTAAATCAAAACGAAACAAGGCTACATTTTGAGAAAACAAAAAAGTCATTAAGTGTTTCTAAGCGTTCTTTGTACAGTAACGTGACACAATGGGAGAGCCCTTTTCAGCAAATAGTGTTCTGTGCAGGCAATTTTTACAGTGTATGCACTACAAAATAACTTGCCCCATAAAGCACCATACTACTGATACTAAATTTGTCCTATTATTGATAATTTTTCAAGTAAGTTTCTCTTTTAATCTGTTGGTCGTCAATTGGCGACTTTCGCCAGAATTTTAGTCGTGAAATATTTTTTCTACTCGGCATGGCGACCAAAATGATTGCAGCTCGGAGTGCTGCATTTGCATCTCTTCAGACAAATATAACAATGGAAAATGCAAGAATAAAGCCCAACAAATCTCATAACCTATTATACATGTACACAGTCAGACCGCTAATAATCAGGCATCCTTGAAACAGCCTCAATGTATCCCATTGGAGGTACTGTTTTCTTAAAAAATAATAATTTTCAGAAACTTCAAACTAGTTGTTGTAGTCATTTTTCAATGCAATGAGGGAAGGGCTGTTATTTTATCAAGAAAAAGCAGGAAATAATGACCTCTGATGCACAGAGAACATTTGTTACCTTACCAACATTATTTTGATCTATGGTTTTGATTTCACTAGCTAACCAAAACTGGTAATGAATCTCATAATATGATATTGAAAAAAAGAAAAGAAATTGTTCGTATCTGGCGGTGGCTGGAAATGTTTATCAAAGGCAATGGATGCTGAAACTTTGTTCTCTCCAATTATCTCCTTTTTCACTTCACAAAAATTGTAAAGAACAAAGCAAGCATAATTCACATATAAAAGCTTGTCTAAGTTTATGTCCATGGCCCTTTCAAGACAGCCAAATCTTGCCTTTAGTCAACCGAAAGCACATTCGATCACGATCAAGAATACTGGAATAGGGTCTTCATCAGGAACTATAATCCGCTTGCATCGTGGTATGATGCCATCTCTCAAGACTTGGTTCAGTCTGGAATTTGAAATACCCTGGCATCATGGGCACTGCATGGCCACTGGATTACAACATCAATAAAGCGATTATCATAGTTACAAGTAGCCTGAATGTTGAGAATGTAGCGCCCTTTTCTGTTTATATATTCTGTGCTGTTTGCCATTGGCTGCTTAATTTCGATGTGGGTGCTGTCAATTGCTCCTAAGCATTGGGGAAAGCCATGGGCTCGGTGAAATCTTGCAACTAAGTCTTTTACATCCTCTTCTGTAGTGGGCAAATAACATATTCTGGTCCAATGTGAATAGCAATTGCTTTGCAAACCTCTCACACTACTTTGGAAACAGACTGTCATGAAATACCAAAGGCATTCACAGTCTTTCGAAAACGACCTTTGTCACTCAAATAGTAAAGAGTTATGGCAACTTTCTGTACTACGTCGATAGCAGACCTCATTCTTGTTTTCTGTCCCTGGATATACGGCCTCAATTTGACAGCAAGAGCGTAAAGAGAGGTCCTACTCATGCGGAAATTCTCCCTCCACTCTTCCTCCACTACTTTTCTAGGTCTTGTCCAAAACCTTCGAGGTTTTGCTGGGCTTCGGGAGACTCCTTTTATCTTCGTTTTCCCGAAGCTGGCAAGGTCAGAAGCCTTAAAATATCTTGTTTCCTTCTTGTGAAATCTAAGTGGCGCCTCAGCTGGGTTAAATGCGCATGCAAGAGCGTAAAAAAACGGGAAGTCATTCAGATCAAGATTGAAGTCACATAGTGGCATCTGTCCGCCATTTTGGATACTCATGGTCGAGTGGTCTGGTGCCCGGTCTGTCCATTTTGATGACATCACCGTTTTTGGATAGCATCGTTTTCTCCGTCCACACTAGAAAACAGCATTTTCATAAAGCATCGTTTTCAAATCGCTCCACTCTAGAGAGCGTTTTCGAATGGCTCTGTTTTTGGTGATCGTTTTCGGCATTGTAGTGTGGACGATAGCCGTATCTGGAGCAAAACAGCTCCGTTTTCGTTTGAAAACGGATTAGTGTGGACAGGGCCTTAGTGAACCTGCTGACCAGTGCATAGGGATTTCGCAGTCACTGGTACCCCAAAGTTCGTATCAAAGTTAGAGTGGATTAGCATATTTTGAACAAACAAAATATTTTCCTAGTATTGTGGCTACATGTACCTTCATATTGTGGGAGTCTACACCAAGTGGTTTAAAAAGGTGTAATCTCATTGCTACATGTTTTTTCTTTGATGGATTTACATTTGAAGAAACTAAATAGAGCTCAACTATGCTTTAATGAGATTTCAAAATCTTAGTATGTTCTTGAAATCTCAGCAAGATCTTCCTGACCAGCTCCCAGTTGGCTTGAGAGCTCAGTTGGTGGAACACTACACCGATATCGGGTTCAGATGCCGTTCAAGCCTGAATTTTTTTCAGACTTAAATTTTACAACCCTAAGTTGTGTATGTAACTACCATGATTAATCGGGTCTTTGTGCATTTCAAAGCAGACCTTGCACTTTTTAAAAACATTAATATACAGTACAAACTGACCTGAATAAAAAATGGAACACCGGCACTTCTTCTTGTGCCACACAAAGTCTCTGAAGGAAAAGCACTGCCAAGGTCCTGTAATAAAGTCCACAGCCAATGTTCTGGTAGTTGGCAAAGATCTTTATCTGTACTTCTAGAAAGTTCAAAGAAAATATTTGAAATTGCTTTTATCAGACTCAGTACTAAAAATCAATGCCACCTGTCTGCCTAGTCGAAGGAATTTGGGCAGCATCCTGGAGGCTTCTTGGTCATCTTTACTAAGTGATTATGCATAAGCAACACAAAGCTATACATTGGCAATACAACTATTTATAGTAGATTTTCAAAGACCTGCCAATCCACTCATAATAGGAAATTGGGAGAGACACAGCATTGTTAAAATGTGGGTCATGGGTCACCAGTCGTGGGTCAAGGGTAAGGGTCAAGTGTCAATACTGAGGGTCAGGGGTGAGGGTCAAGGGTAAAGGTCACCATTTTTGAAGGGAGTGTCAAGTAGTTTTTCTGAACAAAATTAACAGATAGAAATTTGGCAGACTCGCCCATGAACAGCTACACTTGAAGTACCATAACGAACACAACTGGAGGTGTAAACCTAAACATCAAGCTTAAGGGACAAAAAGCTTGATGAGATTGATGCAAGAGACATAGGTGTTATTGAGGCCTGGTCAGCCGTGAGCTGCTCAAGATGGACGTGATTTTGTAAGCTCCACCTGATTATTTAGTTTTCTTTAATTTTCTATAATTTTGGATATCATTTAAACAATGCCTGGTAAAGAAGCAACTCTTAGAAAGAAAAAAAGCAAACCTACGAGCAAATGTGGAATCATTGACTGAAGAAATTGCGGCACTTAAAGCAATTATCGAGCAACAAGAAGCTCAATCAGCATTGCAACAGGAAGAACCGCCTGAAGGTTGCGCTGCTCAGCCTACTGCTAAGGTGACAATGGAAGAGGAAAATATGCTGTCTTATCTAAGTAAAGAATATCACAATCTTAACGACTTCAGAATTGCAGTTAAAAAGGAACTACAGCGTCTCGGCAAATGTGTATCTGAGCTATGTTGTCAAGGTTGACAAGGCGATAGACGAGTTCCAAGCTTATTGCTATCGCTACAATATAAAGATAGTTGGCGTGCCAGAAAAGGGTGCTAACGAATCTGCAGAGGAAACTTGTGGACTATGTGTAGCTTTGTTCAGAGAAATGGGTGCAGATGTCTCAATAAACGATATTGATAGAACGCATCAAGTTCCTAGCAGAAATAATTCAAGCTATGATCCCGGACCAAAGGCTATAATCTGTAAATTTGTCCATCGCCTCCCAAGAGACAAAGTTATGGCCAAACGAGCTGATGCCAACAAAGCCAATCGTACTACATGTACCCTTGGCTTCAGAGATAGCATATCTCTCACCGCCGCTAGAGTGTTTGAAGTCTCACACCGCGACTTCAAGAAGTTCTCTACGAAGCAAACAAATTCAAGACCCAGTACCATTACAAGTATTGCTTGGCCAAGAATGGTGCTCTTTATCTTCGCAAGAGTGATGACTCAAGAGCCAATCGGATTAAGGAAGTCGTTGACCTCACCAGAATTCAAAGAGGAAGTTAAACTCCCTTCATTCCTAATTTCGATTTGTAAATTGTGATTACGACAGCAATGACTTCAAAATCGTTATTTTGCGAACTGCCTTATGTAAGTGTGAGTGACATTGTTTCATATCACAGCCAGTTTAATAACGTATAAACAATAGTTTGCCTACTAAGAATTATCTAGATAAACTTTCAAGTCTATATGATTTAGATCTTTAAACATTCAAAATGGCATAAACTTTCTGAGCCGTTTGATGAAAACATTAAGAGCCACTATTATTTGCCACATAGCTTCAATGTCTTAAAAAATAAGCTACCTCGCAACAAAAGCAACCTCTCCCTGCTTCATAATAATGTAAGAAGCCTAAGACAAAACCTTGAAAACCTGCAGGTGCATTTGTTAGACCAACTGAATTATAGTTTTTCTCTAATTGGAGTTTCTGAAACTAAAATAAGGACAGCTGATTCTGTAAACTTTGACACATCTATACCTGGCTATATATTATTTGAATATGTTCCAACACCTTAAGCTTCTGGAGGTGTTGGCATGTATTTCAAGGACAGCTTGAATTACATGATCATTGAAAAAACCTCCAACAAGGTTTTCCAAGCTTTATGGATTGAATTTCATCTTTCTCGGCAGCCAAACATCATCTGTGGTGTGGTGTATAGACAACATAACTCTCTTGGACTATTTTGATGAAACACTGGAAAAGTTCAGCGCTTTAAATAAACCCATTTTTATCATGGGTGACTTCAATATAAACCTCATTGCTGTTGAAACATGTAACTATGCATACAAATTTCTTCTCTCATTACAAAGCAATTCATTAATTCCAACTGTTGACAAACCAGCTCGAGTATACAATAACTCCGCAACTCTAATTGACAACATTTTTGTTAACAAGCTTGATAGTAAAATTAAAAGAACAAGGCAATATAAATCGTTCTTTCTCTACATTTTACAACAAGGCAAACAAAGTCGTAGATAAATATGCCCCCTTGAAAACTCTGTCACGACGAAGAGCAACTCTCAAAGCCCTGGATTACTTGCGGGATAAGGAAATCAATAAGAGTGAAGAATTTGCTTTACCTGTCTGGTAACAAGGAATTATAGAGTCTATAGAAGTAAAATTCTTAACATTTTAAATGAGTCAAAAAAGATGTATTTTCATAAGCTTTTCTCTGATAACTTATATAACATGAAACAAACTTGGGCCGGTATTAATGATCTAATTAATCGTGGAAAGAAAACGTCTAGACACCTTTCCTCTGTTATGTGCCCAACAAGAGGTAACTTAACATATGATCCCACAGAAATCACTAATCTATTCAATAAGCATTTTTCTTCTGTGGGACACAGACTTGCATTCAATTTACCACCATCAAATCGTCACTTTAGTGAATACCTATGTTGAAACTACGAGAAATCATTATTTTTTGACACAATTGCACAAGCTGAGATTGAGAGGGAGATACTCTCTATCCCTCTCAATAAGGCGCATGGTTTGTATTCCTATCCAAATCGTATTCTTTACTCTCCCAGATATATTCTGTCTTACCCATTGGCGAAACTAATGAACTTGTCAGTTACTTCAGGAGAGTATCCCTCTGAATTAAAGCATGCTTAATGTTTTCCCACATCACCCTCAAAAAGGGTGTCTGCGATTTTCCAGATGTGGTTTGGTTTTTTTTTTACAACCTCCTAAAGTTTGATATTGTCAATACGGACGTTCCTTTCTGCAAAAGAGGCCATAACTTGGAAACAGAAGCGAAATTTCACAAAGCCCGACACCCTTTTTTGAACGAATTCTCCTAGAACGTGGCTGCCAATTTTCAGCTAATTCCGTCGGAAGACGCGCGTAAACGAACTAAAAATGTTCACCCTTATATGCAGTTTTACTTTATCGAGAAAAAGGCGAAAAACGTTTTGTGCGATTTCTATGATGAGGTGTTAAAAATCACCGCATGTAAGAAGATCTGATGAGGCATTGACAGATGTCGGCACGGATCAGTTTGCAGTATAATGAAAATTACACAGCAATTCGCATCACACGTGACAACCGGCGGTGAATTTTAATTGGTGATGACAGGAACTTGTCATTGCACCGTCAGGGGTTAATGAGATTCAAAAATAGTTTCTTTCCATATCTCAAAAACTAAAAAAGCTTTTTTGCTCATTTGTCCTGGAAATATCACATAGACTAAATCGCAGTGAAGATTAATAAAATTGTCGGAGTAATATCTTGTCTAAGACACTTCATTCCATTCTGTACTTTGAGATGCATATATCAGTCCCTCATACTTCCCTACTTGACATATGTGCTGACTGATTGGGGTCAAGCCGCAAAAAGCCATCTTAATAAATTATTGTTACTTCAAAAACGTGCACTACATTTGATGTAATTTCTAAATCCAAGAACTCATGCTATTCCTTTTTTTATTTCTTCTAAAATGTTACCCATCCACCTGCTTTACTTTGAAGCTGTCTTACACTCTATGTATGATGTATCAAATAACTCTGCTCCAAAATATATCTTTGAAAAATTTGTTAAGACCAGCTTGATTTATTCATATAACACAAGGGCTGCATCTTGTGACAAATATCACATTAAATTTTCACATTTAAATCTACAGCGGAACTCATGCTTTGGCGCGAAAGTGTGGAATTGTCTCTAAACTGGCTTTGAAGAAATCAATTCGCAAAGCTTTATTCGCAGCTTTAGAAGGCGAGGAGGATTATATTGCGGCATCTAATTTACTATCGAAAATTAATTTATATTTCATAGATCTTTTTGTTACTAATCATTGTTTTATCTCTTTGCCTGTTTAGTTGATTTAGGTTATTAAGCTACCTTTAACCAAACAATTGTCTAACCATAACTATCCCCAGATGCTAATGATTGTATTTTATTTATAGTTTATTCCTGTCATGGTTCCTAGTCTGTTACGTGAAGCTTACCAATTGGTTTACTTTCTTCTTTTTATTTTCTCCATGTGTTTTTACATTTTTGGCGAGTTTTAGAGCAAATTTTGTGGTGTTTTTGTGAGTTTCTTAACATGTGTGTTACATGTGATAATTTTGGGGCTTTAAAAATGGCAGCACGAAGATACACGACCAAGGAAGTAGCTGAAATTGTGATGAATTTACCTTTTGATGGTGATGAAAGTGAGCTAAGTGACTTCGAAGGTTCGGAAGGGGACGAAGGTGATGCAACATTAAATGATCAGGATGAAATGGATGAATTCTCCGATGAGAGCGAGAAAGAAGCAAACAACAACATGGAAGACAACCCACCAGTCAGACATGGAGATGGTTTTTGGAGTCAAAGAGATGAGCAAACTGTTCGTCAGTATCCTGAATTTAACGGCTGCCATGGACCAACAACTCCTTGGTATCGATGCTGAACCCATTGACTTCTTTGATCTTCTCTTCCCAGAACAACTCTGGACTTTGATCGCCCAAGAAACAAACAAAATTAATATCGATTTCAGAGAGGAGTTTCACAGTGGGATAAGGACACAAACATTGAGGAAATTAAAGCATTTGTTGGCCTCTTGTTTGGTATGGGACTACACAAAGTGCCAGAAATTTCTGTGCTGATTGGGTTTTGGGTGTTCCAGCCTTTGCCCAAGTATTTACTTCAAAAAGATGGCATCAGCTGTGGAACTACTTGCATCTTGCAGACAATGATGATCTTACCAGGCCCATGCTGTAAGGAAGCTGCACCTTTGATTGTGTAATCGAGAGACAGTGACAAAGAAAGAGTGAAGAGAACTTTGTTTATTGCATAGAATTTCAGTACTGTTTTAAATGTTGCACATACATGTACTTTGTGCTGTATTTACCAACTGTTCATGTTTAAAGATGGTTCAAAATAATATTACAGACATTTTATCAGCGTGGTTATCTAATATTTTCCAATTTTTGTCATAATTTATGCCATAAGTTGGTAATTTATGCATAAATTATGACATCTGTCAATCAGATAAAGGGCATTGACTTGTCAACTATGTCTAAAAATATGAAGTCTGTGGGCATTATACTTCATGAGATATGATGAAGAATGTGCAACAGTATCAAAATTTCTGAATTTTTCCAATAGTTCTGCACATGAAAGGGTTAAAAAGGGGCTATGACACATAGATAGGAGTTGTGTAGGCCTGTCACCCCCATTATTATCACAATCGATTTTCATATGACTAAAAAAATTGAGCATTCATTAGTTTTTTATAGTAACTGAAATTTTCTGAAGTAATCTGGCGAGCTGAAAACGAAACTGCTTGTTACGAATGTTCATTTTATGTCTGAAAATGACGTCAGAATATTGACATTTAAAATGACATCATGACAATGATAAATGTGTAGAAAAGGGGGAACCACTGAGTTAAATATCACAAATTTGGATTTTCTAGAGCCAGTTCAGTTATAATATGTTACATGCTTCGTATTCTTAAGGAATGTAAGGCTTGCCTGAATCGTAGGCCAATTTATGACGTCATGTATCGTTTTATAATATTCTCTCACACACAGAAATGTTATTTTCAACTGGCCAAATTAAAACAGAAAAGTGTTTCATGTGCACTGTTATTTTGGGTTCAAAGAGGCTTTTTTAATGAAGTTCATGGCTATCCATTTGAATCCGAAAACAGAAACGCGTTCACAGTCACGCTTCCCTAATTTCACTCCCACTGTCCAGTCCAGTAGTAAGTAAGCCTGGTTACCCAGCTTCATTGTTGAGTATGCCATCGCTCAATTCTTGGCAAGTAGGAAGCTGTTCTAAAGCTGTGAAATGTTGGAATGGATCCAGTTGTGACCCTAGAGAGAGCTTTGGAAGTTGACTTGAAACTGTGCATCTTCTGCGTAATAAGCTAAAGGACAATGTAAGAGAAGCTATAACTTACAGCAAAAATGTTGTTTACGAAGTAATGCCTAAAGGAAGAAAGCCCAGGCACGTACAACTTGTATTGTTTGGCATGGCAACTGTTACACAGTACACAAGTAAAGAGAAAAATCAAACATCTGCAACAAAAGGGAGAGACATGTGAAGAACTTTGACCTACAAGAACAGCTCCTAACAGTCCTCGTAAAACACGCAGTCATGTAGAAAAAGTAAACTGGAACAAATGCATATTTTGCCAAAATGAAAACAAAAAAAAGATTATCATCTGTAATGACATTGAAAATGAGTGAGCAAATTATTGAAGCTGCTCAGTTCAACTACAAACTTCAAGTTTGTTTGGCTGGTGTGTGTGATTTAATTGCTGCAGAGGCAGAATATTTACCATGCCTAAGTGCGCTTAAGAGAAATGCAGAAAAAGTGAGGCTTGAAACAAAGGAGAGTGATCTAACTATGATTTGGTTATGTGAAGAGTTGGAATATGCTGCTGAGAAAGGCAAATTAAATGATGCATGCAATAGATATACATGTATGGTACTAACAGAAAGAGCAGAAATTGAAATTCCCAGATCTTTCATCAGCCGCAGATCAACATTTAAAGACAAGTTGTTGCTCAGACTTGGAAATGCAATGGATTGTACCCAGCCTCTCGAGAAAAGCCTGTCAGAACATCAGAGTTTGCTTATTCCTTCAAAATCTGCCAATGTTGCTATATCAAAAATTGGATAATGAGAGGCTGACACCGATGACTTGCTAACAATGCCCACATACTGTATGAGCCACACAAAGATATTTTCCTTTCTCTTGTCCATGTAGCATTGAACATATGCAGAGATTTGACAGAAGAGCCAGGTCTCCAAGGTCTCAGTGTCAGTGAGCAAGATGCCATTGACTGTGTTCCAGACAGTTTGTACATGTTCTTGCGACTCTTATTTGGAGGTCAAAAACGTTTACATGGAGAAACTGTTGAGGAGAAGGAAGCTGAGGCTAGGTGCAAAGTGCTTTCATGTGCTCAAGACATTGTCTATGGGGTGAGTGGCGGAATGAAATGGACACCCAAGCATGTTGGACTGGGAAGCACCCTTCATCAAGTTGTATGGTCAAAAGACCTTGTCAACCTTTTAAATAAAGCTGGCCACATTTTCAGCTATGATCAAATTCTGCAAGTAGACAGAAGCTTGGCAGAGAGCACCTTGAAGTCTTTGGATTCTGATACTGGTAGTGTTATGCCACCAAATCTTTTACCTGGGAAATTGTTCAGTTCTCTGCAGACTATGTTGACATTCTGGATGAAACGACGGATGGCAAGAACACTTTAATGCAACTCAAATTGCAGCAAGGCCAAGAGGAACAGAAAGTAGCTTAAACCTTGAAAATTTGAAGCCATCAACTAAGCATAGTCTTAGTGTTCAAGAGTCAATGGAGAAAATATATCCAGTAGCGGTAAAACAAAGTTCTCAAGTGTTTCCAGGGGCAGTTCGAAAAGAATGGTTTGATGCTGTTGACGATGGCAAAGATTCTGTCCGTACTGCTTAAGAAACTGATATGGCATTCAACATGTTACAACATAAAGCAGTGATAAGAAATGGGTGGACAGAATTCAATCAGTTGCTGTCTGAGAACAAACAAGAAGTAACAACAACTGGATACTTGCCAATTCTTCAGGCTCCAGCACATGAATTTGACACTCTTTAATACGTAGTTAGAAAGTGCATGCACATATCAGCTGCGCTAGGACAACAACATACAGTTCAAACAGTAGATCAGGCTTTGTATTGTTAGCTCGTTGAGCTGAAATGGACAATACCTGAGTACCAAAAGAAGCTTGTGGTACAGCTTTGAGGTCTTCATATATCAATGTGCTTCCAGAAGGATAGTTAGCGGACCTTTGTATTGACGCTGAGCGGACATGTGACGCTTTCTGGACAGCAATGGCACTGAGTGGGCATTTTCTGGCAGCGCTTAGCGGACGCTGTGGCGCTTTGCGGACGCAACTGGCGTTTAGTGGACATTATGCAAATTTTGGCACTTATCGGACTGTCCGATGCAATGGCGCTTTTTTCTGGTTTTTCAATCTTTGCCCGTTTTTCGATAATACAGCCGAAAAGGTTCATCCTTTGTATTCTAACACATACTTACATCTTCTTTTTAATGCGTGTTGTTTTTAGCCGATTCTACATATTTTGGGTGTGCCTTTTCCTTGACAGGTGTTCTTCTAATTGACAGGTGTCAATCATCCAGGAATGTCCTACGTGATAATCAAAATGTTTAACTTGGCACTATCTAAAATCTTGCTGACTCTGAAGTTTTTAGGTACAAAAAAGAAGATATAACTGTTCAAAGATGGTAATGCAGCCGCCATATTGAATTAATTTTTACAGCCCCCAGAGGTGGATGTATTGGTCTAGACACTGCAGATTGTAGTGATGTTAACATATTACAATCTACAGTAAATTCACTTGTAGGTGTTCGTAGCTTTACATGAGAGTTTTTTATATATATCGAATTGGTTTTGAGACATATTTTAAGCAGAACTTAAACAATTATTATGAACAAATAGATTTTTAAATTTACTTGTTCTTATGATTAATAATTAAAAAATAATTATTAAAATATTTAATTATTAAATAATTAATAATTAAAAAATTCCCTTACCCTAACTCTAACCCTAAGAATGTCGCAGTTTTTTTTTGGTTAAAACAGAACCTAACTTTCATTTTTTTGTGAAAAAATTTTGAATTTTTTTCTTTTTATATAATTATACCACGGAACGCTTATAAACAGTCAAAATTGACGAGAGGAAAGAGTGCTTCAAAGGAAACTGAGAATTAGTAGAATAGAATTGCTTTGTGGGGGCAGGTACAAGGTCGGCACTTTCCTTTAAAGATATGTCAGTGCCAAAGGCCCCGTCCATACGTATTCGGATATGTTTGAATCCACAACTTTTTCTTTCCGGATTCAGAAATTTCCCCGTCCACACGTAGTGTATTCAAATCGAATTCACCTGTCCACATGCATCCAATGATATCCGGATTCACTGTAGTACCCAGGGCTCCTCTACAATAAATTGTGTTCAGCGCACATGCCATAAAGCGCGCAATAGTACCTGCAAATTTGCCCTTTTATTGCTGTTGTGTTGCCATATTGGTTTATTGTTCAGTAAGAGACTGGACACGAATTTGCTACGTCAACGGATTTGAAATATCCGGATACGTGTAGACGGGGCCTAAAACGGTACGAATTGTATGCTAATCAGGGGCGTTGCTAAGAATGATGTCAACCAAAACCCTGTTTTCATTGAAATTTAGTGATTCTTACCATTACTGACGCCCTTTTTTAGAGCGCGTACATGGTGTTCCATATGCGTACTAAGCTGTTCTTAGATTAACGTCGTGCCTGAAAGGAATTTTTTTGGGTACGGTTGTAACCTATTACATTTTGTCATGGCTATCCAGAACCTGTCAGAATGACAGGAAATTAAACTACTTGACAAATCTTAAAATGATAAATTGTCAGAATTAATGTTTTTCAAGAGCAAAGTCACAGTGCTCCAGAGGTAAAAAAAAAATTGCTCCTGTATGTTGTTTTAATTGAATAATCCATTTTTCTTTGTTCTATTGATTGTTAACAGAATGGAGACGGTAAAATCACACACTCATCACGCTTAAGTTCAAATATGAGTAATTTTTATGGACAAGCCCTTTAATGAATGAAAATAAAAAAAAGTACTCATATGAATCTGTGTAAATCACATTCAACATGAGGAAAACTAAGTCGAAACGCCAACTTCTTTCATAAGTGAAAACTTTACTTAAAGAAATATCAATCCAAAGGTTAAAGTTGTTAAGGCAAAATCGCAACGTGTTTTAATGGCAGATTTTAGCTAAGAACGACAAAAAATATATATAGCTCGGGTCTCGGACTTATGGCTATTGCCGTCGAATATGGAACCATTACTGGTTCGATGACTGGTTTAAAACTGGAGAAATTCTTTAAATTAAATTTGGTTTTGAAACTTTGTTGCTCTGCCCAACCCCCCTCCCCTGCGGAGAATCAAGGTTTACTGAAATCCAGTCCATTTCCGCGTGTACAGCTGCAATGGCCTAACGGGTAATTTTGTGGCGACACTTTAAAGTTAGTTTAAAAAATTTTATTGTGAAAAGAGATTTTTTTTAAAATAATACTACTGTTTTTAATATTTCTCTCAGTTCCATTATTTACAATGCAGCAATTATATAATTAAAATTTATCTACTTACAATAAATTACAGTTTTAACATTTCCACAGCACAAAGAACACTTAGGGTACATTCTAATTGCCTTAATTTCTTATACTTACATAGTCATTGAATAGAAGTAGTAGCATTATCTACCATACATTTGATGACTAGGAATTACTTTAATTATAATAAAAGTTGTGAAACAGGAAAAGAAAGCGGAGGAGACATCTTTGGTTTCTCATATTATTTATACTTCGAAATGTTCAATTCTGTATCTAAGTGAGATTTTGTTTACAAAATCAGCAAGTAAGAACGAAAAGAGATATGTTTTTAAAGTTTGTAACTGATTTCCAAGAGCTGTACTATCAACGCGTTTTGTGAATACGATTCATGTACTGGAAAGCTTTATTAACTCCCCTTTAGCCCCCCTCCGACCCTTTCCAAGCTCATAAGATTATAACACGTATGCCCTCCGATACCCCTCCCCCCTCTATAAATCCCAACTCCGCATTGATGGTAGATCATATCATTTGAACAAAAGAACAATTTTAGGCGCTAGCAATAATTAGGCTTTACTCAAGTGCGCCCCTGTTCCAAAAGTAAGAAACTTTTACGGCAATTAAGCATAATTACGAATTCAAGTGAGCTGACAAGAACAGTAGAACACTCTGTTAGAAGCCGCTGGCCCTTTTGATTTTCCCTTAATGATTCTTCTTACAATTGCAAACTTTATAAGCACCTTAAAAAGGGAATAATGATGTGCATAAACAAAAACGTGTACTTCTTCGGTGTACGGCTGAGAGAAGTCTGACAACAACTTAAATAACTCTTACTCTACTGGCACTTTCCGGACAGATGATTATCACATTATGCCAATTTTTTAATTAAAGACGATTTAAGGCTTTTTGAGTTACATGCAAGGAAGTACCACCTAAGCGTTAACTCAGACGTTAAAAAATGATATTATATGCGGATAACAATAATTATCAAGCACCTTGTGCAACTTCAACAAACGGCGCTCTGCGGACATAAGAAGCTCTTTGGACGGTAATAGATAAATCAGTGCTGCGTTTTTCAAAGTTTACTGTGATTGCAGCCTTGGTGCATGTCTTAAACTGTAGAAATTAACAAGATGTCTTTCTATTGATCTAACCAAAGGTACACAGTTGTAAAGAACAAAGACAGTTGTGAAATATACTTGGGAACCAAGGAAATTCCTTCATATATAAAGGCGCTAGATCTCTCCAGAGTTAGCCAAAATTATCCCTTTGTGGCGCTTTGCAGACATGAAAAAATTTGAAAAAATCTGTAAAAAAATTCCCTTTAAGGCCTAATAGTTTGAAACATTGCACACAAACATATAAAAACATACTCTTTAATGTGGTGTACAAAGACCGGCTAACTCTCACGGTTTAAGACAACTTCTTTTACAAAAGTGTAAAAATAGCACACTTTGATGGAATGGCGCTTTGCGGACTTTTTGTCACACTCAAACATGCCTCACTAAAAGATGTGCTGACAGCACCATATAAACACAATTGAGCTCAAACTTCACATACCCACTGCCCATACGTACATCTAACTTTGGGATGAAAATCACCTCTAACTCCCTTAAAATGATAGAGTTAAAGAAGGATGAAGTCAAAAACGTGCAAACATGGGGCTTCCCGAGTTTCACGTAACCGGAAACACCCACTCGACATTATACCTTTACTAAACTTTTTCAGATGAAATATCTATGCTTTTTCAAATTACGAGAGTTACTTGCCGCAGTTCTATAAGCCTTTTTAAGATACCCAAAGCCAACATTTGGTCTATTTCTGGGTTTTAAAGCGATTTCCTAGCACAAACGGGCAGCAATGTGGCGCCAAGCGGACGCATTTTTGCCTTTACCAGATGATTTCTCAAACCCAATTACGGAGAATGCGCTCATAAACTACCATTACATAGACCTTAGTCTTAGCCATGCTTTTGCCAAGTTTCAGGTAATTTTCGTATATTGTTGCTGAATAATAGCCTTTCGGAGTTGCCAAGAAAAAGTGTCCACTGAGCGAGCTAAAGGGAGGAGTGGTAGTAGCAGTAGTAGCAGTAGCAGTAGCAGCAGCAGCAGCAGTAGCAGTGGCAGTAGCAGTAGCAGTAGCAGTAGCAGTAGCAGTAGCAGTAGCAGTAGCAGTAGCAGTAGCAGTAGCAGTAGCAGTAGCAGTAGCAGTAGCAGTAGTAGTAGTAGTAGTAGTAGTAGTAGTAGTAGTAGTTAGTGTCCTAGTCGAACCTGCCCACATAAAAGTCGAAGCCGCCCACACAGGAGGTCGAATTTGCCCACACGGTCGTAGTTGCCCACATGAGAGGTAGAATATGCCCACTTGCCGGGTTGAACCTGCCCACATGGTCGAATGTGCCCACACTTAAGGTTGAATATGCCCACATTGTGCTAGTGCTTGTTTTTAATAGTTTCTTGGATTGTCTTAATGTAGGTGGAATTGAATGATATTTAGGCTAGGTATAATTCTTGGATTGATCTTTAAGAACGAATGATGCTAAGGCTTGAGCAAAATTGGAAATGATCATCAAAAACTTTCCTTCACACTTTGTGTGCAGTTAAACCTTGGTATGAAACTACTTGCTGTGGCATTTGTTTGATTTCTGATGCAAACCTGCACTGAGCACCAGGGGGGGAAGTTCAGGCCTAAAAATGCAATAATTTCTACCGTTTTTACCATAAAATTGGAATTTTGCTATCTACATATTTAAAAAAAACATACATTTATTTAAAAATATGTTTGTATCATAGCAAAGCATCACTTTTCGTCTCAATAAAACTTGTGTCACTTTTTCACGAAGCCCCCCCCTGACGGCACCTGGAGATTGTCATTGAAAAGGGGGGGAAACGTTTTCAGACAAAGCTGAAAATACAACATGTTTGATCAATTTTTTTTCGAACTGGTATTCTGATTTCGATCAAAAATGACAATATATAGGCATATTTCATCCTTTGCGGATCTTTTGATGCTTAAAACTCCGCGGGCAATCCATCAGTTTTTGCACGGCAAGCCATTTGCATGGTACACCTACGAGAAATTTGCATTTTTGTGTGCTTTTTGTTCACCGCTATCTTTTTTCGAAATGATATCATTGCACCAGTTTTACACAAGATCTTTTGTTTGTTTTCTATTTATTACGTTTTTGAGGTTTTACTGTCTCAGATCTTCAGCGGATATATTATTTTCATTTTTCAGAAATCACGTCTCTCGACCGATATTTAATTTGTGCAAAATACCGCCTCCGTATAACTCAGTTCTAAACCTAAATCTGCGTTGTCTAACAAAGTTCACGACTTCCAATGAATTTATAATAGACAACTGATATCTTACATACCATTAACAGAGCAGTCTAAGCGAAAAACACTGCGGAGACAGAAGCAAGTCACATAGAAGTCACATGAGTGATCCGTTAAATGCTCATGCGTGCAAAGGGAATACACTGTCGTCGCGTTCAACTTCGACGCACACTTCCAAAGTTTTCCTTCAGGATTGCACCCTGTCTATTCTTGCAGCTGTAGATGGAACGAGAAACGTCCACAGCTTCGGTGAATTTTGCTCTTGCAGGGCAGGATGTTTCAGGTAATACATCTTTGTCACGCACTGTCACGTCATGAGCGCAGTGTGCGCTTATTTCTTTCCTCCAAAAGTAAGACTCAATTAATCCACATATATTATGTTAATTACCTGCCAAAAGAACCCGTGTTATGCATGTTTTTTGTAGTTTTAGCACCCGTCTGGATGATTGTGAAAGTACCGTCTTGATTGGAGACCGCTGACCACATTTTCCCTCTACTTTCCGCGGTGGGAAATCTCAGAAACCAGGAAAAATGTCAGAGTCAACTTGTTTCTTTGGCGAGTTATTAATGAGCCCTTGCGGGTCTTACAGACATGGCGAAACTGTTTTTGAAGAGTTCACTACGGTCGATCAGTGCACCAGAAATATAGCCGGACATTTGCAAATGTTGCATTTAAGAGAGTCCGCGGCGCTGAAGTCAGAGTCAGATTTAATACTGATGCGCGCTGGCAAGTCAATATTTATAATTATATTGTTTGAGGAAGGAGGGGCAGCACGTCGATATCACACGAGCTTGTAAACATTTTCAGAGTCAGACTTATTTTAATCAATTTGTTTTCCACTTTATAGGAATATTCGACGCGGAAGTCCAGCCGAATTACACCATCTGCGGTTTTCACCGCTGCACGCTTGGCTTATATTGGAAAGGAAAACGTCGGTTTTGCCAAGTTCCACATGAGATCGCAGGTCATAAAAAAGAGCGGGCAAAGGGTGATCGAGCAGTCAGTGCTGAGATTGCCAGGCAAATATTTTTACTGACCTCCTTTCCAACTCAGTACGTTTGTTTCATTGACGACTTCAAGGCGCCTTGTAACTAACTTGATTATTTCAGTTGATTTAGTTTAATTGGGAAGGCCGAAAGAGGTCACGGATTTCCAGTTTTTGTTAAGTCTCCTCGCTAGATCGCTAAAGTTTAGCTTAATTTAAATTTAACTTCATTTGAATGGTATATCATTCTGTTTTGAAATTTGTATGTGGGAAAATGGCAAAAAATGGAAATAGAATAAATAGAGTATTCTACTTATTACGTTCAGCCACCTTGTAGCTTATAACTCAAGCCGCTACCCACTCAATTTTGGCGGGACGTCATGACCCTCTTCCTTATTGTTTACCGTACCTTACCAATGATATTTGTTTATTAGTAATAAGTTGTAAAATTATTTTGCAGGCATTTGTAAGCAATGCAGAGATCATTTCAATAGAAAGGAAAAAGAGGTATTAAAGTGTGAACAGTACTCTTCTTAACAGTATTTAAAGAATATCAGTTTCTGTTTATTAGTATATATATTAGTTATTGTTTCTCAATCAATTCATGAGTATAGAAAGCCAGCGAGACGAAAATCCGCTTGATGTTCGTTCCCTGTTTCATTTTAGGTGAAGTCAGAAGCAGCGGCATTAGAAGAAACAGAGCATTCCATTTATGTACCAGAAAGTGACACGGACGATGACGAGAATGAATTGGAAGCTGGGCCTGACGCACTGAAAGCGTTAAACTGTTTTTTTTTTTGTGGCCAGTGGAAAGGAACCCTCCCCTTGTCATTTACAAGTTCCTTGGGAGAGCGCAAGCAAGAAAACCCAGTTTTTTTACGTTTCAAAGGTAAAGGAAGTAATTACAGAAACTGTTCGCACCTTGGCTCCTTATGATAAACGAAACCTTTTACAAGCCACGTTGAATTCCATTGAAGCTGGAGAAATCAACGATGAAACACTTAGTGTAAGCTCAGATATCCTCATGGCAGTGGTTGAAAGCTATAACACGTTGTCTGAACCGGGAGAGAGAAGGCAACTTCTGAGTATAATTGCCGATATAATACCGTTTAAACGGCTACAGGAATTGATCCCAGGAATAAGCAGACATCAAGCTACCCAGGCTAAAAAGCATAAGGACCAATTCGGAAGAGGTGCTGCTGTCCCTGTGAGCGCTGGCCTTCCAAGAGAACGAGTCGACTCCGCTAAAGTTGATCACTTTTTAGACTTTGTCACGAGCAGTCATATCATTCAAGATCTTCCATTTGGGACAAAGAACATTAAGTTGGACAGTGGAGAAGCAATTGTTATACGATTGATGATTCCCAGTCGAGTTGTAGAACAGTACTTTGCTTTCTGTAACGAGCGTGAATTCGAACCATTAGGCAAACGAACCCTTCTCAGAATTTTATCCAATTCATGCCCAGCCTCAGAAAGAAAATCACTACAAGGTCTCGACTATTACGTCGCCGACGGTGGAAAGGCTTTTGATAACCTGTTATCTGTCATTGAGGAATTGGAGCTGTATGGTCTAAGCAAAGAGGAATCTTGTGAGATAAAGCAAGCACTCAGGGAAGGGAAAACATACCTCAAAAGCGAATATAAGGTAATTATAACACTATTGAAGCTACCGCGGGTGCGGAAAGAATAGCAAAATTAAGCTTTAATATTAAAAATGCTTTCTTATATCGTGCCCTTTAGGTTCACACTAGTCGAGCAGACGCCGTTCCTGACCACTGTAGGAACTTCGCCCTGAGTGATCCAAACGTTGGCGAGTTTCAGGCCCAGTGCCGCAACCATAGCCATGACCGCCTTTGCAGTGAATGTGAAAGACTAAAGGAGGTACAAGGTCTACTACGGCACCCTTCAGAAAATTTTCTACTCAGACTTACTGATAAATTTGCAATCACGCATTTGGAACTTTCACTTTGTTTTTGGTTCAGAAAATTAGCGCGTGCAAGGGAATGCATATTAGTTTTCGTTATCATAAGCAATGTTCTCCAGGCAAACTTATGATTTGTATTCATTACATTTGATAGGTTTTAGAAACCATAACGACGAAAGTGGAAAACACTTCATTCCCAACTGAAGAAGAAAGAGATGAGAATCTTTTTGTGACACAAAATGCCGTTGAAGCTATCTTGGCATGGAAGGCGCACCAGATTAGAGTAGTTCGCCAAGATGAATGTCGGTTGCAGGTTATTGAAAAGTTATCTGAAAATACTGCGCTCATTGTGCAGGATTTTGCTATGAAATTTTTGCCAGCAGAATACAG
Organism: Micromussa lordhowensis; assembly: GCA_964020085.1. Taxonomy (NCBI): domain Eukaryota; kingdom Metazoa; phylum Cnidaria; class Anthozoa; order Scleractinia; family Lobophylliidae; genus Micromussa; species Micromussa lordhowensis. The sequence goes on from OZ026600.1 coordinate 13,499,006, forward strand.
GGAAGCCCAGTCAGATTTTTTTGGCAAAAGAGGAATATCATGGCACATTTCGGTGTGTACGAGGAAGAATAATGATAAACTTGAATCTCAAACCCTTGTACATATTCTTGAATCGGGACTTCAAGATAGCTCTACTGTGGTGTCCGTCATGGAGCATGTCCTGAAAAGTTTAAAAGAACAACACCCTGAAATGATTGATGTGTATTTTCGACAAGACAATGCAGGGTGTTACCACTGCGCTAACACCATTCTAAGTTGTAATGCCCTTAGTGAAAAGACCGGGATCAGGATCAGGCAAATTGACTTCAGCGATCCACAGGGAGGGAAGGGGGCCTGTGATAGAAAGGCGGCTCAAATCAAATCTCACGTAAGACGTTTTATTGATGAAGGCAATTCTGTCACAACTCCTCAAGAGTTCCTTGAAGCCATAGAGTCTCATGGTGGCATTGGTGGTGTTAGAGTGGTTGTCGTAAGAGCTCAAAAGGAAAGAAGTGGATCATCCAAGAGAAGCACAGTGAAGTGGGAGGGGATAAGCTCATTCAATAACTTGTCCTTCTCTCTAGATGGTGTCACTGCATTTAGAGCCTACAAAGTTGGGAGTGGAAGGCTGTTCAAAAATTCACATTTTAAAGGTATCTCCGTTGCTTGCAGCTAATCTTAATTAATTTAATTCGATGGATAACTTGCTCAAATTGACACCGGTTTAAACATTTTTTATCTTTGTTTGTTAAGTTAGTTTGTTTGTTTCTTTCGATTCATAATCGGTCCTTGTCTTACTCGTTCTGACTAACTGGTATCTCCGTTGCTTTCGGCTAATCCACATCAATCAAGCTACTTTTACTCGATGGATAACTTGCTTAAGTTGACACCGGTTTAAACATTTTTTTGTCTTTGTTTGTTTGTTTTTTTATTTGCAATCGGTCCTCGTCTTACTCGTTCTGACTAAGTGGAAGCCCGAACTGGTAAACATAGGAATTTTCCACCATCCGTTTAGTAGTGCCTTCATCGTTCTTAAGGCCTCTTCATCTGAGGTTTTAAAGAGCGCTTATTTTGATTTAAATCAAGTCAAGAAATAATAACGAAGTCATAATGCTCGCAGCACAATCCTTTACTACGTGTTCCATGACAGGCATGAACAAACATTTTATTAATCAACTTGGGTATTTACTCACTTTGAAAGTGAAGGTGCGGTTATCAAACATAGTTATACATTTGCTTTCTGTTTTTTTTCTTTGATAAAAGGAACGAAGACAGGTGACAGTGATGCTGCGAATATCGAGGAATGCCTCACGGACGGAGACTTTGTACCACTTAAATTGCGCGCCAGAACAGGAAATGGGGACAAAGAAGAGGACGTGGTAGAGGAACAAGATGACGACACACATGAAAGTCCTACCTCCCAGGATCAGAAAGCCATGTCCTTATTCTACTGCCCAGTGAAAGGATGCATGAAAACGTTTCTTCGATCTTCTACATTGCAACATCATTTGATCATCGATGAGCACGTTATCCAATCCAAGAAAGAAACAATCTATGAAAGAGCAAAACAGGGGTACGCCAAACACCTTGAAGAAGGTTTTCATGCAAATCCTGCGTTGCATACAAAGTCTGAGTTATTTCAAGGTGAAAACAATTTGAAGCCAGGATGGGCGCTTAAATCTTGCAAATCAAGATCCCCGTTTAATGATAGGCAAAAAGAATTTTTGAACGAAATTTTTGAAGAGGGTGAGCGAACAGGGACCAAGGCGAATCCTGATACTGTTGCAAAGACCATGAGAAGGGCCAAAAATGGAAAAAACGAGGGCGTTTTTCAGGTGTCAGAATTTTTGACATCTCAACAAGTGGCCTCCTACTTTAGCAGAAAAAAAAATTCGCAAACCCTAAGAGTCGACTCTCACCCGCAGGCAGTTTGTTCCACATGTGTCAAATACCAGCTAAATTTGAAAACAAAGGAACACCTCCTTCAAATGAAAATTAAGGATCTTCGAAGTATAGTAAGGGAACTTACACTTGGGGTAAAAGGCAGGAAAAAGGACGATGTTATTCAAGTTCTCTTGAGGCATGCCTCTGATTGTCAGCTTTAAGGAACGGTCAGCGGTTACGCGAAGAAGTATAAACATATAATTGGCGAGTCTGATACCTTCATTCGACAATTAATTTCGGCGTACGTTTTGCAGCTTGGCATCTGGATTTTCAACAGCTCCACTCTGATGTCCTCAATTAATGCATCAGTTCCATTTGAACCAATCTTCATAGCGCGACAAACTAGCCAGTACGACGTGATAAAGAGAGCCCGAAATACCGAGATCCAAGATGTCGATCCGCTAGCTAAATCAAAGGATGAATGTTCTTGGAGCTTTATTGTTCATCCATAAGCAGCTGCAGTATTTTTGCAGGGTTTCACTGTGGTGCACATCGAAAACGGGAACCAGGAGTTCATCGGGCGTCACCATTTACATGGATGAAATGGATGAAACGTCAACAAAGAACTAACTTTTTGTGTGATGTACGTTTGGCTCTGAAGCTTTTATAGCTCGCATTAACTGCCTTTTTTAATGGTATGTACAATTTCATTTGGCTGTTATAAATACCTACAAAGTTGTTAATCTTGCTTGGCAGTGTAAATTTGATATTTTAGTCACTTTGTTGCACGAAAAGCGCGATCTGCATAGATTATCCAATAAACACAAGATGTGGTATTTGAAAAATACCAGATAATTCATCTGCTAAAAATCTAATAGTAAAACCTCGATAAATACAATTTATAGCAAACAAACAAAAGATGTTGCGTAAAACTGGTGCAATGATATCATTTCGAAAAAAGATAGCGGTGAACAAAAAGCACACAAAAATGCAAATTTCTCGTAGGTGTACCATGCAAATAGCTTGCCGTGCAAAAACTGATGGATTGCCCGCGGAGTTTTAAGCATCAAAAGATCCACAAAGGATGAAATATGCCTATATATTGTTATTTTTGATCGAAATCAGAATAACAGTTCGAAAAAAATTTGATCAAACATGTTGTATTTTCAGCTTTGTCTGAAAACGTTTTCCCCCCTTTTCAATGACAATCTCCAGGTGCCGTCAGGGGGGGCTTTGTGAAAAAGTGACACAGGTTTTATTGAGACTAAAAGTGATGCTTTGCTATGATACAAACATATTTTTAAATAAATGTATGTTTTTTAAAATATCTAGATAGCAAAATTCCAATTTTATGGTAAAAAAAAGGGAAAAAATTATTGCATTTTTACGCCTAAACTTCCCCCCCCCCCCCCCTGGTGCTCAGTGCAGGTTTGCATCAGAAATCAAACAAATGCCACAGCAAGTAGTTTCATACCAAGGTTTAACTGCACACAAAGTGTGAAGGAAAGTTTTTGATGATCATTTCCAATTTTGCTCAAGCCTTAGCGACATTCGTTCTTAATACTCTGCTCTTGAAATTTTTTTATACAGTCTTTTTTGAGTTTTTTTTTAAATATGAAATGTTCTTCAGGTTTTTAAGATTTTGGCCAAAATTCTTAAGCACCTCTAATGACAAAAAAAGGTTAAGCTTTTATTGAAACAACTTGAAAATTACACACAATATAGTCCAATAATTGATCTTTCTTTTATTTAGGTAACCAAAAAGTTTGGGTGAGGTTTTTTGTTATACTTCGCTCTTAAATGTCTGTAAGCTCCAGAGGTCGAAATGTTCTTTCTAACGTAACTCTAAGGAGGATTTTGTGGTTAAAGTTGAAACTTGAGAGGCATAACACAGGCTTGCACAAAACTGGAGGGGCTCGTCACCCCTTTTCTGGTTTTTCGTACAGTTCTTGGCCTGCAGAAAGAAAACATATTATCATTTTGGTTTCCCAGTCCCCCCCCCCCCCCTTGCCGTATCAAACGGCAAGAGTACTACCCAGAGACTGAGCGTGTTTGTGGGGCACGCCCCGGGGGCTGGCACCCCAGCTTGTGTTGAATCCCTGACAAACTGCTCAGTCCCTGGAGGGTGTCATCCAGTCACCAGCTGGACTCATGTCGCCGGGAACTAGTTACAATTTTATGTACAATTTTAAGGTACTATAATCTATTTACAATGATATGTTACAGAAGTTCAGCTTTCTAATTTCAACTTTTTTTCTTGTTTTTCTTTTTCCTGGAAACACAATGGTTGTGGCAATGAGCAGCTCTTTCGTTCTTGAAGAGGTAAACTTTATCCAGATATGCTCAACCCACCAAAGCTACTTGTATTGGTAATTTCAACTTTTAATGTCAACTTTTTAATTTCAACTCTTGAATTTCAACGTGTTTTTTTCACGGTCATGGCACTGAGTATCTCCTTCATCCTTGATGCAAACTTCAACCAGAGATGCTCAACCCAACAGAAGAAAAAACGCAACCAGAGCAACAAGCTAATTTGACGCTGCTTTATCTTTCTTTAGAAATTTGCGGGTGTTCCTCACCTTGTCGACGCAGCGTTTGAAGCCCTTTACTTTCAAAAGTGGTGCGAGCTCGTCAATGGTGTTAAATGCCTCCTGCATCTCTTTTTTGATAGGATTATTTTCAAGATTCCCAAAGTGCTTCAAGATCATCGCGGTCTCTTCACTTGACCACTTGACCAACGTTCGTGTAGAAGAAACAGAGCTCAAAGAGTCTGCTGACCGTACCCAGTTCTGGGTTTTTTCCTCGACCTGGGTCTCTGGGAGGTCATCTGGTCTCATGGCTGGTTCTGTTTGGCCTTTCTTATGTTGAAGATAACGGACTCGGTCCACAACTTTCTTCACCATGCCCGGAATGGGCACAAGAACACGAAGGATTGCATGATGCTTCATTGAACATCTGACATGATCAGTAACTATCTGGTCACTGGACTTAATAAGGTCATCGTAAACATTTAAAATGGCATCTTCCTCTTTGCTGGAAAGTTTTCTCTCTCCTGGAGACTTACCTCCAGAACCTGCTGGCGATTCTTTTTCAGTTACATTCACTGCTTTTGGGCTAGAGATGACCTTAGACAACTCTTCCGACAGTTAGATTGCCTCTGCGCAGTGTTTTAAGAGTGCCAAATAGCAAAAAACACGGAGCCAAAAAGACGTGTACTTACCCCGGGAAAGCTTGCTTGAAAGGCAGTTCATGATGTGTTCACTGAAATATACCTCAAAAAGGGTACTTGAAAAAAAAATCGTACAAAATTCCCACATTGACCAATTTGAACAGAATTTTCACCAAAAGAAAAACAAAGACCTCTACTATAACACTCCGTAATAAATATTACGTTTGGTTACAATTTATTATATTTTAGCCTCCGCCATTTTTGGTCTAAAAATGACTACATTAAATAGGTCCGCAATGCGTACTTCTCCGATACTTAAATAACGCTAAAAGATTCCGATATTGACCAAATTGGACAGACTCTTCACCAAAAGAGAGACAAAGACCCCTTCTATAAAACTGTCTAAGAACCCCGGGCAAAAAGGAATAATTCCAGTCACTATCTTAATATATTTTAACTTCAGTCATCTTGGTCGAAAATGCCCACAAAATAGGTCCGCAATCGCACTTTTTTGCTACCTAAATAATAACTTTGAAAAACGGTAGAAAATTCACGTTTTAACAAAACAACTTGAAAATCACACAAAGTATAGTCCAATATGTTGTCTTTCTGTTGATTGCCATTTAAAAAAGCTGAGTTAAAATTTCGAGTTTTTGCGACTTTCTTTGCACAACATTCTAACAGCAGCACATTGACATTGATCAACTGGAAATTTTAAAGTTTAATATCTTCCTTTGGTTTTATTCAAATACAATGAACTTCCAGTATGATTAAGTACCAACCTAGTACAACAGTCAGTAAACAAAACGTTTAATTTGGTTGACACAGAATGGCGCTACAGCTCTCCAAAGTTTGACACTAAATTTCTTCCAAAAATATGTGTTTTTTAAAATAGATGTCTTTATAAGCTGATAAATCAGGGTATTTTATTTCAAAAAAAGTCCAAACTTATATGACACATTGATGTAGTATTGGACTATTATCTGTGTTAAACTCACATTAATATATTAAAAACAAAGGCTTTAACGATGATGTTAAAGCAGGTCTTCAAACTTTTTACTGTTTTTTTATGGATTTTACTACTTCGAGGATATCTCCAAAAATATTTGACAAATATTGTCCCAAACTTGTTGTGCACACTTTGCTGTTCAAGTTGTTTAAACTCAGGAGGTAGTTTAAAATTTCATTAAAACTGGTACGAGATATCAAAGATTGAATATATAAAAAAACATGAATCAAAATTAGAGGAAAAAAAAAACTGCTTCCCTTTGACTAACTCTAACTTTATTGTAATTAAGCGGAAATATATTAAAATTGCATCATTCTCTTGCTGAGGAATATATCTTTACATTCCAGTTTATTTGGTGTCTTAAAATTTTATTGACGTGGAGAAATAAATGAAAATAAAAATAAAAAATTTCATCGTCTTTGGTCGAATTTGCCCACATTTCTCAAACTTTAAGTAGGTCCAGCTTAGTAGCATTGAGTGGTAATAATTCCTAACAAAGCTTTGATTGTTGGCTAAGTATTGAAATATACCTTGTGGAAATCTCGCTTCTCTGGATTAAAATGGGAGTGAGATAAACGCAAAAAACCTTCTCGGCGAATCTGCCCACATGAAAAATTTTTCATGTCAAAACATACATTTCGTGCTGTGGAACAAAGAGCTTTTATCCAAATCGTGTAATCTTTACACACAATATATTCCTACCACACAGGAACAATTTGTAGTTTTTTCAAGAGAGTACCACCTAATCTAGGAAATTTACAAAATTTAGCTAAAGTTAGAGTGAATTTCAGGTCTACTTTTTTTTCACAGACGTGTAAGTACAGTATAATAGTTATACCTTTACTGCATTTTTTTTCCTCAAAATTTTCGACTTTCTAAAACAAAGTGGTACTGGAGGGGTTCTCTCAGCATCGCGTGGTACTATTCTAAGTCACGTGATAGCGAAATTTGAGAGCTTTTGGCCATTGTTAAGTGCGATTCCCCGAAAAGGTTGAATGTGCCCACATTAAAAAAATTAAAATCATATATCTTTCTGAAAATGCAACCAATGAAAACATTACTTACATAACACAAAGAACATCTCACAAGATTGGCGTGTTGAAAAGGACAACTCCCAATCTTTTAACGCACAAAAAATAGGTAACTTTAAATCTCACGTGGTTAGAGGTGGGCAATTTCGACCGTGGAGGACACCAATAGTAGTAGTAGTAGTAGTAGTAGCAGTAGCAGTAGCAGTAGCAGTAGCAGTAGCAGTAGCAGTAGCAGTAGCAGTAGCAGCAGCAGTAGTAGAAGCAGCAGCAGCAGCAGCACTAAAAGCAGTAGAGCGAGTGGCAGTACATGGAACATGAAGTAGTAGTAAGTATAAATCAATACCTCCACAAAACAGCAGAAAGCTTAGTAAAGCCAGTGTATGCTAGTTCAAAGGCACCTCTGTGTTTTGAAGTCAGCAATACTTTGGTAAAGAAACCACCAATGTTGCCTAACTGAAAAAGAAAAAAACACAGTCAAGAGTAGAACAGAATCAACAATAAAGCTAAAAAGCACGTTTTATCACAGACATTATCTACATTGTATGTTAAAATTGAATAAAGCGTTTTCTTGAAAAATATATTAAAAACATGACCTTTCAACTGTCTGTGAGGATACGAATTTGTGATAAAATGAAACATTACAAATTTGAATAAAGAGAGTAATTTGCATAAATTTATTTATTTTAGCAAATTACTCTCTATAATCAAATTTTTAACATTTCATTTTATCACAAATTTTTATCCACTGAAGACAGTAGACTGGGTGTCAAAAGCTTTTTTTTAACAATTTGTACCAGAGAATGCTTTATTCAATCCTGCTTGATCAATCCTGGCAATGGATCCTCAATATTTTTAATTATCTATGTTGATGCACTGACCAAAACACCACTGTGTTTGTGTCCATTTGATAGTTCTGTTGAACCTCTCAAAAACAGCCACTACGAGGACAGTGGAAAGTGGCCGTTGTAGAGAGGTGGCCATTATGGGGAGGTAGGGGTGTAATATGGCACTTCTGATAATTATAGCAATATTTTTATCTTTATAAAAATAATGCTATTTGTAGCAAAATATACATTTAAGCAATAGACCACTCTTTCTATGGGTTTACCGGCGCAATAAACAACGCAGGATATTGGGAGAAGATGAAAAAGCTTGTAAATCATAAGCCGTTAGGCGAGTGATTCAAAAGCTTTTTGAGTGCTCTCCCAACATCCCAAGTGGTTTATTGCACTGGTAAACGCGTAGAAAGAGTGGTCTATTGCTTTTATAAAATAACTATTAAAAACATTTGTCAAAGAGAGGAAAATTTATTGTACTTTCGTGATCAAGTTGATTATTCTCATCAAAATCATGACATGACGCGGTAACTAATCACAGCAAATGAAAGAATGAAAGCACAGACTCAGTGGCGGCCACAAAACCTGCAGAGCCAAGCGACGAAAACAATTCACACTAAAAAAGTTTTAATAAAGGAAAGGAATGGGAAAGGTTATTGTATTAAAGAGATTTCTTAAGACATAAAATGGTAAAAACGACTGATAAAATCCAACGTTTTGGAGTAGTCATGACTCCATTATCAAGGAAAATATAGATAGGATCATGCAAATTACAGCACTTAAAGCGATTTTGGTGTAAAGAATTAACATAAAAGAGTGCGAAGATTGTAAAAAAGGCGAAGGTTAAGGCAGAAAGTATATTGATTAATTCAAAAGTATTCTGCCGCAGAAATGCAAAGATTTGTAGGCGGAATTGGTCATCACAAAAGTAAAACACTGTACGGATAGTTTGCAAGTAGTACAAACTTCATACGCTTGGTGAGGTGATTAAACAAGAAGAGTTTCCAAAGGTTTGCAAATGTAATAAAGGTTAATTACAGAAATGCTGCTTCCGAAATAATTATAGTCGGAATTTATTTATGTTGAAGGCTATGAAGTTTGTCTCTCTGTATTTTGTTAAATGAGAACTATTGTCATGTATGCGCGCACGCATTGAGTTTTAAGTCAAAATTTATCATGAGAACTCATAAGAATATATTTTTCCTGCTTGATAGCAACCCAAATTGATCAGTCTAGCCCACCTGCAGTCAGAAATCCATCCTCCAAAGAGTGCAGAAAGCACCAAAAATGCTTAACTAAGCGTAAACGGAATTGGCATAAATTTTTTGCAATGGAAAAATAGTTGAAGCATATAAGCTTATGTATCATAAGCATACTATATTTTTCACTAGTCTACCCATACTTTTTTTACTGCAACTTAGTTTGGGCCTCCACTTACAAATCTAGCCTTGTTCGTCTTGAAATTCTTCAGAAACGAGTGGTGAGAACTATAGCTAAAACCGATCTCTATGCACATACTGATCCAATTTTTAGAATCCTGGGTATTTTAAAATTCCATGACATGCACCTACTGCAATTAGGTTTATTCATGTACTCTCACCAAAATCGTACCCTTCCTTTAAAATTTGATTGTAAATTCACTTTACAGAAAGACATTCATTCGTATCATACAAGAAACTCTCATTTATATCGTTTGCCTCTCTGTCAAACTAACATCAAACAATTTTCCGTTTTTTACCGAGGGCCTAAATTTTACAACTCCTTGAGTACCGAAATCGTCAACTCGTCCTCCTCTGTCTCCTTTAAAAAAGCACTTAAAGCATTCTTCTGTAATAACTACTGACAGTTTTCATACAAATGTGTTTAAGTATTAACTTTCCTGTAGCTTCCACTTGATATTGTAATTGAATCAAATTGTAATTGTATCCGTCGTCATGTTTTTATCTTCTTTTTTGATTTCATCTTGTAAAACAATAACTGAGGAGACCTAATTAATATAAGCTTCATAGTTTCCTTCGGGTCTCCTCGCCATTGTTAAATCCATTCTTTATATTTTTCCTTTTACTGTTTTTCATTATATTTGTGGTGTGGCAAAATAAATAAATAAAAAAAAAAATTAAAAAAATTAAATTATCAGAACTAACTTCTGGTCTGTTCTGTCCTTGTAAATGTCCATGTACATGTATATGGTGAATGAAAGATATTTGAATTATTGACATCTCAGCTAGCGAAAGCCAAAACTGTTTATTACATTTGCTATTGCTAAATTTCATTTCCCTTACTGGACAATTTTCTTCATTATTTTCAATGATAGGCATCTTTGATGAGAACGAGATACATTTGAATGTCACTATTTGACCAAGACACTGCGATTCATTTGGACTAAGGTGCAAAACAACCAGAAAACATCCTCCAGTACAAATTCATGGGCAGTGCACAGGACTACATGTGTACTTATGTCAAGGTTGAACATGGAATAGCCCTTGAACAGTGTTGTCATCTCTTCCAGGCCACAGACATTGTAATCCCGGTTGACTCAAGTTAAGGTGTGTGAAATCCGGAGAGGAAATTTGCCATCCTAGCTACACCCTTTTCTTGGCTTTACAGGACAATATTTGTATTAGATGTAAAGTTTAGGGAGCTAATAGCTGAAATAATAGCACTATATCTGGGGGGAGCAGCGGTTTTGGATGGACGAAGGGTACAAATTTTAACAAGTTCCCCTTCTCATGAGATGTTACTTTTTGCTTTGGAGAGACATGTGTGGGAGGGGGGAATAAAATTATCAGACAAAGTCCAAGCAGTCCAAGAATAAGTTTAATATTGTAGCTTATAAAATTATTGTGCGACATGAAAGGATACAGGGGATACATTTTTTTTTCCTTTACTAATTGCAAAGGGAGGGGTGAATAATTTCAAAACATTGTACTTTCATATCTCGAAGCCTGCCATATGTTTTATTCTTTTGCTGGTAATGTGCAAAATAGCTCAATTGAAACAATAGTTAATTCTTTCATACTCATATGTCCGCAATGTCAGAAGAGACTCGATAAGAACAGTGATATCTAAGATTCTCCAGGAGCGCAAGCACCACTGTCCTTACACAAGCCAGAAGCAGCTGCTGATGTATTCCCCTCTCAATTGAATCAGGTAAGGATAAGAAACAACCAGCATATGGACAAAGTCAAAGCCTGATAGTGGCATTTAGCTTCTTCTAGGAACTCAGTTAGTTGGGGCGCAGCACAAAAAACAACAGATGAAAAAATAGAGGAGAAGCGTGGCAAAAGAAAGAGAAAAAACGCCTGTGGGCAAACTTAACAAGAGGTCGTTCCGGTATACCAGGTTTTGGTATACATTCTAATTGGTCAACTTTGACAGGTTTTGTCAACACTCAATCATTACGCACATGAGAAATGCGATATGGCAGCAGTCTTTCAAAGACTGATGCAGTGTTCAAACATGTAAAAAGGTTTCCCCCAAGTGGAGTATCTTTACGAAGAACAGGAGGATTGCATAAAAAAATATGGTCAATGCAAAGATGTCTATGCAATCCTTCCCACCCGAGTTTAATCTTTAAACTCTTTCAACGAGTACTATCTTCGATGAATGGAAAAAACAACGCCGTCTCCATGGTCATTGTGAGCTCTCACGGTTTCTCTGCACATCATGTCTCTTGGCCATAACAAAAGACCAAGTCGAACAGATAAACAAAATTGGAGTTGCAGCAGCGGCAATAGGTATTGAGGAACGCACGGACAAAGAAGCTGCAAAAGAATGGAAAGCGCGAGATTGTGGTTCATGAAAATCAGGTTGACGGTCCTACACAACTCCTACAGTTCGTGACATTTGTACATTTGCCATTCTCTTTTTGGTCTCTCAACGTTTTGTTTCACAGAGGTTGACACCTCAGTAAATTGCCATGTGCTTATACTTTGTTTGGGCTCATTTCTATTGCAAGATATATTTTTAAAGTCTCTAGGGATTGGCTTTTCAGGGACAAAGTTTGAAACATTCCATGAACATGTTGCTAACTTGCATTCTGTACTGTTGACAACTGAAAACCACAAGCCAGCTGTCATGTTAAGAGCCTGTGTAGGCATTCTATAAGTGGGCGGAAGGAGCTTTTGTTAAGTTTGTGACGATCAATCATGTCTTCATATCTTTCTCTGCAGTTCAAATATATGATCTTTCATATACATGTATTCACATGTATTCACCATAACTCAAGAAGTGACCAGCTCCCAGTTGGTCTGATAGCTCAGTTCGAAGAGCACTATACTGGTATTGCAGAAGTCATAGGTTTGAATCCCAGTCAGGCTCGAATTTTTTCAGGCTTTAAATTTCACAACTGCATAAGTTGTGTCCATAACTGCAATGATCAATCATGTCTTCAAGTTAAATTTTCATGTTAATATTAATGATTCACCGAGGGCGTTGCTTGACAAAATACAATGTAGGAATTATGATTCTTTTATTTTGACAGCTAACTGGTAAATGAGTTCTTGCCACCCCAATTGGATATCAAGTGTCATTGTCATAGAAAACCGGCCGGGACCAAAAAGATCAAGGTCAGCCATTTACCTTCAACTTTTCACAGTATAAAAGCTATCCGACAAGATGAACCATAACATTTGCCGACGTCTTTTTACCTTTCTACTGCAGTGCTTGCATTTGTTTCCACTAGTGTTTTGATGTTCAACCAGATTAAACAACTAAGTATTGAATTAAAGATGGCTGGTATACCGGAACGACCTCTTGTTGTGTCCAGTAGAACTCCTTCTTCACCATTGAAAATGAGAAACCATTGATTAATAGAGAGGATTGGGTCCCCTGGGGGCAAGGAAATCTTCAGGAGTACACATGCTTCAACATGAAGGCTATGTCCACCAGCAGCATTAACAAAGCCACACTCAAGGGCATAGTTCCAAAGCAAGTGATCCAGTCATAACCAACACAGTTTATGTTGGCACCAGGATCAACAATGCAGTGTGGGATCCAGTTGTGATTTCCAATGACAAAATCAGCATAGCAGTGAGATCCAACACTTGAAATAGCGCAAGGGTTACTGGTTTTAACAGATGCGGTTTGGCCTATTTGAGACTTGGCATCAGCAGAAATAAACTGAAGGGAAGGATGTCCAGGAAATCTGGACTGAGCTTGATGCAAATCTAATTTCTTCTGTTAAGTGCAAACCCTTGCACCAGTCTTGGAATTGTTGGGGCACAAGAGATGGGCAGGGCAGAGTTCCTTTCAGAAAACATGGACCCTCATACAGAATTTGCACTTCTTTCACCGTAACTTCTGTTACGCTTGCTATCTGACTTGTTTTGTTGCAAGGCAGTCAAGCAGCAGCTTTGATGATTTGAGAAGAAAATTGATTTGCTTGGAACAAAGTAGCTTCATCAACTTGAACATGCTGCACAGCCTTCTCAAGAGTTAGAACTTTGATACACAGGAGACTCGTATGAACCTCATTACACCTCATGTCAGCCACTAATCTTGCAAGGAGAATGCATTCTGTACACAAACAATGCCTGCTGAACTTGAAGTCCTCAAAGAGTGGAATTGAGTTGCTACAGGCTCAGTTCTCTGGTAAATCCCCTTGAGAAAACAAGAACGGTCTCCAGAAACTTGTTTACAGCAGAGGTGCTCGTTGTAGGCCAATAGTGAGCAAGTTCAGAAGAAGATTTGTGATTTAAACTGTCGACTTGTGATAGACAAGACCAAGTGGTCTTCTGGTTGGCCCCAGTCCCCTAGTAGGTAACGCAACACAACAAAGTCCAACCAACTATCTTAAGCAGATCTGTCAGTAAATCCATGATAACAATTGCAGAAGGTTGGAATAATGTGATATTCTTTGCTAACAATTTGGCCGGAAATGTTTCTGACGATTTTTTTTAAACTTTGCAAGACCAATTAGTCCAATTTACCTGTAGATACCAATTTTAACAAAACTGGATATTGATAACAGTGTAAAAAGGCTGTCAGAAAAACGTTTTTCTGTGGAAATAAACTTCCCAAACTTTTGAAAAACAACTGGCTGAAAATGGCCAAATCTTGGGTCACACTCATTAACAATTCGGCAGCAATATTTGGCACCTAGTGAAAACCATGAGCTTGAGCTCATTGTAAGCTGTGAATTTTCTGCATTTGTTTTGAGAGGGAATAAAGACAGGTACTACAGTACTGACAGTTTCTCTTGGAAGGAAAAAATTTGGATTGCACTCATTAACAATTTGGGAGCAATATTAGGCACCTAGTGAAAACCATGAGCTTGAGCCTATTGTAAGCTGTGAGTTTTCCGCATTTGTTTTGAGAGAGAATAAAGACATATACTATAGTAATGATAATTACTCCAATTTACCTGTAGATACCAATTTTAACTAAACTATTTCCCACACTTGAAAAATAACTTGCTGAAAATGGCAAAAATTTGGGTCTCGCTCACTAACGATTTGGCAGCGATATTTGGCACCTAGTGAAAACCATAAAATTAAAGTGAAAGACCTTGGTAAATGTTATGGATGTTCATCTTTTCGGATAGCTTTTATACTGTGAAAAGATAAGGGTAAACAGCTGGCCTCGATCATTTGGTCCTGCCTGGTTTTCTATGACAAAGACAATTGACAATGAAATACATTCTTTAATTTGACATGAATTATCATTGGACCATAGTTCTTGTTTCTCAGATTCTTATACAGATCGAATAAATTGGATGCAATTCACACAATTCTTGTGCGGGTTTCTGGTGTTAAATTCCTGGGCACCTTCAAACCTGTTATTGTAACTGTTACTATGGCATGGAATCAATTTTTCAAGTGATAACAAGAAGCTTGAAGGAGGTTAAAACCGGTCATCTGAAGTTAAACTGTTGTTTAACTTATAGCTAGACAACCTTGGAAGTCTAGCAGATCACACTGAAAATGAAAATGCTCATAAACCATAATGAATGCCAGACATGTTTTTGGCCTAACAGGATAGTGTTACTGATAATTACTGTTCAAGGAAGGAGGATATAATGTATTACATTACTCCTAGCCAGGCGCGGTGGCCTCATGGTTAGTGCGCTCGACTCCGGAGCGAGCTGTCCGGGTTCGAGCCCTGGCTGGGGACAGTGTGTTGTGTTCTTGGGCAAGACACTTTACTCTCACAGTGCCTCTCTCCACCCAGGTGTATAAATGGGTACCTGCTATTTGTTGGGGAAACCTAACAAAATTGCGGGGAAGTGACCTGCAATGGACTAGCATCCCGTCCAGGGGAAGTAGAAATACTTCTAGCCGCTTAATGCTACAGAAACCGGGATAAGCTCCGGCAGCTATGAGCCAGCCTTGGCTCCAAGGCTTCACTTTTTTTTTTTTCTTATTACTCCTAGCCAAAATTCGTAGTTGTCCAATTGTAAAGTAAACAACTGCATCAAGCCACACTGCTGGACTACTCACTTCAAGTGGCATTTGCATTGTAACGGTCCTTTAGTCTGTAGTTTTATTTTACCCACTTGCAGTTTGGCCACACATATAATATTCTTCGTGTAATAATTTCATTACCTGTTTAGGAGTTAACAAACCATCCTTGCTGTTGCAAACTTGTATTGGTGCATTCTCAGCAAGTTCCCCTAACAACAAAGCTACTTCTTTCATAGTCCTCCAGCAACACACTAAGAGGATCTGAGATGCAGGGGCCATCATTTGACCTTCTTCTAAAACAGAATATTGTGGGACTTGACTGAAGTCTCCGTCCACTTCTGCAAGAATGCAAAAAAAATATCATTCTATACAGCTATCACTATGTAATAGTTTCAAATGGAAAGAAATTAAGAGGCCCTGACTGTGCATGGATATTGAAAAGACTGGTCAGGCTGGAAAAATTGCAAACCCTGTTACTTTGACTAAATTATAATCTTAGGGAGCTAACTTCGAAAATACCATTGCCATTTTTTGAAAGTTTATAGTTTTCCAGAAATTCTGCTTGGAAAAATTTTGCTTCATTAAATATGCAAAACTATTATAAAAATCGGCCAAATTGTACTCATTTATATTGAAACACTTTGTAGTGCTGGGAAAAAATCAAATACATGTACCTTTGAAACTGAGCATAAATGGCACTGTTGAAAGTTTTGTAGTTGTTAAAAGGATTTCTGCATCCTTTGGAGAAGTGCCATCTCAAACATTAACAAGTGTTATGTAGCAGTTAAAAAAAATGACTATTAATTTTTTTAGAAATGTAAAGTACACCTGAGCATGTCCAATATCAAATTGAAACAAGCACTGCAGGAAACAATGGTAATTGTATCATAACAGCATGAAATAAAATATCTGGGCATTTGATGTTCATATTGGCAGAAATAAAACTTTTTTATGTGCTGCTGATAAAATTTTGATAATATTCTTTTTTGTGGCTACTTCTTTAACAACATTCATTGCTTAATTTTCTCACAACGATAGCTGACAATTGTAACAAGATGTTAACACCATCCATTGCAGCTTCTCGAGAAAATGTTTAAGGACAATTTTTATGATAATTTTTTAGTGAGCAGCAGTCTGCCAATTGCAGGTGTAAAAGTTTTTATTTACATGTATTCTCTAACGTGTTTCGTCTAACTAGCATAGACTTCTTTAGGGCGTTTTACAAGGAAACAGGCAAAGCTGTTATTAATTGTTGTTTGAGCAGGTCCACATCAGCATTTGCTGCCACTTATTAACCTGCTTTACCAAATAAAGTATTTTTGTATGTACAGATGTATGTACAGACAAAGCTGTAAAGTATTTAGACAAAGCATGGGAAAGGTCTGGGGACCATACCCCTCTCTGATGAAAGACTGGATTAACAGAATAAAGTCAAGGCACTTCCCATCTGTACACACAAGTGTCTGAAGGCTGTTGTAAACCCCCCTGGAGCTCCAAACTGGGGCTCCAGATGTATTTCAAATTCCTATGAGGGGTATCCATATAATAATTCTGAGCTTTCATTCTCACTTTCTTGGTTGTATCAGTCAACAGCAGGCTGTTTGAAAAAGATCTTTAAGTTCTTTTCATCCTGTTCTTCTTTCAACTGTTCATCTGTAAATGCACTAGGGACCTTAAAGAGAAAGCTCTGTAGCTTCTTACCAGAGACCAGATATATGCTCACTCCTTAGCTCCCAGAGGATGGAAAAAAGTACATTGCATTACTTTCACCATAGGGAAGCAAGAATTTCCACCATGATAGCCAAACCCAATCCCTGGATAGATTTCCTTGTTAGATTGGAGAAGCTGTCTTGTGTCTACAAGATGTTTTCCTGTAGATTATTGTCATCTCCCTGTTACTTTAAATGCTCTATTTCTTCCTAAGATTGAATCTCTCACAGTGGTAAACTTTAGATACAGTCAAGAATACCTTCATCATCCATCAGAAATCCTTCAGGTGATGAGCTGGTCACTACTGGGTCAGCAATGTCTGCTGCACAAAGACACTCATTTAGGAGAGATGAAATGAGATTCTGCCATTGTTCATCACCTGAAATGTACCTTAAAGACAACAATAAACAGAAAAGTGATTTGCAATGGTTGATAAACTAGTGAGACAATCTCAGATAGTGCAGATAGCTCTGGCACGACAGGTCTCAGAACCCCTGCCCAGACAGAAACCTTGATAAGACATAATCTTAGCAGTGTGCTTGTTTCATGTGTGTACATGCAGTATTTTAATTCAAGGTCCAAAAGTAAGTTACAGCTAATGCTTACTCTACTGTTTTACGTCATTTCCATTTAAAATTTTTACATTCAGTAATACATTGGAGGAGCAAATATGACAACTTCACATTTCATGCCAACTTTGTAACTTGATACCGGTAATATGTAAAATGAACCCCATGTTTTCTCTAAAACACACAGAAGATTAATCTCACTGCTGGAGATTAATGGAAGAGAGTTAAATATCTGATGAAGTGGAAAAGAAATGATTTTGTTTTAATCAAAACACAAGTTTTCTTTATGTCGATAAACAAGAACTAAATAATGTAATTACCAAATAGTCACAGAATACCACTTTCTTATTCCGTTGCGACCTTTGCGGTTAACAATAAAACCATTCAAAATTAACACACCATGATATTGATTAATACAACTGAGATGTGATCCAATGAGAAGTATTGAAGGTAAACAGTGCTAATTACGTGTCCCCTTTAAAGTTTGATTTAAATAATTTGTCCTTTTTTTAGGTGCCATGGAGTCTGTAGTAATATTTAAGCGCTTTCTTGGTTTCTTGCATCACAAATTTACAATTTGACAATTTGTAATGCCACTAACTTGGGAAATTTGTGGTCTCTGACCCTTGCAAACACAATATTGTAGCTTGAAAACAGTAGATTATATTTGTTAAACAGACATAGGGCAGGAGCCCATCACTCCTGATTTTGGGGTTATTCCAAAATACACAAAGTCACAGTAGCATTTTTGCACTAAGAATGGACTAAGTGGCGCTACCCAAAAAATAACCTCCGTCCTCGGCCACATCACATGACATGTACAAAACTGCGTGGCTTTGACGGAGTGTATAACCTTAACAATGCTAGAACACATGCATGTTACGTGTTAGGTTCTACCACAAGGAAAAGCACTAAACGTTGATGTGTGATCTCGTATGAAATGAATCTTCCACCTAATGTATAGTTGACATGAACAGTAACTAGTCTGTACATGCGTTTAGAGCAAATTGGCTTTGTTCTAACAAGAATAGAGCCACAAGGAGAGCAAGGGGTTTTCTGGAACAAATAAATAGCTTTGATGCTATTAATAAATTTGAGGTAGGTGTAACATGTTTTACGGAGTGCACACAGGCACCTAACCTACCCTACCCTCTTGCTGCAATGGTAATTAATTAATTGACATTAATGAATTAAACAAACATTAAAGTTTACACCTTAGAGACTTAGGGCCATATTTCCATAGTTCCTTAGTGGCAGGCAGCCCCCAAACCATCCCAATAGTGCATTCTGTACTAAAAATGGGTTTCTTACTATAAATATTGTATTTTCAGCAGTTTCATGGACAAATCCTTAGTGTTAAGAAATGGTAAATGTGCAGTATGCAACTATTGAATTATGGACTCATGCACGAGGTTGCTAAGCATGAAAGAAGCATAAGAATCGCACAAGGTAATAACTGACTGCAACTTTAGCTTCTTCCATGCTTAGCAAACCTCCCAACTGCATCCATAACTCAATAGTTGCACACTGCATGTCTACCACTTTTTAGAACATATCAGAATAAGTAGTAATTGAATCTCATCCTGCTAACATGAAGTCAAAAGCACGATCAACCATGCAAAAATGTTCATTCAAAAATCTGACAAAGTGACACATCAACATTTTTCTTGGATTGTGGAGTTAGTTTACGTTTTCTCAATCTCAGAAAAACAAACAACTTCAAATTAGTCAGTTAACTTGAATATCAAGCTGACAACAAACGAAAAGAAGAATTCGAAGAACTGAAGACAAACTGCACATTCTCAATAGTGCATGGTTGAAGCTTTTAGTGGTTGAGCTCTCTATCCCTCATGGCCTCTTTGGCAAAAAAAAAGAACAATACAGAACCAGACATTTCTGGGGAAGAAAGCGAACAACCCCCTTGGCGTTGAGCTGTGCGAGATGCTCTTCTTCAATAGCAGGTTTGTGGGTTACATTTTCCTTTCCACTTCATTTTAAATTGATAAGTTGTACTTCTAAGGCTGAAATTGAACACATCAATGGCTTTAAAAAACGATCTCTGTTAATTCCATTATTTTGAAAAATTAACTTAACTGAACAGAAAACTGAGACTTAAAGGAAATGTTAGAAATGTAAGCTTATATTTGTGCATGATACAGCCATTCCTTCATGCGGCTGTTCTCTCAAGAGTTCAATTCACGATCAAGCAAAACTGAAACCTGGGAACTAAAATAATTCTTCAAAGGCTACCAATATTTGATAAAACTTATTTTATTAACGCTCAGTAAAACTATAATCTATAACATCAAATTTTGGGAACAGAAGCATTTCGTATGTATGACTTCACTTAAAACAAGAATTTGTTAAAACTCATGTACAAGTTTTGCTTGCCGAAAGCATTTAAATGACTTTGATGCTATAACAGTTTACAATGAAAGCTTGTGATGAATTTTATTGCCGTCAGATCTCTGAAAAATTCTCTCTCAAATTGCTGCTATGCATTACTAACCTCGAAAGGTTGATACAGGACAGTTTCCTTGTATATTTTGGTCTCCTCCGAGTGTCTTTGTTCAACCAGCTCATTCAGTTCCTGTTTGTTTGAATTGTTTCAATTTCATTTGTCCACCATATTGAAAAGTTCTAATCAGACATACGTGAAGTATTTTAAACTACAGCTTTGCAACGCATTATAGGGTAATTGAAAAACTTCCTTTGGCTTTGCTAATTGCTCTCACAAGACGGATCAAACAAGCCTATTTTTGTGTACTAAAAAGGATCTTGGAAATTGGTATGATAATGTTACTACATTGTGGTAGGTATGGTATGGAGATGGATTAAACAAGCCTATTTTACCATTCAAACTAGGTCAAGTAAATAGGTATGAATAGTGCAATAGATAGTTTCTATTTACTGTTTTCAACTGTGAGTGTTTTGAGTCATTTTTGGGCATACTTAATACCGTCAGCCGACTGTCAGTAACATCCAACAATTGGCCGACAGGTTACCAACAGCCAAAAATGGGAGCCACTGTTCAATATTACCAACTGATCATATTGATTGAAAGTACTGGAACACAGGTTACAAACACAGGCTATCATTATTTGGTTGTAAGAAGAACGTTCCCTCAGATGATGTATGGCAGCAGCAGGTTCTACATGCACCACAACAGAATTCAGACTTGACAGAAGCCACCATGGATTACCAGTGAGTGCATTGAGTGACAACCAATAGAAATTCAAAAATGCACCAGTGGAAGATAAGCAGTGTGAATAGCACACTGTAAAGACAAAACTCAGCCTGCAAACCAAAAGGGTCCAATGAAACATGCAAGTGGTGGATTGGGGAAGGTACATTACCAAGGGGAAAAAAACACAAAAGGTGTAGTTGAACATTTTCTGAGGGGGGAATAAACATAACTTCCTGTTCACTAGAGGTGTCGAGGAGTCAAGAAAGATCCTCCCAAGGGATTGAGGGAAAAAAGTAATTATGAAAGGGGGTGTGTCAGCAGTTAAGAGATTCATAAGGTATGGTCAGGCCAAACTTCAGATAATTTTCAAAAGGGAGAGAAAATTAAGGCTTTGGTGCCACCTAAGGGAGGTTAAGGAAAATGTCTGAAATCACCCAATGCCCAAATGAAGTGTTTAATTTAACAGATATTTTACACTGTCTTTTTAAAACTTACTGTCAATCAGTTACATGTACAAGCCAATGACTTCTCACTATCTGGTACTGAACAAAGAATTGAAGCTGGCCTCAATTAAAATTAATGACTACTCAGTGCTGTGTCATACTTAAGCCCTTGTTACATAACACAATTAATGTGCTGATGGTACCTGAATGACATGTAGCCAAGGATTGCTCTTATGCAATAGAGAACACTGTGCATGGGGGCTTGAACACCAGTCACATACAAGTTCTTTGAGGCAGCCAAGCAATGAGACCCCAGCAAACTAACCAAATAGTCTAACACTCTGAAGGCCTGCCTACATTGAAAAGATGTTGATTTCATGATGGTTGATAGGTGTTCATCATCCTGCTTCTTCTCATTCGTTTTAAATGTCAGTGGTAAACTGCATTTCTCCACAAGTAGTTTTAGTAATGTAGCTGCAGTAGATGCATCTGCTGCTCGAGGACTGGAAACCAATCTGTCAATCATGTTTAGCCACCCAAGGAGAGCTTGCTCTTCCTAAAAGAAAACAGGCATTTTAATCTTAGAAACTATAACTCATTTTTGCCAGCTGAAATGCAAATAAACCTTTTCTACATCAATTGCACACAGCTTAACCCATTGACTCCTGGAGCTTTCTGCCAAAAATACATTTTTTGGACATTTTGGATATTTGAAGCCTGGATATGGGCCAAATTAGCTCCAATCTACTCAAAAAGGCATTGGCAACATGACAGCATGCCTTTCTTTCTAGTAGCACCGCATTTTATGACATTTTGCATGGGCTTTTTTATATTTTTTTGCCTTGACTTTTTCTCCTTTTCTTATCTTTTTAGAGCTGTGATTGACCTTCTACTGGACTTGCTTCCAGTTCAAAAATTTCCGAGAAAGCATCCTTGAGACAGACAATTTTTACAATCGAGTAGCTAAGTGTAGTCGTAGGAAATTGTGCTGCAAGTCTTTCACTCAAATTTCTGAGCATTTTCATGCATATCTCAGGCTCCATTGAGCCCATCACTTTGTTCTGGGTATCATTGGAAAGATCGTTTCCTCCAGCAGAACTTGAGTATAGATGATACCAAAGGTCAAAGGTGATGAGGTCAGATGTGAAACAAAGGCCAACACTCATCACAGCTAGTTACGGTCAGCACAGGAGTCAATGGGTTAAAGTATCAAAATTATATTATGCAGTATGGTGGGACATCCTAATTACAAGTCAGGAATGTAACAATATCATAAGAAGATGCACTTTCACAAGTTGGTTTGAAAGTCCAAAGGTTACTATTTTCAGCACTTAAGAAAACAATTGAAAATGAAGAAAATTTGCAGGAAAAATCATTATCCTGGTAAATACTTCAATATCACACACTGCTATCTTGGATTGAGTGCTGCACCAAAATGAGGCTGGACGGGGAAGCCGCTGAAGCAGTGTTTTCTGCTACGTGGTTGAAATTTCTCAACTACATTCCGTATTTTGACTCATCTTTCATCAAGAAATGGCTTGAGAAGGATGGCAAAGTATTAAAAAAGTAATAACTTGTGGTTACAGTAATTTCTGCAAACGCCAGTACCAGACAGCGGTACATTAGTTATAGGTATGCGCGGCCCTGGGCCTTGTGTTGTTCTACGTGTGTCTTGTAGCAGCTTGTTCCGTATTCGTCTTACTTGTACAACTAAATCCTTCGTTGTGTCAAAAATCGAGTCATCGACTTATCTGCTCCTCATTAACTGGCGTGGTGGCAGCTTCCTCGAACCTACGTCAAGAAGTCGACGTCCAAATACCAGGGAAAGCTACTCATTCCTAACGCAGTTACGTTGATACGTCGAACGTTTCGTTGTTCAAGCTCGACTCTCTCACAAACCCAATACACAACAACAGCCATGGCTTCTTCTCCACGGGCCCCGAAGCAGTGGAGTCTCTCGAGAAATGAGTCTATAAACAGCTTCGAGAATTGGAGGCAAAATCTTGTTTATACCTTGTCACTCGACAGCAATTTCGCTCCCTTTCTCGCTGATGGCACCACCTGGGGAAAGAAGACTAAGACCCACCCCGGGCGCGGCCTCGCCGGCGATGGAGAAACAGTACCTCTTTCCAAACGCCATACAGCTCGGCAGAAAGTCAATTTCCTAGAGCTCATGCTCGGGCAAATAGCCAATTATTGTCCAGTAATATCTCGGAATATCTTGGTGAAGAATTCGACCTCCATCCAGTCTGTTTGGAACGTGATACGAGCACATTTTGGCTTCCAAATCACAGGAGCTCACTTTTTGGATTTTGCTAACTTGCATTTAGAACCCGATGAACGCCCAGAGGACCTCTTCCAAAGACTTATGGCCTTTGTCGAAGACACCTTACTCCGTGCCGATAGCCTGTCCCAACATGGCGAAGCGACCAACGAAGACGAGGAACTCACTCCCACCTTGGAGAATTTCATCGTCCTTACCTGGCTTAAATTGATACATCCTGATTTACCTAAGCTTGTGACACAAAGGTATGGAACAGAACTAAGGTCACGAACTCTCGCCTAGATAAAACAAGAAATATCTCAGGCTCTCACCTCCTTACTTGACGAAATATGCACAGCTGACGACGCCAAGATTATGTGTGCCGCTGTTGATAACTATCATAAACCTACTGGGAACAGAACTCCATACAAGACCAACACAAGACCCAACCGTCCAACCAAGTTCTGCCCACTGTGCAAACAAGCTGGCAATCCTGATAATGCCCATTTCTTGAGTGAATGTAGTTTCCTCCCAGAACAGGACCGCAAGTACATCGCCAAAGCCAGGCAAATCGCCGACATCTTTGATGATCTCTCTGAACCTGAGACCAGACCCTGTGTAGATGAATCAATCACTGACACAGACAACACCGGATCAAGCCCAATCAGTCATGTCTTCCGTATACTGACTCTCAGTCACCATACTTGGACATGTTCTATGCACACCACCCGGTTCATGTAACCATCGACAGTGGCACCACAGGAAACATGATTCGTCACACCGTCGCCCAACGTCTTGGCTGCCAGGTGACACCCAGTTCCCAATCCATCCACCAAGCAGATGGCTCATCCCCCCTGCACGTTGTCGGCGAGACACGTTTCCCTTTTACCGTAAAGGACATACCTTTACCTTTGAAGGCCTTATCGTTGAAAATCTTGACGTAGACGTCGTCGCATTAACCCCCTTCATGGAGTCTAACGATATCGCAGTACGTCCCGCCAAGCGCCAAGTAATCAATTGTGATGGAACTATTCACAACTATGGATCTTAGCAACCGGTAACGATCAACTCCACTGCACGCCGTGCGATTGTGCTGCGCTCCCCACCCACCTCTATGACCATCTGGCCTGGAGAGTTTCTAGATCTCGGACTACCAAGCAACGCACCCCCTGACTCTGTGTACGCATTGGAACCACAGACTGATGCCCCCGGCGTCAGAAAGCTAACAGCTTCCTAACTGTGGCCACAGCCAACCATAGTCTCCAGTGTCGCGGGACAAATACGCATCCCCAACTTAACTACCGAACCACACTTCCTCAAACGGAACGAACACTTCTGTCAGGTTCATGCCGTCTACACACCGGAAGCTCACAGCACCAGCACACAGCTGCCAGTCTCGCCACCACCCAAGCCACCAGTACATCCGCCAAGCACAAAACACTCTGTCTATGTGACCCTCGACCCAAACAACTTACTCCCTCAGGATGTCAGAGCTAAGTTTACGTCACTCTTGGATGTGTACGACCACATCTTTGACCCCAATATCAAAGGCTACAATGGCGCAGAAGGCCTGTCAAAGCCAGAGTATACATGGGTCCTGTGGAACCTCCCCAAGGAAAGGGCAGGCTACCCCAGTATGCCCGTCACCAACTACTGAACTTCAACAGAAGTTTGACGACCTTGAAACACTGGGTGTCTTTAAACGCCCCGAAGACATCAACATCCCAGTCCAGTACTTAAATCTGTCCTTCCTCATCAAGAAACCCAGTGGAGGATACCGCTTAGTCACCGCATTCGCCGATGTTGAACGCTACAGTAAGCCCCAGCCCTCGCTTATGCCTGATATTGACTCCACATTACGCCTTATTGCACAGTGGAAACACATCATCGCAACGGACTTGACTGGCGCATTCTACCAGATTCCTCTCTCACACGACTCCATGAAATACTGCGGAGTTGCCACACCATTCCGAGGCGTACAAGTATATGCGCTGTCTGCCATGGGCATGCCAGGTTCGGAAACCGCTCCCTCGAAGAACTCATGAGCAGAGTGCTCGGTGACCTATTGAAGGATGGAATCATAATCAAAATCGCAGACGACCTGTATTGCGGCGGCAACTCCCCCGGTGAACTCCTCTCAAACTGGAAGAAAGTACTACAGGCCCTACACAAGTGTGATCTTCGCCTTTCCGCACCCAAAATGATCATCAACCCCCAGTCCACCATGATACTAGGCTGGGTTTGGAACTCTGGCACTTTAAGTGCCAGCCCACACGGCATCGCTGCTCTTGCCTCATGCCACCCACCCGACACTGATACTGATACCTGACTGGAAACCACAGCAGACTGGAAAAACACAGAGCAAAAGCACAGAGCCATGCTGCATGTAACAGTAATGTTACATAGCATGGGCTGCGAGGTAGTGGGGGTGGAGGGTAATGGGGAAAAAGTAGCAGTACACAGGTGGTTTCTTGTACTTTAACTGCATGTATTTTTACGGGCGAGTGCATTTTTACAATGTGTCTTTAACAGGGAGCCTAAAACAGTTTGTATTTGTGTCATACATGTATGTCAAGATCTGTTATATCCTGGATTGGAACAAAGAAGTTTATGGTCGATATAACTACAGAAGTAGAACATTCATGGCACAAATTTTCACTGCATGAAGCTGACGTGACCAGCGTGACTAAAAGATCCTCACTTGGTTGTGCGAACTCATGCCAGGCTTTCCTATGAATTTCCCTTTAACACAGGCACTTGCGATGTTGAAAATGACATCTTCTCCAGCTATGATATTAGTAAAGATATTGAGAAACTATCAATACTGCTAGAGAGAGGATACTTCAGAACCTCAATATCACGTTTTGTGTTATTTCTAACTTTAACAGGAAGCAATCAGACTTTTCAACTGGAATGTTAAGGAATGAAATAGTAGTGGGTCTTTTCAAAAACTGTATTAAAAACTTTGTTAATAAAGTAAAGTAAGTATGAGATAACCTATCAGGCATCAGGAATAAAGCTACTGTATTTTATTGTAGTACAAAATATAATATTGCTGGAAATTTCCATGTAGCAGGACAATATTTTCCCCAGCAAACTTTCCTCATTTTGTGTTTACCAAAGTGCTCTAAATGCAAATCTTTGGGCTTTCAAACTGACCTGTGAAAAATGCATCCTCTTACAATATTTTTAAATTAGGATGTCCCACCTAACTCAAAGTTTCTTCAGAATTTAATGGCAGCTGTCATGACACTTTCATGTTTGATGGATTTGTAGTAATTTTGATGTAAGTATATATACTTCATATACATATATATACTTTTGATGCCAGTATATATACTTCTTATACTGTAACTATATATATATTCATATATACTCACATCATTTCGCTCCTCACGGGAAGATATGAACTCAACAAATTGACCTCGCTCCCAATGTCTGGCTTCATAGCTCAGTTGGTAGAGCATTGCACCGGTATCACGGAGGTCATGGGTTCGATTCCCGTTGAAGCCCTGATTTTTTTCAGGCTTCTTCTTTCCAGTTGCTTAAATTGGAAAATTCACTGCGATGATCATTCTTCACTTTGTAGTAATTTTGTTGATCATGGTTTACCCTAGGCTTTCTCCCAATTTAATAAGAAGCATTTTGAATTTTCATTTTTGATGGTGAGTTCTACAGTCAGCTGTTCTTCATCATTTTTGTGTTGTGGAGCTTCAAAATGTTTGCATGGGGGTCTGAAGTCCATTTTATTGGTTTAAAACAAACCTGAAATGGAAGTAGCTCAGAAGGCGTTGCCAAAAGCATGTCATAAGCCAACAACTTGTTTATTTCATAGGAGTCACTCAAACAATCCAGAAGAATGTAAATATTATCTTGCATCATTACATCATTGATCTGAAAACCCATGGTAGCAGAATCTACAGACATGGAAAAAAAAGAAGAAGCTTCAGGTACATTGTGCTGTGGATCAGTAAATGTAATAATAGTGCTCTAGAAGTTATTAAATTAATTATTATCATAATTATTATTACATTCATGTGGCAATGATGACCAGTGCTTTGAATAAGGGTGGGTTCATCATTTATGAGGACGACCAAGTCAGCTCCAAACGACTGGGTTCTGCAGTTACATGTATTGCTTCAAGCTTTTATTACAAATTCACCAAGCTACTGTACTTTTCAAGAAGTTGCAAGCCTGACAAATCAACTGCCGTATTCTGTTTTTATGTAAAAAAAATGAAATAGAAATATATTTATTTTAGCCTATAAGGCAGCTCTATGTTCTCAAAAGAAGTTTATTCAGAGACCTAAATAGGGTGGCAAAATTGCAGCTGAACATGGAGTGGTAAAGGCTGAGAAGATTACTGAGAAAATTTGCATGTATTCAAGAACTATTCGTACAAGCTTACAGAACTTTCTCATTGCATTTCACTCAAGGTTATAGGTAAAGGTTTCTTATGGGACAGCACTTCCTTTCCTATGTGGAACCACTTGTCTCTATTATTTATTGTATGTAAAATACATCAAAATAAGTAGCCTCTTTTGCAAGCATTTCTGTGTTGATCCAAAAAATATGTTAACCCATAAATATGTATTCTAATGAGCTCACAGGGGGTTTCTTTCCCTTTGTTATCTTTTCAATCAGGAAGCGTAAACATAAGACAGGGTAAAAATAATTTAAGCTTATCAAAATGAAGTATTTGCGAATTAAGTATATGTGCATTTCACATCCCACTCCAAGTTCAGATGAATATACTAAAATAAACAAGACAAGTATAGAGAACACAACTTTAATCAAACCTGAACTTGATGTTGGTTGACAACCGTGAATAACTCAACATGAAAAACTTAAAAATGAAAAACTTAACCTGCAAGGCTGGTACAATTTCGTATATTTAAAACAATATTTTGGCTGGTCAGACCAGTCTTCTTCAGGTATAGAAATTACTAAATTAAAAAAAAAGGAAACTACGATTATTTAAGAAATAGAAAACATGTGCCGTGTTTCTATCGAGTTATAGAAACATGAGTGAAAGTTTGAGAGAACGAGAAAGCCTTTTCGAGTTCTCCCAAACTTTCATGAGTGTTTCTATAACTCGATAGGAAGACGGAGAACGTGTTTTCTTTCTCTTTTAGAAAATACTGCGACAAAAAAAAGAAAAATAACTTGTTTACTTTGATCATCAAAATGTAAATTCTCTTTGTTTGCGCCATCATTACGTCAACAGCTGGTGCTAGTTCTGTGTTTCTATAGAGTTTTATATAATAACCCAAGTTATTCTTGCATTTTGATTGGTTCTCGACTAGAGGAGAGATGCACGATTGATGTCATCATTACAAAGTTTTTCTCTCTATCGTTTTAAAATGGCGGAAAGTTTTGAGAATTAGGATAATATTTTACGTGACTGGGCAAAAGACAAGGTACAAAAAAGTCTTGCCGAGGCATTGAACAGGTTCGAGAAGTCAGAAAACAAAAGGTAAAGCCGTTTCTTTTAGAAAATGATACAGAAATAATTGTCTAGCAACCTCAGTCGGCAGTCGAGCGAGATTAAACCACGCACAAACTTGGTGTTGGTGAGCCGAGAACCACTGCTTTATCTCGAATTTAACAAACCCAATAAACAAAATGTATCTTAGATTAATTTATTTAAAAAATTCAACTTTTCCCAGTGTCAAAACAACTGTTGACATACTGATTGATGTCAGGAATGAAACATCAAAACATCACTTCTTAAAATCGGTAAAATAAAATAACTTACATAAGTTAACCCTGCTTTCCGATGCGAATGTTCCTGTCCGTTTCAGGGCACAGCAGCGAGCTAAGTATAGGTAACTACAGCTGGTCAACAGTATCGCAGCTAAAATGTGTCTCCGACACTATATTAAGCTGATTTGAGAATCACCAACCACAGAAGACAAAAATCTCCACCGTCATTTACGCTCCTTTCATTCAAAACTCGAATAAAATGGCCTCCAGGTTGACTGCAACCACAAGTTTTCAGAGAGTATTTCTTCAACTCCTGTAATTTTCAAAGAAACTTCCAAGCTTTTTCGGCTCACAGGGCTGCTCCAAAGACAAACACTGACTTGATTTCCAGCATTTTCTTCAAGATTTGTAGATTTTGCAGTTCAATTCTGCTTTCGCTGTAAGTTCTCATTCAGCGAGGAGCGACGCTTGAGTTAGGTTTGACAGTGGCGCGATTTTTCTCGACCAATCACAATTCTTTGCTACGCATAGCAACCAATGAAATTGTTTCATTTTGTATATCATAGATCACGTCAAATGGCTTTTTTCGTGCAAAGGCGGGGCAAAAGGCTGGCTTTCGCGTTATGGTGAAATATTTAGAATCAAAAAAGGCTTTTTGTTATTATATAAAACAAATAGATTCCATGTTGCCGTGTGTCTGATTCAGTAATAGATCACAGATGACGTCAAAATGTGGTAAGAACATCAGTGACACACTCGGCTGCGCCTCGTGTGCCACTTTTTTGTTCTTACCACATTTTGACGTCATCTGTGATCTATTACTGAACAGACGCACGGCAACAAGGAATCTATTTGTTAAATAGCAACCAATCAGCGCACATATTTGCTTTGGGTTATTTTCTAATATATAATGGTGCCAATGTTTGTCCTGTTTTCAATAGCTGTTTCGTTCATTAAGAACTGTTTTTTCGCTCATATAAGTTCATTAAGGTCTACAAATAAGACACATTTTCTTGAAAGCTTAACACATTAGCACGAGATTTACTCATTTTCAGGCCAGTTTCCAGCATGCTAGAATTTATATACCTCCCGTGAGCTTGAGGGGTCAAAGAGCAGCGGAAGAGCAAATCCTTACCTCCTGGTCATGTTTAACGCTTGAAGTAGTCCAAGGTTCATGAAATTCAGCCCTCAAGTTGGCTATAGTACTAATTTGAACTTTCAAAGTCAACTCCACTTCAATTTAGCGAAACTCGTCATGTCAAAGCTACAAAATCATCAATTCGAAATATTCAGGCAGAAAGATGCATGTTTTCAATAGTAACATCACAAACATGATAGTGAGGCTTGCACTGACTGTGGGGTTACTGTTCCAATATGACGCTGGGCTCGGTTACTGTTCCAACATGATCAGGCACTCTCATTTGGGCCGACTAATTACGAATATTGTCTACACCTATATTTAGTGAGTGAGTGAGTGAGTAATTTTGTATATTGGAGTCCCTGCAAGAAACCTGTTTCTACTCTTCACGTTTCCACAGGGAGCACACAATCTTGCTGAGTAGGAAGAGAGTAAATAAAGAACTAAAAAGAATGACTAGTTTCCCTTTGTCTCCTGTTGTCTTTTCTTACGCGACCTTACAGGGAACACCGCTACCTACAAGTCCTGCGGAAACAGCGCTAACTTCATACCTAGGCCCTTTCGCGTTCTGCAATTTTTTTTATAATAATTTGACAAAGGTGACGTCGCAGTTAAAATGTTTATAACATAATTTAACAAGGTGTTGACATCATCAGTGTCACATTCTAAGTAGTCTCTGATTATACTTTGAATTGACTCTGTGCCACTGTATGTTTCAATCTTAAGAGTCGTTTTGCCAGCGAAACTGGCACGGTAATCACATTAATCTATTGCTTGAAGTGGTAGTTTAAGGGCGCTTTCTATTCAACCAAAAATTCCGGAAATTCCGGGTGGGAAGTGAATGGAACAGACAATTCCCAGAATTTGATTGCAAAATTTTGGGTGTACCTTGCGAGGTTGGCCGAAAATTCCGGCAAATTGGAATAACTGGAAAATTCCTTTCATTCGATCATCCCTACTCAGGCCCAGTCTCTCCGAGCCTGGAATCAAGCTCAACATGGCAGGAGCTTCCCATGCTTAATATCATTGCTCCTCATGTTTTTATGTGACAGATGACTCAAACACATTATTGCACCATATTTGCATTAGAGTGGCCACAACATACTTTGGTAAGTAGTGTGAAAATACATATTAGCTACATGTCATGTCTTAAACGAATGTGATAAGTGACAAGCACACTTTCCAATTGCAAGGCAAATATTCCTGCCATTACTTGGGTTAAGGGTGAAAGCATGTATTTTGCAGCGTCAACATTTACTTTTCGCATTCTTTATGCCTATAATTATAAAAGTGCATGTATTGTTTCCGAGCTAAGAAGACGAACAATATTAAAGAGTAGATGGCTTCAGAATTAGAAAGGAGGAGAAGCTTCAGTTTCCTACATGTAAGTTTATATATTAAGGCTAAATTACCGTAGTCATTCAGTTACAAGACACACTCAGTTATAAGACGCACCCCAAACTTAGCAATTTAATCAAGCTAAGTTCTTAAACTGAAAATTATGCAAAAATACTCGGTTATAAGAGGCACCAAAAAGTTGAGAGTTAACAAAGGGATGTGATGAAGCTGAGAACAATCATCCCTACACAAGTGGCATGCAAACTCTTTTTCACGTAGGCTAAAGTGAAAAAGTCAAACATTTCATGATATACGTAAAGACAAAAGCTACGAAGTCACACCTGTAATGATAAACATACAGTACAACGCATACACGTTTATTTGAACCTTCCTGGTTAGGAAACATG
The DNA here is from genome assembly GCA_964020085.1 of Micromussa lordhowensis. Classification (NCBI taxonomy): domain Eukaryota; kingdom Metazoa; phylum Cnidaria; class Anthozoa; order Scleractinia; family Lobophylliidae; genus Micromussa; species Micromussa lordhowensis. Next base: position 13,531,078 of record OZ026600.1, read on the forward strand.
CTTAAAAGTACTTACATGTACAATAAATATTGAATTGAATCATCCAATTTTGTCCTATTTCCTGTCAGCTGTGGATGACACCAAAGCGTGCATCGATGGGACGCTACTGACTGAAGGATCCTTAGTTGCATCAGCAGTTAGCCAACTGGTGTAGCGATCAACGAAATCAAGGTAAGCATTGTTTTGTTATTTTTTTGTATCATCTAGCATTCAACCTGGATTTATACCGCCAGAACCAAGATTACTTCGATGTTTACATTCACTGATTGGTTTCGATCACTAAACTGACATCTGTTTTTTTTGTTTTAATTTGACTTACAATGTGCGATACTTACGCTACTAATAATACTACTCTACTTAGAATACAACGCTTACAATACTTACAATGTGAGATACTTACGCTACTAACAATGCTACTCTACTTACAATACAACACTTACAATACTTACTTACAATGTGCGATACTTACGTTACTAACAATACTGCTCTACTTACAATACAACACTTACAATACTTACAATAGAAAATCCTTACGCTACAAACAATTCAATACTCAAGTCTTAACATATCCATGTCCACTGTGAAAAAGGGGCTGGGATGTATGGTTAATTCTACTGAAACGAGTTTCCAGCTCAAAGGAGAAAAAAAGAAAGATTAAAGATATCTTCCCTGCCGATTGACTGAAATTGAAACTTTAGATACTTTGAATATTGAAGCAAGGGAATAGGAAGGAGAGTGTAAAAAGAGAGAGAGAGACCTCGAACTGGTAAAAGGTTACTAACAAGAGAAAGGTTCAATTTCTTTCTTATCTTGTTTTAAAAAAGGCTTAAAATTTTCAATAGTTGGAATATTTCCTTTGCTCCTGCAAAGCCAAATATAGAATCTCGCAAGCAACAGAACAAAATTAATTGTAGCTTTGTTTTTGGAAGTGTCAGGCTTCAGACCCAAGGCGACAAGATTGTTAAGAAGATAGTCGTTGGATAAAAAATTACGGTCCTTTAGAGAAGCAATGAGGTGTTTCCAGAAAAGTTCTACTTTGCTGCAGAACCAGAAAAGATGCGTAAAAAGTTCAGCTTCGTCATGGCAAAATGTACACCTAATGTCATCTTTGTATCCCATTTTGACTAACGATACGTTTGTTGCTAAGGTTTGGTGAAGGAATCTAAATTGAAATTCAATCAGTTTTGTGCTTTTGGTACATTTAATAGCAGTCATGTATGCGTTATACCAGGTTAAATCAAGAGCTTCTGGGAAAACCTTGCTCCATTTCTCCTGACTAGAAATTTTATGGTTAAATTTTGCATCCACCAGTTTTTGATAAGCCAGTCTGCTGGACTTTTTCGATTTTAAAAAGGCAGTTGTGAAAGACTCTTGTTCTTTACAATTTAGTGGCATACTGGTTGGTTTTTGATTTTTCCAGAGCTCTCGGAGGGTAGATGTAATTCCATAGAGTGTCAAAGGGCAAACTTTGGTGTGATACTTGCTTTCAAATTCTGTTGGTGACAAGAAAGTACTTGGTTGTTCCTTAACTATTTGATTCACATGAGAAATGCCCATTTGATGCCAACTTTTATAGAAAACTGGTTTGTCCATAACTCTAACCAAAGAATTCTACCATAAGCTTTGAGTGAGAAAAGACTCTACCGTTTCTATTGAGCCTTGATAATTCAATTCAGACCATATCTCGAGAATCTCTTTCAGAAAGGGGCTAAGATTGTTAGCAAGCTTCTTTGAGTCTTTAACGTCAAGATTGCCCCTAAAAACAATTTGGTCACCAAGTTTTTCGAGCTCAGCGTCAAAAAAGAGTTTCCATTTCCCCTTGTTACTTTCGTCCAGGTACTTTCTTATCCACACGGACTTAAGGGCTTTATTGAAAGAGGCAATATCAATCATTCTAAGTCCTCCATTGCCATAGTTTTGGGTGATAACGTTTCTCTTGATTTTATCCCCTTTACCATTCCAAAGGAAATCAAAAAAGAGGTCATTTATTTGTTTTATAATTTGAGAATCGATTTGAAGAGGCGACAAAAGATGAGTTACTTGAGAGGCAGCCAAACTTTTAAGGACTGTTATTTTCCCGATAAGGCTTAGTCTACGAACTGTCCAGCAGCCCAAGCAGTTTCGCATTTTTTCAATTTTTCCGAAGAAATTAAGTTTGGTTGTAATTTCCGGGTCAGTTGATAGCCAAACTCCGAGTGCTTTAACTTTTGTATTTTGCCAGTTGAAATCTTTTTCAGGGTACAGTTTTTCACTTTTACCAGCACAAGAACCTATCCAAAGAGCTTCAGTCTTTTTACTGTTTAGTTGTTACACAGGTCTGTCAGTCAATGGCATAATGCTTAAGTGAAGGCCAAAGAACTCAGCATCGATCCCAAATTTAAAGCGTCTCTTGGCTGCTACTCCAAGTGGAAGCGTCGTCAATCCATCTCCATGAGAACGAAGACCAGTCTTGCTCAATCTTGTGTTGTTTACACTGTGAGTTCTTCTCAAATTGTAATCTTAAAGTGCCACTATGATCAAATTCTCGATACCCATTTTTTTACATTTTCGTACACAACAAGCCTTTCCTAGATATCTTGCCAAATTTCAATCTATTACGAACATTAGATCTCGCGGTTTTTGGAGTTTATTTCCGAGAATTTACGGCCGCCATCAATTTCCCTTGTTCCAAGTCTTGGTGAGAATTGGAGAAAATGACGTCATTTTCTCAAAAATACCACACGGGTTAAAATTATAATAACAATTAGCGCAGCAATTCGCATAAAGAATAACAAAAACTTTGGCGCATAAATTCGTGCAATTTTCGACATTAGTTGTTATTATAATTTCAACCCGTGTGGTATTTTTGAGAAAATGACGTCATTTTCTCCAATTCTCAACCAAGACTTGGAACAAGGGAAATTAATGGCGGCCGTAAATTCTCGGAAATAAAGGTCCAAAAACCGCAAGTTCTAATATTCGTAATACATTGAAATTTGGCAAGATATCTAGGAAAGACCTATTGTGTACGAAAATGTAAAAAAATGGGTATCGAGAATTTGATCATAGTGGAATATTAAGATTTTGTTGCGTGAAAATACTTTGCTATAAGATGCACCCTAAATATTAGCATAAACTTGCAACCGAAAGACAGATTTTTCTAGAAAAAACTGCGCACCTTATAAGCAAATAACTACGGTATATCCTTACTAGCAATACTCGAGGTCTCTCAGGCCAGGAAAAAATGAGACAAACGCTCTGCTAACTGGGGAATGTATATTTAATATGAGAAATTAAAGTCACTAGCTTATTTACCAGCTGTATATTGTATTTTAATTTCAACTGATCTACACCTTTATACATAAAATAGTGTAATATATTAAGAACTTTTGAGAGAGGTACAATACAAGTGATGTCCTGCTACATTTGAGGTTTGGTATCAAAATGGATAATGAACTTTATAAGTCTACAGGTCAACTTGGATCTCCTGAATCACATTACATAAACGGATAATTAAATTATACAATATACTGTAAACAAATAAAAGATATTTGCATTCTTTGACATACCTCTATACTTCAAATAAGTGAGCCTTCTCCGCATTGTTGAGTAATCAATTAAATAATTTCTTGCTTTGTTAACTGACATTTTTTAAGATGCAGTAACTGAAACAGAATGACAAGAGAGCCTACAAAAGTGGGACGATAAGCATGTCCAATTGCTCATTGAATGAGCAATGAACAATGGTCAGTTCTGATGCGAGTCATTAAAGACAGTCTTCCTGCTATCCTTCCAACACTTGCGTCAATTATCAACGCAAGTACAGTCCCTTTGCCTTGGAAAATGGCTGAAGTCGCACCTATTCCAAAGGAAGGCGATCATGAAAAACCTAACAACAATAGACCTGTTTCACTACTGCCTACTTTCTCTAAAGTGTGCGAAAAAGTGGCTTTGAATCAAAACAGCGCCTTTCTACCGAGCAAGGTGGAAATAAATGATTTCATTCAATAGAAACATCTCTTCTAGAAATGACTGACATCATTCTGGAAGCGATGGATAAGCAGAAAGTTACTGCGGTAGTTCTATTAGATGTGAGCAAGGCTTTTGATAGTCTAAATCATAACATCCTTTTGTTAAAACTGCAAGATATTGGCCTGTCTCTTGCGGCTTCAAACTGGTTTTCAAGCTATTTGTCCAACAGATTTCAAGCTGTCTGTATAAATTCCGAACTTTCAGACAAACTACCAATTCAAAGTGGAGTACCACAAGGAAGCAACCTCGCGCCCATCCTGTTCAATATTTATGTCAATGACTTACCTTCCGTTCCTCAGTGTTGCAAATCTAAGATATATGTTGATGACAATAAACTTAACATAACTTTTCCTGTTCAACAGTGCCCATCTGTTGTGGAAGACATGAACAAAGACCTAACTAAAATCAGGAACTGGTGTTTTGATAATTGTCTCCTCCTTAATGCATCTAAAAGTAAACTAATGCTCGCCAAATGATTGCCAAGATCCCAAGTTTCAATCTGTCCTTGCTTGGTAAAGATCTGGTCCCTACCCATTGTGCTAGGGACCTAGGAATGATTTTTGATGATGAGCTTACTTTCAGTGATCATGCTGTTAAGACTGTGTCATCCTGTATGTCAAGCCTGACCCAGATAAATTGCGCCGAGCATGCCTTCAACAAGGACTTACTTGTAACCATTATGAAGGGTTTAGTTTTCAGTAAAATGTTCTATTGTTCAAGCGAAGAACAATTTGAAACGCAAGTTAATAAATCATCTTCTAAAGGGTTGACTTTAATTTTTTTTTAAACATTTTATTTATTATTTTGTATTGTAATTATTAGATAATTTTTAAGCTCTGAAAACCCCTTTGGGGAGAGTTTAATAAACTATTGTATTGTATTGTAATTCAAACATCTATTAAAGAAAGGAAGGACAACAAATGTCTTCCAGAAAATCTGCACCCACTTGATTGAAACTTCGGATTATAAAGTAACTGTTGATCAGTGCATAAGAAAGTGGGATAAACTACTAGCAAAGTTTAAGCAAGTTGAAGATAACAATAAACAAACAGGAAAAGAAAGACCAAGATGTAAATTTTATGACAGTCTTCAAGAATGTATTGGGGAGAGCCACAAGATTAATCCAAGCTACACCTTTGATGTTGCATGTGTGGCCTCTTCATCATCAAGTTAACTTCGCAAGAATAACGAAGAAGAGGGTTGTAGAGTTACTGTTATCTGTCTCAACCCATAAGGCCACTGGAGATGATGCCATCAGCGCCAAAATACTTAGAATTGCTGCTCCAGCAATTGCACCATCGCTGACGAGTGAATTACTGCCTGTCTACACAGACTTTCCCTACTATCTGGAAGATTGCAAAAGTTACCCCTGTTTTTAAAGGAAATGGTAGTAGGAATGACAAGAACAACTATAGACCGATTTCTGTGTTCCCCATTCTTTCGAAAGTGCTGGAGAAACATACATACATACATACATACTTTATTGAGACTTCCTTGAACAGGGCTTTTCGGTCACAATGTTAAATTAAAATATTAAATTCAAAATATTTAAAATCATTCAAATATATCCAAAATTACTTCTTATAGAACATATTATTAAAAAGTTTCCGCTTAAAAATATCAAATTCTTTAGTATTTTTAATGTTGTCAGGTAGCCCATTCCATTCCCGTAGACCGCAAAAAATAAAATGCCCTTTGTCCCATCAACAATCTACATCGGGGGATCACAAAATTATTACGTCCCCTTGTGTTCAACACATCTGCGAACACCTGTGTAACTTCTTGAAAGAGAATGACTTGTTCCACCCAATCCAATCTGGGTTTAGAAAATCTCACTCCACTGAAACTGTGCCTATCTGGTTGGTAGACCAGTTACTGTTCAACCTTGAAAATAATAAAGTCACTGGACTTGTTTTTATTGATTACAAGAAGGCGTTTGATCTGATTGACCATGAACTTCTACTGTCAAAATAACAAGGGCCCTTGGAGTGGGTGACAGCAGGTTACCCCTGTTCTGTGACTATTTGAATGGTAGATGCCAGTATGTGAACATACATGTAGATGGGTACCATTCTACTAAAACAGCCATAACATTGGGAGTTCCACAGGGCAGCATCTTAGGACCAATTTTATTCCTTCAATGATCTATCTGGGACACTCTGTGGCTGATATTTATGCCGACGACACAACTATTAGCTACTCCACACATTATACGGTGGCAATGAATTGTATCTCAGACGGCCTTCAGACGGATATTGATGAAATCTTGAATTGGTCAGCAGACAACAAAATGATACTTAATGAAACCAAAACAAAATCTATGCTTGTTACTGGCAAAGGGTTAGCCAAGAAAATGGAACAGTCCACTCTGCAGTTACACGTTAACTCTACTGAGCTTGAACAAGTGAGCTCACATAAACTATTAGGGGTCACGATTGAAAGCCAGCTTACTTTTGACTGACATGTCGAAAAAAACTATGCACGAAGCTATCACAGAGAATCACCGGGTTGCAAAAAATAAGGTGCTTTATGCCTCTTAACCAAAGGAAACTCTACTATAATGCTATCATCAAGCAGACAATGTTGCATGCATCAACTGTATGGACATCTTGTTCTGTTGAGAATATGCAGAAAGTCTTTAAGAGTGAATTTCACCTATCACCAAACTGACGACGGCAGAAATCGAAAAATCGATTTTTCTCTATTTTCGTCCACGTATAGCCCTTAGGTAGATATGAAATGTGATATAGTTTTTTCCCGCTTGAAACGCTTTAAATTCGAGAAAATCAAGAAAAACGAATTTCGCCCCCACTATGGCCAAATTGGTCGAACGCACTGGCTGAAAATTAGAAATCTAAACTCAATTTGCGTTCGCCTGCCAAAAAGAACCAAAACTTCCCGATACTTTTGCTTGAAAGACAAAGTATTCAGCTATCAAAAACAGGCTGTAAGTTGTCTTGAACACCCGTCAAGGAAAAATCCTCAAATGTTTAAAAATTGCCTTTGTTTACTCAGCTGATTATCCCAGTTTAGGAATAAAATTCGGAGATATTTTTCGACATGTGCCATAACTCCAAATTCCCTCAAACTTGGCCAGCGTAAACCCTTTATGATGGTCTAAGACATGTATCAAAATCAGCTTGGTTTTTTGTTCGAGTGGATTTTCAGGGGCCGCTGAAAAAGTTACATTTTGATGAAAACAGCAGCAAAAAATAAACAATAGACTGCTGCGTGTTGTTTGAGGACAAACGGGTATGAACTTTTAATGACCTTGTATCATTAGTTAACTGTACGGATTAGCAAATTGCTTGCTTTTACTTATAGTATGCTGGGAAAACCATTCAATCTCGGCGCCAAAGTGACCCAATTTAATCGAAACTTGTAAGCGTTTCGTGAGCAGTTCGAATTATTCGCCATTCAGTTGGAACGAGATGTCGATTTCACATTTAAGAAACCGGAAGTCGATATCCCATGCTTATACACAGCCTCCAAGTAATGACATATAACATCGCTGAAATATATATTAACTGAACTAAAGCATAACGTCTTATGTTAGGTACTAGGTACTGACGAAATTATGCTGAAAATCCCGGACTCTTTGGAAGTAATTAAAGGGCCGCGAGTGCATCTATGGTCACGTACATTTGGGAAGTTACGCCACGATAATTTTTTTCTTAAATAGGAAAATATTATCCATTTGAAGCTTAGGTGAGGTTGAAAATTCGGTAAGAAAAGAAATCCCGTAACAGATATCAATTTTTCTTGTTAATTTAAATCGGAAGCTACGGGTTTTTTTTTTTCATGAATCCTGAATCATTCCCGTGGAATTCATCACGTTTTTGTTGTGTTGGCCTCTTATCGAAGACGTTGAATTCTAAAATTAAAAGTCATGGGGAAGGAAACTCATCGAGCCTAGAAGTTACCGGATTCAAGGTGCATGAAGGTTCTCTTAAATACGTGAGATCACCAACAACTACCTAACGGGACACCCGGTGGCCATGGAAGACATTAGTATTAGGTAAACTGTCCGTGGAGAGCTGTGGAGGAGCCAGCCTTAGATCTATCATAAAACGAGACATTGCATATAATCCAAGCTCAGTCAAGCTCAGTCACTGTGTTACTTCTGACAGGGACAGTCCTTACCAAAAGCAACCAAAAGATCCAAGTATGGCTTCTTTCGTCTCACCTTTACATGGCTTGTGTCTATTTCAAAAAAGTTGCAAAATTCTTTCAGCATTTGAATTGAAAAAGAAGAGAGCTTAGAGGAACTAATTAGATCACATATGTTGTAGCAGTCGTAAACTATTGGATGCTCCAATGATACTTCTCGCATAACTGCGTTGCTGAGCACTTGAAGTGCACTCTCAGTTTCTGCGTCATCCTCCTCCTCGTCACCACTCGTGACATCTGGTAAGCGCCGCTTAGCTGCCAATCGACTGAAAAAGCTTGCTACCTGCTGTGAAGTCAAAAACTCAGCACTTGTAAACAAGCGATTTCCTTCACTGTCCCTGGCTGCCATCATAGCCCTTGCAACAGACTCCGGATC
>OZ026600.1:13544634-13557134 GCA_964020085.1 Micromussa lordhowensis
TGTTTTCATTATAATTGTAGCTTTTTCAGCGGCTCTTCAAAAACCACTCGGAGAAAGACTCGAACTGATTTTGATACATGTTTGATGTGTTATGTTATTACTTGGAGGCCATGTAGCACAGACTATTGACTTCCGGTTTCTTAGGTGTGATACCAACATCTCGTTCCAAGTGATCGGCGAATAATTCGAACTGCTCACGAAACACTTATTTCGATTAAATTATGTTACTTTGGTGTTGAGATTGAATTGTTTTCCCAGCATACTATAAGTGAAAGCAAGCAATTGGCTAATCTGTACAATTAACTAATGATACAAGGTCATTAAAAGTTCATACCCGTTTGTCCTCAAACAACACGCAGCAGTCTATTGTTTATTTTTTGCTGCTGTTTTCATTAAAATGTAACTTTTTCAGCGGCCCCTGAAAATCCACTCGAACAAAAAACCAAGCTGATTTTGATACATGTCTTAGACCATCATAAAGGGTTTACGCTGGCCAAGTTTGAGGGAATTTGGAGTTATGGCACATGTCGAAAAATATCTCCGAATTTTATTCCTAAACTGGGATAATCAGCTGAGTAAACAAAGGCAATTTTTAAACATTTGAGGATTTTTCCTTGACGGGTGTTCAAGACAACTTACAGCCTGTTTTTGATAGCTGAATACTTTGTCTTTCAAGCAAAAGTATCGGGAAGTTTTGGTTCTTTTTGGCAGGCGAACGCAAATTGAGTTTAGATTTCTAATTTTCAGCCAGTGCGTTCGACCAATTTGGCCATAGTGGGGGCGAAATTCGTTTTTCTTGATTTTCTCGAATTTAAAGCGTTTCAAGCGGGAAAAAACTATATCACATTTCATATCTACCTAAGGGCTATACGTGGACGAAAATAGGGAAAAATCGATTTTTTGACTTCTGCCGCTAAATTTAAATTTTACTTGATTTTTGGTGACATTTGCTCTTAAACTTCAGAAATGCGCAGCATGTTTAATTCTCAGAGCCGATACTAAAGCACATAGCGTACAACTGTTTAGAAAATTGGCTTGGGTTCCATTTTTTCATGAGGCCAAAGTGAATAGGTTATTAATGATATACTAACGACTGTCTGGGGACTGCCCATCTTATATGTATCCGATGTTGATAAGAAATGCTGATATCAATGAAAGACCAAGCAGACATGGACTATTAAACCTTGTCCTTCCCCGACTCAAAGGGGAGTCAGAGGGAGGAGGAAGGTCTTTCACAGTATCGACCACATGCCTCTGGAATATGATACTAAGTAGAAGCAAACCAAGTTTAGCAAGCGTTAAGAAGACCATGTTTGATCATTTTTGATCACTTAGATTGTTTTATCTACTAGTCTTCTAGTCTATTCATCTTTTTAGAGTAATCTATACTATGTCTTGTCTTTTTCATAGTGTACTTTAATGAAATTTTGCTATTTCTGTTTCTTAGAATTTAATCATTATTTCTGTCCTTAATGCATTATACATTAGAGGGCCTCCTTTTCTTAGCATACGCTAATGAATGTTTTAGTTTCTTGATTTTAATCATTATTTCTGTTCTTTTGTATTATATATTATGATAACGTTTCCATATAACATGCGCTCTGATTGGCTGAAACAGCGTGCTTTATCAGAGAACAGAGCACGGGTTGATGACAGTAAGCTGTCTTCTTCAAATTTTTGCTTTGGAATTTTGGCAAATTTGACCCAAATTAAACATGCCTTGTGGCTCAGACAAATGCAGTGGAAACAAGCTATTTGTCTGCAGTAAATATAGCTGCATTTAGACCATTGTTAACAACAGAAGTGCTAAAACTGTACTAAAATAACAAGTTTTGCTAGATTCTGACAAAACACGCAACAAAATAAACAACTTCTCATTCTCAACCTAGCGAATGCTTCGATTAAAGACATTAAGAAGGCAGAAATTAAACTTAAGAAGTACAATGACAGAAAACACCAAATGAGCTGTCTGTTTACGATGAGAAGCTTTATTTTTGTAAAAACGTTCAAACAACACTTACATGCAGTGTAGTAACGCTCGTTTGCTAACTGGCGATCTCCGGTCATCTCAGCGAAGTGAACCTCAACAATTTCATATCATAGCTCACTCAACGAGTGATCAGTGGCTCTGATATTCACCTTTACTCGGAGTAGAACCAGTGGAAGTAGTCTAGTCTTTCCAACTTTGACCCCAGATCGTGCAATCTTGCTGCAAGCGGCTGCAAGCCGTTAACAACTGTACTGCGCTGCTTGGCAGCTCCTTTCAAATACAACTCAGCATTCACTGGTTTTAAACTCCTTGTTCCTCAATTTCCATTTGAAAGGATGCACATTTTTATGAGCCACAATGCGGCCAGATTCCTTTGTAGTAGAAACCTTTAGATCCTTATTTATGGATTAAACTAAAAACTGAACTTAAAGGCATCGTTCTTCTCCTGGATACCAACTCGATACTGAAAACTTAGCAGACGTTCAGTTTGTGATTGACAGCTGTCAAAGTGTTTGAACAGTTCTACCAAGGACTGTGATTGGCTTATTTTAGCGTGCTTTATCAGAGAATAGAGAACGGCTGATGCCACTTTTCCCCATTTGGAAAAATAAAGTTTGGCTTGAATATTCAGCCGAATGCATGGAGAATTTGTTGGATTTTTTATCATAAAACAATTAAAGAAGCCTCGACTGTGCTCTGTTCTGTTGTAAAGCACTTAGGAAGTGGTAGAGCACTCAAGAAGTAGGAAAAAACACTTGACAACGTCTCTTGTTTTCCCCTACACTTCTTTCGTGCTTTACAACATAACAGAGCACAGTCGAGGCTTCTTTATTTGTTAAGTAGAGGGCCACTGGTTTCTCAGTTTTTAAATAAAGTTGATTATTATTATTATTATTATTATTATAAAGTGAGTCAAATGCAGAATGTGATGATGATGATGAGCTTGAATATGATTTTATGATTTTGAGTTTAATCCTTGAATATGATGAAAGTGGTAACAGTCTGAAGGGAGCAAAAGATGGAAACAAAAGAGTGAGAAAAACAAAAAACAATTTGTCAGTGGCTGAGATGCTTACACTTTTACAGTCAGACTCAGAGAAGAGAGAGAGAGAGTAGAAGAAGAAAAAGTCTCCTTAACAAGAGCAACGCAGCAAGAAAAAAAAATTTGGCCAACTTTTGGATGTTCTAAAAAGAAATAACTGAGTTAAACTTTGTTCTGCAGTGAAGAATTTCAATATGTTGAATATTACTTTTTGCTTAAAGTTGCCATGATTCTACTGCAGCTGAACTTTTTTCTTTGCAGTGTTGTGTTATGATTTTATTTATAATGGTCAGTTACATATTTGAGTCTTTCTCACCTCCCAAAAAAAACCCAGACATTCAATATGTCATTTTGCACTTACAAGTATGGCCCATTTTCACAGCCAAATGTTTGCCGCCACACCATGAATAGTCAGTGTTCCATTTGTCACATGGAATACCCAGAATTTCAAACCGGAATTTTTGGTTGAATGGAAAGCGCTTTGAGTCTCACTTGCTGGTAAATCGGTAATTAGATTTAACCACACTAATATGGCACAGTGGTCTGATAAGAGCGATGGTTTTTCAACAATGAAATCGGCAACATCAAGGAATGTATGGTGATTGCAAATCAAGTAGTCAATATCATTTTTCTTTTTTTTCATGAAAGGTAGGTTTTCCATTAATTCTTCCATAAACTATTCTTACCTGTAGATTAACGGTTATACATATTTCTAGCAGGTACATTGTTGAAACTATTTCTTTTGGCTGGGTGAAAAGCTTATTCTGACTGATCATTGGTAAACTAAGGGTGCATTCCTTTAAGCCTGGTTCACACTTGTGCGATAAGCATAACACAAGCCACATAAGCACAAGCATAAGCACAAGAAAAAAGGAACATGTTCCTTTTTTCTTGTGCTTATGCTTATGCTTATGTCGCTTGTGTTATGCTTATCGCACAAGTGTGAACCAGGCTTTAGGATAATCCTAGCTGCAAAGTGAGCATTTCAGTACAGTAACAGTTACTTTCCACATTTCGCTTACCCCAAACTTAATGCCAGAGGAAACCTGCCAGAAAACCCCACATTTTTTAAAAGACTGGGCTTCCGATTGCTTCTGATCATGGGAAGAAATTGGTTATTATTTCAAATAAACACATTCACTTTAGACCATACCACTACTGTCCTCGCAGCTGAATATTTCCTTGATCAGTGTTAGACCTTTCAAAGCTGAACTACGACGAGCAAATGATGCACCAGGGAACAATGCATCAAACTGGCAAGCACAAAACCAAAGAAGAAATTCCTGAAAGAAAGATAATTAATGTCACAAAAGAAAAGCAGCTGGCAATTTCAAGCCCTTCCTTATATGATAAAAGAATCAACTTTCTCCCAACTCACAAATGGTACTTAGGGGTACTAGTCTGGGAGCATGTGTAATCCAGTGGGAATTCTGTGAAGCTACAACCACTTGCAAAAACATTGAGATACTGCACCTAAAAAACGGTCTTCCATACAAAATCGCTTCAAATCATGCATCTCAGATGCTAAACATCCCTCCCCTCCATCCCCTATTTTCAATGTTCCTCAAAAATTTCAGCATGATCTGCTATTGTCACCAACTTTGAAAAGGGAGGGGAAGGAGTCTGTAGCGGTAGGACCTTATGGGTACCCTTGAAGTCCAAATTAGATACAATGTCTCAAGATCTTTTGCAACTAGTTGTAGCAAGCCACTAGTCTAGCTATCTTAATTGGATCCTAAATAATGCAAACAAGTTTGGTTTATAAGGGGTTATAACAATGATGTAAATTTGCTGGCATGGAACCAAGCCTATATAAGTTCATTCCTCATTATCTTTCAGTGATGTGAATGAAATCACATTAAACTCACTATGATGATATTTATTGATGTTTAAGACACTTGGCATTGTCTTTGTAATGAGAGGTCATGTGACAAGTTACCATGGAAACGAGACTACATTAATTAACTGTTTCAAGGGAATGTCCACTAACATATTGCCACTCACGGCACATGATGAAAATTCAAACTTCTTCATATTTCCCCCAGAGATGCTATGGTAAGCCTAGAAACCCGGTGGAATTTTTTTCTTGAAATAGGTTTTTAGACCTGCCACAAAATCACAAATTAGTTACAACAAAATGCTTATGTTTTGTTCTCCAAGCTTGTGCTGCACGCTGAAATGTACATAGAGGAGTCAGATGTCGACTAAATGTTTGTCACAAAATGGTCACTTGATAGAATTTTCTCATACGTTTTAAATATAAGAAGAATGAATCAAACGATTTAATAAGACGTTCAAAGTAAACAGTTTTTTATTATTTTTGAGTTATTTCTTAGTCAGCAGGTCTGGGCTATGTTATGGACCACTGATGAGTGATGAGTGAGTTGATGAGTGGTTGAGAGATGTATGTATGTCACACCAATCAGATTGGGGCTACTATAAAAAAACAATCAAATTGCCACTTGTTAAGGTGAATCATGTGTGTGGAGATTTCATCCTGATTTTAGAATGGCCATCTTTGTTTTTCTACACACAGAAACAGTTATTCTTCCAATCCTTCGTTTGCTATGGTCGAGCCCAGACATTTGTGGATTCAAAAGAATTCAGAAAGAAACAATTCAGTCCCAACCATTTCTCAGTTTAGGTTTGTGCAACATGTGTCAGTTTGTTAATGTAAGTTTCAATTAAGTAGCGCTATTCAACTGGCTATTGATGGAGTGACATTGTATTCTCATTGAAACATTCCTTGGAATCAATACTGAGAAACTCATTTGAAGTGGTTTTCTCTGTCAAAACCAAAGAAATTATTTTTATTTGTTACTTTCAAGTGGTAACTTGACACTTTTGTTTTCCATGCACAAGTAGTTGCAATTAAAATTGATGAATCAGTGACTCTCGTTCAAACACTAAGCCAATCCAGCGGCACATACAGAAAATTCAACTTGATATAACTTAACTTACTCAACTTTCAGAATTGAAATTTGTGCTTGACACTGACTCTTGTTAACGTTAGAAACAACGTTAGTAAAACTTCAAAGACGTTTTGACCAAACAACTTTGGCCTTCAACGGTTTCTTTAAAAGCCAACTGAGTGACGGCTTTCTAACGGTTCACAATTCTACGCATGCTACGCCAGCAAAAAACATAACGAACGACCGCTGTGCGTGATTACGCGAGGGATTTGTAAACATCCGGGATTTCAATATGTTCGTTTCCCGCGTTGTTGTCTCTCTGCGAGGCCTCGAGAAAAAGTCTCTCGTGAAAATTAAGAGCCTTGTCCACAATTGTCGCATGGTTGTGCTTTCAACACCGCTCCACTTCAAGTTGGCAAGACTTTACTTGACAAGCTGAACCATCTTACACCTGTCCAGCTGAAGGAGTTGATAGTTCAGTCACTTCAACTACTCTCCAAACTACACACACCACCAACCACCCTACTGGAGCAAGTGGCTAACACTCTTTTCAAAATAGATTGGATAACTAGATATCGTGATCAGTTATTTGAAACCTGGTTTGAAAATGCCAGTTTGCAAAACTATATCTTAGTGCTTAATAACTGCTTTGCTATTTCTTCAAAGAAGATTGGAATAACAACTAATGTGTTAAATTTTCCAGAGTTGTCACTGTATGCAATGAAAAAACTTCAGGATCTTGATAAATCCAATACAGCATACAATCTAAGCAAGGTTATTTCGGAATCAAGACCAGATGGCAGCACCTCCTTGATGCCTCTGAAGCGGATGCCATTTAGAATGATCCAGTTCATAGTGGACTTCTTTGCAAGGACATCTGTGACACAGGTAAAAATAGTTTTAAAGTTGTTTTTCCAAATGAAGTTTCAAGAATGAAGTGAACTCATCTGGGGTTACTTTGTAGGTGAATTCTATGAGCAACAGACACTATTTCACTTGGTAACATCAAGGGCCAATCAAGCATACTCAGCTGTTACAGGTGTTATGGGTTACAGCCCTTAATGACAGCCCTGGCTTTAATGTTATTGTGAGACGGACAGGGCAAGGGACAACATGTCAAATAACGGCAATGGATTTATTTCTTTTTTCAAACATATCTCTTGAAGACCACTTTTATTCTGATTTTTAAATCTTATGAATATATTTGTTTTTCTAAATGTCTAAAGTTAGCAGTCTCTTTCGCCCAGCTTATTTCTCCATTCACATCACTGGCCATGAAGACTTGCAACAGGATATTGCACCAATACATGTACGACAAAAGGACATGTTTTTATGTTTGCAAATATCATATTATTCTCTGTTATTTTTACAGTATACATTGGTTGTGATTTCCAAAGGACAAATCATGCTCCCCTTTGGCTTTTGCAGGTACCCATTCCAGACAATTATAGGTTATGGTATGAAACGATGTTGGCTGAATTTCCAACAAGATTTCAGCAACTGTTTGCGGGTCCAATGTGGAGTGGGGCTGCAAAGGATGACATCCGCAACCCATTGAAGGTGAGTCAAGATTAAAAAAGATCAAACGAAGATAGGTGATGAATACATAATCAGTTGTGAATTTTCCAATTTTGTGATCATGACAAGTTAAAAGTACTCTTGATGATTCATCGTTGATTATGGCTAGCACATGTAATCTCAGATTTCTAGTTAATGAAACTTACCACTTTTTGTGTGTATTTAATGACTGTAACATTAATTCCGCTTATTACTTTGTGTGATCAAAATTTCTGTAAAAGACAGTGTTCAAAACCGTTGTCTGCTAAGCAGTGAAGGAAGGCCATGTTTTTATTATTACCGACATTGTAATTCACACTTTTTTTATTTTTATATCTATATATATAGGCAAAGACAAATGTGCCTTGCAGGAGCATTACCACGCAGTGGAGACAAGACAAGAAGTCTCCATTTACTCAGAACACTGCTGTACAGGTTGTAATTATCGTCTTCGTTTGGGTTCTCTGACATAGCTCAAGACCACTGATTCAAAGGTTTAAACAGGTTTATTTAACTTTAACACACAGATCCACACGTCGAGATCGCCCACTCCAATGCGATTCGCTAGAATACAAACGAAATGTAAACAATCAATATTCACTTTGTCGATAAATCTGGCGGCATAAAGTCGACAGACACTTACACATTTGTGGATCCTCCAGGGTAAATAAGAAAACTTCTTCGTACAATTTCTCAATCTCTTTCTTCTTCACTACTCTTCTACTCCGCTTCTCGATCTAATCTTGCAGCTACGATTTTCAAAATGTCGGTGGTCTTTTTCCCGCCAAAACCCCCGCCAAGTACAATGGGTAACTGACAAGACCCAGGTCCCCACACTAGGTCCCAGGCCGTAGCAAATAATTACAACACAGGTAATCTTTTATGGTTGCCAGTTCAAAGAACAGCATTTTATGTTATGTGTTAAGGGATATGTAGTGATTATGATGTTCATTTTCACAAGTTAATTTATTAATAAGCATATGAGCTAGGTGTAATGGTGTAATCACTGCTTCTCTTACATCAGACATGCATTCCTAAGACCAAGATGAGTGTGTTTAACTGTATTTTTTGTATCTTTCAGGAAGCAGCTTTGGAGGTGCTGAAATCGGAGAATCCTGATGGGAGGTTTTGGTTGAAACTGGATGAAACAGATGTGAAGGCATGCCTTATGGAATCAGTGAAGCGAGTATGGAATGGAGATGTAGATCGTGGTGATGGAAAACTACAACAGCTGAGGTCAGAATATGAGAATCGGCACCAGGTGTTTAAAGTTTTGTCAAACGTAGAAAGCAGAAATGTATTGGAGGATACTCAACGGAGAAGGCTTGATGAATTGAATGCAGACAGGGATTTTCTACTTAATGGGCTAAGTGTTGCCATTGAAGACTACAGAAAGAAGTTCAACAACAGCAGCACATCAGAAGAAGCCCTAAAGAATGCAAATTGGGAAGTTGTTGAATACCAAACCCTCATTCAGCAAGCTCAGTCAATTCTTTCCACCCTGGAAACAGTTCTTGCTACTCTCAACCCTACCACTTGTACTAATCGAATCTTTCGGAGGGCCATAGTTAAGAACCTATTCAAGAAGAAATGAACCTCAGCATCCCATGTCCTGGTTTTCATGCTGTCTGATGAGAAAAGAGCACAAAAGCCATACATACCTTACAGGACATCGAGAGACATCAAGTTGAAACTATCACATAATTTGCACTTTAACTGAGATACAGCTCCCCTCGTCTTCCAGCAACTAAATTTTTTCATTGTATTTGTAGACTTTTTGTTCTGGGGCCACCTACCCATCTTTGAAACAGCAATTGATGGAAAGAACCTAAAATCATTGATGGGTGGAACATACTGGTAAAAAACGTTTTTAACAGTGACCAGTTGAACTTCATTATTCTGCAGTGCATTTGTCACTTTAGGCACTTTTGGACCAGGAATATAGCCAATGGGCTTCCACAGCTCTTCTGACCCTGACTGGGCTAATTTCACCTGAACCACAATTGCATTCTCATCACATCTGTTTGTTGGTTTGAAGTGTAACTTAACAGTCACTGCTTCCTTCTTCATCAGTACCTCTTTCCATTGTCATAAGTGACTCTGAAATGATGAATGATAGCTGCTTCCTTTCAGATTCATTGTTTCAGTGTACAGCTCAACATTAACAGCATCACTGTTGTCATGATCTTCAGAACTAAGTTCCTGTTCATTACTCTCGGGTGCCTCTTCTCATCATTTGACTCGCTGCCCCAGTCTAAATTTTGTAGATGTTGAGAGACTGATTCGATGTCATCTCGTGAAGAAACAATGACATCCCCCAGTTACAGCTAACTTTACCAAACATGAGTCTTGGCATAATCACCCAGCCATCTGCTGGTTTTTCCTCTGGGTGCACTGCATAAGCTGCTGCTGTCATGCCACTTAAATGATCAAAATCCCACACGATGGCAATTTTGGCCTCTTCACCATCCTCCGTCTCTTCGGGGGCAACCTTGATGTGTAAAGAAAATCATAGACTAAGATGAGCAATACAGGTAACCTTTCATGATGTACGCCTTGGGACAAGAAACACATAAGACTTCGCAGTTCTTGTGTTTAGTAGTAACAAACTGATTGAGTGCCAAACAACAAGAAAACAAAATGATGTAACATACATACATACATACATACACGCATACATACATACATACATACATTACTTTATTTACCCTTGGATTTTAGAGTAGCTTATGCAGCTAATATCTCTGAGCATTTAGCCATCAGACAAGAGATAGAGCACCAAACCGGGAACGATGTCCCCTACTCTTTTCGAATAGTGTGTGGGTTCTTTTACGTCCCACAGAATTAATTATGAAGAGTTGTGAGATGGGGCCTACGGTTTATCGTCCTTATCAGAGAAGACTAGAAAGTCTAACCATTTGCAGATGTCATTACAAAGGCAGCACCTTCTCCTCAGTCATCTAAAGACCCCGAGTGTTGGTCCGGCCCGGCTTTGAACCCGCGACCTCCCGCACGCTAGTCCGGAACTCTACCTACTGAGCTAACCGGTCGGCAGTCCAAAGCGGGCCATGGTCATCAATAGTTAAATAAGCAGACTGCGTACTTACACTAAATACAGCACTTGACTTGACTTCTATACAGCATAGTGATTTAACTCCAGCAAACTTTCCAGCCACCGCGACACGGTCGGGAAAGATAACTAATCGTCGCTCCGACAAGTCCTTCATGAAGCAAACGTGTCCGTATAAGCACTTCAGCTTTAAAATCAGAAAACTAGCCACTGATAGTTAGAATCTGTCATTTTGGTCAAGACAGTGCACCCAGATAAAACGATTCTGACAGAAAATTTCGATGTCACACGGTGTGTTCACTACAGCGTCCATCTTTAAACTAACGATCATGTGATCTAACGATTTTGATAATATACTTCAAATACAATGCATCATGGGATATATGCAAATCCCCCTTTTTTCATGCCAACGTTTGTACCTTGATATTTTTGTTTTCCTTGCAAAGGTGGACAACACAAAATTCACGTTTAATTTCTCGAAAAGATAAGGGCGATGTTGTTTTCTTCTTTGCTGGAGATAATTGGTATTAAGTTAAATATCTGGTGAAAAATGAAGAAGAACAATTTTTTTTATTCCAAATGCTGGTAATTATCGTTTCACTAATTATTGGATAGTAATGTCTGAGATGTTGAGTCACAGAATAGTGCATTCTTATTTTGATGCCGCCTTTACCATTAACAATAAAGCCACTTCAAATTAATACACAATGATATCAATCAATACAACTGACAAGTGTTTCAATGACAGCCTATGGTACAAACTTTTTTAGATGACTGACTCAGGAAAGCTGTGACACTAACTTGGAACAAACACCTCTTAACAGATGTCAACAACTACCTGCATCTTACAAATGACTTTATCCACCACGTTTATGAAACCGACAAATGGACCTCTAAAAGACCAACTTTATTTGAC
The DNA here is from genome assembly GCA_964020085.1 of Micromussa lordhowensis. Lineage (NCBI taxonomy): Eukaryota > Metazoa > Cnidaria > Anthozoa > Scleractinia > Lobophylliidae > Micromussa > Micromussa lordhowensis. Next base: position 13,556,122 of record OZ026600.1, read on the forward strand.
TAACAATAGATGGATCTCAAACAGACCAATTTGACCACAAAAAGACAGATTGAAAGCGACCAATGACTGATGACCAAGTCTTTCAGCCAACACCATCATGGCTAAACTGACAAATCACTTTCAATGGACCAGAATAACACCATCAACTGACAAACACTGTTCACTTGACTCTGAAGATGACTTCTGCAAAGGTTGTCGAAACTTCAGTCACCAACAACAGTTATCTTCAGAAATACCCTCACCCGGACGATAGATGATCACACAATACAAAATAAAGAAAGTTTTGTAAGCCACACCTACAGTGAAACAAATTCTATTTTTTGTGTGCTGTACATCGTTACCAAGCAAACTTGCTGGATTAACCGTATCATAACTGTTAAGAGCGGGTTATGCTACCTCCAGCGGATTTTAATTCACAAAAAAAATTAATTAACTCTTCCACACTTAGCGTGCCGATATTGTGTGTGCTATACATCGTAACCAAGCAAACTTGTTGGATTAACCTTATCATAGATGTTAAGAGTGGGTTATGCTACCTCCAGCGGCTTTTAATTCACAAATATTCTTGCACACATTGCATGCCTATGTTTAAAGCTTTGTGACATGTTACGTGGAAGGGCTCAGGGGGCAGAGAGGTAGTGGGGATTACTCCCTTATATGGGCTATAAAGCTATGTTCAGTCCCAAAGGGTATGGTTTTGGAGCTGTTTATATAGATGTTTTCCATATCTGTTGTATATCATTACGTAATGTGATGTACTAGGGAATTCTGGGAGAATAAAGATGGCCGCTTGAGATTAGCACATGGAGTATTTCATGGCAGACTTTGGTCTTGTTATTGACCTAAAGAATACAAAATTGGCGATGAGGATAGTCGTTTCGCTCACGGAAGTGTAAAATATGGCTGCTGTCTATGGCCATGTGGGGTCATTTGATGAAAATACTGAGAAATTTACCGATTATGCCGGACGCTATGAAGCCTTCATGGTACCAAATGAGATTGCCAACGAGAGA
>OZ026600.1:13562134-13567134 GCA_964020085.1 Micromussa lordhowensis
ACCATTTTTGTGCGGCAGCATAGCGTGATGCGGCAGGAGAATGGTTTTTCATTCAGTTAGACCTTCGTGAAGTGGTAAAATGGAAAATTATCAATTTAAGGTCATTTAAAGATCATTAGCCTCGGCAATGGACATTGAACCCTGAAAGCTACGATGCCCGCTTCGAAATCTTTAAAGCTACGATGCTAAAAAGCGACGATGTCACGATCGAGGAAGAATCGTTTAAAGTCTTTTAAAATGTCATCCGGAGGAGGAAACAATGCAACAGGGAATGAACACTGTACGATCATCGGAAGCTAAGGTAAGCCTCCTTGTTGTGCCTTATTCTTTACTATGCCTTTTATACGAGGGGGATTATTTCGTTCGGAAAGAAACACTGGTACAGCTCTGTGTAGGCAGATACAAAAGTTGGACCGGATCTACTCGGATCGCTGAGTTTAATAAGAATATATTCCAATCAGCGATCCTAGTTGATCCGGTCCGACTTTTGTGCCTGCCTGATGAGATTTCTATGGTTGGTAGTGGCATGTTCAACTTTTGAACTTAAGATTACAACAAATTATGGGAACTAATGAACCATTTGGTGGAATAAGCTTGGTAACTTTTGGAGATCTTTTCCAGCTCAAGCCAGCTTTTGATAAGTGGATCTTTGAAAATTCCCAATCTGGCTATGATAGAGTTGCAACTAACATTTTGGACAGAGTACTTCACCCTCTTTGAATTGACAGAAATAATGAGACAAAAAGATGACAAAGAATTTGCTCAGTTACTCAATTGTTTGAGAGAGAGAAAGCACTCTGAAGATGATATAGCCATTTTGAAACAAAGACTTCTGAAAGTGGGGCCTGGACAAGATAATTACCCTATGAACATGGCACATTTATTTACTACAAACGCATCTGTAAATGCTCACAACAGTTCTCTCTATACCCTTTCTAAAGCTGATAAAGCTCAGATTAAGTCTGTGGACATTATAGTTGGGGACATCTCTGATGATCTCAAGAAACAAATTAAAAACAAAATCTCTGATGATCCAACCAAGACAATGGTTTATATTAGCTAGTGTCAGTAGCAACTGCAGCAAAATATGACTTGACAACTAATCTGGATGTGACTGACGGACTCACCAATGGTGCAGAGTGTGTCATAGAATACATAGACTAAAGAGTTGAAAATTCCACCAGACCAAGTATTACCCTGGTCGCTTCATGCTAAAGAAACCGGGATAAGCTCCTGCCTGGTGGACCACTTATCCTATATGAAGACCTGACTTTTACCTAAAGGGTATCAAATAAGCAATCACTGGACATCAGAACCAATGCATTAGAGGTTGTTTATTTTCCTGTTTTGCACTTCTGTACCAAGAAGAACTCCACAATGATCAATTCCTCTTCCCGTTTTAGTCAACTAACTTTTCTACATTCATCCAATTCATCCATGAGCTGGCTCACAGGAGCCTTTGATCTAACTCTGTCTTGAATCAATTCTTTGACCTCTCCGGCCACACTGTTGTGACCGGTACACGACCACAGTCATAAATACCTCTCTCAGCTTTCATCTACGTGTAAGGAATAGGAAAAATACTACATATTTACAAAAGCAAAACACAAAACCAATATGGTTGATCTCAACTTCAAAGGCCTTCCAGAAATTTGTACACAGGCTCTCCCTGATATCGGCCAAAAGCAACATGCTAGAATTTCATCCATCTCCTCCTGCACATATAGTCTTATTCTGGGGCTCACCAGAGGTTTTCACCCTCACCTTTGCTGAAAACGAGGTCCTTTAAAGGGTTTGCTCTTCCTTAGGTATGAGTGATTGGCAAATAAATGCTGCACACTTTATTGATTAAATAAACGGCCACTCACGTGGCCAAAAGTTTGGCAATCCAGGTGTTATCCTTTTTCCCCACTTCCTCTGTTCTCATCAAACCAACCTCGGCTTATGCAGTGCTCATGGTTATATCATAGGTTATTGTTACATCATAGAGTTTGCAATGCACATGTGCTGGGCACGACATGTGGATTAAACGAGTGGTTGTGTTAGCGTGTGTTCAATGTTTATTACATTCTCATTCGGTTAGTCGAGCAGTTCCATTTCCCTGGTTATAACATTTGGTGACAAGGATGTGATAGATGCTACTTTGGTTACTTCCTGAGTTACTTGTACACCGCATGATTCCTTCTAACACTGTTTCGCTGTTTCATGCTTTCACGCTTGTGGTTGTCGCCGCCATGGCTTTGCCACTATTGGGTGCTATTGGAGAATTCGAACCCACGACCAAGACTTTTACAGTTTATTCGCAAAGACTTGATCAGTTCTTTGCTGCAACAGCGGTTATTGCTGCAGCAGAAAAGAAAAAGGTGGCAGTAATGATTTCTGTGATCGGCAAGAAGACTTTCAGCGTTCTTCGTGATTTGTGCAGTCCGGTGAATCCGAAAGACAAAACATTCTGGCAGCTATGTGAGTTACTACAGCAGCATTTTAAACCTAAACGACTGGAGGTCGCAGAATCCTATAGATTCCATCGTTGCTTTCAAGAAGAAAGCAAAACCGTCTCTGTTTACAGCGCCCGTTTGAGACATCTAGCGTCGACTTGCAATTTCGGGGAATTCTTGAACTGTTCTCTTCGAGACCTGTTAGTCTGCGGTATTCGAAATCCAGCGACCCGTAAAAAGCTCCTTAGTGAAGATTGCACATTTCAACAAGCCTTGGAAGTGGCTATAGCGGATGAAATCGTGGCGAAGGAGAGGGTATAAGTTCAGCAGCAACTGACCCAATCTGTAAATTCCGTTTCCAAGAATTCTGCGGTTTTGCCACCCTCTGGTGGAAATTCTTGTGTACATCATTCTCTACGCCGAGGTATCCGTCCAAACTCGTCTTCACCTCCCCAGTCGAATTCGTACACTTGTTTTTCATGTGGAAATGCCAGCCATGTGCGATCCAAGTGCAAGTTTAGAAATGCTGCATGTCGCAACTGTAACACAAGAGGACATATTGCTCATGCTTGCAGGAAGAATGGAGTAAATGCTGTGTGCATTGAGGATGAGTTAACTGAAGAACCGTTGCTTGAGGAAGACGAATTGTATATGGTGTATGATGTGAATGCAATCTCTAGGTCGGAAATTTCCGTTCCATTAAAGATTCAAAACAATGATTGTAGTATGCAATTAGACACTGGTTGTGCTTTGTCTCTAGCACCAGTGAGTTTATTCAAAAGAGTTTGCCCTGATGTTGACATGCAACTGACCAATGTAGTGCTGTCCACCTGTACAGGTGAAACTGTGCACCCTTTAGGGGAAGCATACGTGAGGGTGGAATATTCAGGATTACAACACTCCCTGCCATTGCTAGTTGTACATGAGGGTACTTCTACTTTGTTTGGACGAAACTGGCTCATGGACATAAAACTCGATTGGAAAAACTTACCAGGTTTGAATCATATTGGGCCTATATTTCCCTCTGCATATGCACCTCCAGGAAACCCTACACTGGACTCTGTTCTACAGCAATATGATGAATTATTTCAACCCAAACTCGGATGTTACACTGGTGAGCCTGTTGTGTTAAATGAAAGTAAAGGGGCCAAATTTCACAAAGCCAGAACGGTTCCTTATGCTTTGCAATCGAAAGTGGAGAGCACTTTGCTGAGAATGGAAAAAGACGGTGTGATTGGGCGTGTAACATCTGCTGTTAGTGCGGCGCCCATCGTGGTTGTTAGAAAGAAGGAAAGTGAAGACGTTCGTGTCTGCGGAGATTTTAGTGTGGCATACAGTGCATATGCGAATGTGGAAACGTACCCTATGACATGCATTCAGCCTTAAGGGGGTGCACTGTGTTTAGTGTGTTGGATATTAAACAAGCATATCACCAGATACCCATTGCCCAGAAGTCACAAGGAGATCTTACCATTAACACACACATAGGATTATTTACATTCAGAAGACTGCCCAATGGCATTCACTCGGGCCCAGCCATCTTCCAGAGGATCATGGATAATTTACTGTCCAACATTCCAAAAGCTGTCAGTCGCCTTGATGACATCCTTGTGGCAGGAATTGATGAAGAGGATCACCTTTGCACGCTTTCATTAGTTTTGGAACGGCTTCTTATGGCAGGATTTAGACTGAACAAGGACAAGTGTAAATTCCTACAAAAATGTGTCACTTACCTTGGTCATAAAATTGATGGAGAAGGCCTACATTCTACTGAGGATAAACTTGCCGCCATTCACGATGCCCCTAGACCTAAGGATGTCACCGCCTTGAAGTCTTTTCTGGGACTTATCATGTTTTATTCACGGTTCATGCCACATCATTCTACTATACTTGCACCTCTACACAACCTGTTAAAGAAGGATACCCCCTGGAAGTGGTCAAAAGTTAAAGAAGATGCATTTGTTGCTGCAAAGGAGCTGATATTAAATTCACAAACACTGGTGCATTATGATCACACGTTACCTCTCTACTTTTCATGTGATGCTTCATCTTATGGTGCTGGTGCTGTCCTGTCTCATAAAATGAATGGGCAATTTTGCCCTGTGGCCTTTGCTTCATGTTCCCTGACTTCAGCTCAGAAAAATTATTCCCAAATAGAAAAGGAGGCATTCAGCATAATTTTTGGATTGAAACGATTCCGCCAGCATCTGTACGGTCGCTCATTTGTAATTTTAACTGATCATCAACCCTTGCTCTCTCTCTTCGGGCCAAAGAATCCAGTTCCTGCGCATGCCGCAGCTCGACTTCAAAGGTGGGCGCTGATCCAGTACTGAAGCACTTCAGCACATGCTGATGCAGACAGCATGTCGCATCTTCCTTTTCCTCAGACCCGGTCTCTAAAATGTGAAAATGTTGAGGGCTATTTCTTGGAGCCAGAAGTTGTGACCACGTTAACCAGTCAGATGATCCAGAAGGAGACTCGAGTGGATCCTGTTTTATCCCAAGTATATGGTTTTATCATTGGCGGGTGGCCAACTGTGGTGGATCCTACCTTCGCACCAT
>OZ026600.1:13574634-13604634 GCA_964020085.1 Micromussa lordhowensis
ACTCGAGTTAGCTAAAAAGCTACTTTGCATGAAGCCCACTATTCAAGTAACATAAATATACATTAATTAATAAACAAGTAAACCAAAGAAAGTACAAACTAATTAAAATGTAAGTACATAAAAATAAAATGATTATTTACAATAAAAGATATAAAAATATAACTGTCAATAATATCATAAGTAGATTCATAAATCCCAGCTTTAATAATTTAAATTATAAAAAAAATGTCATAGTTCAACAGGACATTAATCCTCATAATTTTAGGAAAGTCAATACCTTGTACAATGCAAGTTGATGTTGGTAAAACTGCTTCCCCTCAACCTTTCCCTTCTGTTTGATAGTCTTGCTAGATATCCTGATCCCCTCTTTCACTCTCATTAGGAACTGCAAAAAGCATAATATGTTATCTTGGGCAGAATAAATTCTCTCACTTGCGACACTTTACAAGAGAGAGCTTGTTGAAACTGTGATAAATTCATCTTTTTCTACATCCTAACATGCACAAGGACATTGTTTGCTTGTTCGGGGCAGCACCACATGTGAAACAGTGCACTAAACAAACACGAAAACAAACGACCAGCATGGGTGAAAAAAAGTAGGTCACAAATGGTTCTAACGAAAGACACAAATGAAAGATGATAAATCTTGGCAATTACAGACCACCTTGAGCAGTTGTGAAGAAAGTGTGAAAAATTCTTCAACTACACTATTAAAGTGCATATGAAGTTGCTGTTTATTTGAAAGGCTTTTAAAAATAAAAAGAATGGTGTTTTCCTTTTTAGTGCAGAATGCACTTTTGGGATGGCTTTGGGGGCTGCCTTCTGCTAAGGAACTATAGAACTAAGGCACTAAGTTGTTAAGGTGTAAACTTTAATATTTGTTTAATTAATTAAATAACATTTTCTGGGAGTGGCTTATCAGCCCGCTGCCCAACCCCCAACCTGGAGGACCAGGGGCTGTCTGGCCTCTACCCTTGAAGCAATCCGGCATGGTTTGACTTGCCAGGGACCAAAGTTCCTGCCGGCACAGGTCTCTGGGTTATTGAGATGCACAAGCTTCACCACGGCAAGGTGTCAGCCCAATGTAAAGAAACAACACTAATTAGCCGAGATTATATCCTACATCGGTGAAGAAGTCTCCTTCAAAGTTTGATTTAATTAATTTGTGCTTTCATTAGGTGCCACAGAGTCTGCAGTAATATTTAAGCACTTTCTTGGTTTCTTGTGGCACAAATTAATTCACGCCGAGCTGGTGTGTTGCTATTTCTGATCATTTCGGCAACGCGGCCTGCGATATAAAATTCAGCGGTCAAACCAACAACAAGATCAGTAAATTTTCAAAATGGCGGCTTTCGTCGTTCAAGTTCACGGCGTTGTAGACGAAATTGTCAGAACATCTCGACGTTCTGAGAAGGGGGTGAATGAAAGGATTGGTGGTGAACTAATGCAGCTGACTAGAGCAGTGGTCAAAAAGCACACTTTTCCGCCCAAGAATGCTTACAAGTATCACCTTGCACAGCCTTCCCGTATGTTATCAAGATCCGTCGTCCATTGGAATAACGCAATTTTGCGGAGGCTAAGACGAAGGCCTAATGGTTCATCTCCTTGGACTGTAAAATTCAAGCAACACATGCCATTAGAAGTTTTTGCGTGTTTCAAGGCTGCTTCGCTTGCAGAGGAGGGCGGAGGGTTGTTGTCGAAAAATACTAAACACGTAGAAGAAATTAAATTCCACGATCGAGCTGCTTTGAGGGACTTGCTCCTGGAATTTGCAAACAAGTACAAAAGATGTCTTAAACAAGATGAAATAATGTGTAAAGTAGAAAAGGATGATTCTTACAGCATTGTTATCATTAAGCAAGATCACCCTGCCACATGGCATTATTCTAAAAAGTTGGAGATAATGAGGTTCATTGCAAGATATGGCCATTACAACAGATTGGGTGTCCCACAGTTTACTCTCTAAGCAATCTTTGTAATTACGACTGACAGAACACAAAACGTGTTTCGCTGTACATGTTGATATGTTATTATAGCTGCGTAGAACATTGACTGTACATTCAAACCTGTACTAAGCAGCCATCCTTTACCATTGGATGCGCAGCAGTTAGTTCCCCCTGGAAGTTAACACGTCCATTATGTTAGCAGTTACTAGGGCATTCCAGAGGGTGGCCCTTACTACAGGCTTGACGTTATGTTATTATTGCCATTCTTTCAAGGGCCTGTTTACAAGGAAAATTTCCTCTTTTTTCTTGGTCGTGTTTACAAGGCAGCTAGGGTTACCTGGTCAAACCCGGGCTATCTTCTGCTCTCCAGCTAGGGTTAACCCCCTTGCTAACCCTCCTTATAAACAGGCCCTTAGACACCTTTGAACTTAGGGTGTTGGCACTATTTCCTCCTAATAAACCAAGAGGAATGTCTTTATCGGAAAATCTCATACCCAGGTCTTGCTTGACGAGTTGATGGAAAAATTGAATTTTCAAGTTTTCCTGGGTTGTGGGAAAAAAATTCAAACTTCATTAGTTTTCAGGAATTACAGGAGTATTGCAAACCCTGTGTCAAATCAAGACCAGCTCTCAATTATAGTTGTATGTCTGTGCATGTACTGATAATGGAAGCTCAAATAATCTGCCCGAGTACATTTGAAATAACAGATTTTCAGAAAGTACTGTTACACGTTGTTGAATTGAAAAACAACTAATGATCACACATCTCCGAAACAATTTTATTTGTAACGATGATCACAATACTTTGCATGTTAAAAGTTATATAACATTGTTCAAAATACATAACTTGTTAAGATAAAGGTGGATTTTTGTTTTTTTATTTTTATTTTTTGCAAAGTAACCCAAGAACTCCAAAAACACTAACACAACCTTAATTCAGCAACTTCCATAAAACAGTTTAAACATTGGGTGGTGAACTAATGTAGCTGGCTAGTTTTACTAAGTTGGTTTTACTGCATACTTTAGTTAGTTACTGGTTTGACTAAGCATCACCAATATTTCCATTGACCTATTCTGCTGCAACACTCAAAAGATTCCGTAAACCTTCAGACAGCTCTCCTAAGTCTGCTGTTTTGGCAACTTCTTTGTAGACAAGAGAGGAGCAAAACTTGCACTTCTCTGCATTGGGGTCCTTTGGATACCCACAAAAGCAAAAGCTGTCACTGCTGATACATGCAGGAATATACTGGTCAGTACACTTTGTATACCCAAAGTGATGTGGGTCAGCCCTTCTAAGCCAGATGTTTGACACAAAGTCATGTTTGAGAACAACTTCCCATCTTGATGCAAGACTAGCATGCTTTGCATACTGCTGTAACCTTACGTGTTTGGCCTCTCGACCTTGCATACTGTTCACTCCCAAACCCAATTTGTACTTGTTAAACAAAATTCTAGTGTGATATGGGACAGCATAACCTATTGTCCAGACAGTAGGGCTCACGGTCTGAAGCATTGTGGATACAGCATTAAAGAATCTAAGACAATGATTTTCTAGTTCAATCAAATCTCTTTCTTGTATATTTACCCTTGAAAATAGTGACACTGCACCTCTTAGTTCTAAAGCACAATGGGCAATTGCACAAAGCCTCATTTGGATTTCAGGTGAATCACCCTCACTTTCCAAAGCAGCAACTAGATACATAAACTTGTGACAGAGTTTTTTAGTTTCTTTCCCAGTAAATCTGTAGTCAAAACTCCCTTTTCTGCCACTGTTGAACCACTTTTTCACTTTTTTCAGTAGCCTTCCTGCCCTTACCTCTGTTTTAAGTGCACAAAGATACCTGGCAAAACAGGAATTTTCAGGAACATCTGCAATATCTTTGCAAGAAGAAGGAATCTTAGACCTATCAAGACTCATAGATAAGATGGTATTGTGGATAAACTGCCATGCATTATTTGCATTGTGAAGGGGCTCTGCATATCCAACATCAACAAATGGACCAATTAAAGGTTCATGTTCTTGCCTTGAATTCTTCCCCCTGATGAAATTAAGAACTTTTGTTCTCTTTGTTGATTCTGCTAGAGAGGTCTTAGAAAGCTTTTCTTTCAGTTCATTAACAGCTGCAGCTACTTCTAGTCTCTCTGAAAAAACCCATGGGTGCCATGTATTTTCAGGCTTGGGCCCAAGAGACCCATTTGTAATGTGCTTGTTGCCATCATTTACATCACTAAATGAAGAAAAGTAGTAAGCTGCATTACTTAGCTCCCCAGAGTACGATGCTAAAAATTTCATATCAGAGGGAAACAATTTCAATGAAAATTTTACGGTGTAATTTCTTACTAAAAATGTCTGTTTTTCGATTGACTGAAATTTATGAACAAGTGTCCTAGCAAACCTTTGCATAACAATGTGATTTTCAGAGCAATTGGCTCCAGCCAACAAGAAATTTTCTTTTTCACTAGTAATATGACTTCCACTATTGAGAAAAGATATCAACCAGGCTGTAGCTTCATCGTCTTTACCAAACGGTGCACCGTCAGCCCCACATGCAACATGAAAGTGATATTTGTCATCACTAAAATGTAAAATGTGTGACTTTTCACCAAATGTTTCATCAATACTTATAAAGAGGTCTGCCAGTTCAAGCAAAATATCAGTGAGCTCTCTATATGCTCCATTAACCTTCTGACTTTCATCTAAATCCTCATACAACTCAGAAAAATCATGAACTGTAGCTGCATTCCAAGTGTGATTGACATATTGCTTTACCTTATCATATGTCAAAAGCTTTGGTAGTCTCACACCCTTCATTATTTGAAATGCTCTTCTTTGTTTGCTAGTAATGCTACAAGACATGGACAAATTAGACCTGACTGCTTTGTACTTTTCCTTACTCATTAAACCATTACTGTACAGTACTTTCACACTTCGCATACTGTTTACATCACTAACTTCAAAGTTTCCAACAAACTTTTTAACAACTGACCCTATGACTTTATTCACAACTTTCTTAGAATTTGAAACATAACTGAGAAGCTGTTTTGGTGCAGATTTCTTTACCAGAGTTAACCACATGCCATCTAAGGCGGGCTTTACATTATCTGCTGTTCCTCCATGAATTTGTTTACAACTCTCTAGGGTTTCATCCCTTCTTCGCCTGCCTGAAATTTCACTTGCGGGAACTCTAAATCGCTCTGAATTTGCATCACACAATTCAGATGGTTCACGTCTCCTCTTGAATGTTTTCCTCTTCCCTTAAGAGAAATAAGATATTGGTATGTTAATGTCTGTATTATACCAGTCACCAATATTGTTGTGTCTGGATAAATTAGTTACATTTTCTTAATAGATTTAGCCAGGCCTAAAAGCGGAGCTCCTGGGCCAGGCTGTTTAAAGCCCGATTAAGCTAACCCAGGATAGGCAAGAATTTTGATTTGAACTTTGTAATTTTGTGGTGAGGTTTTCTGTTTATGTTGTTTGGCCTTCTACTTCGAGTCTGAATGATCTCAAGGTCCTCAAGACACAAAACAAAAGCAGTGAAAAACATTTGTAAAGAAAGAAAATTTATACTTTAGTTAACTTAAATATTCCTGGGTCAGCATTCACCAGCTTCCAAACAACCCAGCCCTGTTTACAACAAGTTAACCTGACATGAGCATTTGAACAGCAGTCAACTAAAAAAAAAAACACCTGACCTAGATGAGCTCTAAACTTGAGCCTGCAATGTGGTCATGGGATACTGGTCAGTGGAGACAAAGTTTTGGCAGGTGTCAATTGACCATAACATGGATGTCCAATATCAAAGGACAAAAACCAAATGGTGCATGTCTGCACCCCTATTAGCTGGAGTATGGCCGCCATCTTGTGCGACTTTTGTTGTTGTTGTTGCTGTGGTGCATATATGCCCATGAGCAATACTGCTAGCCATGATAATCATTAAAAGAAAATCAATACATGGGTATCCCTTGCTTTCCTATATGGGTATGGGGCTCCACTTGGCGGGCTGCCAGACCTCCACTATTATGCAACTTGCACGAAATTGACCAATGAAACGGACAAACAGCTCCAACTACAGATTACCCAATCCATTAATATATCCTGATTTTTTTCTTAGGTGATACCTATCTATCTATCTCTTTATCTATATACCAATCAATCTGTGTATCTAGCTAAGTATATATCTCTCTAACTTGCTGTCTCTGGTGTCAACTGCCTCATTTTGCATTGGAAATTGTGAGAAATCAGAAAGGTTGTTGCAGCTTCTTGTTTCCTTTTAACTCTCCTCACCTGTGTATTAAAATGCACAAGTTGCTATTCCAAGTCTAACTTCTTGATCATAGGGAAACTTTTCAACAGCTCTGAGACAGGTATCACCAAAGTCTAGTATATTATATTCAACTGAACAACAAAATGCTAAATAATTATTCACAATTGGAAAACTGGTCGATGCTAGTCCCATGACAGGACAACAAAAAATATGTACTGATGCGAAGTTACATGTACCTTGCTTGTAAGAGAATTCAACTTATTCCTTTCCCTTTCCAGCACATCACTGACTGCTCCTTTCTAAAAGAGAAAATGATTTGTAAATGCATTTCATGGGGAAAGTATTCCCTTCTCGGATGACAGACAAGTCAAAGAATCACAACTATCAAATATGCAAAATAATACCATTGACCTAGTGTAATGGTCCAAGCTTAGGTCAGTGGTACAGTAGAGTCAGCTGTAGGCCAGTGGTAGAGCAACCGAACTAATAATTGGAAGGTTGTACTCCAGTTGAAAGAACTCTGAATATTTTCTTAGTGTGCATGTAACAGTATTGACTAAATCACATCACAATTAAAGTTTACCATCTCGCTCTCACTGCAAAACTACCTATTGTATTTACTGGATTAAGTACTGCCTCTGATTAAGCGCAGCCACAGAACCAGCGCTGCATCTGAGAGCAAAAATACTTCTAAGTGTTACCCTTGAATAAGAGCCGTGCATCTTGGAATGTGGCACTTATTCAGAGATTATGTTGTATGAAACAAAAAACACCAGTATGGTACAACATTGTTTGAAATCACCCCTGCTATTTGACTCAGATCAAGAAAGGGACAGTAACATTTTAATTTTGTGAAGCCTAAAAAAGAAAGCCAGTGTGAAGCACAAGCCCATCTTTCTCACTAAAATGAGATAGTAAATGACATTTCTGTTTACTGTTAACATTTTTGTGCTGTCTTTGTTTAAAATATGATTTCAAGATAAGCTAGTCTGCCTTCACACAAACACCTCCCCGAATGATCGCAGTTCTGCGCCACAATTATACTGTTGCGCTTAATCAAAAAAATACGGTATTCAGATATTTAGGTTAAACATATTTAATTGGTTAAAGTGCAAAGATAGCATACAATTGACAATTATTGGACAAGGTTGAGCAGAATATCATGATTTGTCAGTTGGTCAGCAGATCAATTATTTGCTGAAGCCAAAAGCTGATGCAAACAATTGATCTGCAAGACACTGACTAATCATAATATTTTCTGCAGCCACCCACCTCAACTTTTACAGCATGCAACTTGTCTTCTTCCATTTGCAAGGATCTGCACTCCAACAAGTAATCTGCTTTTACATTCTTCATGGCATATTTATAATCCCCTATAGGGAACCTCTTTTTATTTTTAGTTCTTGGGCTTTTCACCCGCTTTGCTCTTCCTTTTCGTGTCATCTCAACCACGTTACCGAAATGATCAGAAATAGCAACACGCCAGCTCAGCCCTGCACACAGTTACAGCCTTGTCGAGTTTCTGTGGCGAAAATACAGTACAAAAGTTAGTTAAATGAGCTGTTTACTACGATAATTTAAGTCATCATCATTCTGACAAGCAAAATTAGCATCAAAGTAAAGGAAACCCCTAAATAATGGCTACCTGAGGCAGGAAAACATCAAAGAAGTAATAATAAATCTAAAAGGAACAAGGATGGTTGAGGATGGAGGAGATTAAGACAGATTGCGAACGATGAACCTGAAGATACGCCATCCGTGCAACGACTAGTCTCGAGGCCTATCTTAAACAACAAACACTATACACGCGGGACAATTTTTCATCGCCACTGTAAACCAATTCCATACAATTTCAGCAACAACAAAAACTACAAGCTTTCTTCCAGGAACCTATGATTTTCGATTAGCGATAGCTTGCTCTTTTAGCGAAATATCCACAAAATAGTTCAGAAATCAGGCCATCAATGGAACAAGTGGCATACAAAGCAAAATTACATATAATTAGTTTGAACAATGTGCAAAAACCTTAAAAATAGGCTCAAAAGAAAGCTTACCTTGCTGTGAATCCGGACATCTCTGTTAAACTCAACCACGAGGCCTAGATTTCCCACAATTCTCCTGGGAAGTTGTAATTACTTAGCATAAATTTGAATAATCCGCCATTAAATTTGTGCCGCCATTTTGAATTTTTTCGCTGCACTTACGACGTGACCGAAATCGCGGGCGCGGGAGCTCGAAGGAGAAGTTATGTGTTTATCTGACTCTCACAAACAAATGAAAACAGCAGATGGTATTTGTTGAACAGAAGTAGGGCAGGAGCCCATCACTCCTGACGCTGGGGTAAGTCCAAAATACACAAAGTCACAGTAGCGTTTTTGCGCGTAGAATGGACTAAGTGGCGCTACCCAAAAAAAGACTGCCATCCTTGGCCACATCACATGGCACATAAAAAGCTGCGTGGCTTTGGGGATGAAAATGGAGTGTATAACCCTATCCTGTATGTATGTATGAAATGTATCTTCCTTTTAATATATAGCCGACATGAACGGTTACTAGTCTGTGCATGCGTTTAGAGCAAATTGGTTTTGTTCTAAACACAATAGTACCAGAAGGAGAGCAAGGGGTTTTCTGAAATAAATATATAACTATGATGTCGTGGATACATTAGAGGTAGGTGTAACATGTTTTACGTAGTGCAGGTACCTAACCCACAATACCATCTTGCTGAATTGAAATTATTACAGAAATCTAAACTAGAACTACCACTGCACCCTATCATGAGGCAAGAGTACAAGATGTTAACACCCATTTGGATCAACGTACGAAGCAGCGAATGACACATAAACGGCCGACAAAATTGCTGTTGCCAAAAGAGTGTGTGAATAGCGGGCAATGGAATGTAATGACAATGTTTGAGACTGGTAAGTATGCCCAGGTGATCAGGGAGATGAAGAGGTATGGTATTAGTATTCTAGAAGTGAGTGAAATGGAATAGAACTCTAGTAGGAAGTTGAGGATAGCTACAGGCAAAACTGTGCTATACTAAGGAATGGATAAAGGTGAAAATAATGAGAGAGGAGTTGGCTTCCTTCTGTCCAAAGAAGCTGCACAATTTCTGCTGGAATGGGAACCAGTGTCTGAGAGGATAATCCAAGCCAGGTTCAACTCAAGGTGGCAGAAGGTTACATCTTGCAAAGCTATGCCCCAACAAATGAGGCAACAGAGGAGACGAAGTTCCATGACCAGCTACAGATGGTTTTGGAGCAGGTGCCATGCAGAGATGTGAAAATCGTAATGGGAGATATGAATGCTAAGGTGGGGATGAACAATACAGGCAGGGAGGAGGTGATGGGTAAGCATGGAGCAGGAGCTGAGATGAATGAAAATGATGAGAGATGGGCCAGAAACCAGAAGAGAGAGGCAAGTACAAGATATTCTATTCTTGGGGTGACTATTGATAATAAATTGACTTTCTGTGAACATATATCCAACATGCTCAACATGAACATATATCCAACATGCTCAAGAAAGTCTATGCCAAGATTGGTGTTCTAAGACGTCTCAAAAGACTGATGCCTCACAGAGTGTCCCTATCACTTTACAAGGCCTACCTGCTTCCTCATTTGGAATACTGCAGTCCCTTACTTATTGGAATAAATAAAACTATGAACTCTAAATTAGAGTCAGCCAACAAATTTGCACTTAAAACTCTATTAAATGTATTTAACAATCTTGACTATGACTCTATATTATCTTTGAGTGATATGCAGTCTCTTGAACACAGACGCTATTATAGTTCTCTTGCCTTATTATATAAATGCATGAACACTAACGGTCCGCGATATACCAAAAACTTTTTTCAGTTTCGTTATACTAAATATAATTTAAGAAGCAAGGGCATTAATCTGGAACTATCTGGCTACAATAATAAATTCTTCCATAACTCGTTTACATATATAGTAAGTCACCTCTGGAATAAACTGCCTGTACATATTAAAACATCTAGTACATTTAGTGACTTCACTCGTAAACTAAAAGCTTTTGATTTTAGCAAATTAGGGCCTAGCTGTCATTGTAATTCTTGTATATAGTTTTATTTCCATTAGTTTTCTAATAGTATATGTAATTTTTATCCTGTCTAGTTTTTTACTCGTAGCTGTTTTTTTTATAATCTAATTATATATTTTACATAGTTTTAATTATAGATATAGTCATACGTTTTAAACATGAGCCTCTGGCTCGGGCAACTGGGTAACCATGCCTCACGTATTGACATTAAACTTGATTTTTTAACTTTTAATTTTTTTTTTAATCAAGAGTTCAATAGGGAAGGGAAGAGGAGGTGTAGGAAAGACAGGAGGGTGTATGTGAAATCAGAAGCTGAGAGAGCTGAGGAGGCTGGAAAGAGGTGATGTAAGGTCTTTGTACAAGATCACCAGAATGTTCCAGAATACATGTAAGCCAGTAAGAAACGAGGCAGGCGTGTTGCTCAGGAGAGCAGAGGAGGAGATGCACCAGTGGAGGGAGCACTCTCAAACAGTACTTGACCATGAAGAGCCACTCAACCCACCAGAGGTGAAGTGAAGTGACGAACTTAACATCAGGACAGGTTGCATCACACATATTGAAATCTTGAATGCTAAAAAGAAGTTACAAAACAGGAGGGCTGCAGGAGGTGACAACCTTCCACCAGAAGCAATTAAGGAGGGAGGGGATACATGAGAGGAGGTTTTTGGGGGCCTCTATAACAGAATCTGGAGTGAGGAGATATCAGAGGAGAAGAGGAAAGGTTTGCTAATCAAGCTGCCCAAGAAAGGTGATCTGAGCTACTGTAAAAACCAGCATGGCATGAACATGGTAAGTAAGGTGTTTTGCCGAGTGATCCTGGAGCGCATCAAGATTGCGCTGGATGAAAAGCTGAGAGAGGAACAGGCAGGCTTCTGAGCGGGTAGAAGCTGTATGGATCAAATAGCAACAGTGCAGATTATTGTAGAACAAAGTACCGTGTGGCAGTTCTCCTTGTACATCAACTTTATAGATTTCGAAAAGGCCTTCAATAGTATCAGCAGAGATGTTTTGTGGAGAGTTCTCTATGAGGGTTTCTCTGCACAGGTAGTACACAATGGACAGAATGACAGAACGGACCATTGAATATGAGGACTGGGGTAAGACAAGGCTGCCTGCTATCTCCCTTGCTGTTTCTGTTTGCCCTGGGTTGGGTGACAAGGACAGCATTTGACAGGAAGAGAGGTATTCAGTGGACCTTTACGGCACTGTTAGAAGACCTTAACTTTGCCGATGATCTGGCCCTACTGTCCCACAGAATACAGGCCTTGGAGGTACAAATGCCTTGCAGGTACAAAGTGCAAAGGTAGGCCTGAAGATCAATGCCACCAAGACAAAGCTGATGTGTATTGGTACCAAATGTGGCAATGGTGTGTCAGTCGCTGGGGAGCAGGTCGCGTAAGTGGACGAGTTCACATACCTTGGGAGCAATGTAAGCAAGAAGGGGGACACTGATGAGGACATTCAGGAACGAATAGGAAAGGCAAGGCAGCCATTTGCAATGCTGAGACCAATATGGTGATCAATGCCCTAACAACCAAGACCAAGCAGAGAGTCTTTGGGTCAAATGTGTAGGCGGTGCTCTTGTATGGTTCTGAAACTTGGAGGCTGACCAAGGGATTGGAGCAGAAGTTGCAAGTTTTCATCAATAAGAGCCTGAGGAACATCTTGCAGATTTGATGGCCTAGGAAAAACAGAAACAAGGAGCTTTGGAGACAAACAGGGCAATGACCGATAGAGGAAGAGATAAGACAGTTGGATTGGGTTGGATTGGCCACAGACTGAGAATACCAGATGGACATGTAGTCAAGAGGGCACTAGAATGGAACCCACAAGGGGAAGCCAAAAGAGAGACCCCAGCACACCTGGAGACGCATGAGAATGGCAGAGTTGGCAGCAAAACATCTTACGTGGAACAAGGCAAAAGGCAATGCACAAAAAAGGGTTAGGTGGTGTGCGCTAGTTGTGGACCTATGTTCTACTTAGGAACAAAGAGGATTAAGTAAGTAAGTAATTAGTGCTTTTTACCTTCAATACTTCTCATTCAATACTTCTCAGTTGTATTAATTAATATCATGGTGTATAAATTTTGAATGGTTTTATTGTTAACCACAAAGGTGGCAACAGAATAAGAAAGTGGTATTCCGTGACTATTTGGTAATTAAATTATTTAGTTCTCATTTATCAGCGTATGTTTTGAGTAAAGCAAAATCGTTTCTTTTACACTTCTTCATCAGATATTGAACTTTCTTCCATTCATCTCCAGCAGTGAAAAAAGAAAACAAGAACATCTTCCATGTGTTTTAGAGAAATGAGGGATTCATTCTACATACCTTCGCGAGAAAAACAGAAGTATCAAGTTACAAAGTTGGCTTGAAAAGTGAAATTGTCACGTCTGCTGCTTCAACGTATTAAACGTTAAAACGTATGAACAGAAATGACGTAAAACAGCAGAGTAAATAGTAATTGTATGTTATTTTTGGACCTTGAATTAAAATACTGTACACACATGAAACAACCACACTGGTAAGATTATTTCTTACCAAGTGTTTGTGTCCATTCATATTCTGAACCAGGCAGGGGTTCTGAGACCTACCGTGCTAGAGCTATCAATTGCATTCTGCCCTATCTGAGATTGTCTCACTGGTTGGAATACTTTTTAGTGCAGAATGTACTATTGGGATGGTTTGGGGGCTGCCTGCCACTAAGGAAATATGGAACTATGGCACAACTCTCTACGATGATAAGGTGTAAACTTCAATGTTTGTTTAATTAATTAATTTAATTAATTAATTACTATTGCAGCAAGAAGGTAGGGTGGGTAAGATGCCTATGTGAACTAAATGAAACACGTTACACCTACCTCAAATTTATTAATAACATCAAAGCTATATATTTCTTTCAGAAAACCCCTTTCTCTCCTTGTGGTTCTATTCTCTTTAGAACAAAGACAATTTGCTCTAAATGCATTCGCAGACTAGTTACTGCTTGTGTCAATGTTTTTTTAATACTTTTAATAGTACAACATGTTGTATTTGACAAAAACGCTTTTATTGTTGTAAACATTAAGATACACAGTTATGGTCAAGGAAAAGAACTTGTTCACTGCTGGGGGGGGGCCAGACTTAATATTTTGGAAGGTTTTCATTTTGTTATTCAAAGACATGTGTTTCAGTTGAAAGAAAAAGAAGCACTTGTTCAAAGTGCCTGCTTGCTTTATTAGCAGCAGAAGGTGAATAAAGAAGCAAGGGCTGTTGACGAACTTTACAAAACCTTGGAATACTCAAAATGTGGTACTGAGGTGGAGTTGAAACCAGTTTATATGGTTCAAACTGAAATTGGGTCTAATGTGTGGATGAACCCGAACAGGATCTCTGTGAGATTCTCAGCAAGTTTTTGATCCACCTTGATTTTTATTTCTCCGGGAGAATATCTGGGAGATCTCACTGAGATTTCGTGGAGAGCTCAATCTTTGCTCAAAACACAAATTTCTCATACAGTTTTGTTTAGGTGTGTTAAAAATTGTCCTGTATATATTTTGCTGAATGTCTTCGAGATATCACATTCAATGTATGCAAAAGACTTGGTTTTCCTAGGGAGGAGTTTATTTGTTGTTCTGTCTGCCTTTAAAATGTCGATTTCACATCAACTGACGAGCACAAAGATTTCTATTTCATTTAGAGAACACTGAAATGTTGATTTAACGTCAAAGCATACACTGAAAACTGTTGATTTTACTTGAAAAACAGGAAAAACAGAAATATGTTGATTTCATGTGAACACACAAAGCTCAAAGATGTTAATTTCACTTAAAAAACGGTAAGATGTTGATTTCATGCAAGAGTGCAATTCAAAGATGCTTTTTGCTAAAGAAAGAGTATGTATATTGTTGATTTCTTGTCAATTTCTTGACCACAGAGATGTGTTTACCACTTAAAATGCATATGACGTGAAAAATATTTTCTGCTTATTTGAAAGGCCTTTCAAAGTACAGAAGAATGGCATTTTTCTTTTTTAAATATCTTTTTTCGTTTTAGAGATATTGACGTTTTTCTATTATGCAAATTAGATCAGTGATGATGTCATATTGTTTGCAACTAAAAATGGTAAAATACTGAATAAACAATGTCTCAAGAAATATTAAAGTAGTGTTCTTGAAACTTGGCACCATAAATGTGCATCACAAAAGAAACAAAATGACACCCTTGATGCTGTTGCCATAGCACCTCTTTCGGCTCCAGTCTCTTTCTGTCCAAAAAACAAACATCCCAATTTGCAACCCCTGAAGTGAGACAAAGGTTGCTACTTGGAACAGGCACAGTTCTTACATTGCCTTAACTCCCATCAATAGATTGTTTGGGGTAGATGGTTCTTGGTTAAGACAAAAACTGGGAATTTTAGTTTTTATTAAGATAGCACCAGTGTCCAAACTGTTGTCATGGCAACAGCATTAAGGGTGTCATTTTGTTTCTTTTGTGATGCACATTTATGCTGCCAAGTTTCAAGAACACTGCTTCAATATTTCCAGAGATATCATTTATTCAGTATTTTACCATTTTTAGTTGCAAACAATATGACATCATCACTCATCTAATTTCAATAATAGAAAACCGTCAATATCTCTAAAACGAAAAAAGATATTTCAAAAAGAAAAATGCCGTTCTTCTGCATTTTGAAAGGCCTTTCAAATAAGCAGAAAATATTTTTCATGTCATATGCACTTTAACAGTAAAATGTTGATTTCATGAGAATGCATGACCACAGAGATGTTCATTTCATAGGAGGAGCAAAGGTTGATTTCACTTAGCTCTTGAGGTTAGGGTGCTGTCCCCTGATCTAAGAAGTTCGAAACACTACAAATCATGCCGATTTGAAATAAAATCTCTGTTACAATTGATTGCTCCCTGTTGGCCATTATCTGTGGGACTCCCTGTATCAATAAAGTTAAAAAAATCTAGTTCCTCTTCCTTATATTGCTGTTTACCAGGCTATGAAACATCCATTAAGCGTGATCGCAATGCTTGCTGGGAAGGTCTCTTCAACTCACACACAGGAAAAGATGGCAGTCGACTACAGAGATGCTCATTTCACTCAAAGAACAGTAAAATGATTTCACAAAGTTCCTGGGCCTAGCCTTCTGTCCCCTGATCCCAAAAGTTCAAAATGCTACAAATCATCGTGATTTGAAACAAAATCTGTCACAATCTAGTCTACTTGTTGGCCACTTTCGGTGGCACTCCCGGTATCAATAAATTCAACAAATCCATTTCATCTACTTATATTGCCACGAGGTCTAGTTCATTGTTGTTCACTATGCATGCCAGAAGGGTGTCTTCTACTCATGAACGGGAAGAGATGGCGGTCGATGCAAGAAATATATAGTCTAAATTCAGTTCTCGCTTTCCCAACTTTGACGCTGGCAATGCTTGGCAAATGGGCCTAAACTCATGAGGGTTTTTTCTTGTACAAGAAATGCTCTTGGACTTTGCTGCCTGGATTGACCTGACTTCAAACACAAATATTAGTTGACAGAGCTCTAAAGCATCGCCTCTCTTTTCTGTTCGATGGTATTTCCTTTGATGCTCGATCACTCAAGGTATTGTGTTCGATATCACAAAAGGATTTTCACTACAATGTACAGTACCGCTCAAATGTAAGTTACCACTTCTCGTCTCGTTTCTCGCGAGACGCGTCTCGTTTCTCTCGAGACGCGTCTCGTTTCTCTCGAGACGCGTCTCGTTTCTCTCGACACGAGTCTCGTTTCTCTCGAGACGTGCCTTGTTTCTCTCGAGAATCACTGAAGCATTTAGTCTGGAATATATTAATACTCGCAAGAAGCCAGCGTGCATATCAAAGACGGTGCTACTATACACACATGTAAGTATCAATACAAATTGCAATCGAATGTCACTGTAAGATACTCTGTGTATCGATTGATTGCTCTATTCATGTCGAACAAACATATCATACATTCGTATACAACAGTAGTTTTCCGCAACGTGATATTCTCAAACAAGTTACGAACTATCGGAAACTATCCGGTATGTCGCGTTGTTGTGTGACTTTGTTAGGTCACGTTCTGACTAAGATCGCGTGCAAGTACGCGTAATAAGATCTTGTGCGGTTTTTGTTTTTTTGGGTGTGCTTTTTTATGGTTTTTTTGCGTGTTTCTCTTGGAGTTGACTGTGAGTTCTCTCTGTCGTCAATAAAGCTGCTTGGGATAGCAAATAGTGAAAGTGTGGTCCTATCTAATTATTTCCCACATTACTGGCACCTCCGACGGGACGCCCTATACCGTGATTAGTGATGTCCAAGAAGCAACTTAGTGAACTGGACGCCAAGCTAAAGACGCTTACTCTTCGGCTTAAAAGTACTGATGGAGTGATCGGGAAATGGGAAAAGGAAGCCATCGAGAGGCAACGCGCCTCAATCGTTGCTCTGGCCGGAGAGATAGATTGTTTACGAGGATCTATCCAAGAAGCGAAGTTCGCCGCTAGTGAGTCAGAGGAGAATGTGGTATTGTGGTCTGAGGAGATCGAGTCACAACTTTCTGTGGCGGATGAGAACGTTGCAAAATTATCTAAGTGTCTCAACGATATAGAAACCAAGGTACGGGACCTCGAGCGAAACCAAAGCCATGCGAAAGCTATGGAAATGGAGAAGGAGTTGTTAGAACAGAAAATGGAGGCTGCTATCAAGCAAAAGGAGCTGACTCAAAAATCGTCAGTGGTAAAGCTTCCCAAGTTAACGATTACGAGTTTCAATGGCACACCCATCGACTGGGTGCAGTTTGAAAGTCAGTTCCCTGCGATGGTTCATGACCAAAACGTGCCAGCGATTACTAAGTTTTCGCACCTCAAGGAGTTGCTCGACCCAAGGATACGGAGCGTAATCGATGGTCTGCCGTTCAATGAAGAAGGCTATTCTCGCGCCATGAAATATTTACGTGACAAATACGGGAACCCCGATGAGATCGCTGGGGCTTATGTGATTAACCTTTTGCAGATGCCTGCAGTTACGGAGCGAGACGTAGCCAGGATACATCAGTTCTACGAGAAACTACTTTTCAATATTGAGAGCTTGGAGACATTGGGGAAACTTGACACAGTACAAGGGGTGACATACTATGTCATTGTAAAGAAGTTGGAATTACTACGAAGCGAGCTGGTGTCACATGTGCCCCGTGACTGGCGCTCGTGGTCATTTGGTGATCTCTTGGAAGCCCTCCGCAAATGGACAGGCACAAATCCTGTCGTGGAAACATTTGGAAAAGGAACTAACCCGAAACGCTCAACTTTACCAAGCGATCGCATTTATCACTCCCACGATCGGTATGTTGGGAATTGCGTGTATTGTGACAGCGGAGAACACCGCTCCTCTGAATGTGACAAGTTGTCAACACTTGATGCGCGGAAAGCATTCCTCGCGAATAAAAGGCTCTGCTTTAATTGTGCAGCGGGTCAACACAGCGCTAATCAATGCCCTAGCAAGTTGTTGTGCCACGTGTGCCGTAGACGTCACCACACATCTATATGCCAACAAGCGCCTGTTGAGCCAAACCTGACGGCAAATATCGTGGGATCTTCAGTCATACATCCGGTCGTCGTTGTCGACGTTTGTGGTCACAAATTCCGTGCACTCCTGGACAGCGGAGCAAGCCACTCCTACGTGTCCTCCACGTTAGTTGAACTCACTCGCGTGCAAGCAGTAAAGAGTGGAACGCGTCATGTGGCCACGCTGCTGGGAGTGGCAACAACAAAGCTGCTGGAATATGACCCATGTCTGAGGTTGGTTAACCGGAATTTCGAGTTAAACACACGCGTCACGCAAATCAACAAAAGAAAGCTCCTCACGTTGGATAACCCACGCTATGCCGATCGCATCGCAGGTTACTCTCAATTGTATGATGTCCATCTAGAAGACCAATCCATGGAAGATCACCTGCCGGTACACATCATCTTAGGGGCAAACGAGTATGCGCAGATCCGTACACGCGTGCCATTGCGTATTGGACGCCGCGGAGAGCCGGTAGCAGAACTCACTTGTTTTGGATGGGCAATTATGGCACCTGGTGTTGAGTCAGACTGGATTCTGACTGGATTCTTAGCCGTGGATGCGATCCAAGATTACGAAATGCTTTGCTCTTTGGATGTCCTTGGACTAGCAGACTCACCTGCTGGTGATCAACAAGAGGTCTACAGGGAATTTCGTGAGCAGCTGTCACGCAACACCGAAGAAGGATGGTATGAGACAGGACTGCTGTGGAAAGGTGGTCATCCCCAGCTCCCATCGAACCGCGAAGGCAGCCTGCACCGCTAACGTACTCAGGTAGCGAAGTTACGTGAAATGGGGAGACTACAAGAATATGATGAAATCATACAAGACCAACTTAAGGAGGGCGTTGTCGAACCAGCACCTTCAGAGCCAGTCAGAAGAAAATACTACATGCCACATCGCGCGGTCATCAAGGACAGCACTGAAACTACTAAGCTCCGCGTGGTATACGACTGCTCTGCGCGGGGCGGTAAAGGATTACCTTCTCTAAACGACTGCCTTGAACCTGGACCAGCCCTTCAGAACAAACTCTGGAACGTCTTAGTCTGAGGGCATTTCCAATCCATTGCTCTCGCTGGAGACATGCGAAAGGCTTTTCTACAAGTGTGGATCAGAGAAGGGGAGCGTGATGCTCTGCGATTTCACTGGTTGAGGGACTTACACTCTACTGAGATCCAAACTCTGAGGTTCACAAGGGCGCTGCTTGGCCTTGCACCCTCTCCGTTTCTGCTAGGACGGGTGGTGGAACAACACCTGGAGAGCTGGAGCGATCGACTTCCAGAAAGCGTGGCCGAGATCTTGCGTAGTCTTTATGTAGATGACCTTATCTCTGGAGGGCCCACAGTACTGAAGGCTAAGGAGTTAAAGGACGACGCAATAACTATCTTCGCTGACGGTGGTTTTCAGCTACACAAGTGGCACTCTAACGCACCCGAGCTGGAACGCGATTCTCAAGAACAACCTGCAGAGACCGAGGACACTTACGCCAAGCACCAACTGGGCTCTACTGCGGTGGAGGGGACCAAACTACTCGGACTCGGTTGGGACAAAGCTGAAGACGCCCTGAGTGTCTCGTTTCCGAAAGAGAACGTCGAGCTGACAAAGAGGGGAATTTTAGGAAAACTTGCTCGAATCTACGACCCGCTTGGTTTCGTTTCTCCCACTTTATTGGAAGGGAAGCTTCTTTACAGAGAGGCTTGTGAGCTTAAACAAGCTTGGGACGCTCCACTACATGATGAGCTTGCAAGAAAGTGGAGAAAATGGGAAAGCAATCTCCCCTCCAACGTCTCGGCCAGAAGAACACTAGCACCTCATCGTGAGTCTATTGACGCAGTGGAGCTCCACAGTTTTGGAGACGCTAGCGGTCAAGGAGTCTCTGCCGCTGTGTACGTTGTAGTGCGACAGGCATCTGGTACAACACAAGGACTTGTAGCAGCGAAGGCACGCCTAGCCAAGCAACAGTTGACGATTCCAAGGCTTGAACTTGTAGCAGGGCATATGGTAGTAAACTTAGTCGACAATGTGCGAAGAGCCTTGGCTCAACCGACGCCCATTGTCGTACGTCGAGGATGACATCCAATTTCCGCTGCTCATACCAGCTTCTTTCTTGTTCCAAAGAAGCAACCGCCTACCTGAGCAGGAAACTTGGCGAGAGGAGCCTGGGAACCTTCGTAAACGAGCAAGGTACCTGAGGGCCTGCAAGGACGCTCTCTGGAAACGCTGGACCCGAGAGTACCTAACGGCTCTTAGAGAACGGCATCACTGCAACAGAAAAGACAAGAACGAATCGCTGAAGATAGGTGACGTTGTTCTCATCCGCTCTGAGGAAAGAAACCGAGGGAAGTGGCCTCTGGGTGTGGCGTCTGCGCTATTCAACGGACGCGATGGCGTCGTTCGAGCAGCCAAACTACGTGCCGGGAAAGCCTTCTTGGAGAGGCCAGTCCAGCATCTCTACCCCCTAGAGCTATCCTGCGATTCCAAACCAGTCAACGAGCCAGCGAAGTTGAATCCTGAGACCCAGCCCGTCCGAGCCAGGCGTGATGCTGCAGTTGCCGCTCAACTGCGTATCCGAGACGTTGCAGAAGAACTAGACCTGTGAGGACTGAGTCAATGTATGCGAATCTCATATAGATCACTGTGACACTTAGCACCTTATACTCAGGTGCTGGACTTTGAACAGTAATTTTCATAATGTTAGTTTATTAAATCATAATTTTATAGCTTTTATTCATAATAGTTTCGTTTTGCATGTGTTTCTTTCTTGATAACACATGGGGGAGAGTATCGGAAACTATCGGGTATGTCGCGTTGTTGTGTGACTTTGTTATGTCACGTTCTGACTAAGATTGCGTGCAAGTATGCGTAAAAAGATCTTGTGCGGTTTTTGTTTTTTTGTGTGTGCTTTTTTATGTTTTTTTTGCGTGTTTCTCTTGGAGTTGACTGTGAGTTCTCTCTGTCGTCAATAAAGCGGCTTGGGATAGCGAATAGTGAAAGTGCAAAACGACAAAAATGTAACAGAAACAGCGAAAAGTTAAACACATTTCTGTGAACTTCAAACGCCAATATCTAACTTGCGGCCCAAGTGGCGTTTCGGTCCTTCATGCGAAACGCCACTCGGGCCTGGAGCGAAGTCGCGGGCTAGCATTTTGAAGTCTCCTCAATTTTTCGCCTTTTCAATAGTACTATCCTTTGGTAATTGAGAACATTGTCTTCTCTGACGACATTTCCAGATTTAAATTTACACAAAAGGAAGGTAAATTAACGTGGAAACGGTGAAAGTCTGAAATACATCATGTTAGCGATCTTTGACATCCGAGACTTCAGTTTACTGCGTTCATTTTGGTTGATAGAGCTTCCAATTTACTAAAATGTTGATTAAAACCAAGTTTAGTCACCACTAGGTAGACCTTCACAAGCACATCAAGGGAAGCAGTTAAATGAAACTCTGGGAAACCAGAAGACACAGCTTTCGAAGCGTCCAGCATTCGAGGCCGGGATTTTATGTGCTTAGAGCACCAGTCACGCTGTTTGCTCCATGCTGATTGGATGCATTCTTTACCATCATCCAATCAGTGTGGAGTAACAGCGTGACTGTGGATGAGCTTTCAGAATGCCACAAATGCAAGTCGTTCGAACCCTAAGGCCCTGATTACATGAGACCGGTACGAACTCAGGCCGGTACGACTTCAGATCGGTCTCCATACAAATGCTTGTTTCTGTTTACATGAAGCCGGTCTGAAAAATCATCTCATGCCGGTTTCAGTCATTCCGGTTGCTGAACCGACACGAATGAATCAGACCGGTCTGAAGTCGGACCACTGAACCATGTAAACATGAACTGATTTGAGACCGGTCAGAGCTCACTGTTTTGAGCATGCGTAAGAGTGTTGTTGGAGCATTCCAAGATGGAGGATAACAGGAAGTAAAAGTCTGCATACGGGCCTAGTGACCTTAGTTAATCCTGCTGCCCATCCCGCTTTTTCCTTCGCAGAAACTTATCAATTGCCACTACACATTTTCTCCACACTGTCTCCTCTAGTGCCGGTGTACATGGATACAGTTTTAACACATACATACTATAATAAGTAGTAGTTTCCATTGGAAAGTGAGGTGCTGCGAGTGAAGTTTATGTGGAAGATGCTTTTATGTCATTTAGGAAGTATTGTAGAGGGATAGTCAACATGAGCTACTGACGAAACTGCTTGTTAGATGTTTAAAAAATGCTCTGTGAAAATCATTTTACGCGCTGTGTTTGCGCTGTGTTTAAATGACTTGCTTTCTGATAGCTCATCTGCAGTCATGCTGTTACTCCGCGCTGATTGGATGATAGTAAAGA
Organism: Micromussa lordhowensis; assembly: GCA_964020085.1. Classification (NCBI taxonomy): domain Eukaryota; kingdom Metazoa; phylum Cnidaria; class Anthozoa; order Scleractinia; family Lobophylliidae; genus Micromussa; species Micromussa lordhowensis. Next base: position 13,596,804 of record OZ026600.1, read on the forward strand.
AAGTATCCAATCAGGGTGGAGCAAACAGCGTGACTGCTTCTCCTTGACATACAAAATCCCAGCCGAGGATGCTGATCTCGAAAATTATCCAACAGTTAGTACTTGGATTTTTAATGGATCTTCGATTGAATGCCACGAGAAGAAGCATCAACCTTTCAGTTTATATGGTGTTCGATTTTGAAGCTGGGTGTTTCAAATCTGCTTGGCGCTGGAGCGGTCGAAAATGAGCCTTCCACCACTGACTCCTTCTCATATAAACGTGTAGACTTCACAGTCAACACAAAATCCACCAGATCGCTCAAATTTGCCATTTTAAGCCGCAAAAGTTTTGTAACAAGTAAACAGATTAAGGGGAAAGCATAATTTCAAATTCTTCGGAAAGCTTGAGAATTAGTTTAGACAAAACGTACGCAGAATGACGCAGCATGCAATTCACGTTTACATTCGCAAATGACCCAAATTTTCGCCACTAAATTTAGGAGAAGTTTCACAAGCGTTATGTCTTTTGATCTTTCCACAACTATAAGTAAATCAGTACCGAATCATGCGGAAAAATAACATTTATACTTCATGCAGTTTCTTTCAGAAAGATACTTGCTTTGCGCTGTAAACAAGTCATTCATTCTTGTCAGTGTACAGAGGCAGGATTAGGCAGATACATGTAGCATTGTGAAAACATTTTCGCGAGATCTGAAATCAATTCTGCGAAACATTTTGACAAATATCTGAAGTTTGGGAAGACACACAAACCTAAAACTTGGAGAAGTGTCTTATTTAACTTCCATAATATCACAATTTCCTAACGTTTTCCACTGGATGTTGTTCGATTTAGTTTTTTATTGCGTGACAGTCATCTCTTATGCCGGGTTTTCGCAAATAGGGCTTCAAGGGCAGGGTAAACACAAGTGTGTCGCTGATTCAAGTCAGCGTCAATTGCGAACTTGAATAGTGTTTAATTTACATCTACAGTGATACGAAAACTACTATAAGCTGATGTGAAAAAAGTCTGGCTTTGTAATTTTAAGTTTGGTCACTGTAAAAAAAAAAACAATATCAAACGATGATCATTTCTTAATCTCACCACCTAAAATGAAAATTTGTAATACTCACATCATTATATTCGAACGTTGGCTTTGTTTGATACCACAATGCAAAGCACTGGTACTTTCAGTGCACTCGCGAGAAACGAGAAACGACTCGAATGAAACAAGACGCGTCTCAAGAGAAACCAGACGTGTCTCGAGAGAAACGAGACGCGTCTCGAGAGAAACGAAACGCGTCTCTCAAGAAGGTGGTAACTTACATTTGAGCGGTACTGTATACTTAGTGAGATGGTTTTGTCTTTTAAACATTGCAGCAAGATCTCTGCAGTCTTAGTGAGACTCCTACCCATTTTGCTTTCACCAAGATTGTCTGAAGATTTAGAAGGACACAAACATCATGGCAAGATCTTGGCAAAATCTTTGGAAAGAACTGTGCATGGGAAAGTCCACACATTGCGATCTCCCATTTTTCCAGGTTAGGGTGTTTGCTTTTCCAAAGAATGTGATGGGGTATTTGTTAGCAGGCAACCTTTGACACCATTTGATCTTTAACCATTCTAGTGAGTAAGTCAGTTTCCTGTTGTTAAACAGTTAGAGTGTCCGTAAGCCCCAATTTTTTTAGCCATCAATATAGTCCTTTTTTATCAGTGGTGAAAAAATTACATGCATGTATAGTCGTACAATTTTTTGTAAACTTTTCTGTGAATCTTCAAAATTCAAAAAACATGCACCACCCTGGTTTGCCACCGCGTTACAAGGAGAATGGGCCAAGTTGGTCTGTGACTTCAACCAGGAAAAGCCATTTTCACTTGGAGAAGATGCTGAGGGAGCAAAGAGACCGCAAATCAGAGGGATTGTTCAGAGGAAAAAAATTACTAGAATGCCTGAGGTACATTGCTGTGAATTGCCATAACATTGTAGATCCTTTTAAATGTACATTTGTGCACACCATACCTTTCTTTGGTGATTAAATGACCAATTCAAGGAACAGTTTTACAGGAATATGCCTTGAAAACTGTGAACTTATAATTAAAGCATTATTATTTTTAATTGATCTTGTGATTACATCTCATATGTCCTTCGCTTCGAACTAGTGAATACAGCCTCGCAGAAAATAGAAACTTGTGTTAGTTGCAGTGTTTTGGCTTTCAGCCACTCTAATTTTCATCCAGTCTGTAACTGCATAGGCTAGACATTAGTGACGTTTCTGTCGGATTGTATTTCAGAACCTCATGTGTTTCTAGTAGTCATCTGCGTGTGTGGTCTGTGTTGGCGTTTGCGAAGTTAATTGCGATTATTGAGAAGGTTTTTTGGATCCTGCGTTCTTAACTAGTCAGGCGTACAGAGAGGACAATCGGTAAGCATGTTTTACCTTCCTTAGTTTTACTTTGTCGGTTTCATTTCTAGTTTGGTAGTTACGCTGTTTCGTTCGTTCATGTTTTTATCACATCCAATTATTGTACGGCTCTGTCCTTTCGTGTCGCTTAGACTAGATATTTTGCTTGTATTTTAGTTTCACGGTTTTGAGCATTGGAATATTGTAATAAAGATAAATCATTGGAAATCAACACAAGTCCAGTGCTCTTGATCAGTGCTTCGACGTCCTTTATTTTGCGGTAATCGCTCCTGGAGTCAGTTACACAGTCATTGTCTTCTTGTTTGTTGACAAGAAATAAATAAGCAAAGCGAATCACTGTGAAATCAGATCCAAACAAGAGTTTAATACCTTGAAGTGGAAAAAGGTCATTGTACTCAGAACCCTGCTACAAAAAAACTATAGCTGTGGTTTACCGGTATTACAAGTAATCAATTTATCCAAAAAGCCCTCAAAGGAAGTAGCTTGCCACTTTGCTATTTACCTGGGTATTTAGAAAAGTGTGTTTATTTGCATATAGTGTTTTCGTTTCTTAGTGGTTGATTGTCAACTTGAAATTTTTGATTATATTGTCAGGCAGAGGAATGCATGTTCTCATTGAAATTGCTCCATGATTTTTGACTCGCTTCTCAAGAGACGTGGGAAGCAATTGGAATCAGCTGGCTTTTTTATTCTCTGATAATTTGGTTTTATCAACTGGGTTGATAATGTGAATTGTCCACCGTAAAGAGATTCGGAAGCTGACGTTTCGAGCGTTAGCCCTTCGTCGTCGCTCCGACGAAGGGCTAACGCTGGAAACGTCAGCTTCCGAATCTCTTTACGGTGGACAATTCACATTATCAACCCAGTTGATAAAACCAAATTATCTTGTAATACTCCCACCAACGCAGCACCACAGTTTCTTTAGAAACTTGCCCCCTTTATTCATTTTTTATTCTCTGTTTGTGTTGCCGCTCAGTGTAAACTTCTTTATTCGATTTAGGGTAAATTTTGTCGCTCAGTTCTGAATTTGACACTAAGTATGGCCCACCATATTCCAGGACCATATTAACACACACAACAAAGTGGGCAGAGAACTGGCAAAGATTGAAAGGATATGAACAAAAGCATGACAATGTTACACATATTTTATTTTTTATAACAACAACAACAAGACTTGATTTACCCCATAATTATTACAAGAGAAAAGAAATATATACATGTACAGCAGATGATAGGGGTACTGGCTGCCTGAAATAACTTAAAAGTTGATTGGGTGCATGTTTTAAAGCTCTTTGTCTTGTTTGGAGGTATTTCTTATTCACGACGATCGAAGTAAGCATTTAGTGAAGCCATGAATGGAGATCATTGAAGCAATGCAAAATGATCACTTGCACGTTTATTTCAGTTCAAGTCATCCTTTAAGCTTACCATTATTCGCTACAACTATTCTTTTTCCTTGTTTGTTTTCATATTGTATTAACTAACTTCGTCAACCATCAGTTCATAGGTATATGTATAGGTAATAGCATGACTCGTAGTGGTATTTGGCAATAATACCGCGAGTGATATTTCAAAATTGTCCAAAATACCACCAGCCACGAAGTGGTGAGTGGTATTTGGAAAATTTTGAAATATTACGAGCCGGTATTATTGCCAAATACCACTACAAGTCATGCTATTATTTGTTTATAAGAGAAGCCGAGAAATTTTCAGGAACGCAAAAGAGACCTTTATTTTGTTACGGTTGAAAAAACATGTCTGCATTCGTTGCAATCTTTTTACGTCAATGAAAAAAGTGATTGACAGTATTTTGTGAAACCAGTTAAAACCACTGAAGGCGAACAACATGAAATGCTTCAATGAAAGTTATTCCCAAATCACGGTTTATACAGTCACTGCAGCGGTGAAGCGAAACCACAAATTAAGAAAAGGTGTTTAATTGCTGCTTTGTTGAAAAACACCAATGCCAGCTCCGTAATTTATAGTGACCTGACAGCCATGAAAGTGGTGGACTACTGTTTGGGAGGCTGGCGTCGCTGTACGGTTGTGTTGAATGGGCAAACTGGAAAGAACTGGACGGGAATTCTGAACCTGTTGGCCGACAGGAGAGCTGATGATGGATGAGATCTGTCGCTGTTCTGCTTTGTCACCTTCCTCGTAGTCGGCCAGTGAATGCTCGCTTGTGTGGCCTGTTACACCGATGATAGCACTGATTGGAGGCCTTCAGCTTCTTCACAAGCGTTTTTCTTACGGAATGGTTGGTTAACTTTCTTTCCTCTACATCCAACTCTGCTTCCAAGGCCATATTCTTCATGAAGGAGTCGATCTTATTGACACCCATCCTCTGTTTCTTGTACCACACTTCGGATTTCCGTTTTTCAATAATGGCGAGATAAAACGGGCCACTGTTTCGCATTTCTTCAGGTCTGCGGGCAAGATATGCTTTGAAGAACTGGACTGGACAACCAGGACCACCAGTGGCAAACATCTTTGGCTGGATGGTTCTTCATTTCTTTCTTAGACCGCCTTGCCGGGTCTTTGTTGGGTTTTCTTCAAATGTCACGTACTCTGTGCCTTCGTCGTCCTTGTTCAAGTTGAAATCTTCCACAAACATTTCATGGTGCTCTTGGCAACCTCGAAGACCAAAATGAAGGGTGAGCAGATACCACAGAGTATAAAGGAGTGACTTTGGGTTTTGTTCGCCAAGTACACGATTTTTCCATAGCTGCTCTTCATCTTGGACGGTAAGTGATTTAGTTGCATTAGGTCGTTTTCCGTGGTCTTTTTCGCGAAGAGCTCTTGCTTTTCCCTCCAGGACCTGTCTGCACTTGACGAATTCTCGGTGCTTTGCTATGGATATTTTGCTGTCATTTTGTTTGAGATGTCTGTCGATGGCAGCTAACATAACCCTTAGGCTGTCCGGCTCATAGTCAGAGCCATCGCTTTTGCGAATTTCGGCAAAGAATCGTGAGAGACATTCATCCAGTTCTTTAGCTTTGTATTTGACAATGTCATCATTAAGACCCTTGCTTTCTGCCCATGACTTCCAAACATTCATCGACGCCTTAGTAGTTTCGACTGTATTTTTGTTTGCTGCTTTTTCGGCGAGCTTGTCTATTTCCTCACAGGAAATTTCCGGGAACCTTGCCGCCATTTTTTTGAAAACAAATTTTATTCAGTGTTGTCATGGTAACCTTGCTATACCATCCATTTTTGCTGTTATACCACTATTACGCGGAAAGAGTAATACTATCAACCAATCAAAACTCCGAAATTTCTCGGCTTATATTATAAACAGTGTAAAGCAAGTTAATCCAGACTTTCTGACAGACTTTTGATTCCTTGCTTTCACTTGGCATCACTTTAATGCTTTTCTCTGGGAGGGAACAGATGTGCAAAGACCTCAGACTCAATCAAATAATCCTAATCTGTATTGCCTGATGACATTTTTCAGTGTTTTAAATGGTTTCGGCGGGCGAGGGTCAAACTAAAGAACTTTTAAGGCCAGAAATTTCAGACGAAACCAAGCTAATCGCACGGTCATCTCAAAAGCGAAGAAACTAGCTTCCCCCATCACAAGTGCATTAGGTTCCAGATGTCCTGTTGCATGGCCGTGAACCAGAACATTGCAACTTCAAACATTTGTAGTCTTATAAGGATTTGATGGATTTACAGTTTTGAGGTCCTGGACCTTTTGCAGGCCTTGGTGCGCCTCGCGCACATGCAGGCTCATGGATGCAGGCTCATGGATCATGTTACAGATGTGGTTGTTGGGGACATTACACCCGCACTTGTAGATTCTCCCAGGTGCCGTTCCCGTATGGTAGAGGCTGTGGAGCTCCAAATGGACATTGGCGTGGAAACTCTCGCTGATTTGGCCATTTGTTTACCCAGCTGCAAGCCCTTTGTTTACGGTGTATTTCTTTCTTGCTCTTATATTAAACATTAGTTTGCATATTTTTCTGTTTTCTCTACTCAACATATTATTTTAGCCCTTCCCGTTGTTGACCCTGGGGGACCTTCTATGTGTCTCTGTTCTGGACCTGGTTTGGATTCTGGGGTCAACAAGGGGTTGGTTCCCTGCAAAATGTTCTGGTCCATGGCTTAGTTTTCGTTTTTGTTTCTTTTTACAAAGTTTTTGGCAAATTATTCTCTGTTCGCCTCTTGGATCATGGAGGCTCGGGACTTGCATATACAGCCAACAGTACCTGTTCCATCTGCTCTTTGTCACAGGGAACCCAACCCTTCGTTGGCCTCCTGCCTTTGCCAGAGATGGTCGCCCAGACCTTGATGCTTTAAATCAGCTTCATTTCGGCGACCCAGATCATTTTAGAGCTGGAATGGTTGACGACAGTTTGCCAGTGTCGGAGAGTCTTCTGGCTGATTTCAACTGTTCTTCTATAGATATTCTCAAGATAGTACAAGATGGCATTCGGGTTGAGCGATTTTTCACCCCATTTAAGGGGGACTTTAAAGGGCAGTTTTATCATGCGCAGAGGCCTCCCTCCACTCGGATTAATAACTCCGCTATTTGCGCACAACTTACCAATTTCATTAGCGATACCATTGTTCAGTGGGTTGCCTCTGGGGTGTTGGCAGTCTGGAGCAAAGTCAGAGTTGTATCTCCGCCCCATTTTGTTCTTCCTATTACAGTCGAACCATCTAAGCCTTGCCTCTGCCATGACGAAAAATTAAATTTGTGGATCAGGGATCTTCCATTTAAATTGGATCACCTTTCCGATTTGCCTAGGTATGTTTTACCTGGGCATTTCCAGACCACCTTTGATGACAACTGGAATGCTCTCCCAGACGGCATTAGGAACATTTCCGATTTTGTAGTTTTTAGACGTCTTATTAGAAACATGTAGTTTCTTCTATCGATGTTACCCTTTTTATCCTTTTCTTAGATAGCTATATTTATATTTTCTTTTTTTTATTCTTACGTTAGATTTATGCAGGGCCTCACTGAAAACCACACTTTGTGATGTGGGCTCCCTGTTGAAAGATCTTATTTATTATTATTATTATAGTGGGTATCAGCATGTCCGTCTCCATTGGTCTTCAGAAACATACTTTGGACTTGAACGGAAAAATATTTTCTTCCTGTTTCCTACCCCGCCTTGCTATTAAGGTATTTTGTGGATCAAGATTTCTGTGGGGCTTTTACTCCGGTAGTTCCCGACTTACCTCCAAGGCGTTTCTGGTGGGCTCTCCTTCGGGCTGTCGCAGTCGATCAACTTTTGCTCTGGAGGAAAGGCAACAGAACCTTATTGCTTTTCCCTTCTTGCTCTGTGCTTTTTTGGTCGTTGCACAACCTGCAGTGGGACTTATGGGCTTACCACTGCATTTTCAAATTTTCCCCGTTTTTTTATGGTCTTTTTCCAGGTGTCGCGGCCTTGGAAACCTGCTCGTCGCTGGAGTTCATGTTTAT
>OZ026600.1:13614634-13644634 GCA_964020085.1 Micromussa lordhowensis
TTGTGTGGGTCATGTTAAATCATACCGGTTCTGGAGTTTGGCCGTATGCTCGCTTTTTCTGATTTCTGAAACCTCAAAAAGAAGACAGAGACTTTTGATGGATATAGATTCGATTTAAATGCGAATCGCAAACTGCTTTTCTCGATGCCGATTGCCGACGAACTCCTTCAGACACCTTCAGCGAGCGGAAGTTGTTCAAGCGACTGCGAAATTCTACGGTACGTTTATGTCAAAATTACAATTATGTTTAGTAGAGGATACGTGAAACAATGTAATGTATAACATTTAATAGGTTACAGTGCTTTTAATTTGTTACTTTGTCGTATTTCGGGCTAAAGGTTTTCAGTCTTTTCACCACAAGGTGGCATGGATTTTGTTAATTTCAATATGGCGCCATTTGTAATTTATCGAAATTCGGTTTGTGTTTACATTGCAAAATTGAAAGGTCCCAGGGAAATAAAACGCTTGTAACGAAGAACTGCCTTCGAAGAATCCCTGCACCGAAATTGGTAAATTTTGAGGCACTACCACATGCATATTTGCCCAGCTATTTTGGTCAATGTTTTGAGTATTTTTTAAATTTGGCGAACGTTGTCTCGTAATCCTTCTATCAATCCTTCAAAAACAAAATCAGACATCCAAGATTACTATATCTTAAATCTTAAAGACCCAATGTATATATCTATGGTTATGAATGCGTGGATGTGGCATTGTAGTTCGCATGCGAACGACCGAAAAAGTGCACAATTTCTAGTTCTCCTCGAGTGAAATTTGCATTTTGTAGGGAGAGTCGATTTTTTGCCGCTTATTCCCGTGAAACTGAATATTTCAAAAAACTAACCCTATTTCACTTTGTTACATACCCCAAGCTTGCTGTAGACACAAAATAACCCAAATCGATTTTCGGTCCGTGTCCGCGATTTTTAAAATTTTCTTTGATTTTTACTGACATTCACTCTTAATTGTTAAACATAATTATTCCCATTTTCACTTCTTACCTTTCTTAAATATGCTCCTGTTTGCTGCCGAAAGGAAGGAGCCTGGTTATTCATATTTGGAATTATAAATAACTGAAGAAGCTGCAGGTCAATCTCTGTTACTGGTTCAGTTGTCCGTGGAGAATCGCAGAGTAGTCCCAGAGCATCAAGACGAATCTGGTAATGAAAGTTTCACAAAAATTAATCTCAACCTCAAAACAGTGATTTGATTACAAAGAAGTATTTCATATGAATTTTCTAAGCTTTAGATAGACCAGGTGGAAAACAGCCATTTCAGAATCGTGGTGTATATGACAATCTTAATAAGTTTAAGTTTAAGTTCTGAGTATTGTGCAAAAGAAATGCAAACAATAATTGTCGATTATCCCACTTTGTTCTTGCGACATTTTGCCGATATTTTGGCAATATATCACACATATAATAATGATAATTTGATATTTCACAAACATACATGTACCGTTCTTCTCAAAATATCACTGTAATGATATCTCGTAGAGCACGCAACCAATTCGACATGATAAATTGCTCTAGCGAAATATTTCCATAGCAATATGTTGTACAGGGAGAGACACATCATCACAATATATTGTTCTAGCAAAATATTGCCCCAGCGATATATCGTAGAGTGAGATAAAACTTGTTGTGGTGAGTGGCAGTGTATTCCAAAGAGAGCTTTTTGTTCAACAAAGCAAAATAAAAAATGAAATGTTGACATCCAGGTTAGGTATCTTGCACTATAAATGAACAACTTTAATACAGCAAAACTGGAGACTCATGTCGTTGCTCAATTTGAAGCCAGAATGAATTGAAGAAAGGGAATTGTTTATAACCAAAGAGGCTGGTAAGTATAAATTATTTCAGCAGCTACAATTTGTTGAGAAACAAGTGCAGTGTCCATTGTCAAACTCTCCAACTTACGCTTTGAGAAGCCGAAATAAATTGAAGTCGTAACATTGCATAAAATTAGCTTCAAGTATCAATGGATACTGTCTGTTGTGTAAAACAGACAGGGAATTAAAAAGTGCTAAATCCTTGGCTTCCCTGTTGGGCTTGTGATCCTCCCACAGTGGAGGACTTCGCCATAATGCCACACTAAGCCAGTTAGCCAGTATTTTTGCATTTAGCTTTCAATGAAAGCTTTCTTGGGCTGCCTGATCAAGAGCGGTATTCAATGGAGCCAGTCGACCATAAGCTTTTCATTTATTCTAGTCATGTGTCTAGTGACACTAGTGAGGCCAGCTTGTAGACATTCACTTCTGGAGGCTTTCAATATTTTTACGGGATTAAAACCTTCCCTCCAACGACAGACAACTCTATTTCTTGTATAGTGTGTAGCCTCGGGCATTGTTATAACAAAACTTGCTGTAGACGAGAGCAACTTTTGTTTACATTTATATGTCAATATGGGTCTGTTCCCAATAAAAAACAACAGGTTATAACAAGAGCAGATCAGCGTAATACATTGAGAATGTTTGTGCTTCTGTTGCATGTTCTTTTGCTTCAGTTCTTCAAACTCCTGAAAATATCTCTGAAAAGACTGTTTTCTGGGCTCAAAGGGGAATAAGCTTTAATTTATGCCACATAGAATCTAAAGTCCGAGTTAGTTTCATCATAGTTAGCTATGGTCACTAGCACCTGCTTAAACCTGAAATGCCAGACACACACATTGCATGCATCACCAATTCCATAACTTAGCTTGTTATGCTTTGAGTAAAATTTGTCAAGCGGTGCAAAATTTGGTTGGCAAGATATCACTTTGCAACAATGAGATCTCAATTATCAGAAGTGATATATCTCTAAGCAAAAACGATACTGTAATAAATGGAGGAGATGCACGTTTACATTTGCATGTTTTTTAATAAAATCATGAAGAACTGAACGGCATTCTCACAATACACAACAAGGATATCTGATTACTGACCACATGACAACTACTAACAATGTTTCCATACCAGAGACGAGATAGTCCATTTGAAACTTCTCCACAGTGTTCCCTAGCACAGTCTTGTTTTTTAAACCAATTTAATCGTACTGAGGGAGACCTTTGGTTCAGACCTACTTGCAACCCAAAGGATGATATCATTGCTCGTAAGCCATCATTACCCTCTTTACCATCGGTCATGTATTCTTGGTGTTCATTCCTTACCATTTCAAACTCTTTAATAGTGTGTTTTGGTTCTAAGTACAGAGGAAGATCATATGCTTCCTCACTCACCCCTACACAAAGTTAACGAGTTAACAAAAACATTGACACATTTCTTTTACAGTCCTTAAGTATGTCCTCATATTGTGTCGAACTGAAAAAACATTGACATCTGAAGTGTATGGAAAGCCATTACTGCCTTATGTGATCACTAATCATAACGCTTTGAAGTTTTGTCATTATTTAATTTAGTTTTGTAATGATGTGGTTTCGATACATCGTTATGTGGTGCGGTTTCGGAATTATGCTTTGTGGTTTAGTCATCACATGATGATGTTTGGTGATTATGTTATGTGATTCCTTCTTTATGTTATGTGGTTTTATCATTATGTGGTATGGTTTTATCATTTTGTGTTGAAGTGACTTCATTATGTGCTGTGGTCTTGTCATTATGTGTTGAGGTTTTCTCATTATGTGTTGCGGTTCCTTCTTTATGTGGTTTTTTCATTATGTGCTGAGTTTTTATCATTATGTGTTGAGGTTTTGCCATTATGTGTTGCGGTTCTTTTGTTATGTAGTTTCGCAATCATGTGCTGAGTTTTCACCATTATGTGTTGAGGTTTTATCATTATGTGTTACGGTTCCTTCGTTATGTGGTTTCGCCATTATGTGTTGAGGTTTCACCATCATGTGATGCGGTTCTATTTTTGGCAATTCGAGTCTACTTCCGGTGTCAACCATTATTACCCAGGACCCTCTCATCTTTAAAAACCCGTTTAACCAGTTTTTCTGTCCAAGTACGGTTAGACACTTCGTGTAGCATACTTGACCTACATTTCACCCTTCCGCGCGAAAACAATCATGGAAGGCATCTTGAAAGAGGTCGGCTTGGATTCTTTGATTCCACAATTTTCAGCTGAAAGAATTGAGCCTGCAAATGTGGCAGCATTGACGGATGAAGAGCTTTCCCGTTTAGGCGTGAGAACCATTGGGGATCGCCTTCGTCTCCGTGATCTTTGTACCGCCTCTGAAAAAGAACGTACTCGTGAGTCAGTGGCATCGAATGTTCTCCAGGAACGCATGGCTCTGTTTAATGGCCGTAATAGTAGAAGGGCTGATCGCAAAAGAAAGGCAGTCGCGAAAAGGAGTTGGACAGTTAGTTTCGTTTGCGTTGTTGATCGCTACCAAAGCAAAATTCCCACGTCTACTGAGAAACAAGTTCTTTTCCAGGCAGGCCTCGGTATTAAAAAAATCAAGCTCGACTTAGAAGACGACGAACACGGCGTCTTGGAAAAGATAACTTGTGGAGACAAAGGTGATGATGGTGGAATTAAAGGTTTTCCTCAGTTGAAGGAGTGCGGAGGGTTCGAGATCATGTATTGCATTTCTGGATGCAAGGAACTGAAGCCATTAAATTGCTGCTGGAGTGCCAAAGAACTAAAATCGAATGTTGGTGCACAGGCAAAACTGTACCTACGGCCAATTCAGAAAAATCTTTCCACAGTTAGTTTAGTGCCACAAAACATGTCGAAAGTGAAGGAAAGGTGTAACATCTGTCATAAAGAAGTGCTTATGAAGGACCTTCGAGCCCATGTTTTCATGTGCAAATCAAAAGAAGGTCTTCTTAGCTCAGATTCTGATGAAGAGGGCTTGAGAGACCCTGCCTTCTCATTATGGAGGTTGCCAGGAGGTACCACTTTAAGGCAACAAGGGCAATGCCAGAGTCCAAATAATGCTGGAAGCTCTTCATTGTCTGGGGACCCAACTGTATCTGCTGCAGTGGTTAACCTTGTTGATGATTCAAGTAACGCAGCCTTTCGTCCAGGAGAGGTGCCAGAAAGTACCACATCAGAGCAACAGAACCAACACCAGAATCCAAGTGATTCTGGAAGATCTTCAGTGTTGGGTGACCTTACAGTGCCTGCTGCAGTGGTTAACCTAGATAATGGTAATGACAACCAGCTGGATGAAGTTAACACTGCAGCATTATCTGTTGATGATATTGTGGGCAAGGTAGTGGCCTATTGTCTGGCAAATAACATTCACAATCCAGTTGAAATTCTAAGGTGCCTTCAGAAAGAACTAGTAATTGGTCAGGCTCTTGAAGTTACAGATATCACACAATGCAAGAGTGATCCGACAAATTTCATCTTAGTCAACAGAGACAGTATACTTGATACAGCATTTGATGAGTTAAAATCTTATAATGACTATCGCTTAACTCTGGAAGTCCAGTTTTATGATGAGGTAAGTGCTATTTTTATTCAGGAAACATAGTGCTATGTTGTAAAAGCATTCTTGCTAATCGTAATATGCAAATACAACTGTAATCTAATAATGTTTAAGAACAACACAGTTACTTAAAAACTTATTGAAGCAGTTGCGGAATTTACCGTATTTACAATATTGTCCAGACAAGCTACATATAGGACTAGGCAAAACGTTTCAGGGCATCAGCAGGGCATCATCACATGACTTATGTCCTGAACATGATGATCTTTTTTGCACTGAAATGTTGGTTTGCAACTTCAATTAGAAGAATAGTATGCAGTAAAAGGGCATGATGAAGTAAGCAAGATTGATAATTTTAAATTAGCCTCCTCGATATTATCATTTCAGATATTCTGTTTATTATTGAGTTGAATCTATACCTACCTACCTACCTACCTACCTACCTACCTACCTACCTACCTACCTACCTACCTACCTACCTACACTGTAATGCTTTAAAATATCATAACACTTTTTTAAACACCTTAAAATACCATAATTTTAGTGCAAAATAGTTTATTTGATCATCTTTAAATGCAAAGCCTCCCCCCCAAATAGCTATAAACTAAGTGTTAAATGTTTGCTCGTGAAGCACTTCATTTTTATTTGTAATTTATTTATCGTAGTTAGCAGCAGATTATGGTGGGCCACGAAAAGAGTTTTTCAGACTTGTTCTCACTGAAATTAAAAGGAAATACTTCTACCAAGGAATCCGTGAGCATCTTTCTGAAGGTTACTATATGGTGGGACTTATCATGGGTAAGGCACCTTGTCTCCACCACTCAATCTAAAAACAAAAAAAAAACTGTTCATTATGTTTTATTACCCTGCTAAATTCAAGCAATGTTTGGTGTTTCTTTTCTTTTGCAAAAGTGGGAAGAAGGTATAAAAATGATTTAATTTCTCTTGTCTGGCATCATAGATTTGTGTCCTATCTCATACTGAAAGAAAAAAACATTTCCAGAATTTTGTTTTGAAATGTGACTAAAAATGCCCTTTCGATAACTTTTAAAAGACATTTGGGTAAAGTATTCTTATCAATTTCAAAATTGGTAATTAAATGTGCCACGGTTATCAATGAGTAGCCTCATAGTATGGAAAGGGAAGACTATAAAAAAGAAGACACTCATTCCTATTCACTTGCTAGAAACCTGAAAGGAAGGTTTTTGGAGATCCTACCTTTCCAACCCATTCGAGCTTGGTTTGATATTTAATAAACCAAGTCTATCAGGACTTCGTTGTGGGTTAGTTCAAGGCTAGAGCTGTTCTGCATGTCTCATTAATAATGAAATGCAAACATCACACTTTGTCCAAGGGGCCTTTTTTGATTGTGCACTATTTTTTCAAGAAAATGTGTGGCTGAGCATTTTGATATGTATATCTTTTCTTGAAATATTATCCTGATTTAGGACTGAGTGTGGTTCAAAATGGCAAAATTCCCAAATTTCTGAATCAAGAGATGCTGGAGGGGATTTTCCAGAAACCTGAAGCAACTTTGTCTCCTTCTCTCTTCAACCTGCGAAAGGGTCTTCAAAAGACTGGCATTTACCAGGTGAGGAAAGTGTCTCCCTTAAGATCCTTCCTTGTATGTCTTGTATTTCAATTTAGGCTTGGTTCAATTTTTAGTTTCCATTGTTTTCATGGTAATGTACAATAATGAGTATAAAAGACAGGAAAATAAAATTCGAGCTAAGGATGCAATTGAACCACAGCATGTATATACATGTATATGGGTATATAGGTATAACCACAACATACATATATATGGGTATATGGGTATATATTGATGCATAAAATTTGGTCATCAACAGGTAGTCTAATGGAAACAACATGTATGTGGAGTACATGAAAAATGAAATGTACTTATAATATTGTACACACACCACTTATCGTCCACATCTTTAACTTCAGATTTGTGAAGCAATGCCAGAATTTCTGTACCTGTTTAGGCAAGAAGAATGTGTACTGAGTGTGAAAATGCTCACAACCTTGCTGAAGCCCAGCTTTAGTGAATCTGGTTCTAACAAACGGCGTTTCGAGAATGAGGTGTATGCTTCATTTACCAAGTACTTAAGAGAAGTAGCTAGTAAGTGAATTAACTGATGCATCTCAAGGCTAGACTTGAAGCCTAGTTTGCATGAAATCTGAAAACAGTCAGGTCATGGTATATATTTACTAAGAGCCCCTCAGACTTGATAGGTCCAGATTTTGTGCAGATTAGGCTTTGAGTCATGGTTTAATTGAATAAATTAAGATGCCTAAGAAACATAATTTCATTTTTATTTGTTTAAATCATGTGAGTGTAAAAATGAACTTTGTGTTAGATTATGAGAACTTAGCAAAACCTTGGTGTACAACTCATACATATAGCTTAAAATGCTTATTTAGCACTAGGGAACAGTATTTATGGTAATAAACTTGGTTGTAAATGTATCTGTGTCCTATTCAATCCTAAAAAAATAGGTGGCAGAAGAGGTGGTCTAAACCTAGGCAATGTATTACAGTTTGTGACAGGAGCTGATGAAGAACCAGCTTTGGGATTTGAACTCCATCCATCAATGGTCTTCACTGAAGTAAAAAATTCCTTCATCCCAACAGCACATGCATGTAGTAATGTAATGTATTTGCCACATGGAACCCCAAATGTACCTCTTGTAGAAACCGAGTCCCTGTTTCAGCTGTATGACTATGCATTTAACGATACACATTTTGGTAAAATGTAAGTTATTTGCAGTGGTTTGGTCTACTTGTAAGAGATCCTTACACATGTAACAGCCTATTGGGGGGGGGGGGGGGAAACCCTGTTCACAACCAACCTACTATGGCAGGCATACAAGATATTCCTTTAAAAATTAGACTTGTTTTGGAGTAACTGTATTTCTCTTTGTCGTAGTAATAATAATACTAGGTAGTTACATGTGTCCAACAACAAGCAAAGCCTAATCTCATTTGTTGGTGAACTGTTTTTGTGGAAAAAATAATGATATTAAATTAGCCCACTGACAGGACTATGTCTAATCAAATTATGGATGTGGTTGCCAATGAAATGTTTCTGTTACTGAATGATAGTTGTTGTAAAAATGTAAGGGCAGTTAGGAGATAAGGGGGATTCATAAGAGCTACCGATTTCACATCCATTACTTGGAATCTTTAGGTGTCTGTTAAGTAATCCTTATGTACTTTCCTCAATTCGTATAGGCCGTCTTGTCTTTTTTCCTGTCTAGTTTTCAACAAAACCTTTCACTTAAACTCTTTGCCTATTAAACTTTCAAAACAGACAGACGTTATAACCCTATCACACTGACTGCCCCCATTTATGGTCAAAAGTCTCACAGTGGCACATTGTTTTAGATTGCATAAATCTTGTTGATATTATTCTCTACCACGGATTCTTGTTTGGAGTAGGTGTTAATATTTGTATGTCAATGCAGAATGATTTAAGGCCCTGTAAATTGCAGGTTGTTTAATCATAACCGAAAAGAGCTACTGGTACCTATAAATGTTATCACTGTGTTTTAAAATGTATTAATTACCCTACATGAACTGATATTAAAATAAAGTTCCATTCTTGTTCTGGTCTCAGATCTCAAATGTTCAGTACATTCTGCATGATTATTTCAACTGCTTTCCGGTAATGTTCCACTCCATAATTTTCTGACGACCAAGGGGAAGGAACTTGACTAGCCAGTTGTGATTTACATTGATCAGTGAGGAAAATTGAAAGAGACTCTAGAATGGGCCTGCTGTCATCCTCCCCCTCGCTGCTGTTGTCTATAATTCCTTCTACTCCATAATATTCTGTGGCTGATCCCACTAATTCAATACCTAACGGATTTTGTAGTTGCCCAGACACAAACGAATCGGTGAAGATCTTGTTGTGCGCATCCTGTGGCGTGACCAAGCACTGCTCCAGACTTTCAACTTCTCATTTATTACTGGTAAATAAACAAAATGAAGAGCGGCAAGATGAATCTCATTCAAAGGATCAAGAAATCCTTCATCTTCCATGAAGTAAAACAGTCTATAATATAATCCTAAAACACCCTCAAAAACGTCTCGCCACAATCGTTCGATTCTTTGATTATGTGTACTTTTTCCAACTATGGCACTTCCTCGATCTACCCCTCTTTTGAAAATCATGTAGTCTGCAATATCGACGTTTTCCATGCCCTTGTCAGTTCTGATTCTGCTGGGTAACCCAAATTCATCTACAGCAGACAAAAAACATTTTAAAATTGTATCAGCCTTGTTGTTGTCTGTGCATGATAGCATGACGGGCAGGCGGCTAAAGCCATCAATGCCCCCTATAACTACTAGATGCCAACGCACAAGTTTATGGTTAGTGTCAATATGCCATAGGTGATTGGGACCTTGAACATTATAAGTCCGGCGGCGGAGACGACCTCTTCTTCTATTTTCAACACCTTCATGATCAACTCTATGAATGCTGTCGCGGAGTCTCATCCTTTGCATCTTTATTCCCCGATCTTCAAGTATTTGCTTCAGCATTCCCTCTCCACAAGAGGGAAATTCCCTGGTAATTTCCTTCACGACATTATCTAGATCTCCGTCTGATATTTCTGTGAACTGCAACTGACTGAGGCCGTAACGACCCATCCGGCGGTAAACTGTACGTTCAGAAACAGAGAGTAATGTTGCAATGTCCTTAATTTTGAAGCCATCCTCCAGATAACCCTCTAAAACTGACTTTGAGATAATATACTCAGGTGCACCGCAACCTTGCGTTCCAAGATTCTTTAGCGGTGGATTGTTTCCAAACGTTAGAGACTCTAACCTTAAATTCATCATTGAGCTTCGATCATTTATGCCTAAGCATTCCAGTTCTTTAATAGACAACTTACATATTTGATCCACCGTTACTTTTTCCCGTTGAAAGTTTTCAAGAAGATGTCCAAGATGCAGCTTTTCAAGCACTCTTGACAAATAAGCGTTCGATTCTCCCGCCATCTTGTTACTTTGGAAGCGCAGGCACTGGGTCCGCACGGAAAAAAAACTGGTTAAACGGGTTTTTAAAGATGAGAGGGTCCTGGGTAATAATGGTTGACACCGGAAGTAGACTCGAATTGCCAAAAATAGAACCGCATCACATGATGGTGAAACCTCAACACATAATGGCGAAACCACATAACGAAGGAACCGTAACACATAATGATAAAACCTCAACACATAATGGTGAAAACTCAGCACATGATTGCGAAACTACATAACAAAAGAACCGCAACACATAATGGCAAAACCTCAACACATAATGATAAAAACTCAGCACATAATGAAAAAACCACATAAAGAAGGAACCGCAACACATAATGAGAAAACCTCAACACATAATGACAAGACCACAGCACATAATGAAGTCACTTCAACACAAAATGATAAAACCATACCACATAATGATAAAACCACATAACATAAAGAAGGAATCACATAACATAATCACCAAACATCATCATGTGATGACAAAACCACAAAGCATAATTCCGAAACCGCACCACATAACGATGTATCGAAACCACATCATTACAAAACTACATTAAATAATGACAAAACTTCAAAGCGTTATGATTAGTGATCACATAAGGCAGTAATGGCTTTCCATAGAAGTGCATGTTTTTGATCACTTATTTGAAGAACCTATATCAATATTCTAACCTTAATAGTACTCTGTCCATTGGACTTTGCACTAAAAATAGCTTGAAATGTTGCAGTAAAATGTTGCTAAAAATTGCTGTCTCAGCCACAGGATTTGCTGGCAAAGATTTAACAGCATCCCTGTGCTTGTAAATTGTTTGCAATATACTTGTACTGGGATAAAAGGTTTGAGATTATGCCTTAAATTTAAAGCCAATTTTTTATTATGAAAGATTAAATCTTATTGTAGTTATGGCTGTTTTTCCCGAAAGTGGTAATCACAGCACTACCTCTATTTGCCCCCAGAGGCACCTTAAGTGTATCTCCTATAATCGTTTTCAACTGAATGCTAAACTATCTTGTATGATTACTAACAAGACACTTAACAATAACTGGTTGCCTCACCTGATCATCCAAATGGCACAGGGCTTTTCTCATAAGTTCGACTGGTACTACACCACACCAATAAGATGTCGCTTTTGGGGCAACCATTCCATAACTGTGTTTATAAAAAGTCATAACTCCTGAGCAACGGGCTGTCTTTAGACAGGTGATCAGGGTTGCAAGGTCGTTTGGCTTTTGCTCTAGGATACAATAGTACAGATACCAATATTCTTGTAAGTCGTTGACTTGCATGCACAAGTTACCCAAAAGAATTTCCCCATTGTTAATTGAGTTTAAACCTTTTTTCATTTGTACTTACTTCTCTAACACACTTGATTATTAAAGCACCAATATTTGCTTTTCTTCTTAAAACTAGTGTTCTAAAGTTGAAGTAGAAAAGATAAGCGGATCAATATAACGGAGTAGGAGAAAACACGTCCGGCTGCCATGACTTATGCAAATAGAGTGTTCTATGTTAATGACCTCCCTTCTGTTCCAGAAAATTGTTCATCGCAGTGTCACGTTGACAATACCAAACTACTCACTTCATCAAACTACTCCACGATCACCACAAAGCAATAGCAAAGATGAATAAGGACTTGTTAAGTATTCAAAATTGGTGCTTTAATAATCAGCTTTTACTCAACCCAGATAAAATGAAACTAGTGATATTCGTCAGTCAGTAAATGACTGCTAAGGTTAGCAACTTCAGGCTATTTCTATTGGGGAAGGAACTTGAGCCTGTTAAGGCTAGAAGAGACCTTGGCATCACACTGGATTCTAATTTAACATTTAACAAGCAAATTGTTTCCACTGTATGTCACAATTAGGCCAAATTAGCCGCACTAGCATATTTTTGACTAACGTGGCTGGATTATCATTATTAATGCCCTAGTTTTTAGTAAATTAATCTACTGTTCTTCTGTTTGGAGAGATACTACTCACGCTAATCCGGACAGGCTCCAAGCAGTACAGAATTTCGCTTGTCGCGTTTTGTGTGCCCCCCCCAAAAAAATTGATCACATAACTCCTTTGACTTTCACTGGCTACCAATCAGGCAACAACTTTATTTCCATTTTCCTGTTCAGTTTAAGTGCGTGATTGGATGTGCTCCAGAGTATTTGATAACTAAGCTCATCAGAAGATCTGCTGTCTTGACAAGGACTACCAGGAACTTTAAACTTTTGAACATACCACTCTTCTGCACTGCTAGCAGCCAAAGGACCTTTCAATATAGAGCGACCTCTCTGTGGAATGAGTTGCAGCCTGCACTCAAACGTAGCCCAGCCATGACGGATTTCAAGCGCTTACTCAAGCAAAAGATTCTTAATGACTGTTTTATTTAATTTTATTCAACCTTTGTCTTCTTTTTACGTTATCAATGTCATGTAGGGGTGGTGAATGGTCCTTCAAAAATTCTGGGTCTCGCAAAATTTTAGACAAATTTCACGGGTCTCGCAGTCTCGTTTTTTCAGCAGTTATGTGCGTTTCATAGTCTCGTTTTTTATACGAAGGTGTCTCGGAGTCTCGATTTTTTGCAAGGTCTCGAAGTCCCGATTCGTTTGTTCGTTTTTTGAAATGATGTCTTCTTGTCACTTGATATTGGATTTCATTACAGTAACTAATTTTCCTAAATTCTCTGAATTCAGCAAAAGCTAGAAAACTTACCGCAACATCATTTTTGTGCCAGAAGAAAGTTATGTTGTTCAAGGATATCATAATGTAGTGTCATAGTCGAATTTCCAGTTCCAGCTAGTACACAGAAGCTGGCTAAAATGGGGAATCATGACACCCACACACTGATTTACCCACTTTCAACAGGATCAAAAGCAATCGAGTGTATGGTAGTTTTAATATTTTGACCTATTTTGCCAACTTTCGCCATCTTGGGCAAACACTCCCAGGTAAAACCACTATCAGTGTGACTTGTGGCCTAGATCATTCATAGCTAGCTATAGTAGCTTACAGTAATAGAATGGAAGTCGGATGATATGAATGATGAACCACAGGACTTGACTGGCCAAGCGTTGCGAGGTTGTTTTCGCGAGGCCGGGATTGAGGTTCTACTGGTAGACTAATAGCGAATTGTCGGCACATTGACAAATACCAATGTTTATAGAGTACTTACATGATTTGTGCTTTCGATTGGGATGAGAAAAAGAAGACCTTATGCCCATTTCGGTTTCCTCCATTGTTTTGAACGCTTCCACCTCAACTGAGTTCAAACACGGCCACGTGTTCTTTTTGACGACTTCCAGACAACTTGAGTTGTAAGTGACAGCGCATCAGTCAAAAAAATCCAAGGGAAACAACCAAGTGCAACCTCCTGACCAGAAATAGGTCATGGCCAGGAAAAAAATAGAATTTATTGACTGTTGACAGATTTTCAGATCTGATGTTTCGTACAAGGGTTTACAACAAAAAGATCCTTTGTAAGACTTTTGCACAAGCTCATTCTCATAGCTCTCAACCAAATCTGGGGCTCGCATCTTAAGAGTCTGGACGTCTCGCGCTCTAACACAAAAAACCTTTGAAGTCTCAGTCTTGCAATCTAAAAAGTCAAAATGTCTTGGGCTCGTGAAAAAAAAAAACGATAGTCTTGCCATCTCGCAAAGTCTCCCATTTAACATTCGCTACCCTTCATGTAGCTTTCTGTGTTTTTTAACTTTTGTAATGTAACATTAACTCTACAAAGCCCCATAGGGACCACCAATAAAGTATGTATGTGTAATATATTCATAACCGGAAGTTATGTTGTTCTACCCAAGATGCTTAGAGAATAAAGTTGTTGTGTTTGAGCAAGCCACTTGGTCTGTGTTGTTATGTCACCAAGCCATACTTTTGCTAGTATGTTTCATTTTGGCGATGAGGATGGGATGCTCTACATGCACAAAGACGCATGAGAAATCCAGTGAAGTTTTGATTTTCCCTGTGTGAGGAAAAGGTTTGTTTTCAACCGAGGCAACTTGATCAAAGTTTGAGCATGTGCTATCAAAATGGCAGGAATTGGACTGTTTGGTCGTGTCCGCGAGTTCAGCCCCGAGTGAGAGACTTTTCGTTGCTATGTGGAAAGAATGGAAATGTTCTTCATGGCAAATAATATTATGGAAGAAACAGGCGAGGGTAACGAGGAAGCCAATCTCGCAGTTGCGAACAGAAAACGTGCTATCTTTCTTACTGAGATTGGACCCGAAGCATATTCTACTCTGAGTAATCTGTTGGCACCGGTGGAACCAAAAGACACTCTTTTTGCCGACATTGTCAAAGCATTAGAGAAACATTACAATCCAGCGCCATTGGAGATAGCAGAGAGTTTTCATTTTGGAACTCGCTATCAAAAACAAGACGAATCCATCAGTGACTTTATTGTGGCTTTGAAGAAGCTATCAATTCATTGCAACTATGGGGAGTTTCTCAACCAAGCTCTCAGAGACCGTCTTGTGTGCGGATTGAACAATCCAAAAATACAGAACAAACTTTTGAACACCGAGGATCTTTCTTTTGAAAAAGCGTGCCAAATTGCAAAGTCAATGGAGATGGCAGAGAAGAACACTCAAGAATTCCGTCCCGTCAGTGCAAGTGATGACAGCCAAGGTGTAGTAAATAAACTGGAAACTGGAAACACTAAGGAACCCTCATGTTACCGATGTGGTGGTAAGCATGCTGCACCTAAGCATAGTTAATGGAGGGGACTGGTTAGGAAACCCGGCAAACTTCAAAGGGGTAGGTTATTGTTCGCTTTTATCAAAGTCACGTGACAATGACCCTGCACACAGAAATCAAAATGGCGATGTTGTAGTTTGTTTACAGTAATGTAGCGTTTATTTCTTGAGTTTTCTACGATTAGTATCTACTTATAGTCCTTCTAGTACAACAAAAATAGTTTATAATACATTATATACAAGATGCCTCGTGAGAAGTGCTCCGTGATCGACTGCGGAACGTGCAGGAGAACGAAGGGTATTGGAATATGGAAGCTGCCGGCTGCTCGCAATGCTGAGTACAAGAAATGGCGCCAAGACTGGCTAAACGAAATAACTAAGGCGAGAGTGATAGACAAACACTTTCGAGAGATGATAGAGAATGACAAGGTCTACACTTGTGAAAAGCATTTCAAACCTGAGGATATAGAAATATGTAAGTATACTTTATAAATGTCGTCGTAAGCTAGGGCCCGTTCCAAGCTTGTTCTCGCACGCTGATTGGAATATAGAATCGTTGATCGTAATTCTTACTTAGATAAATAGTTCTTGGGTTTTCATACCGATTTTATTTGCTTGATTTCCAGTTCAGACAGAAAAAATGGTCAAAAAGAAGCCAAAATTTGGTGCCCTGCCTACCTTAAATATGCCCAAGAAATCCATTGAAACAACAAAAGCAGTCGCCACACGCACCACCAGATCGATTGTTAGAAACGACCTTCCTACTAATCAAAACACCAAGCGGTATAAAAACTTCCCTGAATTGTGTAAAAGAGTGGAAACACTAAAATGTACTAAAGAATGGACCGTACAGGAACTGCACGATAGAATTGTGTTAAAGAAAGGATCCACCATGATCCTTTCAGAATTATTGCTTCTTAGGTACATGTGGAATGGTGATAAGTACATTCTTTGGCAACACATTGCACAGCTATACTACCAAGATGCTGAGAATGGTCTCAAGTTACTGCCAAGAATAACCTTTGACCACATCAAGCTCAACTCTTACTCTGTAATGAGAGTGAACCTAGCAGCCCAAGTTCTCAGTGCAACAGTTGCAGCTGTGTTGGAGTCATTTGGTCCTGCAGAAGCATCAGCAACAGCCAAATTTTGCAGTATGGTGGATTCCTTTTTTGACTGCCTTAATGTGCGCAGCAAAACAGAGCATCAGAGGAAAAGAAAGCCATTTCTTGCCCCGTACACCTCTGTAAACGACCCAAAATTTGCCTGGTTGGAGACCACTTTCCTTGGCTATTTGAGAGAATGGAAGCAGAGCATTGCCAACTGTCCTGGAAATTTTTCCAAAAATGCCAAGAGCCGTATGTTCATATCATGGCAAACTTTTGAAGGGTTCCAAATAACAGTGAACTCAGCTGTAGAAGCAACAAAGTTTCTCCTGAATGAAGGAATGGAATATGTATTGACGGAGAGGTTCTGCCAGGATCCTGTAGAGGAGTACTTTGGAAACCAAAGAAAGTTGGGACGACGAAGTGACAACCCTGACATAAAGACCTTTGGATACAACAGCAACACTATCTGGGTACAACGAGCAGTCTCCTGCCAGTCTGGTAACACACGAGGAAGAAAAGACAGGAGTAAAGCATGGGTTAATGTTTCTAATGACCCAGTTCCAAAGAAGAAGAAGAAGTGATCAAAGTAGAATTTGTAATGGACTGAAAAGAATCCATTTATATGAAACAATATAGTTCCTTATATTCCATAAAGATATTGCCATAATCTCATAACTTCTATATTTCAATAATAACTGATAGTACTCTTGATTACCTGAGTTAAATCAAATAAGTTGTGTTCTTTAGGTGAAGTCACAAAATAGTGAAATGGAAAATTGTGATAGTCAGACAAAAAAGCAAACAATAGACTATTTCACAGATTTAGTGAATTCATTGAATTTCATCTGAAAATAATGAGAGAATTGAGTAATGTATTTATTGACTTGTTTACATAATTAATTTGTTATTGACCATTGCAGACAATATTTAAAACATGGGGTCAATGATTTATGTAAATATGTACAGGAATATTTCTTTATTATTTAATTAAAAAAATTGTCATATCTTTTAGCACATTTCCCTTTTCTTTGGAAATTTTAGAGTGCAAATATTATGACTATGAATTAGCTGTACTAAATAGTATGAAATCCATTGCTTGCTACTATTTAGTACATCAGTTAACTGTTATTAGTGCTACTCCATGGTTATAACTATAAATATGTACAGTATGATATACACAACAGATGGTAATAGACAAGTTATTAGTTTAAAAATATTTTAATGTACCAACTATAACCAGTATTTGCATTAAAGTTTTAAAATAAAATACTTAAATATATGTATACAACATCCAACAATTTCCATTCTTCTGACTCCCTTTGAATTTCTTGTTCTTTGCTGGCTCTGCTGATTTCTTTACGCAGTGCTTTGGCTTTCATTTGTTTAGATTTGATTTTGTGTTTCTGGATAATGTCCTTGGCAAATGAAAAACATCGTACTCTTACATATAAATTGACAATATTATGTAATACATCTTTGGCAATACTATTGTCAACAGACAATTCAGAATTAGATACCATTGCATTATATGCTGATACAAGTTGAATATCACATACTGACCTAGATTCTATCAAAGAAATGTTGATATTGTGAAGACTTTTAGAGGTTACAATCCTAAAATGATGTTCTGTTCTCTCAAAAATTACTTGTGCATTTTTAGATATAGCCCAGAGCCCACCTCTGCTTAAAGATGAAGTAAGTTTTTGACTTTCTATAATAGATTCATTTCCCTCTTTTCCAGCCTTAAGTATTGAAGCTGTTTGTTCACTTTGTTCTGAGTTGTTAATCTTGATGTGCTTATTATACAGTTTATGGAGCACATAACCACCAATGTACTGTAGACCAGCTGTTTCTTTGTCAGATAATTTTGTTGGTGTATGATCTGGAGTGTCTGTTTCACCTTTCTCTTTTCTTTGAGCCAGTATACAGTCAGCTACTTTCGTACAGAGCAATGTTGCAGCATGTCGAGACAATCCATTATAAGTCTTGGTAGAATTTAGCACAACACTTGCATAAAAGTTAGAATAGAATTTTTCTGCATTTCCAGACTTCATCAAACACTTATAAAGTTTTTGGATTTCCAAAGATTCACTTGACGAATCATTTAATTCAAAAGAATATGATCGCAGTTCGTCTCGGACGCTTTGTGGATACACTTTGCTCTCTAGAATCTTTGCTCTTGCTTTCGTCGACACAGACTTGAAATCATGGACAGTGAATTCGTTCTGTTGTCCAACTTGTTGATCTTGTTGTTCGTCCTTGTGTTTGCAGGTTTTGTGTCTTTTCAAGCCGGCTATACTTTTGCACTTTTTTTGACAAAACTCACATACGATAAAATCGTCATGTTGAACCTAAAAAGACAACAGAAGGTTAGTTAGAATAGTAGTTTTGCTCGATAGTTGAGCCTCGTTCGGTTCGATTGTCAGGTCTTGGCAATGGCAATTCGGTGCCAAATACACGATCTTGGGGCCAAATAAAGCGTTGATAATACTTACACTGTCAACAGCTCTTGTAAATTGTTCTTCTAATTCTTCTTCGTCCTCTAAGATAGCTAATACAGCATCGAAATCGTCTCCAACAAAATACAAATCCTCCATGTCCGCCATATTGTTTTTGACTGAGCGCTTGAGTTGTGCAGGGTCATTGTCACGTGACGCTACGTTTCAACCTCCGAATCGAAACAATAGAAAGGCCCTTTGAAGTGTGCCGGGTTTCCTAACCAGTCCCCCTCCATTAACTATGACCTAAGTGTAAATTTAAGTCAGCAAAGTGTTACAAATGTAGCAAAGTAGGTCACATTGCATCAGTTTGTCGCAGTCAAGATGTTGAGTTTAGTATGAAAACCAAACAACCAAGAGCTAAAGGTAATATTCATAATGTGTTAGAATCAAACACAGAGAGCTGTGTTGAAAATGATGAGTTAGGCATTTATTCTTTGTATGCAGTGGGTGCAGATAACCCTATGAACAAGGGTTATACTGTTGAAATGACCGTAAATGGTTCACCATGTACAATGGAAGTAGACACTGCAGCTGATTACTCAATAATGAGTAAGAGCACACATTCTCAGAAATTCAGTAATTTTCCACTTTGTCCATCAAAGGTTGAACTGAAAACCTATACGGGTGAAACTCTTATAGTGTGTGGTGAAATGCTGTGTGATGTAGTGTACAAGGGCCATGAATATACATTGCCCATTATTGTAGCTGGTTATGAGAAGAAGCCTACTTTGTTGGGAAGAAATTGGTTAAACCACATGAGGCTTGAGTGGGGTGAAATATTTAGTTTAACAAGATCTGAGTCGGAAAGTGCCAAAAGTCAACTTGATAGTTTACTAGCCAAACACAGTGAGTTGTTCAAAGATAGCTATGAGGGCATGAAAGGGTTGGAAGAGCACATTACCATGAAAGATGGTACAAGGCCCATATTTATTAAACCATGTAGGTTTCCCTATGCACTAAAAGATGAAGTTGAAAAAGAGTTGGCTAAGTTAGTGAAAAATGGGGTTATTGTAAAAACTGACAGGTCAGATTGGGCAAGCCCAATAGTAGTGGTGCCAAAAGCTGACAAATCGGTTAGAATTTGTGGGGACTACAAAGCAACCATCAACTCAGCTGTTGAAGATGAGCAGTATCCCCTTCCCACCCAACAGGATTTGTATGCTGCCCTCTCGGGATCAACATTTTTCAGCAAACTTGATTTGTCGCATGCGTATGCACAGTTAAGTGTTGATAAAGCAAGCCGTGAGTACCTAACAATTAACACACACAAGGGACTCTATTCCTATACCAAGTTACCATATGGGGTTAAATCAGCATCTAAAATATTCCAAGCTAAAATGGATATGATTTTGCAAGGGGTAGAAAAATGTGTGTGCAAGCAGGATGACATTCTTATTAGTGGTGTCAGCTGGCAGGAGAATATCCAAATCCAGGCTGAGGTATTGGAGAGGCTGCATAAATATAACCTGCATTTGAAGTTGGCAAAGTGTGAATTTCTGAAGAGGGAAGTTGTCTATCTGGGTTTGCAGATAGATGTGGAAGGATTGCATCCAGTCGAGAAGGTGGATGCTGTAAAAAGGGCACCAGTACCACAAAATGTCAGTGAGTTAAGAATACTATCAACCATTTCTCCCAGATTTAGCAACTACACTAGCACCCTTACATGAGCTCCTCAAGAAGGGTGTCCAGTGGACGTGGACAAAAGGGTGTCAGCAAGCATTCAAAGCTTGTAAACAAGGTCTCACCAGTGATGCACTGCTGGTGCATTATGACGGGAACCGTGAACTGAAACTTGCGGAGTTGGAGCAGTGATTAGCCATGTAATGGATGATGGCCAGGAGAGGCCCATAGCCTATGCCTCTCGGACACTGAGTTCAAGTGAAAGGAACTATGCACAAATTGAGCGTGAAGCATTATCAATTGTTTTTGGTGTAAAAAAAATTTCACCAATTTTTGTATGGTCGTAGATTTACACTGATCTCTGATCACAAGCTGCTGTTGGCAATTTTCAATCCCAAATTGGCTATTACCACATTGGCAGCAGCTCGAATGCAGAGGTGGGCTCTGGTACTTTCAGCATATGACTATAAGATTGAATACAAACGATCGGAAGACCATGCCAACTGTGATGCTCTCTCGATGCTACCACATGAGGACTCAACAGTGGGAAGCGAGGGTGTGGTCTACAGTGTGAGTGTAATTGATGATGATTTTCCAATCACTGCAGAAAATATAGGAAAGGCAACCCTTTTAGATCCTGTACTCGGTAAAGTACATCAATTTGTGATGTCAGGTTGGCCAGCAGAGTGTCCTGATGAGACCCTCAAACCCTATCATAATAGAAGGAATGAGCTGTCCTGTGAACAGGATTGTGTCCTATGGGCTTCAAGAGTGATTATTCCACCAATCTTCAGAGCCAAAATGCTGGAGCAGTTGCATTGAGAACACCCTGGCATATGTGGTATGAAAGCAATTGCTCGTACATGCATGTGGTGGCCAAAAATGGATCAGGAAATTGAGGAAGCAGTGAGAGTTTGTACAGTATGCCAAAATGTTAGAAATGCCCCACCCAGTGCACCCCTGAATCCCATGGAAGTGGCCAACTAGACCGTTTCAACGGATCCACATTGATTTCTGCCAGAAGGGTAATGATAACTTCCTTCCTCAAAATGGATTGAAGTGAAACACATGAGCTCTACAATCACTGAACGGACTATTGATGAGCTCCGTTTAATTTTTGCTACTCATGGTTTACCTGAAGAGGTGGTGTCTGACAACGGACCACAGTTTACGTCCACTGAATTTGCTGCATTCATGCGCAAAAACAGCATAAAGCACACATTGGTTCCATCCTATCACTCTCAATCTAATGGGGCAGCAGAGAGGTCTGTGAGAGTTGTTAAGGATGCTTTGGTTAAGCAAGTGCTTGAGGGAAAAGGGGGCATCTCTATGAAACACAGTCTTGCTAATTTCCTATTTCGGTATCGCACAACCCCTCACAGTACAACTGGTGTAACCCACGCTGAGTTGATGGTGAAGCATCAACTTAGAACAAGGTTAAGTCTGATCAAGCCTAATTTGGCACAAGTTGTAGAGAATAAGCAAGAAAAACAGAAAATGTATAAGGATTTGAAATGCAAGAGGGAAAGATCTTTTGTAAGAAATGACCGGGTGCAGGTACGAAACTCAAGGGCAAATTCTAAAACTGATAAGTGGATTCCAGGTACTATAGTTGAAGTTTGTGGGCCCAGAACCTATATAGTTAGGACAGGTCACAAAACCAGATATGTACACACTGATCATATGATAAGAGCTCATGATAATGTACCAGATGATGTCAGTGAGCCAGATGTCATGGTGCCTGAATCTAGTGATCAAGAAATAGATGATGATAAGGTGAATCCTCTCGATACTACTTCTGAACCACATGTAGATATGCCTGAGAATGAGGACGCAGTTGTATCTCCTTTAGCTGTAAGTAGTCCACCTACATTTGTGTACAGTTTTGCGAAGATCTCAAAGGATTAGAAAACCAGTTGTTAAACTTAACCTGTAACTGTAGGTTATCAGATGAGTATGTCATGGGTATAAGTGCATCCTGAAAATCAGGGGAAAAGCAGTGTAATATATTCATAACCGGAAGTTATGTTGTACTACCCAAGATGCCTAGAGAATAAAGTTGTTGTGTTTGAGCAAGCCACTTGGTCTGTGTTGTTATGTCACCAAGCCATACTTTTGCTAGTATGTTTCAGTATGCATGCATGTATGTTTGTATGTATAACTAATATTAAAGAGAAAGATCTATTGACAATTAAGTTATGACATTTTTGCAACAAATGTTTGTAATAAACTCTACCTCAGTACAGTCTGGTGGACAGCCTTGGGACTGAAAATGTTTGCTAGCCAGGACATAATATTATGACTGTTTATGGAAAGTCATTGAGTATAGTGTTTCTGTGTGGCAGTGGTCCATGAAAGGTGTCAACTTGCAAGTCAGAAATCTGCCTGTGAGAGGTGTCTTAACAGAATTTCAACTGCCTTTGTTAACATCTGCTCATAACAGTCACGGTGCCGGGACATCTCTGCACATCAAAATAACTACTTTCATCAACTCTTTGAATAACCACTTTCTTGTTACATTCCCAGTGCTTCAAAGTATCAATTTCTGAACCTCAGTGAGAGCTTACAGGACAAAACCATTGGTCTTAAAAGCCAATAACATACATTATACATTGTAATTTGGTTTTATCAACTGGGTTGATAATGTGAATTGTCCACCGTAAAGAGATTCGGAAGCTGACGTTTCGAGCGTTAGCCCTTCGTCGGGGGCAAATCCGAATCCATTCGCCCGACGAAGGGCTAACGCTCGAAACGTCAGCTTCCGAATCTCTTTACGGTGGACAATTCACATTATCAACCCAGTTGATAAAACCAAATTACAATGTATAATGTATGTTATTGGCTTTTAAGACCAATGGTTTTGTCCTGTAAGCTCTCACTGAGGTTCAGAAATTGATAGCACCACAGTTTCTTTAGAAACTTGCCCCCTTTATACATTATACATTGTATGGTTTGCTAACTGAGCAGCAACCAGGTTGAAGACAGAGATATGAATTTAGTAAGTGCTTTAAAAGAACATGTCAAGAGGGGTACTCCTGTAAATTTTGAACAGGAATGTGGCACAAAAAAGGTCCAAATCCCTGACCCTAATTAAGGATGAGGCAAAGGCCATAGACATACTGTAATATCATATTAGAGCCTGGGCACTTATTTCAAATTTAGGAGAAGGTGAGGGTTCCCTATTCGAGGAGTGCGCTTACCCATATCATGAATAAAGGGGGCAAGTTTCTAAAGAAACTGTGGTGCTGCGTCGGTGGGAGTATTACAAGATAATTTGGTTTTATCAACTGGGTTGATAATTTGAATTGTCCACCGTAAAGAGATTCGGAAGCTGACGTTTCTAGCGTTAGCCCTTCATCGGAGCAAATCAAGGAATTGTGGGTTGTGTGTGGTTTATATACAGAAATGTGGAGCTACGCTATTGGTTGGTGCCTGGTAACGTGAAAAACAACAGAATGAATTAGTTGAATGAAAAGCATTCGTTGATACCGTGAGGATTAAGAGTGCCGATTTGAGAAATAAATCTTTGTTCAAGAGTTTTGCGGCTTTCTGTACTTCCTTGATGTAGGGAGAGGCCACAGACCGCCATATGTTGCTTAGAATGATTCGGCAGATTAAAGTGTCTAGCAACCGGTTTAGAAGCGTCTTTATCGTCTTTCTCTACGTTGCGAAGGTGTTCTCAGAAATGGTCGCCTAGTCGTCTACCTGTTTCGCCGATATATAACTTTTTGCAAAGAGTGCAAGTTATACAGTAGATGACATTGGCTGAGGTACAGGTAAAATGATCTGTGATCTTAATGGATCGCTTGGGTCCCGACAATTTCTCAACGTTGTAAATGAAAGGACATGTTTTACATCGCGCACGTGCGCATTTAAAAGTTCCAGGTTGTTCACTCGTTTTGAATGCACTTCGTCCTTAGCAAGGGCTTGAATTTTGTTCCTATATCCAAAAACCTTGACGAATTCTCGGTTAAGCAAGATGTTGAAAAATTTCTTCGCCGCGTTCAACTTAAAGCTTTTTTTCCATGACAAAGAGGATGATTCTAACACCTCGGACAAAGATATTTTCGAGACGCTTCAGACTCGAAAATCAAAGTGGACTCCCCCAGAGGGCCAGTTCGCCTCTTTAGATTTTTTCATCAATAAATGCCGTCATGACATCAACAAACTAAATTTCAATCGTAACACCAAATTTTCTAACCTTTCTTCGGAAGAGAGGGCGGCGCTTAAAAATCTTAGTAAGCGCAGAGACATAATTGTGAAAGCGGCCGAAAAAGGCGGCGCTTTGGTTGTTTGGCGGGCCGACCTCTACCAAAAAGAAGCTTTGCAGCAACTTTCTGACACCTCTTTTTATGCCAAAGTTGATAAAGATCTCACTTCCACTAACCAACAAATTGTCAAGAGCACCATTAATGAACTTAAGGTAAAACAAGATTTGCCGGCTACTGCTACAACTCTCATCATCACCACTCCTAGAACTTCATGTATATACTTTTTACCTAAAATTCACAAACCTAACAACCCAGGCCGACTTATCGTCTCTGCGTGTAGTTGCCCTACCGAACTCATTTCTAGCTATTCAGACAAAATTATGGCACCTATCGTCAGATCTTTACCATCTTACGTTAAAGACAGTCAACACGCACTTCAAATTTTTCGCGATTTCAATTTCCTGGGTGAAGACAAAATTATTTTTACTATGGATATTAAATCCCTTTACACTGTCATCACCAATGGCGAAGGTCTTCTAGCCCTCAAACATTTTTTGATTTACGCACTGTTAAGGAACCAAGCTCGGAAACACTGCTCCGCCTGGCTGAACTAGTTTTAACACTAAATTGTTTTTGATTCGCTACCAGTTATTATAAACAAATCAATGGTGTGGCCATGGGCACCAAAATGGGACCCAGCTACGCCAATCTTTTCGTAGGTTACATTGAACACAAATTTTTTAATCAATACAACGGCCCTAAACCTGAGCTCTACCGTCGCTACATTGACGATTGTGTCGGAGCCACTTCCTCTACCAGAGAGGAACTCAATCAATTTATAACTGCTGTTAATTCGTTTCATCCGGCTCTTAAGTATACCTGGGAAATTTCCAATACTTCTTTGGCATTTCTAGATATCAAAGTTTCTGTCGAAGGCAACGGTTTATGCACCAGTGTGCACTACAAACCCACAGATTCTCATAGTTATTTGTTGTATTCATCTTCACATCCATCACACGTCAAGAATTCTATTCCTTATTCTCAGTTTCTTAGACTTCGTCGCCTTTGTAGTGAGGACTCTGATTTTTCCTTTAAATCAGAGGAAATGTGCAATTTTTTCGACAAACGTGGATATCCTGCCTCTGTTGTTCAAGCAGGCCATCATCGTGCCCAACAAATTGATCGGCAGTCAGCACTTCAAACGTCTCAGAAGGAGAATAATAATAGAATTCCATTCACCCTAACATTTCACCCTCACAATCACGCAGTAAAATCCATCATTCTCAAAAACTTTAAATTACTTCAAAATGATCCCGATACTGGTAGAATCTTTTCGCAACCGCCATTAATTTCATTCAAACGCGACAAAAACATAGGTAACTTTTTAGTTAGAAGTGCATTCAAAACGAGTGAACAACCTGGAACTTTTAAATGCGCATGCGCGCGATGTAAAACATGTCCTTTCATTTACAACGTTGAGAAATTGTCGGGACCCAAGCGATCCATTAAGATCACAGATCACTTACCTGTACCTCAGCCAATGTCATCTACTGTATAACTTGCACTCTTTGCAGGCAACCGTTTCCGAGAACACCTTCGTGATGTAGAGAAAGACGATAAAGACGCTTCTAAACCGGTTGCTAGACACTTTAATCTGCCGAATCATTCTAAGCAACATATGGTGGTCTGTGGCCTCTCCCTACATCAAGGAAGCACAGAAAGCCGCAAAACTCTTGAACAAAGATTTTTTTTTCAAATCGGCACTCTTAATCCTCACGGTATCAATGAACGCTTTTCATTCAACTAATTCATTCTGTTGTTTTTCACGTTGCCAGGCACCAACCAATAGCGTAGCTCCACATTTCTGTATATAAACCACACACAACCCACAATTCCTTGATTCGCTCCGACGAAGGGCTAACGCTCGAAGCGTCAGCTTCCGAATCTCTTTACGGTGGACAATTCAAATTATCAACCCAGTTGACAAAACCAAATTACCCATATCATGGCCTGACATGACCATTTTCTTCATACATGTGCGTGTTAACAACAACATACCCAGTAAGCTGTTTAGCATCATAAATATCTGATCCTAAAGTTTAAATCACACCACTGTTAGTACTTGTATTTTTTTTCCAAACTTATCATGTTCACAAACTGAAACTATCCTTTGTTGTCTCATTACTTGTCCAAAAAATGGGGGGAGGGGAAGGGCACTTATTCGAGGAGGGGCACTTATTTCACTTTTTGGGCTGACAGAAGGGACGCTAATTGATGATTTACCGTATCCATCTAACGTAGAATTTTAGGTTATATTTTGCTCGCTCTGAATTTCCAGTAAAAAGCTCAAAACAAGGTTCTGTTACACAACAAAGCAGTTTGTCTCACTTAAAGTGTTGAACGCAACAGTTTTGTCTTGACTTCAAAAATAGGTCCACCATGCGTACTTGTGGGCTTATGGTAAGTTCTATTGGTTGGAATTTGTTTTTGAATGTCAGTATCTGGGAGTTGAATTGCTTCAAGTGAGAAGGCAATAACTGGAAAGAGGTATACAGTACCGCTCAAATGAGTGTTCAGCTTTGTTAAGAATTAATTTAGCAGCTTTGTTTTGCAAAAAATGGAAACAGGTCAAGCTACAAGTACTTCTTCTGTCTTTGGATCTTTCGACAAATGTCACCATTGTTAAAGGTAAAATTCTTTGACCAAACATGTTTTAAATGACAAGAAAACCAACTTGTTTAAAGAAGGAGGTTAATTATAAGAATGAAGTATTGTAGCACAAAGTAGCACAAATGATCTATGGGAATCAATGCAAGGTAGAAGTATAAAAAGTGGAGAATTCAAGAATTACCTGAAGATGATGTGTGTGGCATGGGGTTCTTAGTAGAAGGCAAAAGTTGCTGGATTTTTATTTGATAATTCAAGTCAGACCTTTCTGTGTATTATGTGGCTGTTTAAATGGACATATTGCAGTTACATTGCAGTTATAGAAAAATTGTACCAACAAAGATCTCCTTAATATAGGAAATAGCAATGTATATAAGTGCTTTTTACAATTAAGTAATTGTTTTTATACATAATATTGCCAAATGATCAGTGAAATATGTTTCCAAAACACCGACTTGTATATCTAACTGAGATACTTATGTTGGTATAAATGTGATCAATTACTGTTTTGTGGTCAGCTGTATAAGTCGTTATCAACTGTTTGTAACATTTATTCCTCACTAGTAAAGGTCTTATATCTGTTTCAACAAGCCAGTTGATATTAGTCTCCAAGAATTATTATATTGTTGTCTGGTGAAATGCTATTCAGTATTTCAGTAATTGCTTGACATAGCTGACTAACACTAACAGGCACCTTTGGTGAGCGATATATTCCTATGATTGTCCAATCTGCATTGCTGGTTATCTTAATTACTTTTATGATTGTTACAGTAGGAGCATCCAGGAAGGTATGGGATTTTACTGTACACAGCTGTACCACCATAAGGTATTGTTGAATTGCCGGTAATTAGAATTATCATTTCACGAGAGACCATAACCAGAGGTGTAATACATCTCATCAGGATCTTGAAAGCTTAACTTTGTTTCTGCAAAAATGTTAGTATCAGCACTTGAATAAGTTAAGTCATTATGTAAGTCTTGGATGTGTTTATGCACAGGCCTTGCATTAAGATAGCACAGTTTAAGAAGGCATCCTCTTATCTTGTAAAGAGGGGATGTGAAAAGCTTTAGTTTTGCACTTGTTGTTAATCATTCCATTTCTTTCTTAACATCTGGATGAACAGCAATTGCAGTTTCACATAGTTTAGTTATATACAATGTATATAGTATCGCCTGAAAGTACACATATTTACCCTTTTACTGAGGTTTTGCCGCAGCTGATTCACAGATTAACACCGTATTCTAGCCTTAGCAATGATGCGGCATTCCCAAATTTTACTGAGGTTTTACCGCGGCACACAATGTCGCGGTAAACGGTAAGATGCGGGAGTTGAATAGGCTAACATACCTTTCGTTGTCCCTTTTGTTTCCATTCATTAACTTCACAATGCCATCTTTCACTCTCCAGTGATAATTAATCATGTATCCATCACATTACAAAAAGACCCCGCTGTGGCATTGTTAACTTCGCAAGAATCCATTATTACAGCATCTCTACATTTTATATTTTTTTGTGTTGTGAATGGGAAAGGGAATGGAGGAAATATAAGCTACTTTGTTTTCCGTCAAAGATACAACGCTACCAAGATAAATAAATAGTTTGCTGTCTTCCCTGTCACGGTACCAAGCTTCATGCCATCCTGTTTGCTTTGAGTAAATTCATCTTTGATGCAAAAATTTAAGAGAAAGTACTTTTAGGAGTAAGAGCTTCTTCCAAAATAATAAATAATCTTCTTCAGAGTCTGAAAAAGTGCAGTCAAAGAGCGACAAGTGACATTACAGTCACGCAACACCGGTTCAAAACTTATAATTAATTCATAATGTGTTCGAACTCGTGTTGCATGAGAAATTACGTTTCTGTAGTCACACGCACACATGGCAGTAAGAGCTGTTTACATGTACATGTGAAGTGTTTTTAATCAATTTTGAGGATGTGTCGAATGTTAGAATATGTACAGCTGAGATTGCTCTTATTTTACAAATCTACAAAATTTTGCAAATTTACGTCAAAATAAAAAAGCCCATAATGAGGAACTTTCAGTTTAGATCTCAGCGACATGATTAAAAAGTTCTTTCTCTATTGTACGACTTGTGCAATTTGCATTAAAGTTTCCCAACTGAAAATTCTTTAATTTATGCTTAACATGGACTGATAAATAGATGTACGGCAAAAAATTTCTAGTGGGAGTAAAGTGAGCCATTTATCCACGGTTGTTTCTTAATATGGCAACAAATTACCAATGGGAAGAAGGTAACAGATTGTCCGTTGCTTTTTCCTCTGAAACAAAAGACGATGAATCAAGAATGAATGTTTGCTTGATGACGCTTTCGCTACAAAACTTTCGAACCCAACTTGATTACTTTGTTTTCATTCAGTTTGGGCATTGTCAAAGGTACTGTACATTGTCTTCATATCTTTTTCTGAAGTTCAAATATATGACCTTTCACATGTTCACTTGCATTCTTCACCATCTACAGGTATATTACGAACTCACAACATGATCAGCTCCCAGTTGGCTTGGTGGCTCAGTTGGTAGAGTGCTGCACCAGTACTGCAGAGGTGATGGGTTCAAATCCAGTTCAGGCCTGAATATTTTTCAGGCTTTAATTTCACAACTGCTTAACTTGTGACTTGATCAGTTATTTCTTCATATCTTTCTCCATAGTTCAAATATATGTTTTTTTCATATATTCATAACTTATTCTAACGTGTTTACCTACATGTACGCCCCACCTGGAAACCAGCTTTTGTTGTGTGTGGCTAGCGTGGTTAAATAAAGTTGTA
>OZ026600.1:13652134-13669634 GCA_964020085.1 Micromussa lordhowensis
GTAAAGATAACAGCATAACATTTACCAAAGCATGCAAACTAGCAATCAACTATAGTTGTCAACTTTATTGTTCGTTTGTTTTTTTGGGTCTTACAGTTCATTCATTAAACAGTTCATTAGTATAATAGTTGCTGACCTGAGCAACATTTTATACCTAACTGCAAGCAGCCTTTGTTGAGGCCTAAATCACTATTACCAAGCATTTTAAAAAAGCACATACAGGTCAACATCTGCATTACTTTAGCACTTTTAAGCCTGGGCTCAAATTAAAAAAGGTTACTGTGCCCTAAAATAGAATATTTCTTATGCATTTTTCGGTAATTTAGACCTAAAATTCTAAGAAAAAAAATTGTTTTGTTTTTCCTATTTTAGATCCAAAATGTGAAAAACATTTTTTTAAGTCTAAAAGTATGCAACAAGGGCAAAGGACAAAACCCAACTAGTTGATCCAAAAGAGTCCAGTTAGAGAAGATTAACCAATTAAAAAACAAAATCACCTAATTATGTAGGAAAACCTAACCAGTGAAATAATCAAACTCACTGGAAACAAAAATTAACTACAACGTACGCACAAAAATCATTTGGACAGCTAACCCAAGTACCTGAAAAAAAAAAAGCAGTTGAGCAGTTTGCCACAAGAATAAGATGTGCAGCAAAGTACTGCAGCTATGGAGCAGATATATTCAGATATGCAATGAAATACTATGTAAATGTAAAAACATGAACTTAAAGCGAAAAATCCTTAAGGAAGACAGCAATCTTACCCTTGTGAAGACTACAAGGATTGCTGAAAATTGTGAAAAAGTGGACCCTCAACTGGCAGGTATGACAATGAATGGACGAGAAGAATCAGTCAATGTGCACTGTGTTGGAGAAAACTTAAAGCACCACAAAGGAAGAAATAAGGACAGCATTGTATTAGTTAAACACAAATACCTATGGTATTAATGTTTGTAGCTACAGTACTGTGAGAAGAATCAGTCAATGTGCACTGTGTTGGAGAAAACTTAAAGCACCACAAAGGAAGAAATAAGGACAGCATTGTATTAGTTAAACACAAATACCTATGGTATTAATGTTTGTAGCTACAGTACTGTAGTACTGAGGGCAAAATTCATCGAATTATGTCATTTGTTCTTGTGAATTTTTGTTCCAAATTTTGAGAAATTTTGAGAATGAAAGCAAATATTGATGACATTTGAACGATGAGAGTCATGAATTATTCAACTTATGCTTGAGTGTGATGGTGTTTAAGACTGAGTTCGCCAGCAGACCAGACAGGGGTGATACATGCCATCTCTTCAATTTGGATGAAACTTGCCCAAGGTGAAGGAAATACCAAACAAATCTAAACGACAAAGTGGGCCGGCCGTGTGATTTTTCCCTTGAGAGTAAGACCAGCCCCCTGGTCATTTATCCCAAATCCCAAAATTTGCATGAAAATAACCATCTCCTTGTTGCAAAATACAGTGAATTATATTGCCATTTCACACCATTGGACCTATCTTAGTTTACACCACGAGTTAAAAGTCATTTGAGCGACAGGTGCTAATCAATAATTGTCATTGCCTACCATGTCATGCAAGATTTAGCAGTGAGGCAAATTAGCTAGAATTTTGACCATTAAAAATGCTTCTTAAAGCTCATGTATCTACCATATTTAAAATAAGTGTATATACATGGGATTGTTTGAAAAAACTAAATACATTGTAAATCAAGACTGTAGCTCATCATGTATGTCTGTCTTATTTTTCAGGTTTGTGTGAGCAAACAGCCAGAGACATCAATTCCTGTCTAAACTCGTCAAAAACCTATCTTAAGACAGACTATAAAATTCACTTGACTAGAGCTGATCTGTGTGCTGATCAATGCAGTGTGTATGCGCTGAGCACTGATGACCCCGCTCACGAAGGGCACTGCGACCATGAGCATGTGGTGACCCTCGACATTCCTTGGGTGACATTTAGCTCTTAGAGGGGGTTTAGTTATACTGTGGTGACCCTCAACATTCCTTGCGTGACATTTAGCTCTTAGAGGGGGTTTAGTTACTCTTTTGTATTGTAAGCACATGCTCTAAGAAGCAGGCAGTTGTGGTTCGAGTTGAATAAAGAAGATTGACTCTTGTTAGTGTTTGTGTATTCTGAATGCTAAAAGCACATCATAGTCTGTGACAGATGTGACAATTACAGGAATGCTATTGTGGATCTACAAATTTCGTCATCATCTCCCACTGTCATTTATAGGTATCTATTTTTCTTCCTGTTTTTATTAGTATTGTGCACTTTGGTAAGAGGTTTTTTCTTTAATTATGTTTTCCAGTGGTGTAGTGTTGTTGTATATTGCATTACTGTCATGCGCAGTAAGGATGGAGAATCGGTGTGCAAGATAGGATTGCCATGTATTACCGAGTAGAGAATAAAGAACAGGTTTCTTTTAATCGAGGACTCCATAACTGGTGACGAGGATAACTCAGGTGAACCCTACTACAACTGCACTTCACATATCGTCACCTTCGATCGAAGATTCATGATAAAACAATAGCAATTCAAGTTCAGTTCTCAACACCATGTGCGCTGGCTGTCATTTGAGTAAGGCGGGAAACCGAAGTTGAACACTAACTTACTGTCGTCACAAGATTACATCGAAAGATTACATTCGAAATCTACTTCAGAACATTACATGAGTTGATTACACAATCATCATAGCGAAGTGGCGAATGTCCTACCTCCATTTTCTTCATTTTCCGTTCACAAAGACAACGCTTCAGTCGGCCCACGTTGGAAGAAATGGCTGAAACATTTCGAAATGTACCTTGCTGCTCATGATGTGAAGGATGCAACACGCAAGAGAGCGCTGCTACTATACTCCGCTGGTGAAGAAGTCAGCGACATATTTGAAACTCTGCCTGATCAAGGAGAAGAGAAGGACTATGCGAAAGCAGTCAATGCTTTGAATGGTTATTTCCAGCCAAAAGTAAACAAGACATACGAAATTTACATGTTCAGAAATACTACCCAGAGTTCCGGTGAATCGCTACATTCCTACTGCACACAGCTGAGGTGTCTGGCTCAAACATGCGAGTTTGACCACGAAGACAAAGAAATCAAGTCACACATAGCCATGTTTTGTTTATCTTCACGATTACGCCGACGAGCTCTCCGTGAAGACATGAATCTCAAAGAATTACTTGACTATGGCCGTGGTCTAGAAATGTCTGAAAAGCAAGCCAAAGGCATCAAGGACAATGAAAAGCTAGCCCGAGCTTGACCAGTAAATCGACGGTCACGCAATTCTGTGTTGTGGATGGATGTGATGGAAATTTGATAGGATACGAGACCGCAATTGATCTTGGACTGCTACACATAATAAACAGTATGTCGACACCCAAAGTCGATAACATCATCAAGGATTACAAAGATTGCTTTGAGGGGCTGGGAAAGATGGAAGGCAAAACTGCAAAACTACATGTTAATGACAGCATAAAACCACTGGCCCAGAAGTACCGCAGACTACCGTTTCACATCCGTGACCAAGTGGAGGCTGAGCTCAAAAATTTAGAGGAACTTGACATCATAGAAAGAGCTGAAGGTCTAACTCCCTAGGTTTCTCCAATAGTGGTAGCCACAAAGAAGACAGGAATACACATGTGTTGATATGAGGGCGGCTAATCAGGCTATAGAGCGTGAGCGACATCCTGTACCCACTGTCGAAGACCTAATCGTTGATCTGAATGGAGCCACTGTTTTCAGCAAGATAGACTTAAACCAAGGATATCACCAACTTGAGCTGGCTGAAGACTCCCAAAGCATTACCATGTTTGCCACTCATGTTGGCTTATTTCGTTATAAGCGACTGAGTTTTGGGATTAACTCAGCAGCTGAAATCTTTCAGAAATCCATTGAAGAAGTGCTGCAAGGAATTGAAGGTGTTAGGAACATGTCAGATGACATAATAGTATTTGGCAAGAGCCAGGCCGACCATGATGCTGCTTTGCAACCTGTTCTTCACAAAATGAAAGAAAACGATCTCACTGCAACCCTGCCAAGTGTCTGTTCAACCAATCATCCATTGACTTCTTTGGTCATCACTTCTCTGCAGATGGCATCAGTGCAGATGATAAGAAAGTTACATCTCTCATCAATGCTAGTCCCCCCAAAAAACGCAACTGGAGTGCGCAGTTTCCTTGGTTTGGCACAATACCTTGCATGTTTCATAAAGGACTTTGCGTCCATCTGTGCACCAATCCGTTGACTTACACCGGAATGCTAAGTGGGTGTGGGACCAGAACAGCAACATTCATTTGACTGCCTCAAAGCTCGCATGGCAACTCCAGAAGTCATGAAGTATTTCAACCCTTCACTCAAAACAGAGCTAATTGTTGATGCCAGTCCAGTTGGACTGGGAGCAATTCTCACACAAGTCACAGCAGATGGAGGAACAAACATTGTAACATATGCCAGTTGCTCACTCACTGATTGCGAAAGTCATTGCAGTCAAACCTCAAAGCTCAGTCAAGAGGGTCTCAATGGGGTTAACTGTTTAGTGTATAATGATGGTTTTTTGGTATCGTAACCGTATAAACTTCAAAATATTAACCGACTAACGTATAATGAAAGATTGATTTTTTTGCGTTTGCAGTGCGTGCGGCCTAAAGGATGTAGACTTTCTAGGATAAATGACTACATTTTTGAGATGGAAACTAAATTTCACTTAACTTTAACTTTGTTTTAACACCTCTGTTACCATACTTTTTTGTGTTTTTGTCTTTTGCGTGTCTTGTTGGAGATTGCATTACTTGTGATTGAGGTCATCCGAGCCTGCACTTTTCCCGCAGTTAACTTTTGCAGACCTTACAGATAAAACATGGCTGCCATCAGTGCCGTCATTTTTTTCCACAGGAGTTTAGCAGTGATTGAACGTTTTTGATCGAGAATTTCGTTTCGCGAAGAGTTGAAAAGTTTGACTATGTTCAAACGCCATCTGGAAAATTTTCTAGGCCTCAAGGACAAAGCAAGGGAGCTTGGAGTTAATAGCTTTGAGTTGAAGGTGTTTCGTTTGATGAAGTCAACAGGGGCAACTGACTGCCAAAATTATGCCATTTATATTCAAGAACAGTGGGATCTGGAGAGGCCACTACTCCTCGAAAGTTCTGGGAGTGAACTGAACAGTACGTAAACGATTTTTTACATCAATTCTGACCATTAGAGGGTAGAACACAGTACGTCACTGATGCATCTACAGGATGTGTGAAGTTAGTATTGCCCCTGGATGGTACAACAAAGTTCCTCAAACACCTTGGCGACCTATATCGTAACTTTGGCGTTCATTTGAAAGGCCAAAACGCTATTGATGCTTTTCTGGTAGATGCCAAGACGTGCCAACAGAATCTCACGAGCTGCCTAAAAAAATGCGTTTCTGA
Source organism: Micromussa lordhowensis (assembly GCA_964020085.1). NCBI lineage: Eukaryota > Metazoa > Cnidaria > Anthozoa > Scleractinia > Lobophylliidae > Micromussa > Micromussa lordhowensis. Next base: position 13,657,554 of record OZ026600.1, read on the forward strand.
TGTTCAACAGCAGCTAGGAACAAATAAGATCACCAACGGACCAGAGGGTACAGTATCCAACAAGACCAACAAATCGTGCCAGCTGATGTTAAATCGCGTCACACAACTTCTCACAGTGCTAGAAGTCTTGAGCCCAGAAGCCAGAGAGGCGATTAATCTAAAGTCACTGCTAACTTTGGTTGTAGAAAGCCTCCACGCAACTACGAAGATCAAACACCCTACACCTAGTCTACTAGATTATTCTAGAGATTTCGGGAAGGCTATGTGGGAATCGATTAAACGAATCACCAACTAGGCTGCCAAATACTTCACCCATCAGAGGTCGTACTACCCAGTTCCAGAAGTGGCAATGGATCTTGGTGATGTCCCATCCCAGTCGTTTCCATGGACTGGGACAACGTTGTGAAGATGAGGGAATGGGCGAGGGAACATGGGCAATGCGTTCGGCAGCTTACTGTTAGGCAGCAAACTACTACATTCTCTGCTGGAACATTACCCTTGACAGCATAGAGGGTGAAACTGCGACAAGATCCCCTTGACATGAACGTGTAATAGGAAATTCTGGAAGCCCAAGAAGAGTATGATTCCGATTTGTCATTATCTGGTAACGAGTTTGAAGATGAAGAGGATGCTGAAGACCTTGCACCCCGTACCCTAACAACTCCAAATGAAAGGCACATTAGAGCAGTTATCAGACTTGACTTGTAAAGCAAGAACATGTACACTCACTCACGCTCATGCCTATTAGACCTATTACAACGACATGTAGGACAGCAGCGTAATACTGTAGTAGCATGAATCGTTGCATGAAGTGACTAGGAGTATTTCTACTCCCCTTTGGATGGGATGCAAGTCCATTGTAGGATTACCCCAGCATTAAGTTCGCTAGTACCCTTTTATACACGTAAAGGGAGAGAAGGACTGCCAAAGCAAAGTGTCTGATCCTGATGAGGATACCTTGAACCCAGTGTTCAGGTACTTCCTTTTTTGTTCTAGGGGCGGCAGGATGCTTGCTGTGGTCAATGTGGTCCAGTGTTGGCCGTGAACAGTTAAGCATTGAGGCAGTCTATGCCAGGTACAAGAACATATAAGGCCATATACAACGCAATAGCATGTTGAACGTCCTGTCTAAACGCTGTCAACAGTTAGTTCAACAGAGTTTTGAATGCATCTTGAAGCGAATGTTGACGCCACTTAAACAGGCCTTTCTGTTCAGAATGCTTGTTTGGCTCTAAATGCCTGGTCATAAATCAAGGTATTGAAAATTGCTTATGGGAGTTTCACAAGAGTTCAGAAGAATGCTCAATTGTGCAGTGAACAAAACTGCATCATTTTGAATAATCCAAAAACTGGTTTTATTTCAATAATGACTTACTTTGCAAAAGGAGATCATCTACAGCTCATAAAAGTCTTAAAATCACACAAATTAACTGACTAACCTATTTTTTTGCTGTTTACTAAGTTTCTTTTTTCTAACAGTTTACTGACTAATTGGCATTTTTTTAGCTGTTTACTGACTAGGGCTATACCCCATTGAGACCCTCAGTCAAAGCTCTTGCAGTGGTCTGGGGAATTGAACACTTTCACCTGTACCTCTATGGGTCATCCTTTCAAATCATCACAGATCACAAGCCATTAGAAACGATCTTCAACAACCCCACTTGCAGAGCGACAGCGAGACTTGAGAGGTTGCAGCTACGCCTTCAGCCATACAAAACCAAGGTTGTTTACAAGCCAGGGGCAAACAATCCAGCTGATTACCTGAGTCGTCATCCAGATCTTAAACAATCGCAAGCTTCCGATCATTTATCAAGAGTTGACGCCTATATTAACTTTGTAACTAACAATGCTGTTCCCCCTGCCGTTACGCTTCAGGAAGTGAAAGATGCGACAGCAGCTGATAAAACATTGCAGCGTCTAGCAAGAGTGATAGCAACTCAAAAGCGGCACGAGGCTGGAAAAGATGTCAGTCAGTACCAACAGATCAAACAGGAGCTGTCAGTATCAAGAGGCGTAATCCTAAGAGGAACCCGCATAATAGTTCCTGAGAAGTTACGAGGTGGAATGATCATGCTAGCTCAGAGTGGTCACCAGGGGATTGTGAAGACAAAGCGTTTTCTGCGAGATTCAGTCTGGTTTCTGGGGATAGACAGAATGGTGGAGGAAGCGGTCAAAGGGTGCCTGCTATGCCAAGCTGCAAACCATGATTCAAAGCCAGTATGTGAGCCTCTGCACACGTCCCCCCTACCACTGGGCCCATGGCAAGAGCTCTCTGTGGACTTCTGTGGCCCTTTTTCAAGTGGAGACTACTCACTAGTTGTGACTGATGACTTCAGTCGGTAGCCAGAAGTTGAAATCTTGAGGTCAACATCAGCAAAGGCAATGATTCCTCACCTTGACAGTATTTTTGCCAGGCAGGGAATCCCTGACATAGTAAGAACAGACAATGGTCCGCCATTTAACAGTGAAAACTCTTAGAATGAATGGCCCAGAGCAAATGGAGAAGCAGAGAGGCTGATGAAGACACTAGAGAAGGCAATTAGGACAGCCGTCATTCAAGGCAAGAACTGGAAACAAGAGTTGTTCACTTTTCTTCGACAATACAGAGCCACCCCTCATAGCACCACAGGAAAGTCTCCTTCAGAGTTACTGAATGGAAGAAAACTTAGGTCCACTTTACCTCGGGTGCAGTATGATGAAACTTCCCCAGAGATCAGACAAGCTGATGCCAGAAGAAAACAGAAGATAAAAGAGCATGCAGACAAATGCAGCAATGCCAAAAGCACAGACCTGAGTGTTGGTGATAAAGTATTGATCAAACAACCAAAACAGAACAAGATGTCTACACCATTTAAGCCTGACCCATTGCAGATCACTCACAAGAAAGGAAGCATGATTACCACCCAAAATGGAGAACGTACTGTAACCAGGAATTCATCATTCTTTAAGAAGCTGCCTTCCAACATACCTGTACATCCTGTTCCAAGTGATGAGGAAGAACAGTCTACACCTTACACTGAGACACCTGAAACAGTTGAACCAGTTGAGACAGCAGCACCACCTGCACCAGTAGAATCGCCTGTACTTCGTAGATCATCAAGAGCAAGACGAGTGCCCGGACATTTCAAAGATTACGTTACTTGAACATTGTGTCTGAACATTATTTGGACTGATAGGTTTAGAATGTCACATGTTGTGGATTGGACAGGATTCTGCGAAGAGAGACCTCATTGATAATCTGTGAACACAACAGGTTCTCCTAATAATGGATTGGGCAATGAAATGTTTGCCAGCCAGCTTTAGAGAAACCCAGTGCAACTGGTTTGGCAACTAGTGAGACAATCTCAGATAGTGCAGAGTGTATAATGTATAGCTCTGAAGCATTATAGCTCTCAAGCAGTACTTGAAATACAGCTCCTATATAACCCCTGCCGTTCACTCCTAGTTTGCCCCTACTAGTTAGCTAGGGATTTTGTTGACACATAATCTTAGCAGTGTGTATGTTTCATGTGTGTATTTTCATTCACAGTCAATGAATAACTTAAACAATTAATTACCCTTTGTCAAAACAGCTTTTGATTTTTACTCTCAGTAGTGTTTATGTTGATTTTCACTCACTTCAAGTGGCGAACGTGACAATTTTACTTTTCACGCCAACATTTGTACATGTAACTTCATACTTTTGTTTTCCTTGCAAAGGGATGTAACATGAAACTCTTGTTGTCTCCAAAACACACGGAAAATGTGCTCATATTTTTTGGTTTCAGCTGGAAATATAAACTTTTTTGTTTCTTTAATAGTGACAATTAAAGGATAAAATAAACAAACTACTGTAGTTTGGAAACAACAATATTTCTTGAGCCAAGTTAGGTGAAATTCCAAAAGATATGCAGTCACAGTAGTGTTCTTGTGTCACATTAACAGAATTCCAAAAACTTTGACAGATGTTCCGACCTGAGGGGATATCTGAATAGGAAAATAGGGCACATGCAAATTATAGGCGCTCGATTATTCAATCAGAGCGGGCTCTTTACTCAAATTTGCACTTAGTTGATTAGTCCAGTTGATAAAAATCACTGACCAATATATGATATTGAGATTCTATCAATAATGTTTACCAATACATGAAGCGGCAAAATCAATAATTCAAGGTTTTGTCTAACCCAGTGTGGAATAGATATCCACTGTGGGAGCTCAAGAGTTAATCTGTGAGGGCAAACAACAATTTCAGAGAATATGGCCAAGGACTGATGAGTATGTTTGCAGAGTGCGAAGAAGTGTCAACAAGAACTAACTACAAGGTCAAGTGTGTAACCTGAGATGCTTGAGCAGGGTTTCAAGAGCAGTCTAAACAACAAGATATACCCACGAAAATTCTCATCTAACACCTCAGTGCTTTAGAATCTAAATATTACGGCTCTTAATTCATATTATTTAGATCGTACAAATAGAAGTCAGGTGTTATGCTCGCTACGCACTGTTATTTTCAATATGTTCGAAAATTTAAAGTGGCTCTGAACCCCATGTATAGAATTTTTTTAAACTTTGCCAAAAGTTGCGTCTTATCATGCTTATCAAAAGTTGATAATATAAAAAAATTTCACCGTGCCGTTTTTGAATTATAAGCCCCTAAAGCTGTAATTAAGGGTGTTTTTCAGAGGTCATACTGTTGCTATGGTAACCTATTGTGTCAAGAAAATGATGACAACGTGTTCACCAATGATTGGGCAGTTTTTTGATACCATGATTGTAGTATAAAATGATAAACAGTGGTTATAACGACCTATCCAAATATAAGTGTTGGAAACTGTTTTGAGCCACCTTAAGAGCATGTCTGCGTAAGAACTGACCACTCAAATTTTCATGGAAAATGGAATGCCTTCACTTTCTCTACACAAGTCAAGCAACATATGCAATGGACAAAAATGGACTTTATTTTGGCAGATTAACTTTCTTTATTTTTGAGGAACTTTTTTTTGTAGGTGTCCCGAAAACCACACAAAATCAACAATTGAAACTCCAAATTTGGGGATTATGTTATACTTGGTTACATTTTGCAGATAATGAAACATCTTCATACTTTCAGGATTATTGAGTAATCCTTTCCTGTTTCCACAAAACTAAAAACTATTTGCTATTTGCTATCTCAAAGACGAGCAAAGTTATGACATTTTTACCTTATCGTCTAAAAAACATCTTTGCCATTTTTGTCGACATAGCCTCCAAAGAAAGCATGAACTGGAAGCATTATGTAGTAGTGTACCACAGTCTACCCCACCCTACATGTACATCTGGTGTCAGCCTGGCATAGCTACCATATGGAGGAAAAAGACTACCCAAACTGCCAGAATTAGCTGATGATCATGTAGATACAAAGACAGTGAACACAAACAAGTGAAAGGCACATGCAGGAATGCAGATGTACTCTCGGGCAATCAAGTACTTTTTCAACTAGAGAGACAAAACAGGCTGTCTACTCAGTTCAACCCAAACTTGCACATATCATTGTAAGCAAACATGGCAGCCGCCTGATTGTCCAATCTGAGGAAGGTGCACACACAAAGCCATCCATGTAAAGAAGCTGCAAAGGCCTGGTGAAGAGAGAATTTTGCGAGACAGCAATTGATCAAAAGGAAGCCCCTCTACAAGGAATAATTGCCGAGGAAGCAGTGCAGACAGCCAGAAGTTCTGGAGTTAACCCCCGAATTGAGGAGATAAGAGAGGAACTGAATGAAACCAATTACCTCAGGAACTATGCTACTTAAAGCCTGCATACCAAATCACATTTTTCAAATTTGTACAATGCATAATGGCAAGAACACAGCAATGGCCACAAGGTGGACTAAATAAATTGTGTTCAGTCATTTTAGAATGCTATCCTGACATGGAAGAATATTACAAAGTCAATCTATCACTCTCATTTTAATAATTATATCTTGTCAATTTCACATTTTCAGTCTTCTTGAGTTTTCGACACCAATGTATTTTACTTTTTCATGTTCATGTTGTTATTTTAACAATATCATATGCACGTTGTGCTTATGCCACACTGAAGACGGATGAAGGTTATCTAAAAAATGTCTTTCAAACTTGAAACAACGTGTTTTTATATGAAGATTATTATTGAATGGTTATGATTCTTATTTCTGATGGTATGATTGTACGTACCAGCACAAAAATACACCATTCATTTAGGAAGACTTGGAAAGGCTGTCTTCCCAGTTTGTCACCTGATAATCAAAAACATCTGGCATCAAAGGCCATGATGTCAGAAGTGGTACAAACTCTCTAAGGGCCCATTTTGGTGTGTTAGGAGTCTGTTGGTTGAATTAATATCAAACTGACCTGGGCCAAGTGTTCTCTCATCAGTCTGCACCCATGACGAAGATGATAAAGCAGCGGAACAATCCAGGTCTAAAGACAGAAATTAAAACACAAAGGAGTGAACAACTTTAATTCAACACAATTCATATTGATAATATTTATGTATTGCCTTGGAAATGAACATATGAAAGATCACATATTTGAACCACAGTGAGATGAAATTTAAAGACATGAATGATCATAGTTATGTTAAGTTATGTACACAACTTAAGTAGAATAAAAACTAAAGAGAATAGAGATGAGACTTTTTTTGTAACACACGATGCAGGACACATATGACAGAACATGTGAGAGAGTAAGGATTCCAGCAAGATTCCCACTGGGGGACAGAGTTATATGCGGCTGAATTATCAGGAATCTTGCTAAGATTCCCGAAAGAAACAAGAAAAAACTTGAAGGCCAAATTATTGGCACAATCATGCCGGGACTCTAAAAAGATTTCTGCTGTTGCTGGAGTCCTGACAAGACTTACATGTATGTTACCAGAAATTTCCTTCCTCAGTAAGGTTCTTCATTGGGAAGATTCATGCCACCAAGTTTTAGTCAGGAGGCACAGCTTCAAAATGTGCTTATTTTTCATTTTCGCTAAACATTTTGAGTAGAAGCAGGAACCATAGCTTAAAATTTCCATCTTGTCGCCCTGATTAAGAATATTGCTGTTTCCAGTCCGAAATCTCAGGAGTTTTGCTTTTAAGGGGTTCCCCTTTCAGGTCCTCCCTCTTGCAAGATGGGAACAAGGCTGAAAGCGGAAAAATTATTAAAGCATGCAAAATAGTACCAAATTGATGGAAATTAGTCATATAATTAAACTAAAAAAATTATATTTAGTTGACATCAAACCATGGCATTAGTTGACATCATACCATGGCATTAGAATGATCATGTGATGATCACGTGACCATATTTGCTCTTGGAGCAAGGCTGGGCAACAGAGTCATCAAAGAATTGAAAAAATTAATATTTGAAACTGTGTGAAATTCATTATGTTCAGACTATTTTAAAAATCTAGCAATTTACTCTCGTGGATCTCAATAATACATACTTTTTAGTATACTACTAGTATACTATTAGATTACTAATTATAATACTAGGAATGCCCATTCTTTCGCCTGCCTCTGTGTAGAACAAACACCAGACTGTTTTCAATTTATTTCCAAGGTCCAAAGTTTTAAAATTCTTTGAATTCTGTCATAACTGGTTCGTCCTCATCTGCATCTTTTAAACGAAAGCTTAAAGAATTTTTGCTTAGTATGTATTAGCGTTTTTGTATGGCTAAAATTAGATTATTTGTTAAGTATGTGTGTGTGTTCGTGTGTGCATCTTAAGGTTTAAGTTAGCTGTCATAAGTCCATATTGTAATTATTTATATTAAGACCTGTTTTTTCTTAAGTGAGGAGACCTGACCTAGTTATAAGCCCCGTGGTTTCCTTCAGGTCTCCTCGCCATTTCAATTTTCTTTTCTGTTAATCGTATAAAATTACTGTAAAATATTCACAAACTCCCTAGGGCAAATAAAACTCCCTAACTCCCTGGGGCAAACAAAACTCACTAACTCCCTAGGGAGTTTAACTCAAACGTGATCAGGTCTTGCTCTATGAAACTGTGGCAACTTTATGAGCCAGCCGGCATAAAGCAAACAATTTCTTTGCAGCTTTTTCTAGTAGTTTTGAGTTGGGAGGTACAGTATAATAAAGCACTTAATGATTGGCACCGTGGGAAACAGCGAGTTTTGTTTCGCCTTGATCCTCAATGTTCCCCTCGGCTTTGTCTCAGGGAACATTGAGGGCCATGGGGAAACAAAACTTACAGTTTCCCTTGGGGTCGGTCTTGAAATGCTTAATGTTCACTCAGTCTGCATAGCAGCTGTTTCCTTTCCAATGCCCAATTATGCCCAACTATGACCTTTCTTGGCATTAAAAAGGATCACATGTAATTCAATGTCATATCCTGCCTCCAAATAATTATATACAGTTTGAAAATATAGAAGTAAGGAGAGAAAAGTTTGGCTGTTTGGTGATAGCAATTTACACGAAATGATGTTCTACACTGTAGACGTGCTTGGCCCAAATTTTCTCATCCATTGTTGATAATATGATTTTGCATTTTCTGAAAAAGCTATATGATTTAACCATGTATCTGAATTTCATCAATAAACAGTTTTGCCCATTCATTGCAGCCATATGACATCCTTTGGTTCTGGTCTCAAACCGTGTACTTCAAAGCTTGTACTTCAAATCTTGTACTTCATATTGTATGTGTATTGCATTTAAACAAGATTAGTGGATACATTGTTATTTTTCAAAATTCTAATGAAGGATGGTCTTATCAAGAAAGAGCTAACTAAAGATTAATTCAAGGGTCAATCTTGGGAGTTAATTCATTTATTTCATTTTTAATTTATTTGTACATGACATGTGTTTAGACATTGAATTTCAAACCATGGAACATTATCTACATGTATGTAACAGATACATGTAAGTTGCAGTCCATTAGAAATGCAGTGCAAGAGCAATGCCTCACTTAACTCTTTTGGTAAATTATGCTGGATAAATAATGTACCTTAACACCAAGCTCAGTAAAAGGCTGACATTGTCAAAAAGTTAATTTGATATAGATATAGATTGTGTTATGTGATATGTTCCTTTTTATTAGTTACAGGAAAGAGGGATGATCGTTGGTCAACAGCTACATTTAGAATTGGTGGGTATATCAATGAGAGACTTTGTGAACTTTTAGATTGAAATATGTGTGTGTCATTCAAACCTGTATTAAGTGTCCCTGGTCTCTCATATTAAATGATACACAAGCTCCACTATTTTCTATTTAACTAATCATTCTCCTGGTAAGGTTGACTGTTTACACGGGAAATAATTCAAGAATTATCCTATATTATAATACTGGACTGCAAGGTTGTCTTCAATCAGAGGATTAAGTTCATAATTTCTACTCCTGCTTTGAGTAACAATGTTTTTTTTTTTTTGCACACAGCTATAAGTATCTACTCTTGGTCACCCAGTGCCTATTCAGCTCTCAAGAATTTAGGAATTCTCCAGCTTCCTTGTAAACAACAAGTTGAGAAACTTATCAAGTCTGACAATACAGGAGCAGGATTAAATGAGAATGCCATTGCAAAAGAATTTTTGAAGTACAATGAGTTCTCAAAGATCCAAAAAGAAAAAGGGAGACCTCAGACCCTTGGATTTGGTGCAGTTATCTTTGACGAAACTAAAGTGTAATCCAAAATATTGTTTGACATGAATGGTGGAACTGTAAAAGGATTTGCTATGACTCCAGAGGAACTGCCTTTCCTCCAGGACATTTTTGAGTCTGCGGATCCCTCCTGAAATATCAAGGCTTCGTACATTCTGCAATTTATTTGGTGGATCTTACATCTTCATACAGTATCATTGGTCCACACTTTGCTTGCGAGAAATCCTGGGAACACAGTTTTCTGTATGGTTGCGTGATGAGGACTGTAAAGTTATTCAGTCCGTACAAATTTAGTTAAAGTTCTTGTTTGTGATGGAGCCTCAAGCAATTTGGCCCTACTAAAGGTGCTTGGGGGTTATAAAGCTTGTCAAATTCCAGTTGAAGAAGGTACTGCTATTGAAAGATACCTTCCAAAGATGGAATTTAGCAATCCCTATGATGAAGAGGAAGACAATACGGTTTACATGATGATTTGTCCCTCTCACCAGGTTAGTCAAGTTGAAAATTTAATTGTTAAGACCACTACTAAATAAAAACAAGAGAGGTATATGTTACTGATGAGGAATCTTAAGAATTTTTTCAAGTTTACCATTTGGATTTGTCCAGATCTAACCATTCTCTTTTGCTGCATGTATATTAACATCTCTTTTGTGCATTTTTTTCTCCTTTAAGATAAATAAATCTTGTTTCTTTCAAAGTTTCTAGCAACAATAATTTATCAACAATTATCAGATAACCATAGTGATACTTCTTCAAACCTACAGGTCATCGGGAAAATTTCTTGAATTTTATCAATATGTATACTGTAAATTAAAATTTATGTTATCCAGATTTCTGATTTCTAAAACCCTCAATTATTTTAGTCTTTTTCTCAAAATCATTGAAAAAGTCTTTTTCCTTTTTTGCAAAGAATTAAGGGAAAAATAATTATTATTAAATCCCCATTATTGAACCAATTGCATTCCCCTTGATGGTTCAAAGAATCTGGAATTTTGCTGATACTAGATGTTAACAGTATGGTGATTATAAGTTAAAATTAACTATTTCTTTACACTACATTTTACTTATAGCTGAAAAACCAAATTGAAGCCTTGTACAGTTCCAGAGCCAATGCAACAAAATCTTTTGAGATCAATGATACAGCATTTGGGTGGAAAGCCATCATTGACCAGTACAGCCATGACAAATGCAGACGAGATCAGGGTGTGCTCCACGTGTGCCTGGTCTGAGATAAAATTTTGTATATCGCGATGTCTGGACTTGTCTCAATGTCCAACCAGCTAAAATTATGCAGGTTGGCTTAAGCAACATGCCTAAAATATAGGATGATTTAATAGCTACATGTTTATTATAAATAATTTATTGATTCAATTAATAGATTGGGTGAAGTTGGATGAAGTTCCTTTGATCTGGAAAAGGGCTAATATAACAACAGTCTTTAAAGCAAATGCCAAGGAAAACGTGGAAAACTATAGATCAATTTCCTTGTTGTTGATTTTGGGCAAATGTCAAGAAAGAATTGTCCACCGGGTCATCTATTCTCATGTATCACTATTTCTTAATAACTGGCAGCATGGTTTCGTGAAGGGGCGTTCTTGTATAACCCAGCTGGTACTTACGCACCACATGTGGCGCAAAGCGCTTGATGATGGTCTTCAGGTTGATGTGGTGTTTTTGGACTTTGCCAAAGCCTTCGATCGCGTGCATCACAAGATACTGCTGTAGCGACTAATGGTAATGGTGTAGCGACTACTTATTAAATCGTATGCAAAGAGTTGTGATTGATGGTAATTGTTCAAGTTGGCTAAATATCCCATCAGGTGTGCTGCAGGGATCCATTTTGGGCCCCCTATTCTTTGTTTGTTTTTATTAGCGACCTGCCTGAGGTGCTAAACTTTTACTGCCAGGCTGATCCTTACAAGTTTAGACATGTCAACGACTACTCACTAAAGCTGAACTTTGTTAGGACTACTAAATTTAAATATAGTTATTTCAACAGAATTGTTGAAATGTGGAACTCCTTACCATTAGAGATCAGATTAACACCCAACCTGGAAGCCCTTAAGCCTAACGTAAAAAAATTTCTTATATAATTGTAGATGAAGTTGGGTAGAGAGCTGAATGCTCGTATATTAATGGTCGTTTGTAAATGCTCATAGCTCTATTTTTATTCAATTATTATTCATTTTAACGATATGTATGTTTTAAATATTTATATTGCATTTATTTTAGGTGATCTGTCGTGTATGGAGTCTTAGACTCTTTTACAGATTATCCTCATGGCTTGCCTACATGTATTTTCTCGTTTGTTTTGCCATAAAATTGTAATAAATAAATATAAATAGGATCTAACCCAAAGATATTATGGTCAACTGGTCAAGATACTGCAGAGATGTTTTTTCCCTTGTATTATTGTTATTTAATTAGTCATTGATAACTTTCAGCTGTTACTGACAATTTTGGTTAACATCACTAAGTTTTAGTGAA
>OZ026600.1:13679634-13684634 GCA_964020085.1 Micromussa lordhowensis
AGAAATTGGTACTTCTTGTACCAAGCAATGACTTGGAGGATTCAAACCGGGGAGTCCCCACCAAGGAGCCTTAGAGATACCATACATTTGGATTTGACCCAAGGATTTGACGAACGTTTGTAAACCTATGAACTGGATTTGTCTTTATAATTTGATTGAACACTTGATTGAATGATTATTTAAGTTGATATTAAATTGATTAGCTCAATTTAGGGGAGCCATGTAATTGTTGTTGCCTATTATTTTAAGTTAAGTATTGTTGACGAGTTAAGTATTAGTCTGTTACGTATTAGGAACGCCTCGATATCGTATGTCAGACCTCGTGCGTTGTCGTTTGCGATAGTCATTTCAGTCATAGAGCTCATTGCGAAGGTTACTCCGATACGCTTATCTTGCGACTTGTGTGTATTCAGGCGTTACAGAGAGGACAATCGGTAAGCGTGTATTTATTTCCTTGTCCTTGTCATTTCATTTCTTGATCAATTGTTGTATTAGTAGATTTCCACGCGCTTCTGTGATTCAATACATATTCGTGTTATGTAATGGTTATTTTAGTCTTAGACTTAAGTGTCGCTTAGACTAGGTTTTTTGATTGTATTTTAGTTTGACGGTTTTGGACATCAATCACGATAAATGAGAATAAATCATGTTGGAATTGTAATAAGACTTTGGTGTTTAAAATCAGTACTTTGAGCGAAGTCCTCGTAATCTGCGCTGCGTGTGTATCCTTTAATTGAGACATTCCGAAGTTATTACATCGCCTGGAGTTATACATAGTTACTGGTCTGTAATTGACTTTGTCTAAGGGGTCTTCCTTTTTATAAATTGGGATCCACTCTCCTCTTTTCCAGGCACTGGGCCAACAATTTTCCTCGATAGCCTAATTAAAGATAGTAGTCAGTGGTGTTGCTAGCTGTTCAGCTGCCATTTTGAGTACCCTTGGAGGTATCATATCATATCCTGTTGGCTTTTCTGGGATTAATTTCTCTAAGTGCTGCGAGGACTTCATCCCTATTTAGTCTTCTGAAACTGAATGTATTTGGAGCATGCCTGGCGGCTATGTTCGAGATGCTTTGATGTTGATAACATAACGCCTCTGTTAGACCACACACGTCTGTCCCACCAATATGATCAGCTATCGAACAAAAGAAGCTGGTAAATTCTTGTGCCACTAGACTCTGGTCCTGATGTGTAACACCTTGGATAGTAAGAGAAATAATACTTTTGTCCTTTTTTAGTTTGGTCCTAAGGAATGGGGTAAAGGTGTTGTAGAATTTTCTTGGGTTGTTGTTCATGTCCTCGCATATGGCATTCCAATAATTCTTAATCGCCTTTCTTCTTAGTCGTGCAGCATTATTGCACCATTTCTTCATTAACTCCATGTTTTCTTTGGTTTTGCTTTGACTGAATTTCTTGGCATACTTTCTCTTTTTCCAGATGGCTTCCTTCCACTCACCCGTCATGTATGGTACGTCTGTCTTCTGTGCTTTTACTCTCTTTAGTGGTAGGTGTTTATCCACAATCCTCATGCACTCAGTGTGCCAATTATCATATACCTCATCAATTCCTATCACATCTTGTTTAAACCACACTGCTTCCTCCAGATCCTTTTTAAATTCTTCCATATCAAGAAATTTAAAACTTCTGAAATTAATCATGGCTGCTGTGTGTTTTTTAACAGTTTCCTTGAGAAAACCATATACCATACAATGATCACTCAAGCCAATATCACTGACTCCAGCATTTTTAAAAAGATCCGGTTGGTTTGTCAAGATTATGTCCAAGAGCGTGTGAGATGTATCCGTAATCTGTGTGGGTTCAGTAATTAGGGATGTCAACTCAAAAACTTCCTCAATGTCTCTCAGCAGCTTTGCCTCTCTTCCATTTACCTACATCTTCCATATTTACATACATGTACGTAAATTTAGCATTACCTTTTTTTAATTGTTCAGTTTAAAGAGACAACTCAGTCAAGGCTAGACAGAAGTATTTTCTGGCATGGCAGGTAATAGTTTCATTTCAGAATGTTGTATAGGAGTTGATGTAGCTACAAATTAAAGGTTACAGGTATGAAATCATACACATCATTTTACATTTTTTTACCAGCAGTTAATCCTTTTTTATGCTCTTTAGACATGGAACCTGCTGCGGATTATGGTCAGTTCATTCCTCAACTACAGTGAGTGGTTCTTTTCTCATGTTCCCACTGGTTCAGGCTACTTCATTTCCCCTATCAGAATAAAAGGAAGTGCCATCAAGTCCTTGTTCAGTAAGCTGAAGTTTGGTGCTGGGGGGCAGCTTTCTGCATTAAATTGCAGCAGTGGTCCAGCCCGCATCCAAGCAAAAACAGAGGTTGACCGTGTGACAGAATCTGGAAAAGGCTAAAGAGACGAGTGTGTCATTCCAGAGACTACTCCAGTGTTGCCACACATTGCGAATCTTGCAGTTCGTGTAGATGGACGCAATAAGCCATTTGGTTTCTGTGCAACTGAATCCTTGTTTCCCCCTTCCATCTCTCAGTCATCTTTAGGTGGGAGAAATGGGAGTAATGCTTGCACTCTGATTGCAATTTTTGTAGGAACTTTTTAAAGAACATGCTCCCAGCATTTAATTCTATTGTGTTGCCTAAAGAGTGGAGTTTAGCAGTTGTTAACTGCATTAATGATGGCAACACACTGTATGATGCAGTCTTTGAGGGTCAAGCTATAAACTTAGATGTACAGGATGCTTTTGTGAATTTTGCTGATGAATTGCAGCTAGGAACATATGATGAAAATGTATATAAGTGTACAAACCAAGACATGTCATCTGTCATTGGTACCATCTCTCAGTTTGCAGATGGACCTGAGAGAAAGGCAGGTGTCCTTATTACAGAGGGCTTAACAGTTGTGGTACTTTGCTTTGGTGGGGGTTCTGTTGCCATTGTTGACTCCCATCAACATGGTGGAAACGGTGCTCTTGTGTGCATGGCTGCAAGCAGCACAGACCTGGTTCATTGGTACAAAAAGGGTTTCCAAAAATACAACCTCTGCCCTATGGGAAATCTGTGCACATTAACTTGGCTAGAACTCAGTTTTTAACTTATCCAGCCCCAAGGTTACCAGCTTGGTTAGAAGTTTAAAATGTTATCTCTTTCAAAGGGAGAAATTAAAAACAGTGCCCCAGAAATGATTTGGCAATAGGACAATGATTATTTATTTACCTTTAGTAGGAAGTCAAGAAATTGTGTAGCATATACATATCATTTCTTCTCAAATGTGAGAACTTTCTTTGTTAACACAAGCAAAACTGCTGCCAAGCTTTCATAATAGTCACATTACATGATTTACAAGTTGGACTTCTGGAATGGACGGGACCATAACAAGCTATTTCATGGGGTATTGAATTAACCCAGTATTAAAGCCTTTTTGGTAATCTTTTTTAATGTGGATTTTAATCATGACCATATGGTCTTATGTTAAATAATTTCCCATTGGGAGTAGATTTTCTGTAAACTAGCCAATATGAGTGAGTTACCGTAGCCCCTATTTATATTACAGAACTTTGTAAATGTGCTTTAATGTTTTGGTTTATTTTGATAAGTGTTTTAATAAAGTGATTGATAATATAGCTATTGCATTCACAAACAGATAAATGTATAACTCAAAATAATTTCATATCAAAATATTATTGTCCCTTGTGTCAAATCAACTGTAAGTGTTTTGATAGGCTCTTTTGAAAGGTTATTTTGAATGTAGAGCTATGATATTCACTTCTAGATAAATCATTGCATCATTTAATGTGTATGTCAATTGAATAGTTTCACAAGATAATTTTATTTTGCCTTGTATTAAATCACCTGTGTTTTGACAGGTTACAAAAATAGAGCTATGGTATTCACTACCAAGTCAATGTATAAGTCAGAAATTTTATGCAATCTGATCATTATACTAATAAGATTTTTCCTGGCATTAATTAAATTGTGCAAGAGAGGATACTGCAGTGACAATTTCTTGTGACACTAAATAAAGAGATGAACAGTGTTAATTAGACCACTGATGTCATGATTTCACGAATCAACAGACTATCTTACATGTATTTGCAATGCTATTCACAATCCACTCTATTTTCTTTTACTTGTCATGACATACCCTTTCAACTTATCTCGTAGACTACTGTCAGCATCACACACCTTGTCAGTTTCCAGATCCTGTTCTCTCAAGCCTTGCATAAAGGATTTCACACGTGTTTGGCACAGCTTTTTAAGAAGTTCTTGATACACTGCTCGAACTATGGCCTGATCGTAACCAGAAACCCCAACGGATTTCAGTAAAGTAAGGTAAAGTCTGCATATGAGCCTAGTGGCTCATCAGGCCAGAGCTTATCCTGGTTTCAGTAGCATGAAGCGACTAGGAGTATTTCTACTCCCCCCTGGATGGGATGCTAGTCCATCGCAGGGTTACCCCCAGCATTAAATTCGCCGGTACCCATTTATACACCTGGGTGGAGAGAGGCACTGTGAGAGTGAAGTGTCTTGCCCAAGAACACAACACAATGTCCCCGGCCAGGGCTCGAGCCCGGAGCGCTTGCTCCGAAGTCGAGCGCACTAACCATGAGGCCACCGCACCCCCACAATGGATTTTAGTGAGCTTACAAAACTGTCAAACAGTTCTTCGCTACCATCTACCATTAACACTGGCGAACAGGGTGTTAAAAAAGGAAGATGGATTTCGTCTCAAAAACCGGCTAACAGTAAACTTTCGAGTGTGATTATCTGCCTTGCGAACAAATTCTATCATTTTGTCCTTCATAAAATGGAGTCCACCTTCATTTAAATGGCCACTAATTTCTCGTGGCAAGTTTTTCAGTGTCTTGTCTCATTTTCTGAATAATTTCAAGCTCCTTCTTTGAATTTTCTCTGTGTGCATCTGTTACTTTCATGGTTCCCTTTTTGTGATTAACAGTATTTCTTCGCATCTTTTCCATTCAGCAAATTGCAGCTCCACCGAATCTGTGTAGGA
>OZ026600.1:13697134-13784634 GCA_964020085.1 Micromussa lordhowensis
TTTCCACCACTCGCTTTCGCGCCGGAGAAACAACCAATTTGCCATCCAAATATGTGTGGGGCTCAGATTCCTGTGCCCTTAAGTTCTCTGCCAAGAGGTCCGCCAGCTCCACAAAAACCCCACTGGTTATTTTAGCGACCAGTTTTGCTGGAATTGGCGCGTAACCGGGACCGACTACAAAGGCCTTGCCGACCGAAGGCGCGAAAGTCGAGGTGCCGGGTGCCGGCCACGCAGGAGAAACGAACGTGGGTGGTGTAGAAATAGCCATGAGCGGCGGCTGACCAAGTGCGGTGAACACCGGATTTCCTACCGTCGAATAAGTCGAAATAAACGAGGGAACAACAACATTACCTGACGTGGTGGACGAGCTTGCAATCGAGGAACTCGCCACGTTCGAAGCGTGCGCCATGCCCCCGAATGACTGAACTGCAGCGCTGGTCGACGAACTCGTCGCTCCATTCGCCTGAAACGCTGCAAGAATTTGGGGAAGCGACTGTCCTAGCGCTTGAGAGAGCGCTTGGGAAAGAGTCTCGCTGGAGATGGAGAATATGGGCGGCGAAGCCGATGAGGTTGTCGCGACCGAGGAGGTGTTTGTTTCGCCCGACGACGACGCCATGAAATCGTCCCAATGCAGCGCGGCTGTGAGGCTGTTCCGAGTAGACCGTGGCATAAAAAACAGACGCAAAGACACGCACAAGTAAAACGCAAATAACAGCTAGATCGGAGAGCTAGATGACGACTGCTCTCGGCCACGCTGGCTGACAGAACTCCACGCACTGCCAAACCTACGCCACATGGGTGACACACTGCACTAATGCGCATGCGCTTCAAACTGACCTCTGACCGCGGGTACTGTTGGCGCTCTTTGTTGTTAACTCCTTTAAATTGCATTTAAATACATTTAACATGTTATGCCGTGACACAGATGTTCTCGTCCTTAGGGTTAGGGTTTGCAGGTATCGGCAAGCAATCAGCCTTGAAAATCTTTGACAGTTCGTCGAAGCTCATCGAACATCTAGGTGAACATAGCCCACCAGAGGAAAGCATCTTGGCTGACGCTGAAGCATTTGTCTGCCAGCTGTACAACCATGGGACAGACAGAATAGATATCAACAAAGAGAGAGCAGCAGCATTTTGCAAGGTAAAAAAGAACCTTGATTCCCTTCCTCCAACAAAGGATGCTTTGCATCTTCATATACGGCATGCGAAATTCCAGTGCATCATATGGAAAAAAGCAAAAGAGCTCCCAATGTGTGGCTTCATAGCTCAGTTGGTAGAGCATCGCACCGGTATCGCGGAGGTCACGGGTTCGAATCCCGTTGAAGCCCTGATTTTTTTTCAGGCTTCTTCTTTCCAGTTGCTTAAATTGGAAAATTCACTGCGATGATCATTCTTCACTTTAATCAGTGACTTTATTTGCTACCTTCTATAACTAGTAAGACAATCTCAGTAAGTACAGAGTGTAATTTATGGCTCTGGTAGAGTAGTTACACAGGTCCTCTGCCATTCTCTCCCTTGGTAGTCAACTTGGCCTTTTCCCTTTGCAGAATATGAGTGGATAAAAACTTGATAAGGCATAATCTTAGTAGTGTGTATGTTTCTATCAAGGCCCAAAAATAAGCTTTCAATTACTATTTGTCAAGATGGCTTTAAATATTATTGTGGTGTTTTTGTTGAGTTTTGCTCACTATTAAATTAAATACATGTATGAAGAACTAGCAACTGTGACAATTTTACTTTTCACGCCATTTGTAACTTGATACTTTTGTTTTCCTGGCCAAGTTATGCAACATGATACCATTGTTTCCTTTCCAAGTGTATTTTTTACTCACTGCTGGAGATAAATGTCGATAAATGAAATAAAACTATAAAAGTTAGAGATAACAAGTTAAACCGACGTTTCGGAGTAGACATCACTCCATTATCAAGGTAAAAAATGTTCTATGATGCTAAAATTACAGTATTAAAAACGATTGATGCTAAGAATTAACATAATAAGCACATGCGAAATTGGCTATAAAAATACTTTAGCACGAATGGAATCCGTTTGCACATTCAGGCTTGGCTTAAGTGTTCTTATAAATAACATTTCATACACTAAGCAGTCAAATTTGTTTTTACATTTTTTGAGCACCTCAAAGCGTTTAAGCAGGTCCTGAGGGATCGTCCCATGTGCGTTCTTATAGTGTTTGGCAATGGCCGAGGACTGATGTTTGTGTCCCTTTACACGATTGTGTAAATGTTCGCGTGTGTAGCCTACATAACCTTCATCACAAAGGTCACATTGAAATTTATATACAACACACTGCTGATTTATGATCAGCGGCTTTGCCTCTTTCACTTTCAGTTCCTGTTCCTGTTCAAGTTTTCTGCTGGTAAATACAGGCTGAATGGTTTTGTTTACTTTCAGGCTCAAATCCTTAAGTTGTTTTTTTTACAAATTCTGCTGAGTTTTGGTCTTTAAATGGCAAGACTACTCGAACCGTGTTATCCGTCCCTTGGGCTGTTGATAAAGGTCGTGGTTGTGAAAAAGTGAAAGAGGCAAAGCCGCTGATCATAAATCAGCAGTGTGTTGTATATAAATTTCAATGACATTATGACGAACCAACATAAAGGATTCGAGATCTATGAACTGAAATATCAATCAAATACTAATGCAAACATAATGGCTCCCCTTCGTAACAAGTTTGGACTAAAAAACTCCAACAAGAACAAACTACTGGAATGTAAATGTGTCAGGCAGACATCTCACGATGTTATCAAAAACTAAAATCCATCAATTTGTAAAACATCTAGCTTGTACATGTACTCAATACATTTGGTACAAAAATGTGTTACTACATAATCAAGAGTGTACATCAACAAGGATGCGGATATCTTGCTTGATATCAGAAAATAAGGAATTTGTAAAAGACGTGAACAAAATTATCTTCAATTTTATCTGGAAGGGGAAGGATAAAGTCAAACTTCTTGATCTTATAAGTGACATTGTAGATGGGGGACTTAAAGATCCACATTTAGATTCTATAACAGAAACTCATAGAGTTCTTTGTTGCAAGAGGTTGGCAAGCAATCAACCAAGTAACTGGAAAAAAATTCTTCTGCACTATCTTGAACCTGTTCAGGCTAAATTTATCTTATGTTGTGATTTTGATTTGAAGAAATTGCCTATAAAGCTTCCAGCATTTTACAACGAATGCTTTTAAAGTTTCGCAAAATGTTCCACAGCAAATCACATAAGTTTTGCAAGATCGAAATAGACACGATCTTTCAAAAGCTACTGTGTGGAACAATAAATTTATTTGTATCGGGGGAAAATCTGTGTATTTCAGAGATCTCAACCAAGACTTGGAACAAGGAAAATTAATGGGGGCCGTAAATTCTTGGAAATAAAGGTCCAAAAACCGCCTATCTTTGTGCCTATCAACGGCTTTTATCGTCCCAGTGTATTTAAACATTTTAAACATGTGGGATTCTGATAAAACATTGTATTTTTAAGTGGAAGTGTTTCATGTGTTACAGAACGTTTGTTTGCTACCAGTTTGTAAAAGAATAAGAAATTGTGATCTCTGGAGAAAAGAAGGGACCATCGTTGTGTCAAACCAAGTCCCGATAACACACTGATTTAGTTGAGACACGTAGCACTTCATTCGCTTGTTCTAAGGAAGCAACATGAATGCAGGACGACAATTTTGTAAAAAAATACTTGTCAAACAACTAGCAGATACTGATTTCAAAGATTTCAGTTCACTGAATTCACATTTTGAAAATGCTACACGCTCAAGTGCTCAAACCAAACTTTACTTTAGAAGAGACGCGTTATTAATCAAAGGTGTATCTCTAGCTATGACCTACAGATTAAAAACTCAGTTTAATGGGATCACAGTTTCCACTGTTTACAGATGAACCATTTTCCAGGTTTAGTGGCTCACAGCCACTTTGATTTATTATGGAAACACAAGAACAACAGTTATCATGCAATTGTCAGACTAACACAACATGCCATCATGTGCAAGAGGAAGTGAGGGTAAACCAGCTTTCTGCCATGTATTTAAAAAAAAGTGTGGCATCCAGGAACAAAACAAAAGGAACATTGCAGCAGCAATCTTCTTCATGGGTGAGAATTTCAAAAATTGCATGCAAGAGCTTAGACTCCAGACTACATGCACCAATAAAAAAATTGAACCACCCTAAGAGCAAAAATTCTACCACCTTTGGTAACCGTAATCACCTGAGTGATCCAAAAATCTCTCTAAGCTAACAAAGTCATGCATAGATCCATACTTTGAATTAAAATAATAGAAGAGGCAGCGTGGCCGAGTGATCAGCGCGTCGGACTCGCAATCCAGCGGTCCCGGGTTCGAGTCCCGCTCTGGCCACTAGCTGGATTTGTTTCACGGAACGCCCGAGTTCAAATCCTCAGCCACACTTGTAAATAGCCAACTGGTCTGCCTCCGGCCAGTTGGGATTCTTAACAATGTTATGTTTAATTTGAATTATTTGTTTCAGCTGTTTGAGTGGCATGCCTGTAAACTAGCTTGGTGTAGCTAAGTGCATGTCCACTATAAACAAACATTTGACATTTGACATTTGTAACAGAAATTACACACCACATAAAAGATAATTGTGTCAATTTCCTACATAATGGTGGTAAACAAACCTTCATCCATCCTTTAATGTCTTGCTCAGCAACTGAGATTTCTTCCTTATGAGAACTTGCCATTTTCTCTATAAATTCCATTACCTGAAGTTAAAAAAGTTTGAAGATCACAAGTATTAACCAGATGCTAACTCCATGCCTTCACTAACAATAATAATAAGTATAGGAAATAGCATGGTTTCTAGGGGTATTTGGGATAAATACCGCGAGTGATATTTCAAAATTCGCCAAAATATCACGAGCCGCCGCGGCGAGTGATATTTGGAGAGTTTTGAAATATCACGAGCCGGTATTTATCCCAAATACCCCGAAGAAACGGTGCTATTTTTTGTTTATACTACAAGGCAAAGAAATTTCGCATCTTGTGACGCTGTTTAGTCACGCACGAGTGATTGGTTTTACTACAACATGTGATCAAACATGTGATCGCACAAAGGTCACACATGTTCAAATGATTTTCGCTTCAACTGCGATAAAACAGTACTTGAATACCTGTAAATATCTTTTGAAGGGTACATTTTGAACAGCCTAATCGTCATTCGAAGTTTATCAATAGATTTTTTAACCGATTCTGCTTGTGGAACTTGGACTTTGGGCTTTCATTTAAGCAGCAGGCCGTGAAAATTGTTGGCTATTTATCGTTTCTTTGGTCACCACAGCAGCGGAAAATAGTTTCCAGCGGACGACGTTTACTTCTGGTTGCCTGTGCCTCTGAACTGTTGAATAAAGACTGAAAGGAACCGTTTTTCGTTCTCTCACCTTCTTCGATAGCAGTTAAAAGAGCGCTCGACGATAAAGCTATGCACCGAACTTCGTCAGCTGAGTTGGTTCGTGTTGCAGCTCACTGAAAATATCAGGACTGTATCCTTTGCCTTCCACCATAAATCGACGAAACATTGACCTAGATCTTTGTACATTCTTTGCTGTTTCCATATCTTGGTAATTTCCTTTAGCTCGTGCAGTTTTTTCCACAGAATTTTGAAAATCTTTCCGCCATATTGTTTCGATCATTTAGGTTTCCATGGAAACTGAAATTTTTACATGCAAGTATTTCAAATTTGGCAGAAATACTACTGGTCTTAGCCAATCGCATTTGAGAAATTTCTTAGCCTGTAGTATAACAGTAGTAATAATAATGTAATAATAAAAAATTATTATTATATTATTGTCTGCTAAATTAGTCATGGCAGCGTAAGTAATTTTATTGTCAGTTTGAACTTTGGTGCTACATTCATAAAATTGTCACTTTTAGTGAGAAACAGATGACACATGGCAAGCAGATGGTTTTTAGCCATTCAAATGGATACACATTAGTGTACATTTTTGTATGAGAGGTCACTTACAATGTATAAAAAACTGTGTATAAACTGCAAATCATGGTAGTTCAAAATATATTTCATTCTTCGATCCTTGTCAGTTGTCCGTCATTTTGAAAATATCACTTTGTTCATGTATAAACCGTTAAAATAGCCCACATGTTCTTTGCCTTCAGGTAAGTTGCCACAAGATAATTATCGTATCTCTGTGAGAGTGCAAGGCCATTCGTGACCATCGCACATGAAATTGGAAAATAGTTGTTCTTAGTGTTCATCCTTCTGCTATTCTGTTTATCCTAACGCCTTCAGTATTTGTCCTAGCATGGCACCATTGGAACAAAAACTGGTAACGTTCATTTGAAATTTCTGTATTTTGTTGTTATGTTTATCCCTATAATGTTTCCGCCCCATTGTTCTTCCATTCTGTTGAGTGACTTTGTATGTTCCTTGTGCTCATCAATATTCTCCCACGTAGACTTTGTTAGGCTTGGTACACTTGATCTGTTAAGCTGGTGTTGCAATTGAGGGATTGCTCCAGAAGTCTGATCCATGTAATCTGCTACAGTGTGAAAGAGAAGACTGCCTGGTATGCAGAACAGAAAGTGCCAAGTGATAGACAAAGGCGGACTTATCAAAAGATCAAGTGTACCAAAGTGTAACAACATCTACATGTATGTGGGACAAACATCGAGTATTGGGGCAAGAGTAGAATGAATACCGGCCACGGTCATGGCTACTATTATCTTAAAATATGACACTACCGTATGTCACATCGGCGCATGGGCAAGCATGACAAATACGTTCACAATGGTGTGTAGGCAGGCATGACATCCAAAGGTTTTATGTGATACCTGTATACTCAAAAGCCACACATGTCCAATACTCTCAACCAGATTCCAGTTCAGAAAACCTAGAGTCCGATGGAGTCTAGTCGGAAACCATTTGAGTTAACGGAAGTCTAGTCATATGATGAAACCGGAAGTGTTGATTCTTTGAGAGGAGAAGGGTTGGAAAGTAGTCCGATGGAGTCCACTGGATCCATTGGAGACAAAAAGATTCCGATGGAATCTGTGGTAGTCTAGTCGGGCCATGAGTCAAAACAAGCATACTGCACTTGCACAAATGGGGATAGCTAGAACGCCGGCAAAAAAACGACTAATACATAAACACTCCTCGTTCTTAAAACACAAAAAGGAATAGCTAGAGCAGTTAGTCGAACCGACCGATAAACGCCGGCAAAAAACGACTAATACATAAACACTCCTCATTCTTAAAACACAAAAAGGAATAGCTAGAGCAGTTAGTCAAACCGACCGATAAACGCCGGCGAAAAACGACTAATACATAAACACCGACCGATAAGCGCCGGCGAAAAACGACTAATACATAAACATTCCTCGTTCTAAAAACACAAAACGCCGGGTAAACAGTTTGTTGAAACGACCGATAAACGCCGGCGAAAAACGACTATACATAAACATTCCTCGTTCTAAAAACACAAAACGCCGGGTAAACAGTTTGTCGAAACGACCGATGAACGTGAAAGACCGCTTAAATCCATAAACATCCGCTTGCTTTAAAAACGTAAAACACTGCTCGTTCTTAAAACGCAAAAAGGAATAACTAGAGCAGTTAGTCGAACCGACCGATAAACGCCGGCGAAAAACGAGTAATACATAAACATTCCTCGTTCTAAAAAGAACGCCGGCAAAAAACGACTAATACATAAACACTCCTCGTTCTTAAAACACAAAAAGGAATAGCTATAGCAGTTAGTCGAACCGACCGATAAACGCCGGCGAAAAACGACTAATACATAAACACCGACCGATCAACGCCGGCAAAAAACGAGTAGTACATAAACATTCCTCATTCTAAAAACGCAAAACGACTGGTAAACAGTTTGTCGAAACGACCGATGAACGTGAAAGACCGCTTAAATCCATAAACATATCCTTGCTTTAAAAACTTAAAAGTTAGTATATACATAACATATTTCCAGAAACAATTTTGTTCCGAAAAAACATAAAAGGGAGTTT
Source organism: Micromussa lordhowensis (assembly GCA_964020085.1). Lineage (NCBI taxonomy): Eukaryota > Metazoa > Cnidaria > Anthozoa > Scleractinia > Lobophylliidae > Micromussa > Micromussa lordhowensis. The sequence goes on from OZ026600.1 coordinate 13,705,150, forward strand.
AACCGTGAACCGGCTGATAGTTTACGCAATGCAAAAACCGCACATTAATGCATAATCTTTCCTCGTTTTAAAAACAGAAAAGGGAGTATAACAATTTTTTCCGCCTGTTTATTTGTGTTAGACTCAGCATCAAGAGGTAGGCGCATCGACTCTAGACGTAGGGGAACAGACAATCTGCGAAACGACCCGTAGGCGAAACAACCGGTTCCCTACTGCAAGTGTCACAACTCATTCTTTAATTTCTAGGTAACGAACGAATTAACTGATATATCAATATATTAGAATAAGCCACAACAAGTAACTGATCTTGTAATAAGATAACTCGTTCTTTAATATAATTGGGTTGGAAAAATATGCTCTGGTTCCAAAGAACCGCCATGTAATTGTAACTCAATTTTGTAACATAACTTCTAAAATGGCGTTTAGGTTTGTTCCATAGGTGGTTTTGTTAGTGCGATCCGATTTCTTCCTGGGCAGTTCATTGAGGTAGAAAGGCATCTTGTACTACCAAAAAAAATTGTGTAACATAACTTCCTTTAACTGCTACTGCGAAATTGCTGCCCATAGTGTTCATATTTATGCCATGTTTCCTGTTAGCTTGGTGTTGTCAGTGCGATCCGATTTCTCTCTGGGCAGTTCGTTGCGGTGAACAAGCATCTCGTGCTACTAAAATAATTCTGTAACATAATTCCTTTCAGTACTACTTCGAAATTGGTGCCCATGGTGTGCAAATTCGTTCAATGTTTTCCGGTTAGCAGGGAAGTTGATTTCTCTTTTGGCAGACCGTCGAGATGTAGCCATTTACCGTAATCCAGGTCAAAGTGGAACCAGCTGTGGCACTTCACATCAACATTGTTCAAAATAAAGTCCAGTTGCCGCGCTCGTTTTTCCACCTTGGTTGGTAGCCAACTTTGTGAAAGGAGTATCCAATGAGTAATCAGCTGCGGGGCAGAGCCATTCCCCAAACAAAACAGCATTAGTTTGAATGTTTCCTTGTCGCCAATGGGTTTTGCCCAGAACATTCTTTGATATTCTTCTGGCCACGACTTTAAAGAAAAAAAAGCATTACCATTAATGCTTTCAAACAGTTCCCTCCGCTCCGCAATTACTTCTTGTTTGCTTCGCAAACGAAACTTGGAACGATACTCATTCAGAGTTGCCATGTCAAGCAATGCTCAACTAGTGTCGATGTGTGTTGTGTTTTATGGGGATGGTGTTTTAAACATGACTGCCCGTCACACCACTTACGTTGTCTAAAAAATTAACGCACCTTCTTTGTTGTGGTCTGTACCGTCAAAGTTAAAGGGACTAATGAAAAAAAGAGTATTACCATTTACGCATTTCAACTATCTACATCATTAGCATATTTTTGTTGTTGTTCGGCAAATGAGATATACTATACAACCCATCCATGACCGCTATTTCTAAATCTGTTTTACAAGCGAGCTGTATATCAGCTATGTAAACATCGTTCTGTTTTAGCCTTTGCGTTTTTTTTCAAATAACGCGCATTCGTCGTTTTATTATTGTATATGATTGCCGCACTGATTTTATCGTTCAACTTATTTTCAATTGTTCTTTCAGTTCCTTGCCGCGTTAATCTATCTTATTGTCAATTATTTTTCTTGTTAGTTATCACAACGAAACTTGCTACGATAATCATCCAGAGTTGCAATGTCTTATGATGCCTGAGTAGCTCGGATTTCCATTGTCTTAAACGTGATTGTTACGTTCCACTTCCCTCGTTGTTTGAATAATATCACACCATCTTTGTTGTAATATCCAAGTGGGGCGTTCCTACATTCATATATTTTAAATTTAAAGAAAAATCGCAATACCATGTACGCTCCTTTATTGTTCGGGAAATGAGTTTGAGTGTGAAACTCCTCTGGAGTCGCCATTTCAGTTTAAGTTTGTTTCTTGCCGGAATGTTTCCTGCTTTGTTAACATTATTCAGTTTTACTCGTGAAATGGTTTTTAAACATCACGCACTCTTTGTTCCATATTTTTTTTCATCGCGGCGCTGTTTTACCGTTTAACTTAATTCTATTTTTTTTATCAGTCCTTTACCAGTTTCTTTGTCTTAAATCCCTAATGGAAATTGCCCCAATATCCATATCATCCGGGTGAAATGTTTTAAGACTCACACGAATAGAATATGGACTTTTCCATTGGAATCTGTTCGTGTCCGATAGATCCGATGGATTCCATAGGATCGCCTTTATACACCAACATCTAATATGGCTGAAATTTTTCGAAGTCTCCCACGAATAGCACAATGACTTTTCATTGGAATCTGTTCGTATCCGATGGATTCCATCGGATCGACTTTCCACCTCAATATCCAATATAAGTGTCAATTCTCAAAGTGTCTCCAAAAAGAACATGCACTTTTGCATCGGAATCTATTTGAATCCGATAGAACCGATGTATTCCATCGGAGCGACTTTCTACCCCAATATCCATATCATCAGGGTGAAATTTTTAAGTCTCACACGAATAGCACATAAACATTTCCATTGGAATCTGTTCGTGTCCGATAGATCCGATGGATTCCATCGGATCGCCTTTATACACCAATATCTAATATGGCTGAAATTTTTCGAAGTCTCCCACGAATAGCACAAGGACTTTTCCATTGGAATCTGTTCGTGTCCGATAGATAGATCCGATGGATTCCATCGGATCGCCTTTCTACCCCAATATCCATATCATCCGGGTGAAATGCTTGAAAGACTCACACGAATAGAACATGGACTTTTCCATTGGAATCTGTTCGCATCCGATGGAACCGATGGTCTCCATCGGATCGACATTCCACCCCAATGTCCAATATGGGTGAAATTTTTCTAAGTCTCTCACGAATAGAACATGGACATTTCCATCGGTATCTGTTTGTATCTGATGGATAACCTCCATTAATAGGCCTTTACACATCTACACTTCCGGCTTTCCGATCGAAGGCCAAGGAATACGACTGGAATCTGGTCGACAGTATTGGACAACCCTCTCAAAAGCATAGCCGGATCCAAGCTTCATGAGAAAAGCCGTAATTGCGAGGATCAGCAGCCAAGCATGTTTCCTAAGAAAGCTTATCACCTGGCCAGCGGTACAAAATACAAAGCTGACAGCCTGTTCAAGCAGTGAAAGCTGTTCGGCTTCTCTTTCTCTTTCATTTTCAATGTCATTTTGTTCTTGATCCAGTCCCTCAATTCTTTCTCGGCATCTTCTCTTTCTGCAAGTGGCCTATTTTTTGATCTTCTCTTTTTTGTTGTATGAATTGAAACTTTTGAAAAGTTGGTGCTTCTGGAATCCATTTGGTTTCTTGCACAACTGTTTCACTTTCAACTTGGCATATTTGATGTTGATGAACGGTCTTTAGTAGAATAATTTGAAAGTTTTTGTTGACCAGACCTAAATTTTTCCAATTTTGCCTTTTCTTTTTGTTGATGATTCAATAATTCAGATCTTTGATGGCCCTGGGTTTTTCCGAAACTTTCTCTGAAGTTGGCAGTAACTTTTTTTGTCTGCTTTAAAAACTTCATTGCCCTTTTGGCAACTTTTTGCAACGACGTTTATGGTCAAATCAAGCCTATTATCATAGTCCAGATAATATAACTTAGTATTTTTTTGTGCTTTAGTTAACTGAAACTCTCTTGTCAGAGTACCTTGGCCCTTGATGACAGAGGTTTCTGCAGTTTGTGGCCTGCACTCTGAAGGTCTATTAGTTGTAGTGGTTCTCACTGAAATTCAAGCCCCAGGCCCGAGAGTTCATGTGGAGTCAGGCTGAAACGGCCCTGTGGTGTCACCATTGTTGTCGCGATCATCTGTACGTGGGATGAGAGGATCTTAACTTGGCCAAATTGGAATTTGGGGTGTTGGATTTTGTAGAGGTAAGGGGGAAACCAGAGAACCTGGTGAAAAACCCTTGAAGCAAGGCAAGACCAACAACAAACTCAACTCACATATGGCTCTGTGCTCTCGTCATTACACCACTACACCATCCCTGCTTCCAATGATATGGATGTCTTTTGTGAATGAAAGACTTATACCAACCTTTGAAAAGAGAAAATCAAACAATCTCATAGCTGAATGGGTCAAGCATCGGGTCACCCTCAACCCCAACAAGGTGTCGCCCTGAGAAACACTGAGAATTACCGTGCCCAAGCTTGGAGAAGAGGTTGTTCTTGTCACATCTTTGCTGGCACTGCACTTCAACCTCAACATCAGCGGTGATGCTCAACAATGCTGCGCTGACCCTTCTCCCAAGTCTGAAAGTGAAGTTTGCCAGGGAGATCATGCAAAACACTGACACATTTGACATATACAAACTTTACAAGGATCTGTTCCTGCCTGAGGCACAGCGAAAAAACCTGTTCTGACAAGGAAAACAAGCTGAACAAGGTTTTCGCCAACAAATACCACATACCACTAGATCACAAGAGTTTGCACAACCACAGTGTTTTCTATATGCTCACTCTGTCTGATGAGGTCATTTTTGAGGTCACTCTGGCGGGAGCGAAAATGGTTATGAAAGGTTCTGTAACAATGTTATGATGTCATAGCCCCTTCAGGTTTGCACAGTAGAATGAGTTGTATCCCGGATGCAACCATTGTTGTGTTGCTGCTACATGTAGCAATGGCGGGCTAACATGAGTCGTATTAAAAACGTTGAGTTTGTCATCGTGGGAGGCGCGGTGGCCTCATGGTTAGTGCGCTCGACTCTAGAGCGAGCACTCCGGGTTCGATCCCTGGCCTGGGACATTGCGTTGTGTTCTTAGGCAAGACACTTTACTCTCACGGTGCCTCTCTCCACCCAGTTGTATAAATGGGTACCGGCGAATTTAATGCTGGGGGTGACCCTGCGATGGACTGGCATCCCATCCAGGGGGGAGTAGATATATTCCTAGTCGCTTCATGCCACGGAAACCGGGATAAGCTCCGCCCTAAAGGGCCTCTTGGCTCGTATGCAGACTTTACCTACCTTACCTGTCATTGTTTGCTCTTGTTTGGACTATGCTACAGGTTCTGACACAACAAAGCTGGCCTATGAGTTCACAAACATTCAGCTTGAATATGAAGCACTCCACGCCGTCAGTTTGGCCCAAGAAATGGAAAGCACCTACAGTGAAACCTGTATTAAGCGGACCCCATATTGAGCAGACACCCTCTATTAAGTGGACACCAGCTTGAGTCCCTAAACTTTCTTCCCACAGTTACTGTAAACTAAACCTGCGTTCAGCAGACACCTCTGTTAAGCGGACGCGGACACCAATATTAAGCCATTTTGTTGCATGATGAAAATATTAATTCCCCACTGTGTAACTATTGCAATTTATTAGAAACCTTGCCCCATATGTTAGTTGAGTGTAATACTGTGCATGATTTCTGGCTCAAGGTTATTAGCTGGTGGAACTCTCAAAGTGGTAACTCCTACACTGTACATTTAGATGTGCTAAGTATATTATACGGTTACTTTCCCCCCGAGAGAACAACCCGTCTTCTTAACTTCTTTTTTTTGTTAGGTAAAAGATACATTTTTGGACAAAGACTTGAGCTAGGAACTTCAAGCTTATCTCAGTTTTTCGACTTTGTTAAGAATAAGTTCATTGTTCAAAGAGCTTTCTCAAGTTTTATTTTGTATTATTTATCAACAAGTTTTCTTTTGTATGGAAACCATTCCTTTCTATCTAAGTAGGAAAGCAGGGCTTTCATTAGAAGCCAGCTACCGCCAGAGCTCCAGCAGCTGTGAGTCATCGAGTCACTGGCTACTTGGCCGTGTTTGTCAACCACTACTTCAAAAATATAACTCTTAAAATGTTTACAGCCTACCCATTTTTTCAGTTCAAATAAATCTGATAAAATATAGCGCACACTTGCCTTGAGAATTTTAGAATAAAGCATGTATCGACACAATTTCTGTACCGTGAGGGATCGCAACTGATTGAGAAATGCTCAGTCATTTTCAGCAGTATCATAATAAAATTTAGCCTCACTCCCAAACTATTACCACCTAGTCGGTTGAACAAAGATGGCGGCCAAGCGCAGCCTTGGACAGAGAGAATTTTTTTCATTCTTTAGAAAGAAACCACAACCGGAACAGGTATTTTGAATAAATTTTGACTTTGCAATTGTTTTCTCATAAACCCATTGTGTTGTTTTTTTGCTTAGTTAAGAATATAAATTGCAGAAAACAAAGCGACACATTGCAATGATTCAGATGAAACTTCACCATTCAACCCAACTGAAAGTACACCTGAAGTCACAGATCATGCCTTGTCATCTCCACATTCTTCCGAAACTCCTGAGCCAGACAGAGAGCCATTAGCCAAAAAAAATAATACTTTATTCACTCATGGTTTGGAAGTTCAGTCAACAAACCTGTACACTGTCACAGTTTTTACACATGTCAAGGGAGCACATGCAGTTATGTCACTCAAACTGAAATGAATCATATATGAGCAACAAGCCAAAAAGAAAAGACTGGTTTGAACTGGCTAGTTTATGTAGAAGGTCGGGGAATGTTTTGTCTTTTGTGTAGAAAACATGATGCAATGAATCTTCAAAACAAGAGCAAAAAGATTAACACTGAACCTGCTGTCCACTTTAAACGCAAGTCCATTGAAGAACACTCAACTTCACAACAACATAAAGCTGCCAGATGTGCAAAACTTTTAAGTCGTGTTTCTGTCTTCCAGAAAGAGTTTGAAGAAAGAGAAAAATCAAAGGAAGATGTATATTTCAATGCATTCTTGGCTCTTTCCTGGATAGCGAAAGAAGAAATCGCAAACATAAAGTTTACCAGTCTTTCGGAAGTTGTAGAGAAAATGGGATTTTCAAAAATGAAATTCTTTGAGCATCGCTCAGGAGGATCAGTGAGAGAAATGTTTATTTTGATGGGGGAGATGGTAAAATCTGAGGTTGTGAAGACGGCACAGTAAGCCAGCTTCATGGCTCTCTTCATCAATGAAGTAATGGACATTACCCAGAGAGAGCAGCTTGTGTCATTCATCACATATGTTGACCAAGATACCTATGAAGTGAAAACGGATTTCCCTGCTATGAATGACATTTTAGAGAGCTCAACTTCTGCCAATGCTGAAACCATCAAGTCAGTTGTTGTGAAACAGCTGTCAGATTGACCTAAACATCAATAAATTATCAGGTTTGTCAACTGATGGCGCATCTGTAATGGTGGGAAAGGAAAATGGTGTTGCTGCTAAGCTTAAGAATGTTCATTGCATCTGCCATAGATTGGCCCTTGCATGTGGGGATGCAAATGAGCACATTTCATATATCAAGACTGTTGAAAAGGTTTTGATTCGAGTATGGTCTTTCTTCCACAACTCGGCAAAGTGCACAGCAGCATACACCAAAGCAGTTATTGCTTCAGCAGAGTTACAGATTTCACATTCTGCAAAGAAAATGGTTGTAAAGCGTGTTAAGCAGGCTACCCGAACAAGGTGGCTGTCTACAGAAAGCACTGTTGATGGTATTTTTCTTAACTTTGTGCCTTTGATCCAAACTCTGCAAATCTACAGCAATGATAGTGATCCTGTTGCAATAAACTTGATCACTGAAATCATCTGGAAGAAATTCCTTGGAACAGTGTATTTACTTCATGAAGTCCTGCCAATTCTGAGCCATCTCAGCCGAGTCTTTCAGAAAGGAAACATATCCTTTGCTGTCATAGCACCTGCTGTATAATTTATTTTAGAGGAACTGTAATGCGTGGCTGTAACACAATCACCCCTGGAATGTTTGAGAAGAGATCTTGCTGAAGATGGCAGACCGCACTACAGTAGTGGATTGACTCCTCTAACAGCACATGATGAGACACTTCTCAGAAACTTGACTTCAAAGTATGTCCATGCCCTGCAAAATCTTTGATCCAGTTGCAGTGCCACCCAATCTGATCAGAGCTTTAGTGAGTATGGAGACAAAGAGATCAAGATCCTTGCAGAATATCTGTATCAGCTGGAGACTGGAGAATCAAAGGTCCAGAACACAGAGAAATTGATTTGTGAGTGGCGGAAGTTAAAGTACAGTATCTTAAATCTCAAGAGTGAAATGCAAGCAGATGTCATTAAGCCACCAAAGAACAAGGAACTGACATCCCAAACACCTACAGATTGGCTTTTACATCACATGCTTTCCAATCAATCGACTTACAGTCATTTTGTGCCAGAGGTTCTTCGTCTTGCTGAAGTGTGCATGTCTCTGCCCGTAAGAAATGCTGGAGCGAGGGGCATCAGCAGTCAAACAACCGAAAACAACACTGAGAAGCTCTCTGAAAGGTGATATGTTGGAATCACTAATGCACATTACAATCAATGGGCCAGAAGTACAGGAGTGTGAAAGCCTGGTCAAGAAAGCAGTGAAAAAGTGGCATGAAGTGAAAGTTCGTAGAAAAATTGCTAAATCAATCCCAGTAAGTTCTACTTCCAGTAACTGCCCAACAGTATCTAATGCTACTGTCCAAGTTGATATGCTGCCACCACTGGCACTAGATGTTCCGGAACAAGTGAATGCCATGGGTGATGGGATTGGAGTTGAAGATTTGGAGAAAGAAGTTTATTCAGTAATCAGCGCTCTTAAGCTTCCTGATACCTCGGATGTGGATGACTCTCACTCTGACTATGACTGAGACTTTCAGTCAGATTCAGACTGAACAGTTGCAGGTGTTGTTTTTCTTCCAAAACGGTCAACAAAGCTAGAATTAGAACTGTCAGAAACAGTACATAAATTGTCAAAGTATAAATTAGTACTGAACTAATGGCCAGTGAAATCATCAAAGTTCTTTAAGGAGGAAGAAGTTTGTGAAGATTTTGATGAAGAAATTAGCTATATTTTCAGTTGAATGACAGCATCTTCTCATAGCTTTACGACCACACTTCCTTATATCATGATGTTTGGTGTAATTTTAAGGGGGGGCCTGCAGCTTGGGCCTAGGTAAGTCACATGACAAGCACTCCTGCCAAACTCAATTACCTTACGTGTTCACAAAAGCTCTTAAAAAACACACAGAAATCTGCCAATTAAAGGGTTAATGGTATGCATCATTAACTTTACTTTCTCATGCCAGGAACGCTGGAAATCGCATTTCCAACCTTCTAAATTTCAAATTTTTCTGGGGGGACATGCCGCTGTCACAGACGCCTACTTCAAATCCTATTGAAAGCCCTTGGTAGATGTAATTAAGTAATCTGGTGCAAGTCTATCTGTTTTGTTTTGTTTGCAACAAATAAATTTATTATTTAAAAAAGTCAAGGTCATAAGCAACTGATTTTCAGCATTAAGTTCAATACGTGGGCCAGGTTTTCCTGGCCAAGCTTGCTAAGGCTTTGCTGGTAGTTTTTTTGTGGTAGTACAATTACTGTTTGTTATCTTCCCCTTGTGGAAATGCAGCTTTCCAACTTTGGGTTCTACTGTGTTTAAAATATATAAAAAAAGTGTCATAATTAGAACAGCCAATATATAGTTTTATAAGACTGTCCGAGTGTTTAATTCTAATGATACTAAATTCAGGGTCAGTTTTCTTAGGATTTTGAGGATTTTCATGATCAGTAGCTTCCTGTTTAGGCTTTCGTCTTTAGGGGTATAATGTTCTTCTTCCAAACGGGAGTCAGTTAATTTCCCTTGCTTAAAAATTAGAGTCCCTTCTGGAGTGCCATGCTTAACATTATTGCCTGCATAATATCATTTTCCTCAGGCACTAGTTCAGTGTCTGAAAGGTGAATCACATTACTGTCATTCTGTGTATCCTGTTCAGCATTCAAATTATTACCTACATCCTTTTTCATTCCCTTTACAGCATTCCGTGATTTCTATTCTTCTTAGCCTTTGGTTGCATGGGCAACCTTACCCTGGGTGCCTTTCTTTTTCATGTAACTTCCTCTCGATCATATCCCTTCAGAAAAAGTATTAGATCTGGATGACTTTCAACTGACCTTCCTAATTCAAAATGATTTGAGCAAACTTTAGTGCGTTCATTGACCTTGAAATTCTTCCGGTTAAGTCTTCTGGTCCAATCCTTGAACTTGTTCGGATCCTTACAGGACCAAAAAATGTATGTGCAGTTTTTCCCTGAAGAAAGGTATGGTCTTTACCACATACTTTTCAGGAAATCAACAATTATTGTTGCATTCAAAGACAGCACAACAATCGCCTTTTGCCATTTTTATCTCTGTATAAGCTTACTTTTGCAGAAATATTTGAGACAAACCCAAAAGCAACACTGACACAATATATTTACTTAAAACTGATATAAATTCACAAAATGGTCCCTAGATTTATGTAATAAAAACTTAATTAGCGCTAACTGACTAAAAGAAATTTATTGAAGTCTACACTGCAGCAACAAATTTGCAAAATTTCAACGATTTTCAAACCAAACTTAAACCTTTGAAAAACTGACATCCTGACATTTTTTCAAAAACCATATTGTGACCTGTTTCCATCCTCACTTCCGAATGGGTTTTAATCATTTGTTGAGTACTGCTCTACAAAATAAGACTATTATTGTTCAGCTTCCAATGACTGATGCGACTGTCCTTTTAATAAACCAGATTAAAAACAGTACACTGACTGAATGCATAGTTACACTTTGATTGGCTTGGCCCCTCAGCATCCCATATTTACAATTAATTTATTCAAGATGGCCACTGTATCAGTAAAAAGGTCCATTTGAATAGCATTGTTGATCATTATACCTCAAAATACCATAACTTTATAGTTTTCACACGCTGCAACATATACAGTTTTCATGAGCCAGTCTAAACTACAGTTAAACTTTGTTTGATAAGGTAACTTACATGAGAAACAAGGCATCTGTCTTTCATCAAAGGAAAAATATCATGAGGTAGTTTGGGAAACCAGAGCAGCATTTTTGTGGCTCCTACAACAGATGTGATACAGCATAGTGGACCATACTTCCCCTTCACATCACAGCTTACTTTAAGAAGAGATGTTGTCAGATCCCTTAGAAAAGTTTCTTTACTGGGGTCTGAAAAAGAATAAAATGACCAATATCAATTCTAGAAAAAGGGGGAGACACAAAAATGCTTATACATGTACTTTCAAATTTAACAGATGCGATGTTTTTTCATGGTAGGAAGTATGAATGTTATTGTATCTTATTGAGCACTAGACTCTGAAATGACAATTAAATTTTGATTACTGCAAGTTTTATCAGAACAGTCTGCATTTCCACGTTTATACACTTATAAAAACTGTAGAAACACAAATGCAAACAACCAAAGTTTAGGATACTACTACAATAAGATCATTAGATGTCAATTTTAGGTGATACAATGTAGTAGTCTGCTGATAAGCCTTTTGCCTCATCAATTACCACCTCCAAAAAAATCCTGAGCTAATAATCTAAAAGTTAATAAGAAATTAAATCAGAAGCTAAGGCTCCACATGGATGAATTGTATTAGTGTAGAAAGGATAGTAAAATAAACAAATCAATTGGGGGATTCTGAGTATAGAAAGGTATTTTAAACATGGAGTATTTCATATCAAAATCATTTTAAGCCAACTCTTTATACTTGAAACAGATATGTTTTAATTAGCCTGTGAGCAGGTTCTCATTGTTGGTAGCAAAAACAAAGCCAGTGACAAGCAAAGCAAGCTGGCGAGTGGCCTGGCATGAGTTGGGGAGTGAAGCGAGCTAGTGAGAATGACAGCCTGAATGGACGCTATTGTTTTCGAAATACAGCCCTCTAACGGTGTCAACTCGCTAGTTTAATGTGTCAAATTATTAGCCAATAGAAATTGAGAAAAAACATCCACAGAAATATATGACATTAAATTGCATGCATAAGCTTTTAGCTCACAAAATTAATCACATCTATGGCTCTTTGCTATGGATTGTGGGTTAATGTTGAAGAAAATGGGCAACAAACCATTTAATCATTCTTTTGGGGTAAGATATGGTACAGAAAATTTATTTGAAGGGTCAAATCAAGATGGCAGCCGAGAAGAAGTACTGGTGACAATGTGTGAACTTATAGGCATACACAATCTTTAATCGCATCACAATCTAAGCCAAGTTATTTTCCCTCTCTTACACAGTCCTCAGTTATGCTGGTTAGCTGGCAAATCACTAACACATCTGAATGTTGCCCTTTGCAAAAAACAGTTGAAATACAAAACTTTCACTGCATCCAGTTGGCATAACTGCAAAACCATCTCTTCCTTCTAAAACTCACATTTGTTTCCTTTTGTGTTTTAGATCAACCAGATTATTTGCTTTGATAAAAGTTTTCAAAAAGCTTCCAGGACAAATCCCACACTTGGATTCTTGGACGTTATGTTTGTGTTTGATAATTGCCTGTGGTTTTGGTCACGTTAATCCAGACATAACTAATCGATGAAATCAATGACATCAATGAAATCAATGAGTAATCAATAGGTAATCGATGGGTAATCAGTTGATTAGTCATCAATTATAACCAATGATCAATGACTAATTGATGACTAATCGATAGGCCACAAAATTGATTGCATTGATTAGTCGTCGATTTCATTCATTACTCATTGATATCATCTCATGGATGAAAACAACTTATTAAATGTAAACAGATGATTCCAGCTTTATTCTATCCAGCTTACAGTACGTGTGAATTAAGCTTCAGAAGGCCTATTTTGTTCCCCGTATCTCATTGTCATTTATTATTGAACAAAACCTTGAAGGTCGCCCTGTCAAGGTTGTTCAACTTGGCAAATTCTTCTGTAACACCTTGCGTTGGACATCTGCTCTCTTTATACCGGGCCTCAAGGGACATTTTTTAGCAGATGAGAAAATTTTGTTCTAGTATTTGTGGTTGATGAAGCTGCTTGTTTCCTTTTTCCTGTAAAGCAAAAACAAAATAAGATTAGATAACTTTAATTGTATTTATTAATAAACATCTTATAAAAACATTTCCAGGAGCGACGTCAGTGTAATACTGATAGTACACAATGCATAATGGATTGTGCAACGGAAATAGTTCTTGCGAATTGATTAAATTCATTTTCCTGGATTCACGGAGATTCACAATGCGTATTGCGGGTTTCTTTATACCAGTGTTTTGCACTTGAACTGAAATATCAAAAGTGATATTTCCTCCATGTTTCACAAGGAGTTCTTTGCGCTTTGGCATCTTATTCCTCAGAAGACAGATTTCTACCCGAATTTTAACGAAAATAAATTAATGAAAAATATTACATGAAGTTTGTTTACTCATCTCAAATGAACCACAGACACAAAGAGAACACTTAACTTGAACTCACAGGTATTGTTAATTTATGTATAGAAAAATACCTTCACTGGCAGGCTGACCTCCACAGTCTCCATAACGTCTATCATGGCGTCTAAATACATGTACATGTACCTCTCAAGTAAACTTCTTTGTTAGTACTGTATCTGCTTAAAAATCCATGAACACCCCAGTATATACCAATATACAGTAGATCCGTGTGGCTTTTTTCAAAAAATTTAAGGGTGTTAAAATGACACTTCATTATCAAACAATGGAAAATTTAATTTGAGCCTTTCTGTGAGTGATTGCCTCTCCTGAACTTTCAGCAAAGAAAGGAATTTCGTTGTGTAAGAATTAAGAAGAGATATCCTGGTAATATATCTGAAAAAATACAATTTTTAGCTGTATTGAAAGGGCAGCAAGAAGCATCCTTACCTACAGGTGTAACTGCATTGGCGACAAGCCCAAATGTGAAAAGGAACCAGAGAATGCATACGATAAATGCTCTATCATCGCTAAAGATTCGCAAGAATAGATCAGAGGCAGAGTTCTACTTTATTTCTCCGAGTTGTTTCTTAAGTCAAAGAGTCATGCAAGGCAGTCTGAGTCTGCAAAATTTAAAGCCTTTACCCCAGGCAGTATAATAGTCAATGAGTGATCGATGAATCATTGACAAGTACCGGTAATCAATAATATCAATAAGTAATCAACTACATCAATGAGTAATCAATGTCATTGATGAGTAATCGATAGGCTACAAAATTTACTCATTGATTACTCATTGATCATTGTCAACAATCAAGGACTAATCAACTGATTACCCATCGATTACTCACTGATTACCAATTGATGTCATTGATCATCAATTAGTTGTCTGGGTTAATAAGACCTGTCACTTTTCTCCAATCAGAATGATGCATTCATGAGCAAACATACTGTGTTAAGAAAACAATGCCTTCCATGTAGGTTCTCATTTCTCAGGCCAGGCCCCTCACCAGCTTGCTTCGCTGGTTGACTAATCTCTTGCAATTTTGCTCCTGCTGCAATGCATGAGAGCCTGGTCATGGTTATGTTTTTTAGGCTCCCATTTCTTGTGTCAGGCCCTTCACCAGCTTGCTTCGCTTGCTGACTCCTCTCTTTGAGTCAGTCTCAGTCTCCTCTTGTATGCATGCATGTATAGAGGTAGACATGCATGCATGCACGTATTGATCACAGCTATAAAGATTAAGAAAACCCTATTGGTTGATTTTAATCTCATTCTTGCTCTTTTGAAATAATTATAGTACTTTTATCAGTACTTGTGTATTATGTACATGTAAGCTGTAATTAAAAATACATACCAAATTGTCAAATAAGTAAGTGCAGCTTACATACATACCAAATTGTGAAACAAGTAAGTGCAGCTTTACAACGTGTTCACAAATTGTTCTAGTTTGATAGCATACTCCCTGTAATCAGATTTAAAAGATACAAGTTAGGATTCCACTGCTTGTAATAAATCAAAAATCACTAATCCTTTAGCATTGGGTTCACCTCAACTGGATGGTCCCAGTAGGTCCAGACATAATTCAGAAGTTTGGTTGGAATAGGTGATGTGCCATACAATTTGTCCTTTATCCATGACTTTGTGCAGCTATAGCTGATAGCTATTTCCCTGAAACAAGCGACAACAAATTACAACAATCATCAACAAATAATCTTCAAACTTTAAACACAATTTGTCTTGAATTGATTGTCATATTTTACACAACTATTTAGCCCACGATGGTCTAACAGTATCAATTCACAGATGCAGATTTTTCTGTTAAAGTGCAACAAGGTGATATTTTCATTGACTCTGCTTGCTTCATTTTTTGCCCTCAAGAAGGTTTCTAACATGACTCTGGTTGAATTTTGGAAAGAGCTTTTTTTCCTTTCCTTCTCCTTGATGAACCAAAGGTTAGAAAAATGTTTAGCATAAACAATAAGAAATAAATTGTTGTCCCTGGTTGACGAATGACAGTTAAATTGGATATTAAAATTCAAAAGAAAATAAATATGAAAACATACATTTTGGGCATAGCCCTTCTTCAATGCGAGAGCCATTTAATAATGAGTCACATGGTTGTTCAGTTAAAAAAAAAGCACAAACCAAACAGGTGGAAACTAGACCTGACCATGCCATTTTTACAAAATGGAAAACATTATGTAGGTCCTCTGGTTGCATAGTGACCAGCCTAATCAAAGTGCCTATGAGCCGCCAACTCAACATAGAAAATAGATTCTCTAAACAGCAACAATTTTGATGCCACTGAACTGCATTTTTAATGTGTAGTTCATCTATCATTTATATATTGAGCTAGAGAGGTAAAGAATAAAGTAAAAGCCCACTGGCATTGTTAAGAAGTAGTGCAAAATGCAATGGTAACAGAATATATTAGGAGATGTGGCACCATTGAAAACATTCATGAAGTCATCAGTGATCCTTGTTTGAGATGTTACCACAAACAAAGTACTGCTTCTCATCCAATCACCAACCTTATTTAGCTATGTTAGTACTGGATGCCTGACCAAGTAATAAACTCCCTAAATTGTGGGCTCTCATTTTTCTTTCCTATTTTTTATCTTCATTTTCGATGTCAATATCAGTGATTTTCCTCCCCTTGCATTTACTTTCTGATTGCTTCTTCGTCTTCAGCTAAGCCTGTCCATTGCCCCTTGACACTGACCTTGAGGAGGTTGGAACCAGTTTCAGATGTAGATTTTTATGGGTCGTTATAACCACTCTATCAGTTGATGCTACAATCATGGTATCAGGTGAACATGTTGCTGTCAATTTTGTAACATAATAGGTTACTATAGTAACAAATGACCTGCTAAAAACACCCTTAATTTTGGCTTTAAGTGCTTACAACGCAAAAATGAGCTTGGTGACCCCATTTTTAACTTGGGGTCGTTGCAGTTGTAGTGGTGGAACGATTTCACTCCATCACTCACTTCCCGTTAGACTGTTAGATTTGGAATTTAACTCCTAAAGGAGTCTAATGTGAATGTTGCTTGAGCTTCATTATAGCACTAAACAATAGCACTTTAAACAGAATAGGCTCGATTACTAACCACTGTTCAAGAAAGGGTCCTGTGTGCAATTGTTGACCCGACTCACATACTCGAGAGATCAGCAGAAATCACGACTGAAAACAGAAATTAAATGAGAGCGTTTCTATTCCTTCAAGTGCACCTTAAAGGATACTTTGATGGCTAAAAATGGTGATGTTTCGTCATCAACACCCTAAGTGAGACCAGAATCCTTGACTTGTACCCAAGATGACGAGCCTTTTTATATAGGAGTTTCCCCCCTCCCGGGTTTTGAACATCTGCCATTTAAGGCTGCTTTACGGTCAGTTGCACAGTGTCAAGTTAGTTATTCTTTGAATTCTGACCTAAGTACTCGATGTCTCATCGCAGAAATGTTCTACATTGAATAAATTCTCGCACAAACGTTTTTATAAATAGAAGCTAGCTGTAATTATTCAAGTCTCTTAAATAGCTCATTTCCTGATGGTGCCCATTCATACAGGTTTAACCATACTCGATTGCCAAGAAAGAAAAATATAGACGCTACTGAAAGTCACAAAATTGACGAGCTGTATGAATTTTCGGATGATTCAAGCCGTGATTAAATGTTTTGAACGATCAACAGTCCAAAGAATTGAGGAGAATTCAAATGACATGTCCCACTGTTTATTTATATGATAATGTAAATAAATACAAATAAATACAGCCATGGCAAAATGAGGAACAAAAAGTTGATAAATAGAAGAAACGATATTACACAAGGATAGCAGTTCTGCAGTCTTTATGTCTTCTACCTTACACTCTCACATCATAGTGGGTGGTTTAAGGAAGCACACTGGTGCCAATTTCAGACAGAAACAATCATTTTTAGGCTTGGCATTGTGCAACCAGAGGGCCTAAATGTTTTCCACTTCATATAAATAGCATGGCACGCATGTGTCAAGATTCTGTATGTTTAGCTTGCACTACTTTCAAATGATCAGTTGCACGAATCATTATTTAGAGTTCTCACACTGAAGAAGGGCTATAACTGAAATGGTTTTGATTTTTCACAAGATGACACTTTTTTTAACGCAAATTTTAACAACTCGCAATAATTTCATGGAGCATTAATTTCCTATAACAAGATATAGACTAGAAACCCTAGGCCTCCTTCGGCCATTTCTTCAAAACCAGAGATTTTGGTGTAACAACTGTGCATGAACCCAGATCATGTATCTTATGGGGGGCCCTCGACCCATATATCGACCAATATACTCGATTGATACATCGGTCGAGTATCGACCAGTGTATCGACCAATACTCTATAACTGGCGGTTCACCGATACTTTAGTTATTGTTGTTGAAAAAAATTTTATTTCCTATGAAAAGCAAAAAATTAAAGCAGCAAAATTAAAAGTATCGACCAATATATCAACTGATATATAGAGTGTCGACCGAGACTTGACTGACAGATAGTTGAGCAATATCAGCCGAGTATCAAGCAATGTATCAACCAACATATCGAGTATCGACCAAGACTTCACCGACAGTTGACCAATATAAAAACCAATAGTTGACCAATATACCACGGACAGTATCCTGGTTGATATGTCGACCAACACCATGATCATTATTAAGTGGGCTATCAGCTGATACTCGACCAAATCTCAACCGAGTATCAGTCAATACTTGACCAAAAAGTAAGCAAACAGTAAGCTATAAAGTTCTAAATATGGATTTTGCAATAAATGTCCCCTTTTTAATTATTATTAAAGGGAAACTTGGCAAAAAAAAACTTTTGTTCCACATAACAAGTTGATATTTGCGTTTAACTGTTTCAACAATTTGAAGTCAATAATTCTTTGCCTGTTTTGAATGCTGGGCAATTCACTCCCGCTAATTAATATTTTCCCACATGCTGCCATGCTTATATTTGCAAAGTTTGATGGGAAATTATGACATCATTGCCAGGCTGGACGTTTTAAAATACAGCATTCCGTGAATCTATAGATATAAAAGTGCTTCTAATCATTTATAATTCATATTCAACTAGAAGTGGTATTCTGAAGACTCCACAGTAAGATCTCTGACCGGGTAAGATGTCACAAATAACCATAAAGTGAACATACCATTGCCGCTGTGATTTAAACAGAAAATTAAACACTTATTTGAACCACTTACAGAGATATCAACTTAAAACCCCGGGATCCATTAAAGAAAACCATTACGTATACTTTGGAACTTGAACTGTTTCTCAGCCACGATTCCTTTAAACTAACCTGGCCTGGCTTGCCCACAGAGTGAGGGTGCGGAAGGCTAGAAGAGATCTGCTGGGTTCCCTTAGGCTGAAAAGAGCACACACAGTTCATTGAACCTTTAAAATGTTTTACTGAATGTGTAAATTTCAACAAATCAACAACAAGATATAAGTATCTATAGAAACTGTTGCTCAATAATTCAAACACTTTAAATTGATAATGCACCTCATGCTGCTATGTAGTCTATCTGTTTTTCCAATCACACAAATCAATCACATTAATTTGCATGATCACGAAAACATCTACCAATGAGAGTGTGAGGATCAGATACGAATCTAATTTCAGCATGGAAATGAGACTCAAATTCCCTGGTACTACAGGTATTCTTACTCTCCCCTTTGCTGTTCATTTCTGCTTCCTCCAAGACAGAAGAGACGAAATCAAACTAAAGCCCTTTGAAAGGACATGTGGTTTCTGGACACATTCTAACCAAAAAAAAGAGTTGCAAGGTTCTAGCTTACAAAGTATTGCTTTTAAATTTGAGAGCTTGACACATGTTCTCTGTATCATTGTGTGCAACTTTAGGCCACATACTCTTTTTTTTGTGGAACTCATTACCTGAAAATATCGGAGATCAAATCAATTGGAAAAGTCAAGAATATTTGAGTCAATGGATTCTTACTTGCCAATCTTGTAAAATGATATATTGATAGTTATAATAAATGAAATATTTTGTGACTGTAATTTCATTAGTATACTATTGCAACTACTGAAGATTTTTACTGAGTTTTAAATAAAATGATGACAAAAACACTTCAGTCATGCCCAAAAAGAATACAAACACCACTAACATTCTTTAACATCTTTACAAAGGCCCAAAAATTAAGGAAAAAGTGAACAAAATTAATGCCGTAAATAGTACATGTACAAACAAATGCTGCCTGTTTCACACCTAATCAAGTTTGAACCAACTGAGTTCACATGCAACTCTAAACTCGTTGTAAACTTTCTATTTTGAGTTTACTCCCAGCTTTATGCTCCCAAGTCTGGACAAAGAGTAGTTGACTTGTTTCAAATGGTGGCCATCTTGAAATTTAATAGCTGTGAGGTTTCATGTGCATTATCTGGGGTGAAGGAAACCAGCTATGGTGGATGGGCTGGATATTTACATGATTAATTTTGACACCAAGCTTCATACAGTGCATAAATTGATATGCTTACCAAAACAAAAAAGAAATCAAAACTACAAAAATGTTCTCTTGGCTTTCATGAAAATGTTCAACACAAGCTCGTTCTTCTTCAGAATCACAGGTTTCATCAACATCATCATTGCCTTCCTTGTAGCCAACATAGACTTCATCAGGCTCAGGAAAATTGGTTTGTATTATGTTCACAACACAGGCTGGGATGACTTGATGATTTTTTCCCCTAGCCAGCATACCAAAAACACTTAAGAGTCCCTTTCCATAAATATGAAAAATAACTCATCGAGGGTAGAAAATTCCTTTTGGCTCATATTTTCATGGTAGATAGGCTAGGGCATGACAAAAGCTGCTGGATAGTTTTTTGGGCGAAATATCCTTTTATTTCAAAGAAAAATGCAAATTACCAAATGCCGTTAAAATCATCATTTGACACACCATTTTGTTAAGCAAGTTTGAAAGCCTCACATGCAAACCACATTATTCTTCCCTCTTTAAAACACTCAAACAGTTTTGTGCAATGTTTAAATGTGTACTGGGTTAATTTTGGGAAATGTTGTGTTGTCTTCTTGGGTGCAAAATTATTCACTTAAACATACTCCATGAATAAATTACTTTTCACCTAGTGTGAGACCTTCAAATGAATTAAGCTTCTGGTGGTTGAATTGTAGGAAGGCGGTCTACAGATTCCTGTAAAAATTTCTTTGGGCAAATGATTGTGAGCGACACAAGAGCTTTTCAAAGTATGTTAAAAATGCTAATAGTTGACCTTCTGTCATCAATCTCAATTTACGGGTTAGACAAATATTTTAGCATGCGTCACACGTCTTGACCTATCTAAGTTGACAGAGGCACGACTAAATTTTCCAACCTTATTTGCTGTAAAAGGTAGGTTAATGATTTAATATGTTACTCTGACACATATAAAGCAGTGAAGTTTTCTTCTGCTTACATAACATCCAATGTACATCGCCAACCGTCAACGTTATTTAAAGGTCGAATATCATAAATCTCTCGGAGCATATGATCACGACTGTATCTAAGTAAAAAACGGCCAAGTCATTCGTAGAGAGTTGGTTGCTTTGGACTGCACCAAAACGTTAGGTCTGATCGATTGCTGCTTGAATCCTTGAATATTGCAGCAGTTTCTTCTTTGTTCATCACGCAATGCCGTCATCCCATGTTAGGGGTAGGACAATTTCTATCCTAATGTGTAAGGCTCAGAACCACAGGGAGCACACAATCTTGTTGAGTAGGAAGAGAGTAAATAAAGGAATGAAAATAATGAATAGTTAACCATTGTCTCCTGTTGTCATCTCTTACAGGACCTGGAAAACCACTACCTACATGTCCTGCATAACACTGTAGCACTAAACCTTTTGTGCTGCCAGTTGAACCCCTATAAAGGATTCCCCTTAAAAAGAAGGGGTAATAAAAAATCTCTAAAACTTCATCCAGTTGATAATCATGTTACGTATATTAGTAAAATGAAATAAAAATAGAGGCCACCATGCTCGTTTTTGCACAACATGAATGGCTATTACAGTAACTTTGCAACTGAGAAATAAAAGTACTTATTGGATTACTTTATTAGAAAATTTAAACAAAATAGACCCTGAAGTTACATTTCGAGAATTTGTTTCCCTTCTATATAGTCTTCTTAAATCCTGACTGTTGCTGCTCACTTGCTTCGCTCGCTGCGCAGCAACAAGAGAGGACAGCAATGTACAGGGTCTTAAAATTGGAGACGAAATAATCAAGCACATGACATGACCTGTATTATAAAAGACAAAGTTCAAATTTGTTTTGTATTTGTGTTCTGTCTTAATGTGAGAGACAGACTTTCCAAAACATAATCTTTGCAAAGTTATCAAAATTTTGGGAATATGTTTTGGTTATGACGTAAGACAAAGGGACAACCTTAATTTTAGACAAACTTGGTAAAAATTAATTGTATTTACGAAGCACTTTTACATGTAAGCGAATGTAATACATGTGTTCCAAATTTAATTACTTTGCACCCAAAAAGACAACACAACGTTCCCCAAAATCAACCAAGTACACATTGCACAAAACTATTCAAGTGTTTTAAATATGGAAGAATAATGTGGTTTTGCATGCAAGGCTCTTAAACTGGTGTAATAAAATGTGCGTGTGATGACAATTTTAACGGCAGTTGGTAATTTGCATTTTTCTTTGAAATAAAAGGACGTTTTGCCCAAAAAACTATCCAGTAGCTTTTGTCATGGCCTAGCCTATCTACCATAAAAATATTAAATTTTTGACCCTTGCCACGAAATTAAGAATTTGTCTGATTTTTACAGGCAGGCACTCTTAAATGAAAGAGAAATCTTTATACAGTAAACTGCCTTCACATTGCATAGTGTATAGGTTCTTGAGAGTTTGATTTACACCAGAAATAAGGAGTTCAGTTCCTATTTAGACAGAGTTTGAAGTTTGAGCCTGTTTGAAGTTTGACATTTTTTGTTCAAATTTAGAAGAAAACTATAATTATCTTTTTCGCATCATCTGATGAAGTATCCACTCATGAAAAGTAAGGATAATTTTAGGAATTTTTGGTTGAATGAAAAGCTCCTTTTGTCTCAGTTTGTTGCAAGTTCTAAAATTATTTTATTCAACAGTCTCATATTGTTTTAAAGACCAATCAAAATGCTTTTTAAGCTAACTTGTGATATTTGAAATGGACATGTTAATGTAATACATATCACAAGGGTAGTTAAAAAGACTGAGTTTGTATGTATGCTGCATGACAGTATAAATTTTACAACAATCTTAATTTACAAACAATCATTAACAGTATTGTTACTCAAAAATCTGATCCAGCCACCTTAAGTAAATTTTCCTAATACATCTGTTAATTCAGGATTCATACTCTTTTGAGCTCTTCAAATTCCATGACTTTCCATGACCCTTTCCATGGCTTTGAGTTTAGCTGTCGTGTTCGAAAATTTTCAGAAGTATCTTTGTCTTAGGGTATTTTAAGAACAAAACTCAGTTCAACAGAAACAGATTGGGGCCAAGCTGCTCTCGTTTGTTAACAACAATCGCACAAATAAAACTAGTCACGCAAATTTTATTGTAATTTGTAAATAACAGACATGCAAGAATTGCTCAATTGTTGTCAATATATATTTGAATATTGTTCTATGCAATTTGGTACTTTTTTCAGTCTACATTGTTACATTTCCTGAGACAAATAGTAGAGTCGATCTTAACAGTTGAGCTTTACAGGGAGCATTTTGATCAATTTCAGTTATAAACTCTCTAAAAAATAACTAGGTATTGAGCCTAATATACAGTAACATATAGTGATTTGTTTCACATCATAAGGGCCACCAAAGGTTAGAATATGAACAAAATATTATTGTTTTTGACAGTTACCACTACCCTGTATGTTATGAAAATCTTTGATTTTTGGCAACATTTTTTCTCAAGCTCTAGTAAACAGAGTTACCTGTCACAGAGACAACATAAGTCTGGAAACAGTGCATCAAACATGAGACTCCCACTCTTTTTTTCCTTGTTCAAAATGATCTGTGAAATAAATAAAAATAAATCTTAATGATACATCACATTTATACAGAGATATGTACCTGTATATATCACTCTGACTGTTGATAACTAAATAGCACTTCCCTAGAAAAAGTAGCAAAACTACTCACCCATTATACATTTTATTACATTAATGATAACGATTGGAAATACAAGTAAATAATATCTGGCACACAAGTGCATGAATGTTAATGAAAAAAGATTTTCGAGTGACATAGAATTCAGTTGACGAGAAGGGAGGACCATTGTCGGAGGACCATTGTCACTGTGCACTGCATCAGGTATGCAATGGGTTGCGAAGCGTTTCTTCAGCTTTCCAATAACTGTACTTGCTGTCTCGGTGCCACTGAGAGAGTCTATCAAAGTAGTCCGAGTGATGGTCCACACTGCAAAGGTACTCTCTTTTGTTGAGGGTAAACAGATCTCAGCCAATCTTTTCTCATGGATGGTTTGGTACTTCATCGCATATCAGTGACTCTTTCTGCTGCATGGACGGATATGTGTTACAGGTTTCATACCTTCAAATGAACTGCTCAAGTTCTTTATTCATGTTGGGTCAAAAGACAACTTCTCAGGCTCTTGGTAAACAGCCTTGGATGCCAATATGAGAAGGGTGAAGCTTCTCTTTAATCTTTGATCGCAGGCTCATTGGAATAGTACACTTCTGACCCTTGAAGATAACACCCTCTTGGGTGGCCAATTTATCTCTTATATTGAAGTAAGGATGCATGCGACTAGGCAAGCGTTCTCTTTCCCTTGGCCATCCAGTCAAGATGACTGCTTTAAGAGATTGCAAGACAGGAACATTAGCAGTTTCTTGTTGGATTTCTTGAATTTGTGGTTTGGAGTGGATTCGCTCTACTTCTTGATCTGCCTTTCAATGAGGGGGTGTTAATACCGTTTTCTCTGGAGTTGCGTGACATCACGCAGGAGACTGAATATGTAATGACCTTTGACCCATGTGACGAGTTGAGTTTGACTGAAGTTGTCAATCGGGGACAACAGATTTGTAATCGGTAGTTTTCTTGAATTACAGTCATTAAAATCATTTAGTTAAATCAAGTTGATAGTGGAATCAACATTTTTGGTCCTTCAAGTCGGATTATCGCTTTGATGAAGATGGTAGATGTCTTTGGAGTCGACATCTTTGGAATTACAAGAGTGAAGTTTTTGCCACGTTCGGAATATCGAAAAGCAACTAAGCTTATTTGTGTTGTCGGAAGAATGGAGGCTCTAGAGAAGCTGAAAAAGGATAAATGGTCACTCAAATCAAGTCTAACCAAATATTTGAACGAGTTAGCTGTGGAATTATCACTGGAAGCGCCGAAGAAAGAAAAAATTACGGAGAGGTTGCAAGAAATCAAAAATAGGCGGGATGAATTATCAGAATTATTGGATAATCTTCAAGCCTTGTTCAAAGAAAAGAGTGAAACAACGAATGCAGCCTCGATTGAGGAGGAAGCTGATGGTATAGTGGATCGTGTCGATAGCGAAACGACTGGAGCTCGGTTGTTTTTTAGCGAAAGGAGCGGCCAAAACCAGTGATGGAAATTCTAACGCCGAGATCAAGAGCGGGAAATTGGAGAGCACGTGCGAAGGATGGTCACGTGGTCGACCCAAACAAACAACTCAAGTGAATTCGAATTCCTAAGTTTTTGGGCGATAAGATGAAATATTTGACTTGGTGGGCCGCGTTTTCAAGCTGCGTTGATGAAACTTCTTTGTCACCACAATTTAAAATGTTGCGGCTGGAAAGTTGCTTGGAA
This sequence comes from Micromussa lordhowensis, assembly GCA_964020085.1. Classification (NCBI taxonomy): domain Eukaryota; kingdom Metazoa; phylum Cnidaria; class Anthozoa; order Scleractinia; family Lobophylliidae; genus Micromussa; species Micromussa lordhowensis. The sequence continues at coordinate 13,730,233 of OZ026600.1, forward strand.
GGCGAGGCGGCCGAGACGGTGAGGGGTTTAGGTTATTCGTTGGAAGCTTGCGAAGCAGCCAAAGCAAGAATGAATCGAAAGTATGGAGGAAATCGGTGACAGGTTCAGGCGCATATTGATAAGCTAAGAAAGTTGAAACAGAACTCTGATCTTGAAGGGGGAACTTTATATGCTATTGTGCTAGAGAAAATTCCCCAATCTCTGCTCAGCCAGTACTACAGATGGATTGAGGAAAAGGGAAAACTGGAATCCCTCGAAGAACTACGACAATGGGTAGCCAAATACCAGGTTCAGGCATCGGAGGTAAAGCATGGAGTTTCTAGTACAGGACGAAGGCATGTTAAGGGGCCTCGTTCATTTTTCGGGACTGGAGACAAGCGTGACCGACCTTCCAAGGTGTGCAACCAAAAACACCCAGTTTGGAAGCGCAAGGTGCTGAAAAGAATGGAAAACAAGAAGAAGTGGGAGACAGCAAAAAAAATTGGTCTGTGTTATCGTTGTTTAGGAAAAGGGCACCTGAGTGAGGCATGTCATTAGAGTAGAGAGTGTGGAATTGATGGGTGTAAGGAGCATCACCACCGCATACTTCATCAGGAGAAAAGCCCTACTGATGGCATGGAGGGGAATTCTGACACATCTTGTGTTGATGGAAATAAGCCCAGTACATATCAAACCGTAAAGGAACGTGAACAGCGAAGAATCGCCCTTCGCACTGTTCCAGTTATTTTGAAACATGGGGCCAAGCAGTTGCAAGTTAATTGCTTCTTAGATGAAGGAAGTGATACGACTTATGTCAACGAAGATGTGGTGGAAGAATTAGGTTTGGAAGGTAGGAAAGAGAAAGTAACTACTAATGTTGCAAATGATCAGAAGGTAGATCTTATGTCAGCCACTATGGAAATTGGATTGGAAAGTTTGGATGGTAGAGTAGACACTGTTATTGTAGCAAAGACATCAAACAGTATCTGTGGAGGCATGAAACCTACCAACTGGCTTCAAATAAGAGATCAGTGGAGGCATTTAAGGGACATTCCCTTCCCAAAACTTGGAAAGAGAAGTAAAATCGATGTCCTCATTAGCTCAGATTACTACAATCTGCTATTTCCATGAAGGAAGTTCGTGGAGGTGATGGTGAGCCTAGTGCCAGACTTTGTCCACTAGGGTGGACAGCTGTTGGTACCATTGATGTGTATGAGCGACATGGGGCGTGTAACACTGGATTCCTTCACACCTGTCGGATGCAGAGGTTGGACAGTATTGATGGGGAACTTAACAATTTGATGAAACAATTTTGGAGCCTGTAGGCTATTGGCATTACCCCTCAAGTGGATAGACAACTGACTCCAGATGAGAGGCTAGCCGTTAACAAGGTCAACAAAACCTTAAGATTCAATGGAGAGAGATATGAAGTTGCCATGCCTTGGAAACATGATAGACCACTTTTGCCATCAAACCGGCAGATGGCTGAAAGGTGCCTTTGGTCAGTTGAAAAGAAATTGAAGCAGGATGAGAGCCTTGCACAGGCATACCAGTCAGTGATAGATACTACAAAAGCAAAGGATACATCCGAGAAGTTCCTGAAAAGGAGCCTAAACCTTCAACAGAATGGTTTCTTCCACACTTCCCAGTGGTCCGCCCGGAGAAGGCTACAACCAAAGTTCGGATCATATTTGATGGCTCGGCTCAGCACCACAGAAAGAGTTTGAACAGTGAATCGTTACCAGGTCCTATAGTTGCAAAGTGACATTGTGGGCATTTTAGTAAAGTTCAGAAAGGAATCATTTGCCTTAGTTAGTGACGTGACTCAAATGTACCATCAACTAATTCTCAGACCAGTTGACAGGCCACTGCATAGATTTCTGTATTGGGACTTGGGCTGTGACGATTCACCCAAGGTGTACGAATTTCAAAGGTTTATTTTCGGAGGATGTTATTGCCCATTTTGCGTGAAATTCGTTTCGCAAAAACACGCAGAAATTAATATGCAGACTTACCCATTGGCAGCTAAAGCAGTCTTGGAACACTGCTACATGGATGACCTCATGCCTTCAGCACCCACGGTTGATGAAGCTAAAGAAACACGGAGGCAGCTGACTGAATTAGGCGACCAGGCTGGTTTCCACATTCGAAAGTGGGTATCTAACGATGTTGATGTGATTGCTGACATCAAAGAAGAAGACAGAGCTTCTGAGATAGACTTAGAGAAGAGAGAGTTGCCAACAACCAAGACCCTAGGTGTCCTATGGAGCGCTACAGATGACAAATTCTTCTTTCAGCACTCCTTGCAGTTGGATGGATTTGAATTCACCAAAAGGAATGTTTTAAAGAAAACAACTACAGTGTACGACCCATTAGGTTTCTTGTCGCCTTACATAGTCAGATCAAAGTTGCTGATGCAGAAAGCATAGCTAGAAGCAGGGACATGCGACGATTTGTTGCCAGAACACCATCAGCAAGAATGGATGAAGTGGTTTCAAGAGCTCCATGACCTTGAACTAGTGAAAATCCCAAGGTGTTTGAAAAATCCTGTGGCAAAGGTGGTAGAGTTAAACATCCATACATTCACTGATGCATCGGAGAGTGCATACGCACTTGCAGTCTATGCACATCGTGTGTATGAGAGTGGTGATGTTACTGTTCGATTGATTGCATCAAAGTCCAGGCTTGCACCACTGAAAGCTGTTAGTATCCCCAGATTGGAGCTCATTGGTGCACTCATCAGTACACGACTAACAATGCAAGTTTGCACAGCTCTCAAGGTATCTTCACACGAAGTAACATACTGGGTGGATAGTGTAAACATTGGATACTTGATCCCCGATCAATGCAGAGAATACAAGCCGTTCATAAGATCCATGAGTGTTCAGTTCCCAGACAGTGGCGGTATGTACCCAGCGGACCACAGAACAAGAGGACTGACCGTAGAAGAATTAGCAAACACAAGTCAATGGTGGAATGGACCCGCGTTCCTTAAGAGGTCAGAAGACGAGTGGCCAGAGTGCACGTTTGATGTACCAGTGTCTGAAGAGAGTCTTGAGTTAAAAAGAGGAAAAGAAGTTTCAGGAAAGAAGGCTTGTAGCTATGAAATCACTAAAGGAGGTGAAGAGAATGCTGACGACAACAATGCCAGAGAGGAAGGAGTTTGGCGGTTGAATCCCTCAAGGTATTCAAAGTGGTATCGGGTTAAACCAAAAGGAGAACTGGAACTTGGGTTGTCTCTAGTAAGAGTGAAAGCCTGGGTGCACCGATTCACTGCAAACTGTAGGAGATCAGCCAATCAAAGACTGCAGGGCGAACTTACGCCGTTAGAGCTTGAAGATGCTGAAGAAGCTATTATTAGGGAGGTGCAGACTGAAAAGTATGCAGCAGAAATGGATTCACTGGGAAGAAACAAGCAAATTCCAAGGCAAAGTACATTGGCACCGTTAAATCCGGTATTAGTTGATGGAATTTTAAGATCGAACACAAGATTACAACAGGAGGACGATCTTCCTTATGAAGTTAAGTGTCCAATCATTTTGCCAAAGAGGGATCAAGTCACAGGTCTGATTGTTAAGAACTACCATGAATCAGAAGGTCATCAGATGGGGCTTAATTATACAATCAATCACCTACGTGCGAGATATTTTGTGGTCCATGCACGCGAGCAGGTTTAAAGGGTCAGGAGAGAGTGCTTGGAGTGTGTGAAGCGATTTCGATCAAGGCCAGCTTGTCAACAGATGGCACTGTTGCCAAGAATCGGACTACAGCAGTCTAGACCATTCATCAATTGTGCAGTTGACTTCGGAGGTCCTTACTTGACTAAGCAAGGGCGGGGCAGAGTACGAGCAAAGCGCTACTTGTGTTTATTCCTCTGTTTACAGACACATTGTTGCCATTTGGAGTTGGCGTCGTCCTTGGACACTGATGCATTTCTCAATGCTTTCATACGGATGACGGCGAGGAGGGGCTGGCCTAAGCAGATGTTAAGTGATAATGGGACAAACTTTGTAAGCTCGTCAAGGGAAATAAAGGAATTAGTCTCAGCAATTGACCAAGACAAGGTACAATGGATGACCTCCAACAAGGCAGTGATGTGGAATTGGAACCCGCCAGCTGCGCCGCATTTTGGTGGACTTTTCGAGTTTATGATAAAGTCAGCTAAACGTGCAATAGCTGCGGTACTCGGTAGCGCAGAGGTAAACAACGAGGAGTTGGAGACGATTTTCATCGGTGTGGAAAGCCTACTTAATTCAGGGCCTCTTACAACTGTAAGCGATGACTCTAATGACGAACCGGTGTTGACTCCGAATCATTTTCTGATTGGTCAGATGGGAGGCAACTTTGTACCAGAGAGTGTTGACACCACAGCTTTTAACCCAAGGAAGCGTTGGCGAAGAGTGCAGGAGCTTACGAGACATGTTTGGCAATGGTGGATGCAAGAGCATTTGCCGCATATTGGATCGAGACCAAAGTGGTTCTTTCCTGCAGATAACATTCAGGTTGGAGACGTGGCTGTAGTTATCGACCCTAATGCTGCCAGACAGGAATGGAAAGTAGGACGCATCGAGCAGACCTATCCAGGTCCTGATGGACTAGTGCGAGTGGTGGATGTTCGAGTCAAGGAGAAGGTCCTAAAGCGACCAATAACCAGAATCTCTCCACTTGAGATTCAAGACATTTATGTCGTGACTGGTTGATCTCTAGTTTGAACTAAAGACAAGTTTAGAACAGTTTTATGTAATGTGCGAATTACAGATCTCCCTGCAATTCGGGAGGGGAAGAATGTTGATACCGTTTTCTCTGGAGTTGCGTGACATCACGCAGGAGACTGAATATGTAATGACCTTTGACCCATGTGACGAGTTGAGTTTGACTGAAGTTGTCAATCGGGGACAACAGATTTATAATCAGTAGTTTTCTTGCATTACAATTATTAAAATCGTTGAGTTAAATCAAGTTGATAATGGAATCAACAGGGGGTGTCTGTTTAAGGTATCCGCTAATTACATCTCTGAACCACGCCTGTACTTGAGTTCCACATCATACTGCATAAGCCTCGTCATGAGACATTGCAGTCATTTAGGGGTTGATGCAAGGGGTTTCTGGGAAATCATCTCTAATGGCTTGTGGTCTGTTCACAGGGGTTACCTTTCTTCCATAGACATATTGGTGATTGTGCTCCATTCCAAAGACTTGGGAAAGTAAGTCCTTCTCAATTTGTGAGTAGTTCTGCTCCGTCTTGGTTACGGCTCTGCTTGCATATGTCACTGGTTGACCTTGTTACATTAGTGCAAACCCAATCCCTTGCTCTGAGGCATCTCCTTCTCCTTCAACAGGGGAATCTGGATTGAAGTACTTCAGCACTGAAGCAGTAGACACTGCTATCTTAATCATTTCAAATGCTTGTTCTTACTCCTCACTCCCAGGGGACTTTACGAGCTGGTCTGCACAGCGGCCTCACACGTGTCTGAGAGGACATCTAAGAACTTGGAGAGTACTTCACTGTGTTGACAAGGCATGGAACAGCTTGAACATCTTCTGGTCAGGGCATGTTAAAAATGGCTTCAACACTTTCACTGCCAAGACCCACTTATAGATTTTACTCTGTCTAAAGGCCGATTTAGACGGTACAACTTTCGCTTACAACCATCGCATGCAACCTGCTCGCGTCATCCCTACAACACGAGTTGTGTCGTGTAAATCTACTCCACAACTCACGCAAGTCTGTTGTGTGCGACACGAAAAAAGTTGTAGAGTTTTAAAACTTGCTTTAAAATCCCACAACATCGTAGGCAAAAACGATCAAATTTCGCTACTATGTGGGGGAGCGTTGGGCCTCTGTGGGGGAGGTAGTGCTGCGAATTCAAAATGGCGGATGGTAATACTTTCACAAAGATGCCAAAGAAAGAGGGAAAAAACTTCACAGATGAAGAAGTGGAGCGTTTAATTAGTGAATGGAGCAAAGAGGAGGTGCTTTTTAATTGCAGGCACCAAGACTATTTTAAAGAAGACGCCAGAGGTGCTGCAATTCAGCGAATTCTTGAAAGTTTGAACAAAGAAGGTAAGTCGCTAATTTCTGCTAAACAAATTGTTTACTTCTTAGAAATAAGCTTACAGTACTCTCTTCATCTTTTAAATATGAAGATGGACAATTTAATTAAACACAATGTATTATGTGCCTGTTGCAGCTTCGCTCAAAAAAATGTAAACAAACCAGAACCCCTGCTCCAAGGGTAGTGCTGAGGTCATAAAAACCAACTGTGTGAAAGTCAATTAGAAAAGAATACCATTAGACTGTATATATTTTAACATGCAATATCTATTTCAAAGTTGTTTTTTTTTTTATTTCACTCTAATATAGCCACATATTTAACCTTATTATTGAAATTATTAAATGCAAGTGTATACCGCAGCTCTTACTTTTGCAAACATGCTGTTCACTGTTCTGTAAAACAATTCATTGTTACCTGCAATGTCTCTTGTATTAGATAATGCTACAAATTGCAGTGTAACTTCTTAATTAACACTTTACGGATCAAGTATGTCAACACTAGCATTGACTTTTATCATAATATATAAGACAACACCTTTTATTCACATCCCAATAATGTTTTCTATTCTTCTAGGTCTTTTGCAGGATGAATTGGTTAAAAAAATGGGTTCCTTGCGTACATACTATGGGAAAGAGGTTAGGAAAGAGAGAAATAGTCGTGTGTCAGGAACCGGGAGGAAGGATGTTTATACATGAAAATGGCCATTCTTTAATTCCTTACACTTCCTCAAGGACAATATCACCCCACGAAAGACGACATCCAACATAGATGCCATTGTGATAACAGATGAGCAAAGTGAAACGAGCACAACAAACAATGATGACCAGGCAGAAAATACTCCCCCAGTGGTAGAGAACTGTGTTTTTAAACTACACAACCCCCCTGCCTCCAAAGGTAAGAAGAAAAAGTCCACAGATTTGGAAGAAGAGCTGCTTTCTACTTGTATACAGGAATTAAAGAAACCACGAGTTTGTCCCGATCCTCAAGATGCAGATATGGCCTTTGGTAACTATATTGTGAAACAGCTGAAGAATATCCCTAATGGTTACCCAAAAGAAATGATGAAGATTGAAATTCAACAAGTTATTATGAAAACTATGGTGACTGGCAGCACTATTGATTTGAAGGATTTCTTGTGAACAGTTTTGATTGACATATTTTGAGATTGTCAAAATCTTTAGTTTTCATTTAGTTTTTGATCAGAAATTCATAAAGAATTAAATTATATTTATTTATTGACACACATTTAAAATTTGTTGTGTAATTCATCAACAATTTCTTATATCAAATTCACAAAAAAATTTATATACACAAGATTTCAAAACAAACATTATTTGGATAAGCACTTTTTATTTGACCATTAATATTATATTTATATGCTATAATAGAGTGCATTCATTACATCCAAACGTTAAATGCTTTGGAGATAATATTCCATTGTGAAAATTAACACAAAATGCCCTTTTTCTTCTGTTGTTTACATTTTGTGTTATTTGGTAGTAAAAAAATAAACTGTTTTTCACAAATTCAAAAATTGTCAAATTTCTCCTGCTCATAAATGTTTTATCAATTATTTGTTAGTCTCATCCCAAATGGTATACAGTTGTCAACTACCTAATGTGTTGTTATATGACAGCACTGCAGTTCCACTTATCAGTGACACAAAAATAGTCTATATTTCACAGTCAAGTGAAAGTTGCTGAAATATGTACATTATTGAGAGATAATGAAGGCAATAATTAAATGTTTATTGATACATTAATGACATAATGATCTCCATGTTCAATAAGGCCGTATCCACACATATCCGGAGATTTCTGTATCCCCAAATTTTTTTATGCGGATACAAAAATAATATTATATGCATCCATGTAGTGTATACAACCGTCCACATGTGTCCAAATATCTCAAAGGATTAGTTAACAGAGCATGCGCAGTACAAGAAAAGCTGATACTGTGACGTCAGCATATACAAAAATATATGGATACAAGCGTCCACACGTATCCGTATACACAGTGTATACAGAAATTTCCACTCTGGAGAGCGTATACAGAAATCTCCAGATACACTGAGTGTATACGGCAGACGTGTGGACGCTAGGTGTGTCTGCATAAAAAAATTGCGAACACAAAAATCTCCAGATACATGTGGACGGGGCCTAACACTCCTGCATTTCTCTCTACCAATTAATTCTTAATTGAACAGCATGGAGTCCTACATATAATAATATACACAAATGTAAGTGTGTAGGCTCTGCTAAAGATACAAATTAGAAGGTTACAATCACTAAATCTTCACAGCAGGCAATTCCATTGCCATGGCACTTGACCAGGTCCATTCAAGTACTGGCACAGTTGGTCTCTGATGGCTTCAGCTCTTCGTGGCTGCCTTCCTTTCCTTGAATTTGGGAATGCTGAGAAGGGATTCTGTTTAACCTCTTGTCTCCAGGATCCAGATTGTACAGACCCATCAACATAGTCTTCCACATCAATTGACCCTTGTGGAGTCTAGCAACCTGGTGACCTTGCTCTCAGAAAATTATGGAGGTTAATGGCTGCTAGAGTAATCTTTATGGCAGTTTCAGGGTTGACGCAGAGGGTGGAATGGAATACCCGAAATCTACTAGCAAGAATCTCGATAATATTCTCGCTTACTCTCCTTGCTCTTGATATTCTGTAATTAAAAATTCTCCTCTCCTCAGATAGATTTCGTTGTGAGTAGGGTTTCATGATGTTTTGTTCAAGTGGGAAGGCATCATCACCAGCTATGAAATATGGCACTGGCTCTGTACTTTCAACTTCCTCAAAAGACTGATCCAAGGATTGTGGAAGCAGAGAGGGTTCTGGAAGTCCCAAAGAACCTTAAAAAGTCAAAATGACCATTACTAAGTAATTGAAATATTATCTTGGATTAAATGTAATCTTATATATCTTTTAATAATTTCACTCATTAATGCATTGGTCAGGCTATTTGTTCTTATAAGCATAGTATAGCTTCATTTTATAAATCATATTTTAATGGAAAGTATCATATAGTTCTTTCACTCACTTCTCACTTTTACAATACATATATCTTATTAGACGTTTTGGTGTGTAGTATCGCTGTATATTTTCACGAGTTGTGGAGTATTTTGACGAGCCCGTAGGGCGAGTCAAAATGCAAACAACGAGTAAAAATATACAGCGATACTACACTCCAAAACGTCTAATAAGAGATTTATTATCCAACGATTTCTTTTCCCAAAATTCTGACTTGCTAAGGTTTTGAGCTTCACGCGGCCGGGAGGAATGAGGCGAGTACAAATATCGTGTGATATTTGTACTCGTTTCGCGCGTTTTTTGTACTCTAGGATGCAGAGTTGGATAATAATATTAATTATCCATTTCATAATAAATGAAGGAGTTAAAAATCCCAATTTCAATAATCACCAAAACACGCGTGACCCAAAACGTTTCAAGCATTTTCGAGGTTGTCAATCAAAATTCTTGACTTGGAAAATGACAGAACTACTCATCGATAGAAGACAGTATCAAAAATAATCAAAGCCTTATGTTTAGCATAAAACTTATGTCAAGTTTTTTTTCACTTTCGCTGTTTGATTGACAGCCACTACAGCACTATTTTCCAAATGCAACTTTGGACTTTTGTGATTTACATAGATAATATATGTTGTAAGCTCTGCTTATATTATCACCTGTAGCAAGTAGTTTCCAAAACTGTGAGTTTTTTAATACACCACCATCACTTATACGCCCTTGGCAGCCCACATCAGCATATGTAAATTTGTAGTCAGCATCTACTACTGCCATTAATACAATGCTGTAGTAGCCTTTATAGTTGTAGAACTCTGACCCACTATGCTTGGGATGGAGTATGCGGACATGTTTCCCATCTGCTGCTCCTATGCAATTGGGCAGTTGCCAGCGGTCCTCAAACATCTTTGAAATAGCAAGCCACTCATCTGAAGATTTTGGGCAGTTAAAGTGATCTTCTTTCAGGACTTTGTAAATTGAATCACACACTTCAGGGATAATGGTGCACAGAGTGGATTGGCTAATTCTGAATTGGTACTGGAGACTAGAAAACGATTCCCCTGTAGCCAGAAATCTCAAGATAACTGCTAATCTCTCCTCTGGTGGTATGGCCTCTCTCATGTTTGTATCTTGTTTCTTGACTAAAGGTATATTTTATGTAAAATCTCCTGTAATTGAACAATATTTAAAATATATTTGATTCCCTTCATAATATGAATTCGACAAAGATTTGCAGTTTATGAGATGTTCTGTTCATCGGAATAAAAATGTGATCAATCCAAATTTCCACCAAAAAATCAGAAAACAACTAGATTCAAAATACGTCACGAAATGAAATGATGATATCTTTCAAATTATTGACAAAAATAAACAATTTGTGACCCACAATGGCAAGTAAAAGGCATGATATGATAAAAGGGAACATGAAAACCATAATTTCATGAAGTTAAACACTGCAATCGATATGAAATTCAGATACCTCAAATGCTGTAGTGTCCATTCGTAGATAACGCCGATAGTTTTGCGCATCTTCTACACGTAACTCTTGTATAATCTCTCTATATGCTCCCATATCCTTTCTTCGTCCCAGCCACCCCTTTTCTCTAGCACTTCTGCGTCTTTTTTTGTTCTTTTTTCGCTTACAGACAATTGCAACAATGACTGCTGCCGCAACAATACTGGTGTCAGCCATTTTGTTTGTTGTGGCTCCCAGCCCCCTTGGAGCGAAAAATTCATGAGTCGCGCGCGATGTTGGTGAGTGGTAGGCAAAATATCGTAGGCGTGTAAATCAGACTTACGTCGTGTTGTAGGGATGACGCGAGCAGGTTGCATGCGATGGTTGTAAGCGAAAGTTGTACCGTCTAAATCGGCCTTAACGCGAGACGATTTTACTCGTGAATGGGAGACCCCTTGGTAGTGAAGGGGTTAACCTTATGAGGATCAGGTTTTAATCCTTTACTGGTCAGTAGGTGGCCAATAAATAAAACTTCGTAAACGTTCTAAGTTGTGGTCCAGCTTCTGTTGTAAGTGTCCTGGGGCTGGCAATGTTTCAAATGACATTCGCTTCCAGCTGTGTCTACCCCATGGTGTCTGGAAAGTTATAAGAAGACTTCACTCATCATCCACCTGAATATGTTGGACACAATCTTTAAGGTCAGCTTCACTGAAGACTTTGACATTTGCTAATTCTAGGGGGATTTCTTCTATAACAGGTAACAGGTAGTGTGATCTCTTCAGTACCTTGTTTAGATGAGCTAGATCAATACAAACTCTTAACTTTCCAGTTTTCTCCACTACTACCAGACTTGAAACCCACTCAATCGGTTCCTGTGGTTTGCAGATTATTTGCAACTTCTCTAGATGGTCCAGTTCCAACTTTAGATTCTCTTTAAGGGCGAATGGAACTCAGCGAGTGGATTGATTAATGGATTGACTGACTTGTCAACTTTGAGGTGTAATTTGCCTTTTATACGACTTTGGCCTTTGAATACATCTGATGGTTTTCCTCATTGATTCAAGCTAAGGATAGATCAGTGGGTGGATTAGGTGTGACTTGCAGAATATTCTCCTGTTGTACTGTAACAAGATCCATCTGCTGTGAAGCATGGGATCCAATAAGTGGAATGTGATCGTCTTTGACAACGGCAAACTTGACATCGTACTTTTTGTTGTTCTTGAGGTTGCCTATGCTCACTTGACATGTTCCTTATGCAGCCATAGTAGACTCACTGTACGTTTTCAATTTTTGTCGGCCTTACTGATACATGTTCCCGAGGGCATAAATTTCTCTGGCAAGACATTACAAGAAGCACTGGTATCAATTTTCATTCTGATAGGTCATCCTGATATTTCCATTGCTGTGAAGATCTTCCTGCTAGGAAGATTGTTTTTGTTTACTGTGTTGATGATTTCTGACTGAGTCAAAAGAAACAGATAGCAGCTCTTCATCCGATAAATCGGCAGATTCAAGTACGCAAACTCCACTTCTTCTTTGGTAGAACTCTTGCATACTTCACCAAAACAATTCAGCCTACCACATGCCAAACATTGCTTCCCAAACATAGGGCATTCTTTTCTTCGTTTAACATGGCTTCTTCCGCAGCTGTTACAACTTAAGACTTCTTTGGCTTTGGGTTTCTTTTTCTTCTTCTTAAAACCAGGTCTTCACTTTAGTGAAGGGTTTGGCTTTCCTAAGGCAATTATGTCATCAGCTGACAGAGTTGTGGCCATCAAAGTCCAACCCCTCGTCCATGTTTTGGTGCCCAGAAACAGGTATGTAGGAGACTGTGCAGGGTGAAGTATGGCGGGGGACTTGTTCTCCTCGGCCGCTACGGTAGCCATGAAGGCTTGCCCAGAGCACTGAAACACCTGGCCAATGAAGCTCTGATGAAACTCGGAGGGCCAATCACCCACCAAGTGGATTGATGAGATTACTGAAATCATAGGAAGCAGGCACAAAATCACATCAGTCTCCGAAAGAATGCCACAAGGTCGACTCCACTCTCTACCTCCAAGACAAGAACTTTGTTTGGTACATGGAACGTTAGAACTATGTACAAGGTAGAAAAGGCTGCACAGATCGCTGCCGAGATGACCACATACAAGCTTTCAATCCTAGGCATTTGCTAGACCAGATGGATCGAGTCTGGGTACATAAGGCTGTCAACTGGAGAGACTGTTGTTTACTCAGGCCATGATCATGCCAACACTCCACACAAAGAGGGGGTAGGTTTTATGCTGACCCCACAAGCGGTCAAGTCACTCATAAGCTGGAATCCAGTATCATTTAGAATCATCATGCCCAGATTCCACACCAAGATCGGAAAAGCCACCTTCATCAAGTGCTAAGCACCTACAAACAAAGCTGATACTGATACAAAAGCTGCCTTCTACGAGAAGTTACAGGGTGTCATGGATGGAGTAGCCAACAAAGATCTGCTACTGTTCCTGGGAGATCTTAATGCCACGGAGGGGAAGGATAACCAGTTTTGAGACAGTTATGGGAAAAAATGGTACTGGGAAAATGAACGAGAATGGAGAGCTGTTTGCTGACTTCTGTCCCTTTAACAAGCTAGTAATTGGAGGTAGTGTTTTCCCCCACAAGAAGGTACACGAGACAACATGGGTTTCTCTTGATAACAAGACCGAGAACAAAATTGACAACATCTGTATAGCATCAAAGTTCAGAAGGTCTTTGTTGGATGTTAGAGTAAAGACAGGGGCAGATGTGGCTTCTGAACACCACTTTCTTGTGGGCAGAGGTCGTTTGAAGCTGAAAAATTATCATACTAGATCAGAGAAGACAAGCCACAAGTACAACATCAAGATCCTGAAGGATGTGGAAACAAACTGGTTCAAGCTTACCTTGTCCAATAAGTACCATGCACTCACAAGTCTTCAAGAGGGAAGAGAAGAGCAATACAGTAGTCAACCAAGCATGGCAGAGCATGAAAAATGCTTGGAGAGAGACGTGCAAGGAAATGTTAGGAAGCCTAAACAGCATAAGGCCTATGTTAGCATAGATAATCTGAAGAAGATAGAAGCTAGAAAGAAGGACAAGATGTGTTGAATCGTAGCAGAACAAGAGACAAGAAAACGAAAGCCTGGGCCATGTACTCTATAGCCAACAGAGAGGTAGAGCAAAGCATCAGAAAAAGTGAAGGAACTTCGTGGATGACCTTGCAAGACAGACATAAAACAGCAGGCAAAGGTGATTTGAAAGATCTTTATTCCATCACCAGAACACTGGCAGGTGTTAGAAAGACCACAGACAGACCTGTTTGAGCCGAAAGAGAGATAAGCAGGCTGGGTTTCAGAAGGAAATGTCGTGTACAGATCACATTGCCACCTCGAGGATCATCTTGGAGCAGTCACTCAAGTGGAACTCTTCTGTCTACACGACCTTCATCGACTTCTAGAAGGCTTTAGACAGTGTCAACAGGAACGTGTTGTGGAAACTATTATGTCATTACGGCATCCCTGAGAAGTACGTCACCCTTATACAGAAGAACTACGACAACTGCAGCTGCCCAGTCATCCACAATGGAGTCCTTTCAGAACTGATTGAGATGCTTAGCAGAGTACGCCAGGGATGTTTGTTGTTGCCCTTTCAGTTCTTCCTGGTCATTGACTGGATAATGAGGCAGATGATGGAGAAATATCGCGATGGCATACAGCGGACCCTCGTGACTCGGCTAGAAGACATAGACTTTAATGACGATGTTGCTTTGCTCTCACACAATCACCAGGACATGAAATCCAAGCTAACATGGATAGGAATGATCTCAGCAAAGACTGGTCTTAGGGTCAACAAATTGAAGACAAAGGGATGAGGATTAACACCACAAACACAGACAGGCTAGAACTAGATGGGGAAGAAATCAATGAGGCGGAAGACTTTGCCTACGTTGGCAGCAACATCAGCAAGGATGGCAGGTCTGATCGGAAACATTAAATTGAGGATCAGGAAAGCGAGAACTGCTTTCATAATCTTGAGTCCTGTGTGGAAATCTATAACAATCTCCAAAAAGACGAAGCTACAGATACTTACCAACGTGAAATTCCTCCCCTTGTATGGGACAGGGGCATGGAGAGTAACAAAAGCAACCTCCAACAAATTGCAGTCTTTTGTCAACAAATGCTTACAGACATGAAATGAAGATTTGTGAGTAGGAACTGAACAGGAACAAATCAACATCCAGAAAAAAAGGTGCAAGTGGGGTTGAAGGGAAGTGATGGGGCGAGAGTTCGCCATGAGAAATAAGGAAAGTGATGGGGCGAGAGTTCGCCATGAGAAAGAGGAAAGTGATGGGGCGAGAGTTCGCTATGAGAAATAGAACAAAGTGATGGGGCGAGAGTTCGCCATGAGAAATAGGGAAAGTGATGGGGCGAGAGTTCGCCATGAGAAATAGGAAAAAGTGATGGGGCGAGAGTTCGCTATGAGAAATAGAACAAAATGATGGGGCGAGAGTTCGCCATGAGAAAAGGAAAGGAAAGTGATGAGGTGAGAATTCACTTTGAAAATTAAAAAAAAGGAGAAAGAAATGTATGAGGATTCTCCATGAAAATAAAAAGGAAAAGAAATGGGCGAGAGCTCGCCTTAGGACGGAGGGGGGTGTTCCCCATACAATACATAAATAAAAATGAAATTGGAAAATAAAATAAATAAATAAATAAAAATTGGAAAATGGAAAAGGGAAATTCGAGTCTTTCGGCAATGCAGTGGAAGTTTTTCGATAATGCAATGAAAATCTGTGTTTTTTTTTTTCTGTAATGCAATGGGGCGAGAGTTCGCTAAAACAAAAGAAACTTCGTGAGTTGATGTTCGTATAATCTGACTCTTCCCTTATTTGCTCTCCTAGACTCTAAAGGAAAAGTTTGGTCATTTACAAAAGTCTCTTGAGGAGTTGACGAAACTCTCTGTGGCCTCTGTGATAAGGAAGATGCTCGATTATGCGGCACGACCGCTTTCAGAGTTTAACAAGTACGAGGCGATTGATATTCTGGAGACCCTTCAGAATACCTCCAGGGATAATCAGGATGAGAAACGCGATTTCTACCGCCTTGTGTATCAGACAGCCAGGGCAAAGGTAGACCTCCCAAAGGAACATTTTCGCGCTTTGGTTCTGCGCCTCCTCGGGGACAAAGACCATACGAAAGTGTACGAGGCGGTTGCGAAGGTGGAGAAAGCGATGACTGGGAGAAGCCCGTCGTCTGAATCTTCTTACCGTGAACGTGGTGATGCCCCATATAGAGGTCGTGGCTGGAGAAGTGGCGCTCCCGTCCAATGTTATTTTTGTGGAAAGTATGGCCACATTATGGCAAGGTGTTATGCAAGGAGGGGTGCACAGCAGAGGCCCTCAGCAACCCGAGGTCGTGCTAAAGATAACAAGTTCTGATAGGTGTACTAAACCACTGAAGCGCATGAAAGGAAAACAAGTTGTAATAACAGTGATAATCATGTTAATAACAAGTTCAACGAGCGCAATAAACATTTGAAACTTGTCCGGTTTCTTTTTTTTTTTTTTCTCGATTTAATGCGATTCTTAAGTGGTATTCGGTTAGTATCGCCTTTACAAGGGTAGGTGGAGGGATCAGTAACACCTGCCTATAACACTTATTTGTTTCCCTTCTGTTCTCGCACATTGTTGTTGTTACCTGTACTGTAGTCACAGAGAGTTGAGAGTTTTGAAAACGGGGTATCTCAAACCCTCCCGGTCATACTGGGTCAAGACTGTCCTCTCTCTGCTGGCTTCTACGGGGTTCTTTAAAAAAAAATCCTTTTTTCCCCTTAGGCAACATTCTGGTCATGGGGAAAACATGACAACTTTGATAACTTTATCAACAACTTTGGTGATCGCGCAGGTGCGATACAGTGGATAGACGTAAGGGGGAACCCCGTATCGGTCAGCAGTGAGGGGACAGAAAATGACCACCTGATGCAGAAAACTCGACTGGTTGAGAATGGAGAAATTATCGGGCATGTCGAAGAGTTGCTATTTCGGGATCCTGATACTTTTGTGGCGGGGGAACTTCACAAACGCATAACCCAGTGGACAGAAATCGCGAAACTTGCTCCTTCATCACACCAGGAGGAGGTCTTGTCTTGGATTGGGAATAAGGTGTCGATATTCCCATATTTCAAACACTTTAAGGGAACGTTCAAGGGGGAACATTACGATTCCGACCGGCCACCCCACAGATTGTTTAAAATAATGTATCTTGTAAACAGTTTGGGGAGTTTGTCAGGACGACACTTTTAAGTCGTCTAAGAACTGGTGCGATCTCTTTGGTGGGTAAGGTTGGCCAAGTAACCCCGCCCCAAATTGTACTACCGTTGACGGTTGAGCCATCAAAGCCGAGATTGTGTCATGATGCGCGGTACCTAAACTTGTGGATGCTAGAGAAGCCTTTCACCCTGGATAGGGTGACAGATTTGCCTCGGTATGTTTTCAAGGACTCTTATCAGACCGTCCTTGACGACAAATCTGGATACGACCACCTTTTGCTGTCGGAAGAAAGTCGTACATATTTCGGAATCCAGTGGGGTGGTTGGTACTTTACATATAACTCCCTACCGTTTGGCCGGAAGATCTCCCCTTATGTGTATCATTCGACGGGCCTTATGGCGTCTAATTTTCTGCGCTCGTTGGGGATCCCATGTCTCCTATATATTGATGATAGGCATAATGGTCAACTCCAGGTGCCACTTAACAAAGGGGAATATGGTACCCTACACTCTGCAGATGAGCGTAATTTGGCGGCGGCCAAATCAGCAGTATTTCTTGTGGCGTTCTAGTTGGTACGTTTGGGATATTTTCTGGGCCTAACGAAGTCAATCTTAACCCCCCAAAAGATGGTCCCTTATCTTGGCTTTCTCGCGGACTCCAGTAGGGAAGTTTTCCACCTGATCCCGGACAAAAAGCGCAAGTTCCTAGAGCTGATCCGAGAGACATTAGGCTCGAGTTATGTTTCGGTCAAGACACTTCAACGTTTGGTCGGCAAGTGCGTCTCCTTTTCCCTGGTTGTTCCAGCAGCGCGTCTGTTTACTAGAGAGATGTCGGCAGCAATCTCAAGGGGTATGCGCACAATGAAACCAATTGCGATCCGGGGTGCACTGCGCGATGAGATCGCCCATTGGTTATTTCTAGAAGGGTGGGATGACCCTCTACCTTGGCGCGAAGAGAAACATCTTCAGATTAACATAGCAACGGATGCCTCTCAAACCGGATGGGGTGGGGTCATCTCTACGCCTGTGAAGCAGGAGGCATCTGATTATTGGTCAAAGGATGAGATGATGCTGGATATCGCGACAAGGGAAGCCATGGCAGTGGATAAGGTCTTACAAGCATTTAAACATCTTGTCACAAATTGTCGCGTCGATGTCATGATTGACAACCAGGCAGTCATGCATGCGTGGACTAATCAAGGAGGCAAAAGTCATGATTTGAACGAGGCTATCAAGGCATTATTTTTTACCACGGTGGACCTGAATCTATTATTACGCATGTTGTACGTCCCGTCACGGGAAAACCCGGCGGATCCCCCTTCTCGCAGGCTATCTTCTTTGGACTACACACTAACACCGGAGACCTGGAGTGAGGTACAACGGGTCTTTGGCGGTCTGAATGGCCACTCCTGTGATTTGATGGCCCTAGATTCAAATGCTATGACTGACAAACAAGGGAATCATCTTCCCCATTTTACGCCGTGGCCCTCGCCATGCTCGATTGGGGTGAATCTGTTTGCACAAGATTTGATGAAGTTCTCTTCTGTTATGCAGCGTCCATATGTTTTCCCGCCAAATGTCTTAGTCGGCCCAGTCTTGCGTTTTCTCCAGTCTCACCGACAGCCATGCACGCTTGTGGCTTTGGATACATACCCAAGGAAGTATTGGTGGCCGTTTTTACAATGTATCTCCAGAAAAACGCAAAAGATGGCAGATCTAGGTGATTCGCATGCTTTGTTAATCCCTACGAAGGAAGGTTGGAACAATGAAGTCAAGATCCCAGGGGAACTGTGGGCTTTTCAGATAGCTTTTGAGTAGAACTCATAGCAGTGACATTGCTTTAGAATTGCTTGTAAATATTTAATTGGACTGGGGAAGCCCCGACATGTGGGGGGATCCCTCATTAGAGTCATAAGCTGTTTTTTTCTTTTTCTTCTTTAGCTTCAATTGATCCAATGTAATAACTATAACATGTAGGAAATAAAACGTTCCTTTCATAGACTACAAACGTCTCGCCTTTCTTTCCCCTTAGGAACTTCCTGTTGTTGCTAAGTTGTTTACGCTATCCGTCAGATGCCCGACTTGTTCCCATGCAAATGACCAGGATTTTAGATTCTGTCAAAGGTGTGGCTATAATCGGCAAGTCTTGACAAAAGCGAATGTCAAAAAAGTTAATGTCGATTTGGAGTGCATTGATCAACGTTTACGGCAGCTAATGGACTTTGACCGTGCTACTAGCTATGCTAAACAGAAAGACTCGTTACAAAAAGAGTTTGAAAGCTTTCTGGCCTCACTTCCGGGACATGTCACTTTGGCCACTGTGACCCCGCGTGATGTTTGTCGTTTCCTTATTTTTAAGGATAAGGATGGCAAAACGCAGATTCACCGCAATGGTTGCGACCATATCGGCAAAAAGGGACGATTTTCGTGTGGATGCGCAATACGTTTATCTTACAAAACGATTGACTCTTATATCGGTAAGTTACGGGCCATTCTTCACTCTATTGGACGAGATGGCGAGTGGGACAAGCGCCTAGGCCTTGGTAACCCGGCGTCTGACAAATCCGTCAAAGATTTCCTGAGGCTGGTAACCGCAGAACAACTGCAGGCCCGTATAACACCGAAACAGGCTGCGCCGTTCTTTGTTGACAAATTGACACAATTATGTTTGCACTTAGAAAGAAAACTGCAAGGGTCTAACAAGGCGATTGACAGATTCATCATAGCTCGCGACCAAGCATATTTTAAGCTGGCCTTCTTTAGTGGAGATCGGCCAGGGGATTTGGGACAGATTAAAGTTCCTGAAATCCTTCGTTTCCCCAATGATGACGGGCTTCTCTTTAACCACATTTGGGGGAAGACGTTGAGGGATGGGGATGAAAATGTGTTTGGGGTTAGAAGAAATGCGCAAGCGGAAATCTGCCCTATTCGAGGCATTGAGTGCTACATGGAAGTGACTCGTGATATGAGGGTAGATTTAACGTGTGGCTACCTTTTCCGCCCAGTTACACCAGATTTGGGTATAAAAGACGCCCCCTTTTCCTCCTCCGCAGCCGAATCACGGTTAAAGAGCTATCTTAAAGAAATGAGTGCGGATAACGGTGAGACGCTCCACGGTTTCCGGTCAGGCTGTGCAATTACCCTGGCCCTTACCGGTGCGGACCTGGCTGAAATCATGGATCACGTGGGATGGTCAAGGCGCCACACAGCGTTGTACTACATGCAACTAGCGAAAGTCTTAAATCCAGCAGGGGCCTCGGCAAGGCTCGCCTCGAGTGTTGGCTCCGAGCCATCTGCCTCCTGGCAGGACATTAATGAGCTAAAACGTTTTGTGTGTGCCTTCCCTGCAACCAATCAGGGGAAAAGAACCTACGCGGAAGAGTGCCTGTGAGGTACGATGAAAATCTACCTCCCAGAGTTAGGGAATTGGATCGGGGTTTAGTTTTGGGGAGTTATGATTTGGTTCAGGAAGAGGGATGCCTCTCTTTTGACGGCCCAACGTTGGTCTCCTTAGGTGGCTGTTTAGTATTGGGGAGGAGCCCATCGTTGACCGGGTAGATAGAAACAGACTTAGTGACATTAAGTAACAGGAGCCAAATTTATCCCCAATCTTATTGCGGTACGACAATGGACGCAGTGTTGGATAGTTTACTATTCACACTGCATACATTAAAGTGACGCATATAAAACCAACACATGTGAATAAATTATCACTTTGGCTCAACTGCAGCACGGGGAGGGATCGTGCGGGTACGGGGCGACGAGGTGCTTACGGGCAAGCCCTGGGAACTAATGCTAGACTAGTTATCTTTCCCTCCCTCCCACCCTTACTTTTCTTTTTCCCACACTGTGACCGTTGTCGCGTCGCCAAATTTATCCCCAATCTTATTGCGGTACGACAATGGACGCAGTGTTGGATAGTTTACTATTCTTTGTAATGCCACAAACGGGCCGGTCACAATCATTTCATTTTTCAATGAACCAAATTCGCACGTAGCAGTGAGAGTGTGAAGTGCCTTGGTATAAGCATTGATTGACTCGGAAAACTCTTGATTTCGGTTATTGAATCTGTAGGGTTTGTAGATTAGATTTGTTTTGCCAATACAATGGGTGTTCCATAGATCCAGAACAGTTTCAATGTCCTGTTTTGCCTCTTCAGTGCGAAAGGGCAAGCAGTTGTGGAATTCAAGAATTTCGGGGCCTATACATTGTTTATGTTAAGAGCAGTATTTGATTTACCATAGTTATGGAGTTTCAGCAACATCAGGCAACTGAATGGGCTGACTTTGGGACAGAAACACTTGCTTTGGGATTGAAAGTATCAAAGTCTTGACTTACAGTCATTGGCCTGTGTCGGGCACCTTCTACTCCTAAACAGCATCTCTGCTCACAGACAATGTCCTTTCTCTTGATGATTTTAATTGTGCTCTTATACAATGTACAACCTGATGGAGGTACAAGGATGGGTGCAAACTAAATGATCTTCTGGATATTTACAACTTTTCTAAACTGATATATGAAGCTACTCAAACTGAAAAGACTTCCACAACACTTTTTGATCTTATTCTGACCAACAATTCAAGGGGGACTTTAAAAACTGGAGTTGTTGATGTTCAGATCAGCGACCACTCTTTAATTGATGCTGTCCTCCGAGCTTCAGCACCCTGTTTGTGGTCTCGAAAAATTTGCTTTAGAAGCATGAAAAATTACAACAAAGACATGTTCTTGAATAATTTGCATGTGACACCTTCTTACATAATGAAGTCCTTAATGACCATGCCCTAATTAAACACTTCCAAATAAGAGGAAATCAGCTACTAATTATAACCAAGGAATGAAGGATAAGCATTTGAAATAAAAACAAGTTGAGGAGACAATTTATAAAAATATCGAACAGACTCTAATTACGCAGCATTCAAACTGGTGAGGAATAGGTGTACCTCATTAAGACATAAGGCCATAGGAGGCTTTCTCATTAAGAAATCTCAAGTGGAAAATCCATGAGAGTTTTGGAATGTATATTGGCCATTCCTACATTCAAAGAAACATAAGCATCCAAATGATATAACAAGAAGAAGGCACAGTGATTACAAACAAGAAAATGATTGAATGCATTTTAATTGATTGCTTTGTTAACATTGCAAGAGGCTTAAATGAGATCACAGGTGAATAAGGAGAAGATTTTGGCATCCATCCAAGCATAGTTGATATTCACGACAATACTGAGCAGCCTGACAGAGATGGTTTGACCTTTTAACCAACAAACAAAGATCAAGTTGATCACCCCCAAGTCATCTCATCACGATATGCTGCCACCATGCTTTACCAAGGATTCACTAAAGTAATATCCGCTCTGCATTATCAGCATAATGCACAGTATCCACAGTATCTCAGAGATCTGTGGACTATTTTATGTGAGGAACTGATATCCCCACCCTTCCTAAACATTGCACTACCACTTATGGCTTGAATTCCTTTACTTACACAGTGAGATTAAGAGTTATTTCCTATCTTAATGACTTTATTAAAAACAATTCGACAACATGAATTTATTGGGTAATTGTAATTTCTTCTAAGTTAATTTTTTTTTTTCAAAATACATAGTGTTAATTTATTTTAGATTTTAATTTTCTCAGAAATACTAATCAAAATCCAAGATAAAATTAAGTTTTTTTGTATGTATGCATGTATGAAGGTCACTACATGAAACTTGCTTTCCTTTCCATTTAGGTTTGTGATTGTTTCATACGCATCCCAAACTTGCTTCAATTTTTTCCAGTTCTTGGCAAAATTTCCTTTCAAGTGGAGGCAAGATGGTGGAGGAAAATTTGAAGTAAAAGTGGATGATGGACCTTGAATTTGTGCAGTAGAGGCTTCATTGTTGGTACCTTCTGTCGGCATTTCCAAGTCTGTGAAAACTCTCAGAATCATAAACTCAATAAATAGTGTTGAACTAGAACACTTTTAATTGGCGAAGGCCAGCCACACAAAGCTTACAGAGTCATTTCACAATCTGATCACCAAGCACATGGAAATAAACGATTCTCATTGGCTCTCCAAATCAGGTGATGCATAACATTACACTACTAACTAGAAGAAATAAGAACTTGAGATTTCTCAGGTTATTCCTTTCCAGAATGCTCCCAATATAATTGTTGAAAGAGCTTCTGGACAATTCCTGATTTAGGCTGTTGCCAAGCACAAAATACAAAAAAGTCTACAAGTACATGTATATCATATTCTAAACTCCAAATTTATGTTTTTGGTCCACGTTTACCTTGGAACGTTTGGGAAAATAGATTTTTTTCCCGTCTTGCAGACCCTTAGTCAGCCCTTGCAGCAAACTACTTTTGGCACTTCTAAAGCTATATAAAATTTTAAAATTCATTAACAAGCATAGACCAGAATATCATAAATTATTCAAGTAAACTTTAAAGTGAACTGGTACCTCAGAAGATTGAACTAAGAACTGTACTGGAATCATAGCCAAGACTCCACGGCAAAGACATAAATGGGAAAAACTGGCACTTCCTGATAAACAATGGAATTCAAAATGATGAGAAAAAAATGTAAACACAACAAATCTTTAAGAATCACTGTTACAACATCTACAAAGAAATGGTTCAGCTTTTTAATCAAGAGTATCAAATAAAAAGATAAAAATGTTAATTTGTATTACAGTGTTAGTCTCAATTTAAATAATTCACAAATATCAGTGGGAACATAAACTACTATGTGTGTGTGAAGCCTTTTCAGGCTGTAAATAACTGTGACTCTGACAAGGGACAAAGAAAAAATAAACATCTACTTTAAAGAGGAGGAAAAAAACAAGGCTTGCATTTCATTTTGGGGCTCAGCAAAAATCATTTTAAAGATTAAAGTGTGCCTAACCCCCGACATTTTTAATCCCCTAAATGAAACAACTTGTTATTTAGAGCATTCCTGTGAAAAAAAATGTTCCCATTTGGATGAATCATCTATTTACTATGTCCATTTGAAGCCGTGCTTGAATTTTTCCATGACTGCATTTAGAGTCTGGGTCAAGTGACACTGATGACCTCTATCCAGGAACCAAACACAATAGCACCTCACTCAGTTCTCCATATTAGCTCAAGAAAATGGAAAACAAGACTAATGATAATCGTTGTACATGTAATATATTCTTAGACTAAAATGTTTTGTTTTAAAATTATTTCTTAGTCACTGGAAGTCTGAGTTAAGTTTCAAGACTCTTAGTGGTGTTTCGTATCTAGCATAGCACTGTTTCTATTTCCTAGAAACAACAGATGTAACATCCAAAGTTCTGTATTAGTATACATTGTACATCTGATGACTGACTGACCCATCCTCGATAAACTTACACATTGAATGTCTCGTGTTAGTGTCATCACAATGAAATATGGCCTAACAGAATTGCATTGACGCCTACTAAATCAACATGTCACGATGAATTGGTTCCCACAAAAGCAACATCCAACAAACAATTCTCTTACATGTAGTAATACTTCAACATTTCTAACAGTCGTAAAGGTAAGCAGTTAGCAGTCTGAATCTTAGGCATTGATTATCTTCTGGAATGTTTACAAGTAATATACATAACATCACAGAATGATGCAACATCCAATTTCAGAAATGCTCTTGTTCACTGAATGAGAACATGCAAAGCTCTTTGCTAGGACCTCTGTGAGGATGAGCCCTCAAGACAGTGGCATTGTTCAAAATGCATGACTGGAAATAGAAATTGATGTGAACTAAAATTGAGGAAACTGGAAATAAAGCTTGTTAGATTTGGTGATCTAAAATCTTGAAAGTTAGCTCAGTGAAATACCCTGATTTTTTGTATATAAGAAGTTTGCTATTTTGCATTCGTAAAGAAAGTATAAAAAAATTGTATCATGGATTTTTTTCCGACTTCCAACTACTCTTTTATAAATAAATCAAGTTCTAAAAAACTTTTTTCATATCACTAGTGATTTCATGGGGTTTTCGAAATTAGAAAAAGTTGGTTTTCAACTTATTTCTGAAAAACTGAGTTTCAAAGGGTCTTTTAGCAGCACTGTACCACTACCATAGCAACCGTTGGGACATTGCAGACACCCTTAAAAAATGCATGATAACAGTTTTATTCAGATGACAAAACATTGCCGTTCAGACAGGGACATCAGTGTTAACCGCAGAAAACCCTTTCAAGCCTCCCTAAAAGGGAAGAGCTAAAAGGCTAGCTAAGACGTTGATTTATAACCCTAAGCAGGACGACCAGCATCCCCACCTTTTTCAAATGGGAGTCCTCTCGGGTTTCAAACACTCTCTTGACATAAGGCTTTCACAGTCGCTTGCACTATGTCTAGTTGGTTGTAGTCGAGAGGTGGCTAGCATATTGTGAGTTCAAAAGCAATCAAAATTGAATGATTAACAGCTCTAGACAATTTTTAAGCACAAGAAATGGAAAGACAACTGTAGCCTTTCGGTAAATGGGTTCTTGACATAAACGTATGGGTTTAAAAAATACTTGAACATGAAAAAAAAAAAGAACTTCTGCTTTCAATGAGATTTGAACCTGTTCATGGGGCAAACGACTATCTCACTGTGTAGCGAAAATGTCAATAATAAACAGGTGTACATTTGTATGTACTGGAATGCTGGGTATTTCGCACAGCAGACTCAACTCAGACTCAAAAGTTTGGAGTCAAAGTCAATATAGCCATGATTAATATTTTAAGACGAAAAATGGACAGGAGAATTGAGGAGAGACCAAACTATACATTTCATTTAAGATTTTTAAGTAAAGTAAATAAATTTGGAGATGGCATGATGTGAACGAATAGTTGATGAAAAGAAGAAAGAGACATTACACAGGGCTGGGAGTTCTATATGCAATGATATCACCTTGAAAGGTAAAAAAAAACAAAGAGAAAGGAAAACACTACAGGCTATTTGTATCTGGTCACCCAACCAAGCACTAACATCCTGAACAGGGTTTAACTTTGTTGATCGGATGAGGCATGGTGCTGTCCTTGTGGTATAGTGATTCCAAGCTGAACAAATGTCATGTTCTTGATCTCGTTGACACAAATTTTTTCATGTCTAGTCGATCACTTGCTTGCATCGATGACCATTACTTACACATTGGTTTCATGGTCCGATGGGTTTTTGAACGCCTTTTTCTTTTTTAACAGTATTTCTACTTGTGCCACAGGGCTTAAGATGTTGTTTATGTGTGATTTGAACTTGTCCTTCCCTTTCAGTTCAAAATGGCCTTGTGTGTCCCGAAAGTAATGATCCTTGGGTATTCTTTCCTTTGACGGTTCAGTTGAGATTTGGAACAGCAATTTGACGACTGAGGCAAAAGAAATTTTGTCTTGAAACATGTCAATGTCCGTTTGTTTGGAGTAGGAGGCAGAACGGTGAAGAAAATTAAGGATTTTGCCTTAGATGTTGTTGTTCAGGAGAGCATGACGTTGTGTTGTGTTACATAAACCTCATTTAGAAATCAGTGACAGGGATCAAATGTCAAGTGCTTTTACGTAGTTCCAAGCAGTTTTGGTAGTAAAAATTTGAGTACTCGCCATGCAGGATTTTCCTAGTCACAATAAAGTCAAACGTTGAGTTTAACCTTGGATTTATTGCATCATTCTCAACAGTTTTTGGCGACCACGACGGGACAGTATGAGCTAGTGGAAGTTGTCGCGCTCAAGGTTTGTTATTCTCACCTTGTTTGGATTTACTACTCCCGGGCTTTTCGCATTGTTTCGCTTCGTGTTTGCAGTGGATTTTGCAATCTTGGATTTGTCGTTTGGAACTGCATGAAGGATTTAACTGGATTAAGTTGGCGGATAATATCGTGCTCAAGGTTTGTTGTTTGCATCGTATTTGGATTTTGTTATTCGCTGCCATCGCTTTGCATCATATTTTTGTCGTATTGAATTTTTTACTTGGCCATCTTGGGTTTCGTCTTTTCGAACTTCACAAAGGAATTTATATAGTGGGGTTACGACTTAAGTCATCGAGGAGCTTCAAATGTTGTCTAAAATTCCAAGAGGTTTTTTACTTCATGTGTTTTCGCTTTACGGTTTTGTTTTGGTGTATCCTTGTTTTGGTGTGGAACTATCACTCATTGGACTTGCTTGCGAGGAATCAACAATCCAATCAACAAGGTCTTGAACCTTGTCAAGCATTTGACAAGGGTTTTTCTTTACATCGCTTGATTATGCCAAAGACAGGAGAGCCTGAAGAAGTTAATGAAGAGGAAAGCATTCTAGAACTTAAACAAGAGAAGAGAAGCAGTAACACTGCAGTTACCAAAACGTGCCACAATTTAGAAAGACTGAACACGAGTGGCAAAGATTCTGAGTCGACTGAAAATGAAATTGAAACATTGTGGAAGATATTGGATGCATGCATCACTGTCATGTCACTGCAAGGAGTTTACTAACACATAGGAGACAATGAAAACAAGAAGTCGGTGCAGAAGAATCAGAGGGTCTGGAGAAGGAAGTAAACAATGTCATCGCAAAAGCAGAACGGGTAATAAAGGACATCTTGGAGAAAAAAACATGCAAATGCAACAAAAGAGACATTGCTGCAGATGCCCTCGCCCAAGTCACCTGCTCAATCAATGCATTCGCCCGCCCACAGCCAGTCGTTAAGTTCAGATCACTCAGGTAACTGTTACCAGTGACTTAAACCTTTAAAGGTACGAGTGTTTAGTGGTGAGAAAAGTAAATTCGAGGATTTCTGGGAGATGTTTTTGAGTCTTGTCGACCAAGGGGTGGAGCCAACAAACATTAAAATGGCTGGATTGAGACAGAGCCTTACAGGAACTGCTCTTGTGGCCATCAGGGGCCTAGGAGTTTCAGAGCCAGAATACAAGGAAGCCAAGGAAATTCTACAGTCTAATGCCGTGTTTACACTTGGGATTTTTACCGTGGTAAAAGAGTTTACTTACCTAGGTAAATTTTTGGTCAATGTAAACATCAATTAATACCTCAGTAAATGCTGCAAAAGACAAAGGAAATTTAACCACGGTAAAAGCAATAATGATGCAGTGATTTGGCTTGGTTTAGCTCGGTAACCGAGATCAAATTGACAGATACATCCGGTTGCGGTGAAGTTTTTTGATTTATCGCGAGTTCAAGTTTCCTTGTCACGGTTCATGTTTTATTCGTGGAGTTAAGGCTTTCTTTGCGCCACGTCTCGTGCTCTAGCAAAATGGAACAAAATAAGGACAAATTTTTGAATTATTACGGCAGTCAAACCAGATAAAACAGATTGTTTATTTGTTTTCCGTTTTTTTCCAGGCAAGATCCACAGCAACAATATTCGCGAATGTCTGCGACGTATTTCCCTTACTACCCGCAACCTCAATATGCTGTGCCGCCGTTCTATGGCTCTCAATTGCAAGGAGCGCAAGAAATTCACTCATTTTCAGTACGACCCCATTCCGATCAGCCTGGCTCGCAATTGAAAGAAAACAGCCACAGCAGCAGTAGCAGCACTGGTCCAAAGAAGAAAAATCATTGGACAGACAATGAAGAAAAGATCTTGGTGGAGCTGTTTGGAGAAAATGAAGATAAGCTGCAATACAAAGCCTTCAGCTCCCCTGAATGGCTGTCGATTGCTCGCCAGCTTCACTTGCGGTGCAAGGAACAAAACGTAGACAGCGACAAAACGCCACAACAGTGCAAGAACAAATTGGCAAATTTGACAAAGTAGTATAAAAACACCAAAGACAAGCTTTGATCGACAGGATACGGCAGAGGGGGCGATGTGCCGTCCGCCAATGAAAGTGAAGAAAGTGAGGATATCATACCGAAACATTTGAATGATATGGATGAAATTCTCGGTAAAAGGGAATCCATCAACCCACGCCACGTGCTCGAAAGCTCTCACGTCCCCGATAGCGAGTCACTGGGAATGTCGGAACACGATATCCTCGAGAAAGATGCCCTAGACGAGGAAATCTGCCAAGCTGCACAAAAACAAAGGCAAGGGACTGCCCAGAATGTTTCTCCTCCATCTGAGTGCACGGTGCCTTCTGATGGAGATGAATCCGATAACGACCAGTCGCTTGCCTTTGCAGAATCACTCTTTTGTAAGAGTAAAGGCAAAAATAAAAAGCCTTTGGCAACCACACCGGTACCGAAGAGGCACGAGGCTGATGTGGAAAAAAAGCTACCAAGAAAGCGCACCGCTGATGCAGTGGAAAAGCCATCGAAAAAAGGCACAAAAAAGAAGGGAAAAGCCGGATCATCAGGAGTAGACGAGCCAACCTTGATATCATTTCTTGAACGCTCACAAGAAAGGGACGAGGCTTTTATGGAGCGGATGGCTGAAGCCAAGAGAGAATACAGGAAAGATCAGCACAAGTTTTTCATGGATGCCCTTGCTATGCTCGGAAATATCCTCAAGGACTTTAGTAAAGGGAACGGATGAACACCCTTTTTAGTATTTTTTATATTTTTATTGTTGTATTTTGTTGTTTTACCATTTATTTTTTACCATTTTTCATTTATTTATTTATTTACAGATCTATTTACAGAAAGTTGTCACAAATAGTGGATCCATTAATACAAAATCATTTCTTAATTAGCTGAATGTCGTGCTGAAAATATTTTGGATAAAAAAAACGTTTTTGGATACATGCTGATCAACTTTTAGTGATCACAAATCAAACCAGAGATGTTAACATCCGGTATTTTATCGGTCGTATACTCTTTAATCAATCATTTTATATTTTTAAATAATTGCTCAAAATCACTTTGTCTATAATTTGTAAACAAAACAGTTGAGAAGTTTGTTAACTTTCAAAACTTTAACGAATATTTACATGTACATGTGTACAAACTTGAGCTACAATGCTAGTTTTTCACGAAAATAAAGAAAATGACACGAGTATGCGAAAAATCAATACGAGCCTGGTCTATTTTTGTCTATTTTCCTAAGCTTTTAAATAGTCCATAATTTTGTCTCTAACATCAGACGCAATTGGCAATATGTCTCCATTTAAACTTTGATTCATGTCATTGTCGTCATCTCCCAATACATCCATGGGGCTAGGGTCTCCCACATCGATACAAATATTGTGAAGAACACAACATGCCAAGATCATGACGGCCACTCTACTTGTCTTTTCTTTAATTGCCTTATAAAGGCACCTCCACCGCCCTTTCAAGATTCCGTAGGCCTGTTTGATAACAACACAGGCTTGAGTGAGAGCACGATTAAACCGCAATTGTTTTCTCTGATATGTACCGTAGAATTAAAACTACAAAGAACTTTGTCCTCTTCGTTCTTTCGTAAACCCTGAGAAACGTTATTTATATAAATGCTGTCATGTTTTGTAGTTAGCATATACTGCTGACACCCAATTCGAAAAGCTAGTCAGAGTTTTGGCTGAAAGGGTTCCAAACATATAAAAGTTTTGTCTTGATATTGCTTTATGTTTCTTGTTTAAAAAGAGAACTATATGGGTTGTTGTATGTTACAAATTTATTTCATAAATCTTTTCTAGGCCACTGGCAAAACTGTAAGATGTCCACGATAAAAAGTGGCAACATTGCAGCAATGTTTGCCGCTATCCAAGCGGCATCTACAGAAGACGACATCACGGAGTAAGTGATTGGGCAAACGCTTCATTATCTGGTACCCACAGACTGATACTATTTTTCCAGGGACGGCGATAATTGACTAGTTGTTAGTTGTGGTCCACTGAGCTTTTTTTCTTGTTTGAAGTAGCTTCTGTAAGTTATTAATGACCACTCATCATGTAATAGTTTCCGATGCGTTAACATCTCGTTGTTAAAAGACTGAGTGAGAAGATTGACACTGAATATACAAGAAACAAACTGTTAGGAGGGTAAAACAGATCTTTTTTTTTCCAAGACAATATCGTTTTTCGTTCTTCATATCATACAGGAGTGATGTAGAGCGGGAAAGCACACAAGAATCTAGTGGCAGCAGTGAGAGTGAAGGCAGTGAGTACAGTTTTCCATGTGTGTAAGTTCCTGAGCACAATGTCTAATGTGAAGTCCGTTACGGGTATTCGAATGATCATGAAAATTTAAATTCATGAAATATTATTCTTGCTGCTATACTCTCCAAGGAATTTGTCATTTATAGCATTAATGAGGCTTTGCAGCTAGTGAACGCTACTACAATCGGCAAAGACACAAATTATCCACCCTAACCCTAGTACACCCTAACCCAATGACACTCTTCATTTAACATAAGATGCAACAAATTCGTAGAACTAATATTTTCTTTGCAAAACAGTCTCTGGTTGCTTAGCATACTTATTCCGTGCATGGGTATGACATAAAGTTAATTTTGTTTTAAGGGGTTTGGAGGACCTTGACCCCATAGTAATCATGTTAGAGCAAGAAATAGAGTCAAAGAAACTTGATCGGGATCATATATTCTATAGATGTTTGAAGAGTGCTCTTGAATTCGCGCAGAAGTCGTTTGATCCACATAAACAGTTTCAACCCCATTAGACAGTTAACACATACATGGAAATGCTCGAGTTGAACAGGAAACCCAAATGATGAATTTGTTAAGGGGACCAGGCCACAGAACGCTGGGAACGCCGTGAAGGACAGAATAGCGACTCGTGTCAAGCAGCTTCAGATTTGCTTATGGTGTCTCTTAACTTCCACGGAAACTTGCATGAACGTGATTACCTCATCTGGAGACTTTTGCAGCAGCTATTGTGAAGGTACGAAGCTGAGTTGTGCATGGTCTTACGTACTTACGAACTTATGTTGTAATACAAACTCATTTTGTTTTCCACTCAGATTGCACTTTAAGCAGCAGTGTCTTCAGAGTTGCCAAAGAAATGGTCAGGCCTTTGTTGAAGCACCTCTGCGAGCGTGTTCTCGCTGCTGTAACTCTGGTACTCAGTGTGTAAAGTTGTTAGTCTTTGTCTGGTCGGCCGATTGCGAAGAAAGTAACAAACAGGCTATGCTCAAGCTCGTGCAAGAGAAGACAGACGGAACACTCCCTCAAGAGCTGCAGTTTTCTTTCTCCGATGCCAGAGGCAACCCATGTAGCCAAGTGCTTAAAGGGAAGCTTAGCCAACTGGTTCTTGTACAAAGGGGCAGAAAGATTCAACCTCTCGAACCTGAGAACGCCATACAATGACCCCAACCCAGAAATCCGTGGAAAGATGAGAAGTGCTGTTACCTTAAGTGCGGTACGAAATCGAGACCGCATGCCAGTTCCTGACCTTCTTGCCATAAATAAAGAGTCCGTGAGTGAGCTGTTGGGCAGTGTGTCACACATCACACAAACCCTTATTCCCGAACCATACCGCTTATACAAGGGAAACGCTACAGGAGTTATCGATCATCCAACCGGTCTTTGTATAGCTCCCGAAGGCAAACTGTATGCTGCTGACAACAGTAAATCTCGGGTTTTCCAAGGCCGGCTACACTATCCAGTTGATGTTAGTGAGGTAAATGGCAATTTAAAAAGCCTCCAAGGCCTTGCATACCTGAACAATGTTCTCTACGCCGCAGACATGGGTAACAAGAGAGTGGCGTATCTTCCACTGAGCCCTTCCTCGTTCCTTAAGCCCAAGAGCATGAAAATTTCCGAGTTGTGGTCGACTCTTGAAGCAAGGCAAATTCCCGCTGCTGGACTTTAGAAGAAGGTTATGGTAGCTCGCCTGAACGAGTGGATAGCAAACGCGCAACGAGAGAGTAAACTTGACTGTAGCAAACTGTCTACTCTTCCGCTGAACACTCCAGTTCTGGATCCTGTTGCCGTCTGTGGGTTTGGCAGTGACCTCCTGTTTATCTCAGAGTTGACCAGACACAGGATCCTGCAAGTCTCCATTGAAAACAATGGAGCCATTCTGAAAGGAGCTGTCATATCTGAGATCGGTCTTAAAGAGGCTTCTTTGCAATATGGACTTTCAGTTGCGATGGGTAATCTGTTTGTTGCAGATTCAAGCGATGGGGGAGGATTACTACGCATTGATCTATCAACCAATAGAGAGACAATGTTAGTGGCAAACAATTCAACAAACTGCCAGCGCATTCACGGAGTCGCAGTTGCATACGTCAGAGATGCCCATAAACTACGTTTGTTGTCTGGAGGCAGTGTCAGAGATTTGGCAGGCTCTGGAGTTAACTCATCTAAGGATGGCTCCTCAAGTTCGTGCTCTTTTTCACAGCCTACAGCTGTTTGTGTTGAAGGTCATACTATTTATGTTGCTGATACTGCTGTTGGGCGCGTCTGTATGGTTATTCGTACCTCGTCTCTTTCTCTCTATCTGAAACAAACTGATATGGTTTGTAGAACATTTGGAATTCATTTGTTTGGGGTTAGACCTGACATCTACACTATCTCGCAAGCCATTGAAGCTTTTCGCGGCGTGTCATCTCTGTCAAGTACGTGGGAGGGAGAAGCAGCGAAATCTCTTGGTCGAGCGGGTACTTGGCAAGGCCCCCAGGGTACACCTTCATCAAAGAGCATTAAAGTGTCCAAATTATTCTGAAATCAAGCACATCTTGCTCGCCTGCTATTTCGCTGCATAAGTTGCAGTAAAATCATTCGTTTTCTCCTCACTTTCTTGAGGTGTTGTAGTATTAGCAGTTGCCGTAATCGAGACACTTCTAATTGCTTCTCAAGAATTAAAAAGAAAAAGGCAATGACTATCAGAGCTTTCTTGTTAATGCCGACCATGTTTTAAAAATTGCACACATTAGGTAGTATTTCCGGCCAATTCGATTTTTGGCAGTGTTGACAGATTAACTTTGGTTATTTGAGACAGTATAAACACTGCACTAATCTACTTAGGTTCAGTTAACTTGACCTTGGTCAATTTAAACCGCAGTAAACGTTTGAATGTAAACACGGCATAAATTTGGTGGTGAGCGAAGAAAGTTACAGGCATATCTGGACCAGATCGAAAAGATGCCTCCCTTGAAGAGCAATGATGTACATTTGCTGATCTTGTTCGCAAAGCTGTTGTGAGGGGGTGATGGAGAGTTGGGGGAAGGTGCATTGCAAAGTTTGCTGGTGAAGAAGTTTGCAGACAGTCAAGTTGAAAGCCACAGTCGCTGGCTGAGAGAACACAAGAAAGACAGGTCTGTGTCGAGCTTGAAGGATTGGTTGAAAGAGAAAGTGAGGATCCGAGTTGAGGCAGTCGAAATGGCATATGGAATAGAAGCTGAGACTGTTGGGGTAACTATGGATAGTGGCAAGCAGGTTGATAAAGGTGGTTACATCAGGAATTTGTTCAGCGAAAGCAAAAACTTTGGTAAAGAACCAGCAGTGCCTACAAGCAAACCACCATGTGTGTATTGTGAAGGAAACCATCGAGTGTGGAGCTGTAGAGGTTTCCAGAACGTGGGAGTGAAGGAACGTTGGAATGTTGCGAAGGATAAATGACTTTGTTTCTGTTGCCTGGCAAGCCCTCATGAAGGAAGAGCTTGTACTAAGGCTCGACCTTGTAACATTAATGGCTGTAAAAGAAATCATCATCACTTATTACATGGCTTTGCAGAGGGTAACACAGAGGATAGGTGAGTGGTGTCTCCATGGGAGGGGGCACCAGTTCATATACACACATCGACCTCCAAGCAGGAGACAGCCACTGAGGCTTTTTCTCTTCGTACCATGCCAGTGTGGTTTAAAGCAAATGACTGCAAGGTGAAGGTGAATGCTATGTTGGATGATGGTTCAAACAAGACCTTCTTAATGAAGAGGTTGCAGGAGTTCTTGGTCTCAAGGAGAGATACCACGCTGTTACAGTTAACCTTTGAACAATGAGGTGGAAACATTCCAGTCAATATCATTGGATGTGACAATAAAGTGGCTTGATGGTGAGTTTAGTAAAGACATTAAGGTAAACACTTGCCCTAAAAGGGTAACTGGAAACCACAAGGTAGAGAACTGGAAACAAAGCAAGAATAGATGGTCTCACTTCAAGGAATGCGACTTTGATGAACCTGCCCAAGATGGCCCTGTGGATTTGTTGATAGGAGTGGACAATGCAGAGTTGCATTATTCCAGAGCAGATGTATGTGGCAAGGAAGGGGACCCGGTTGCTCGCCTGGGGCCTTTGGGTTGGACATGCATTGGCTCACCAGAAGGAAATCAGTGGACAGGAGCAAGGGCACACAGCCGTACTTTGTTCACCAGAGAGCCCAATGTTAGCATCAGCGATGTATGCTGTGATATTGATTGTACCTTAAAGGGATTCTGGGAGATAGAAAACTGTGGTATTGAGACACATGACACTGTGATTCTCATCGAAGAGGAGAACGAAGCCTTGAAGAAACTTAAGGAATCAATTAGTTACACTAGACATGGATAGACAGTGGGAGTACCGTGGAAAGCCTCTGTTACCTCATAATCATCACACAGAATTATCCCGGTTATGCAACACAGAAAATAAATTAAAGAAGAACTGTGCTCTAGGAACAGAGTACTCACAAATTATCCAGGCTCATGTCGAGAAAGGTTACCTGCGAAGGGTAGAACCAGATGAACCGTTGCCACTAGAAGTTTGGTGTTTGCCTCACTTCCAGTCATCCATATAGACAAAACTACGACTAAAGTACGCATTCTGTTCGATTTTCCTGCAAAAAACGGATGGTGTGTCATTGAATGATGCCATTTATGCAGGACCTAAGTTGTAGAAGGATTTGTTTGATGTGCTCATTCGGTTCAGGAGGAACTCCATAGCTTTGGCATGTGACATTAAGGAAATGTATTTGCAAGGGGAGATTGAAGAGAGAATGATCGTCCTTACTTTCGACTATTATGGAGGGACCTTGATTGTAGCTGTGAACCTGATGTCTATGAATTCAGTAGAGTAGTGTTTGGTAAAAACTCTGAACCAATGGAGGCTCAGTTTGTCGCTCAAAAGAATGCCAGAAGGCTCCAGGATGTGTATCCATTGGCAGCTGAAACTGTACTCAAATCCACTTACATGGATGACTCAATTGATAGTGTGGAAACTGTGTAAGATGGCATTCAGTTGTACCAAGAGCTAGACAGTCTGTGGGGAATTGCAGGCATGAAGGCAAGGAAATGAGTATCAAACTTCTCTGGAAGTTGTTGCAGCCACGCCTGAAGCCAACAGAACCACTGAGTGGCCGATTACTGTGGGGCAGGAACCAGTTGTCAAGACACTTGGTATTTCCTGGAATAGTACAGAAGATACGTCTACTATTTCAGCTTCAAACAAATCTACAGAGCTTCCAGTGACAAAGCGAAATGTACTGAGGAAGGTTGCGACCGTATTTGACCCATTTGGGTTTGTGGGCCCTTTCGTCATCAAGGCTAAGATCCTGATTCAGCAACTGTGGTCAAGGGGTTATGACTGGGATGATGTTATTCATGATGAGATTGCAAGTAGATATCAGAAGTTGGTATGGGCAGCTTAGGAGTTTGGATAATGTGCAGGTGCCTAGAGGTCTGCATGAGGCAAAGGAGGTGGTCACTAAGAGAGTCATCACATTTGTAGATGCATCACTGCAAGCTTATCGGACTGTTGTATATTTACAGTGTGTATACAATGATGCTACCATTTCAAGTCGGTTGGTCGCTTCAAAGTGCAAGGTAGCACCGTTAAAGCCTATGACAGTGCCTTGGTTGGAACTTGCAGGAGCTGTATTGGGTTTGCGCTTGGCACAGCATCTAATGCTTGTACTTGAACTAACCCATGCCATCTGTAACATTTTATTCCGACAGCATGGATGTGTTGTGGTGGATTCGGGTTCATGGGCAGAGCTTTCGTCCCTTTGTTGCTAATCGTATTCAGGAGATACAGATGGTGACAGAGCCATCGCAGAGCCAACATGTACCGACAGGAGAAAATCCAGCTGATCTGTGCACAAGAGGAGCAACACCAGTCGAGCTATATGAAAACTCACTCTGGTAGCGTGGACCAAAGTGGCTACTGTCAGAGACTGGTTGGCCTAAGATGGATGCAAGGAGTCGCCCTGCTTCGTGACTGGAATTGAAGACACCAGACCGTGAGGAAGGGGAAAAAGACATTGCAAATGTTCTAACATATCGCCTGCAGAGTCCAGTGAATCGAGGAGGAAAGGGAGGAACGAAACCAAAGTGTGCGGACTGGAGGCTTGAACCCACTCGCTTTTCAAGTTGGACACGCTTAGTGCGGCTACAGGCCAGGGTGTGGCGAGTAATCTACAATATGCGCAGTCCAAAGGAAAGGATAAAAGGACAAGAGCTGTTGCCAGAGGAAATTGAAGATGCAGAGGAGGAAATTATTAGTCAAGCACAGTTGGAGGCATTTTCCAAAGAGTACAAGGCATTATTGACAGGAAAGGAGATTCCAAAGAACAGTTCACTGAGCAAGCTATGTCCTTGGTTGGACGGACGGTCAAGGTGTGCTGCGATGCGGTGGTCGACTTCAATTCGCTGAATGTCTTCCGTACGATGTGAGGTTTCCCATTATACTGCCAAGGGGTTAGTGGGTTACAAGACTGGTAGTAAAACACTACCATGAGTTGTCTAACCACAGTGCTGGGACAAACTTTGTGCTATTGCAGATTAGTGGAAGATTCTGTATTGTTGCAGCACGTGAGGAAATAACAGCGTGGGAGAATGAACGCAGTGAGTGCAAGACGCATAGGAACAAGCCAGCCACACATATAATGGGACCACTACCACAAGTAAGGCTGCGCTTCACATTTTGTGCATTTGACCAGACTGCGGTGGATTATGCAGGTCCATTCACCACTATACAAGGGCGTGGGTGTCAACGGCTAAAGAGGTGGTTGTGTGTTTTTACAGGCTTATCAACTCATGCGGTTCATCTTGAAGTGGCATGGGGGCTTGATACAGACAGTTTCCTAAATGCATTTACCAGAGTTACTAGCAGGCGAGGAGTACCTAAGAAAATGATTAGCGATAATGGCACCAACTTTGCTGGAGCAGTAAATGAACTTAAGGAACTTGTGCGTCAACTGGAAAAAAATAAGATTCAGGGAACGACTGCTGAAGTGGACTTTTAACCCCCCAGGTGCTCCTCATTTTGGTGGAGCACACGAGGTAATGGTGAAGGCAGCTAAGAAGGCAATATATGAGGTGCTAAGTAGCAGTGATGTCACGGTTGAAGAATTGATTGCAGTTGTCACAGGTGCTGAAAGCTTGCTTAACTCTAGACCACTCACCTATTAGTCAGCAAACATTTAAGATAATGTGGCATTAAAATCCAGTCACTTTTTGCATGGGCAAATGGGTGGGCAGTTTGCACCAGAGAGGGTCAACACTACAAGGTTCAACCCACACAAGAGGTGGCGCAAAGTCCAAGAACGGATCTCTCGAGTGTGGTCCAGGTGGTTGAAGGAGTACTTAACTATGCTGAATACTCGTCCAAAGTGGACCAACATCGTCAAGGACCTTAAGGAAGGAGACATTGTACTGGTCCTGGAACCAAATCTGCCACGAGGGAAGTGGCCATTGGGCCGTATTGTGGAAACATATCCGGGAAAAGATGAACATTCCCAAGTCATAAAGGTTCAGTGTGGAGAAAAGACTGTGGTGCGACCAAATCACAAATTGGTACCACTTTTGTGACTTAGACTTTTAAGCGAACTTTAGTTGTGGACATTTAAAACTGTTACGTTTAACCATGTTTTACACACTGCGGTCCCCTCAGTGCGGGAGGGGGAATGTCCAGGAGCGCATCACATTGTGGTACATAAACCTTATTTAGAAATGAGTGATACTTTTACATAGTTCCACGTGGTTTTGGTAGTAAAAGTCTGAGGACTCGCCATGCAAGATTTTCCTAGTCAAAATAAAGTCAAACGTTGAGTTTAACCGCGGATTTATTGCGTCGTTCTCAATACCTGTGATATTGGAAATAGGTACAAATGATCTGTGTAATATCTCGGCTGAAATGGTTGATTCAGAAATTGACGATTTAGTTGAGGGGCTTTTCCGTTTTCCGCAAGCTGAATCACTGTTTAATCAAAGAAGTTAAATTGTTGAATCATTATTCAAGCGCTGTCATCAACAACCCCAATGTGTTTTTATGGTGACATAAAATTTTGGATGAGCTTGGGCATGATTTTCTGTTGCAAGATGGTGTTCATTTGAATCCTTAACTTACGTATTTACCACACCGGAGTTACAGAGGTGCAATTTTAAAGCCTGAAAAGCTTTGCATCAGTCAGAGTTAGAGTTAGAGTGAGCAATACCAATCATCAGGGTACATTGGATGATTTCTTTGTAACTAATAGATTTTTGGCTACATCACCTGTCCCACAGAATGTGCAGTATAGACTTATGGATTATTCGATGCAAATAAAATTATGATTGACGTGTTGTTAATTTGTATGGTTTATACACGTTCTTTATTTAGCTCACATTTTGAGATTTTGGTAATGTTATTGAAGTTTAATTATAATGTATTTAGGTCATGTTGTATAAATGTCATGTTTTGCCCCTTTGTGATGAGTTTGAGACATGCTGTGCATGTATTATTTGACCAATCTTCAGTGATTTGGTGCTTCCGCTATTGTCCAACCAGAGGTTGTTGGAATGGTTTTTGTGGCATTACAGAGACAGGCATTTTACGAGTTTCAGTGGCATTTATAGTCAGCCCAGCCATCTCTGCCATTGTTCATGTTATGTTCATGTTATACTGTCCTGTTCAGGCCCCAGTTGTTCAAAGACTGGATAACGCTATCCACCGGATAAATCGCTATCCAGCGGATAAGTGTTAACAAAACAAACCATGCTATCCACTGGATAGTGATTTATCCGGTGGATAGCGTTATCCACCTTTCAAACAACCCGGGCCTGGTCATTTTCTCACGTGTTTGTGGCATGCTGTGCATGTATTATTTGACAAATCTACAGTGATTTGGTCTTTCTACTATTGTCCGATAATAATAGTTTATTTTGATCATTATATTACGCAACGTTATTTTTAGCTGTAACGTCACATATTGCGCGTGACATTTTCATGTAATACATATGGGTTTTAAAGATTAATCTAGCAAGAAAGAAAGCTTGTAACTAGATAAGATTAGGTTTAGTGGTTATAACCGCACCATTCTTGACATTATTGTATTTCCTTGAGTATATAAGACATTGTTGTAAGAGGATAAGCCTCAGAACGAATTAGAACGAGAACGGAATTGTAAAGAACTGTGAATCTACGAATAAACGCATTTAAAGCTTGGAATATACAGTCCTCATTTTGATTGTGAACCAGCACCGGGAGTATTCTCGGACATTTGGTCCTTCGAGCCGGATAGTGTTAGAAGATTTGATCACCTTTAGAAAGACAAGAAGACAAGAAATGATTTGAAATGGCAGAAGCAGAAGCCGTGGTGAAGAGCAAACGAAAGACACGAGGTGGACACAAGGCTTATGTGACACAAGTCTTGCCAGAAGCCAAGGGCTACCTTGAGGGCCAGCCTACTGAAGAATCAAAATTTAGAAGAGAAGAGAAGAGATTTTGACAAACCTTGTAGAAGTGGAGGGCGTAACCAAAGAAGAAATTGCGGATGAAGTTCAAACTACTGGGAATCTGAAGGGTGAGATCAAGGCCGTAACTACAGGTCTGACCGAGCTTCTAGCACGGAAACACGAAAGTCCATTGAGCCCTCCGCAAAGCTCAACAGTTACGAGCAGTAATGGGACGACTCAGAACGTGCGAGTGAAGCTTCCTAAACTAGAAGCTAAGCGGTGCAACGGTAGAGTAGAAGAATGGCAGGAGTTCTGGGACAGCTACGAGAGCTCTATCCACACGAACCAGAGCCTTTCTAATGTCGATAAATTCGCTTATCTGCGTAGTCTCGTCGGGGGAGCTGCAAAAACGCCCATCGCTGGGCTTGTGCTCACAACGCCCAACTACGAAGTAGCCATTGAATTGCTGAAAGGCAGATTTGGAAAGCCTGTCGTGATCGAGCGAGCTCACGTCAATGAACTGTTGAACGTCGCACCTGTTTTCAACGGCAGGGATACAGCAGGCCTTCGAAGGCTTTACGACCAAGACGAGATTCACCATCCAGGCCTTAAAGCCTTAGGCGTCGAAGCAAGCACGTACCAAGGAATTGCCGTGCCATCCATTGTTGGCAAACTGCCGGAGGTGGTGAAGCTACAAAAAAAAAAAAACCACACGGAATGGAAAATGGACGACTTATTGAAGGAACTGATAAGCGAACTTGAACTTCGAGAGGAACATTGTGTGCTGAACAAACCGGAAAGGAGCCAGAACACACGCCTGAGGGACAAGGAAAAGGAACTGAACACTGCTAGCGCTCTGCTAGCAAAAATGAACGATTATTGTGCGTATTGTAAGGGCGGACATGCCCACCAGGATTGCGAAAATGTTAAATCAGTAGAGGAAAGGAGGCTATTGCTACGTAAGTACGGTAGATGTTTTATTTGTGCACAAAAGGGCCATATTTCTCGTAATTGTAGTTCTAAGATAACTTGTAGCATTTGTAAGGGGAAACATCACGTTTCTATTTGCTATAAGGGCGGTGGCGCGAATGGGGATCAGTTCAGTCGCACCCACAATGGTGATCGTAATGACTCGAATTCCAACAATGCTGGTAACGCCTTGCTCGCCCACACCATGGGAACCGGGGGGAGCAATGCGATTCAAAATAGGCAGGCGGGAACTAGCCCCACTCTTCACGTGGGATCCGTGGGAAGGGTCGCCCTACAAACTGCGCAAGCGGTTATTAAGGGCGACAAAAGGGATTTGAGAGTGCGAGTGTTATTTGACGCTGGCAGCCATCGGTCGTTCATAACTTCTAAAGCGGTTCAATCAACGGGGTTACCAGAGAAAAGAAAGGAATGAATCGAAATTTGCATGTTTGGACAGCGAACGAAGGATAATGGCTTGAAGGGAGTTTATGACCTACATGTGTTCCCCTTCCAGGGGGGGAATGGAATTAAAATCAAGGCGTATGAGGTCCCCACTATTGCGCAAATCAGCAACGAACACATTGAGATCAGGAAAACTGAATATCCTCATTTGGAAGGGCTTTGGTTTTCAGATGTAAACCGTGACAAGGATGTTCTTGGGGTCGATGTACTGATCGGGGCAGATTACCTGTGGTGTTTCCAAAAGGGGAGAACCATAAGGGGGGTGGTTGATCAACCCGTGGCCGTGGAAACCTTCTTGGGGTGGGTTTTGTCAGGTCCACTAAAGGGATCTCGTGATGATACGCCAGTTAGCGTTAATTTTGTTGGTCACGTTTCGAATCAAGAATAATATTGCAGGATAGCGCTTGGAAATTGTGGGATTTCGAAACCCTAGGATAGGAATAAGGGAGGAAGACGAGGTCCACGAAGCGTTGAAAGATGCTATTTCATTTAACGGGAAAAGGTATGAAGTTGGTCTTCCATGGAAAGAGGGGCATGGACCTTTACCTAGCAACTACCCAAACAGTTTGAAGCGTCTAAAGAACCAGATCGAAAGGTTGAAAAATACACCGGAGAACATGAAAGCGTATGACGAAATTATCAAAGAGCAAGCGGAAGTCGGTATTATCGAAAGGGTACCGGAATTAGAAACGCCTGATAAAGTCCATTATCTACCACACCACGCGGTCATTCGGAATGAAGCCAAAACCACAAAGGTTCGCGTGGTTTATGACGCATCTTCAAAGGAAGGCAAAGGGGGTGTATCGTTGAATGATTGTTTACATGTGGGACCCACTTTGTCGCCATTATTGTATGATATTTTGATTCGATTCAGGGAAAAGCGCGT
Organism: Micromussa lordhowensis; assembly: GCA_964020085.1. Lineage (NCBI taxonomy): Eukaryota > Metazoa > Cnidaria > Anthozoa > Scleractinia > Lobophylliidae > Micromussa > Micromussa lordhowensis. The sequence goes on from OZ026600.1 coordinate 13,772,750, forward strand.
CGCGTTAGTCGGCAACATTGCAAAGGCATTTCTAAATGTAGAAGTCAAATTGCGTGACCGGGATTGCCTAAGGTTCCTTTGGGTAAACAATGTCGAGAGTGAACACGTAGACCCGGTGGTTTACAGGTTCTGTCGGGTTGTTTTCGGGGTAAATGGTTCACCCTTCTTGCTGAATGCTACCCTCCAGTATCATTTGGACACATTTATCGAACTAGACCCAGAGTTCGTGCGTGTTATGAAGAGGAGCTTTTACGTGGACGATCTCGTGACCGGTGACAAGACCACCCAAGACGCTAGCGAATTGCATGACAAGGCGAAGACAAGGCTCGCGCTTGGTGGTTTCAAACTGAGGAAGTGGTTGACGAATAGCGAAGAATTGAGAGAGAAAATACGACAGTGCGAATTGCGTGACGAGCCCAATGTAAACAATGAAATGAAGAGCGTGGACGAAAGTTATGCGAAGGAAATGCTAGGGAGAAAAGAGGGAACGACAAACGAAAAGGTCCTCGGGTTATCGTGGAATTGTAACGAGGATTTGTTTATTTTTGAATTTCTTGCGCTGGCAAAAAGGGTAGACGGGTTACCTATTACGAAAAGAAGCATTCTGAAAATTGCAGCAGGTATGTATGACCCCCTAGGCATTGTAAGTCCCATACTTGTCAGTGTGAAGGTCTTGTTCCAAGAGTTGTGTTCAAACAAGGTTGAGTGGGATGAAGAGTTGAAGGACGAGGAGAAAAAACGCTGGGTCAGCTGGATCGACAACCTCAAGGGCGCAAGAGAAATCTCCGTGCCTAGATGTGTTTAGAGAGTTCCTCAAGGTCAGATAAAATTGTTTCTTGCATGGATTTGCTGACGCTAGCAGCAAGGCTTATTGTGCCGTGGTTTATTTCGTGCGAGGCGTTTGGGACTCTCACCGTAACGTTGCTGACTTCCAAGACCAGAGTTGCTCCACTAGAATTGATGTCAGGGAGAGTGTTGAAAGCTCATGGAGACTGTACAGAATGCCTTGAAAGAAGAAGTAGAGATCAAGGGTTCGCGAATGTGGCTAGACAGCAAGACAGCGCTCTGGTGGATCAACAACAGGGGTGAGTGGAAGCAGTTTGTGCGCCAGCGAGTAAACGAGATATTGAGGATAACACGAAAGGAAGACTGGGCACACTGTCTAGGAGAGCTGAATCCTGCTGACGTTGGCTCAAGGGGTGAATTGGCGTCCAGGCTAAAAGAAAATGAGTTGGGGTGGAGAGGTCCAACCTCGTTGTCCGGACCAAAGGAAGAATGGCCAGTGTCACAGATCTGCAAAACTCCACAGAGCATTGATGAAGAGAAGAAGATTATCGTGACAGTGACTGGCGTGACGAACAAGTTTGGAATTTCGAGTATTATTGAAATCAATGCGTTTAGCCGACTCGGGAAGTTTCTGCATCAGAAATGGCACTGAGAAGAGAGAGGGTATGCTGTCTGGGAGTGAGATAGCGGACGCAGAACGACTTTGGATAAAGTCTTCACAAGATAAACTGAAGAGTGACAGAAACTACGAAGAGTTGGCCACAAAGCTGAATTTGATGGAGCATAGTGGACTCTTGAGATGCAAGGGCAGATTGGAACACTCGGATTTGGATCCGGAGTCACAACAACCCATTATCATTCCAAGAGACCACAAGCTGACAAAACTAATCATTGAAGAATGTCATCGAAAGATGCAGCACAGTGGAATACGAGCAACACTTGGAGAGCTGAGGTCGCGGTTTTGGGTGCCAAAGGGAAGGCAGGCTGTAAAGAAGGTTTTGAAGGAGTGCGTGACTTGCAAGAAGGCGCAGGGAAAACCCTTTAAATCCCCACCTGTGGCAGCACTGCCAGACTTCAGAGTTAGAGAGTCCACACCGTTTTCTAAGGTAGGTATAGACTTTGCTGGTCCATTGTTTGTCAAGACCCAGACGGGAGAAATGGTGAAGTGTTATTTGGCTTTGTTCACTTGTTGTGTAACGCGAGCGGTTCATTTGGACTTGGTTGCTGACCTTACGGCAACTACCTTTGTACGGTGCTTACGACGATTTGTCGCGAGGAGAGGGGTTCCATCGTTAATCGTTTCAGATAATGCCAAGACTTTCAAGGCATCCGCGAAGGTGATAAAGCGATTGTATGACAACGAAGAGGTGAGGGCACACTTAGAAGGCAATCGAATAGACTGGAAATTTATTTTGGAGCGGGCTCCTTGGTGGGGTGGATTCTATGAACGTATGATTGGAACAGCAAAACGTTGCCTCAGAAAGGTTCTTGGAAATGCGAAGCTGAATGCAGACGAATTGTTGACTGTCTTGACCGAAGTAGAGGAGACCTTGAATTCACGTCCCCTGACGTATGAATACGACGAAGTTGGAGCTGAAATGCTCACACCATCACACCTGATCTATGGTCGTCGGTTGCTAAGTCTGCCGGAGGAAGTGAGAAATGACAAAGAAGAGAGTGAAACAGGCCTTCTCAAAAGGTTCAGGTACCTCGCAAGGTTGAGGATTCATTTTTGGAAACGATGGAGAAAGGAATATCTCACAGATTTAAGAGAGCATCAGCGGGGTAAAAGGGAAGGTCGGAGCAAGGTAAGTGAGGGTGAAGTGGTCTTAGTGCACGAAGACAATGTGAAGAGGAGTAACTGGAAGATGGGAAAGATTTTAGAGCTGATTGCAGGTAAAGATGGCGAGGTAAGAGGTGCAAAATTGAAACTAATCACCAAAGGAAAACCCACCCTTGTCAACAGAGCCGTGCAGAAGTTGTATCCTTTAGAGGTGTGTAGTGTGTCGAGAGAATTTGACGAGGGAAACATACACCCGGTGGGGAATGCAGTCAAACAAACCCCTGTGGGGAGGGAAATCCCACGGCGGGCAGCTGCACTGGATTCGCGTTGGAAAACACGAGTCATGCTCGATCACTAATCGGCTGTATTTTCATTTAGTGCGGCTGAATATGATCACTAGATTGTGCTTGACCCTGACAGGTCAAGGGGGGGAGTGTGTCCGATAATAATAGTTTACTTTGATCATTATATTACGCAACGTTATTTTTAGCTGTAACGTCACATATTGCGCGTGACATTTGCATGTAATACATATGGGTTTTAAAGATTAATCTAGCAAGAAAGAAAGCTTGTAACTAGATAAGATTAGGTTTAGTGGTTATAACCGCACCATTCTTGACATTATTGTATTTCCTTGAGTATATAAGACATTGTTGTAAGAGGATAAGCCTCAGAACGAATTAGAACGAGAACAGAATTGTAAAGAACTGTGAATCTACGAATAAACGCATTTAAAGCTTGGAATATACAGTCCTCAATTTGATTGTGAACCAGCACCGGGAGTATTCTCGGACAACTATTTTCCAAAAAGAGGTTGTTGAAATGGTTATTATGGCATTATAGAGACAGGCATTTTAAAAGTTTCAGCGACATTGTGCAGTCAACCAAGCCATAGTTGATGTTATTTTCATGTTGTAATATCCCCTTTGTCATTTACTCACCTGTTGTGCATGAATTCTCAATCTCTGGTTTGTTCTGACTTGCAACATTATTTCCTTGCAAGAGCATGTTGGATTGCTTGTGTGGCCTTATAGAGTCGGGCAAATTATGTCTCAGGACCTTGTTCATGTTGATGTCGATGTTAGCATGGTCTTGCCTTGTAATTTGATTAAAAATCACTTATTAAAATCACTTAAGTAAAATGTTGTTACACATAACATGTGCATACGCATCTTCTTGTCTGACTTGGACTTTGCTGAACACCATAATGGCTTGGTGTAAGAATGATCCATTTTATACATGTACTGGTATTGACTTGATTTATTTTACAGGATGTCTCGTCGAGTGTCTACAAGAGTGAAGAGAAAGACTTCAATTTTGAGAGTCAGAAAACCAACCACCTCGTGGGCGTAGATGGATGGAGCAACTCAAACAACAAGTACCACATATCCCAAGCCCAACAAGTACATCTGGTTTTAGTGTGCTGGTTGAGAGGGTGACTGTCATATTGGTAAAATTAAAAAAAAAAACGTTTAAATGAGAAACCTGCCAAAGGTAATGAAACCTTTACCTCGCTGGGAACAGCCTCGGAAGATAATTCATTAATATGTGATTCTCATGCAAATGAATGTAAATACTTCAGATCAGGCTAGCACAGCAGCAACAACAGTTCATAAGGCCCTGGCTTCTATATAGGCTTCCTTACCATTACCACCTTTAAAATTGTTAAGTTATCGTCTTTAAGTTTCATATATTTCTAGTGTATTGTGTATTGTATTATTTTTCGTATCTTTTGTGTGGAAAAAGAAATGGAAATAGAAATGGAACTGTACACGGGTCGATTCCGGCTGTGTTGGATAACTTGACAGGTTGCAACAGTTTATTCTCTAAGCCAAAGGATATTTTTGTCATCAGACATTCCCACAGACATGTCTGTTTCCGATAGGATTAAAACCAAAATATGGGCCCATGAATATATGGATTTTGGATCGCTCTTAAACAGCAAAAAAGAACATGCTAGTTGTCATCTGTGTCTTTCAAACTACACAACATCATCAACTAGCCAACCACTGATCACACTGGAGCCAAATCAAAAATCAAAGCATATTAATTCAATTGAAATGTGGGATTTGGTAGCAAGAGGAAATGATTATTGGCGTTACTATCTGAGAACTTTCGATATCTCTGCCAGAAAGAGGCCAAAGCATTATTCTTGGCGTTCTGTGCACTGGGAGTTGTGGATCAGATCACAGCCACCCAGACACACTTTTTCTCAGATGAATTTGGTAAAGAAGATTGAGGTTGAGTCGAATACTGTTGGAAGCATAATAAAGGCTTCAGGTGTGTTGAACATAATTATAATAATTCCTGTCCATTATGTCAGAAAAATCATCCAATGGTGAAGAGCAACAATTTTTGTTCGTCCAAATGGAAAACCTCTTGTTAAAAGGTCAACCAACTTGAGCTTTTGCTGGAAGGATACGACTTTCATAAGCAAACGTTCTTATTTGATGGATTTAAATACGGTAGATCTTATGAATCTCCTAATTTACTATCGGCCACACAACAACCTCAAGTGGTTGATCAAAAAGCAGCTAAGGAGCTGGAAGCCCATAGGTTGGCTGAACCTTTGGATTCACCTCCATTTCCTGTTTTCAGTGTCACACTTTGGTATTGTTCCAAAGAAAACCCCAGGGGATTTTTGTATGATACATCATCTTTCGTATCTCAGGGTTGAATCGATTAATGATGGGATTTCCCATCAACATTCAAGTGTTCAATATGCTAATGTTGACAAAGCTATCAGGTTGATAAAATGCAAATTATCTACAGTATGAAGTACAGGAGATGACTTTCCACATGTTATTTCTTGGGCATGTTGGTATTATTGCCCCTTATTGGTGTTAGTGCATTATCTATTGTCCTGTGTAGCTATATATGTTTGTTAATGTACGCTGTTTGTCACTCTCGCTCCAGTATGGTGTACCAGGCAGACAATTTTTGTTAGGCACTAGAAGGCTCAAGATGACTGTTCCAGAACAAGATGCTCCCGATTTGCAAGAAGAAGGTTCTTCTAGCACTGGTTCTGATAGTTTTCATTTTTTAGTGCAGAAGGCTGTAGCTGATTCCATGGCTTCAGTTACCAGGCAGACATCGTCTTTAATCGACACCTGCTTCGACAACTTTAAGAAGCAGTTTACGGAGGAAAATCCTTCGTTGGTTGAGGCAGCCGTTAAACGTCTGAAGCGTGCTTGTTTTGTTTTCCAGAGCAAAGGAAACGAGCAGCAGTTTGAGCATGCCAAATCTGTTTGGGACAAGCTTGAGAGTGCAAAGGATGTGCTTAACGCCAATGCCACTTCTAAAGCCAAAACTGCCATCGAAGACTAATAATCTGGCGTTTCAGAGCATGCAGAGGTCGCTCCACATTTACAAGGCCATTCTGATATGTTATACTCTCTACACTTCAACATTGGAAAGCGAGTATTGTACTGTGCTTCTCACACAGCTCAGTTCAATATATTCCTACTTACTACTCATGGAGATGTTCATCCTAACCCTGGCCCGCCGCATAATACACCCAATGCAGTAAACACAAGTCAACATGGCGTCTTTCTTCCCTCGGTTGTTCGCCCAAATACTAACTTATCACTTTCAGTATTTTATACTAACACAAGAAGTATCGTCAACAAGAGAAGTCTACTAAACTTGGAACCAGCTACTTATACATATGACCTTGTTATCCTCACCGAAACTCATTTAGATAACACTATAGCCGATAGGGAAATTTTCCCGAGGCTATACAGTGTTTAGACGAGACCGCGAACTCCAAGGGCGTCATGGCGGGGGAATATCAATTGCGACAAAGGACTCGATCAAAGCTTTTCCGAGAAGCCATCTACCTACTACCTCTTCCGAGCTCCTCTTCGTTGACATTGTACTGCCAAATAGAAAGAAATTGATGCTGGGCGTATTCTATCGGCCGCCATATAATGACTTGAAGCCTCTGGAGGACCTCAAGATTGTCCTAAACGAGATCTCGCAGAGTGAACTGATACTTGTTGGAGACTTCAATCTCTGTTCCATTGACTGGGCCAATGTTAGGGCACTGGAAAATTCAGCAAAGTGTGAGCTGCTACTAGATATTGTACAGGATAATTTCTTAACCCAACTAGTTAAAAGTCCTACGCGTGGAAATAATATCCTGGACCTTGTGCTTGTCACTTCACCAGACACTGTGGAAAATATTTCAGTTGGTGCTCCTTTCTCCGATCATAACTCAATCACGTTTTCAATACTTGCCTCTCCTTACGTGAGTCGAAAATCCCATAAGCTGCAATATTCTTATGCGAAAGCAGATTGGGCCAAACTCCGGGATCTGCTTTGTTAGAAAGAAAGAAATCCCTCTACAAAAAAGCGAAAAAATGGGGGAGAGTAAACGACTGGACTGAGTATTGTGCCTTGAATAACTCCCTGAAAAAAGCTTGCAATTCTGCTCGGAGGCAGCATATTCACAACATTGCCCAAGATTTGCAAATAAATGGGAACCCTAAGTCGTTTTGGAGTTATGTTAATTTCATTCGAAAAGGAACTAACGATCTTGTCGCACTCAAAGAAAATAACACTACTCTTACAGATGATCTGAGCATCGCTGAAAATATGAACATGTACTTCTCCACTGTGTTTACTTCTGAGTCCTTCACTAATTTTTCCGTTTTCAAAATTGTGGTTAATTCTAGGTTGTCGTCCATCATTTGTAATACAAATGAAGTTTTGCATATTCTAAAGAATCTAAACGCGTACAAGTCCGTTGAGATAGCTCCATCGCTTTGTAAATTAGTGAATGCATTGTTTGCTACTGGTTCAGTTCCATACGCTTGGAAACAAGCAGACATCGTTCCGATCCACAAAAAGGGGCCTAAAACTGACAGAGAAAATTATCGCCAAATATCACTTACTTCCATAGCATGCAAGGTGTGTGAAAAGATTGTAAAAAAGCGTGTGATAAACTTTTGGCAAAGTCTGGGTATTTTTAACCCAATTCAGTTCGGGTTTCTTGAAGGCAAGTCAACCATGACACAGTTACATACTTGCTATAATGACTGGGCCTAATCCAGACACAAATCAACGCATACTGATGTTGTATTCCTCAATTTCACTAAAGCTTTCGATTCAGTTCCCCACAAACGTTTGCTTCTCAAACTGAAAGGTTATGGAATCGAGGGTAACCTGCTGCATTGGTTTAGAAATTTTTTGACAAATCGTCAACAATGGGTAGTGGTACGTGGCACCTTCTCCTCGTGGACCCATGTCAGATCCGGAGTACCCCAGGGAACAATCCTTGGGCCCATTTTATTTCTTATTTATGTTAACGATATATCATCTAACATATCGTCTTCTATCAAAATGTTCGCTGATGACACAAATGTGTATAGAGAGATTACAGACCTTGACAATGACACTAGAGCCCTTCAAACGGACATCGCTCGTTTGGTGGATTGGGCTACCCTCTGTCAGCTTAGGTTCAACCCAGGGAAATGCGAAACGATGCACATAACTCACAGCCGTGACAGGTCGGTCCCCTCCTACATAATGGGATCAAGAATCACGCCTGTCAAGTATACGAAAGATCTTTGAATTCTTATCTCCTCTGATTTATCGTGGAGCGCCCAAACTCATGCCGTTGTACTCATGGCAAATAGATCCTTGGGTGTCGTCTATAGAACACTTGGACCCTCAAACGTTGAAGCTTTTTCTACCTTGTATAAGACCCTAGTGCGTCCTATTTTTGAATATGCCGTTCCAGTCTGGTGTCCATATCTAGTCAAAGAAATTCTAGCCCTTGAAAAAGTCCAGAGAAGAGCATCACGCCTTCCATTAGGACAAAGACGAGGAGACATGGAGTATGAAGACTGGCTCAAAATTTTAAATTGGCCCACCTTAGAGAAACGCAGACACTATATATCCCTTGTAGAGTGTTACAAATCCGTATTTAGCCTGAATGGTCTGAATCTTAACGACTTTTTCGAACTAGCTTTAGATACCCGGACACGTGCTAACCACCTTATAAATTATCTGTGAAAAGCGCAAAAGTAAATCCATACAAATATTCGTTTTTTGTTCGCATAGTTAAGGATTGGAACAATCTACCACGGCACGTTGTTGAAGCTGAATCTTTTAAAATTTTCAAGACTAGATTAAAGTCTTTTCTTAACTTGTAAATATGTAAATAGTTTTATCCTTAGGCATTGAATGTATTATGTAATTTTTAGTTTTTAATTTCAGGAAACGTTATAGGGTTAACCTCGTGTTTCCTTTTCATGATGTATCTTTATTGTTGTTTTGTTTTTCATCATGAATAAATTATGTTGTTGTTGTTAAGGTATTCCTTTAGTTACTAAAAGAATGAAGGTAATTAAGATTGCAGATAAAAGTCAGTACAACTGGGCCACCATTCAAGAGTACCTTTCGGACGAATTGGCATCTGACTCAGAGAACGAGAAGAGGTTATTTCGCTCCCAGAGGAGAGCAGAGAGGAAAGTTAAAGAGGCAAGGAAGAAGCACTCTCAGAAGTATCAGCATCAGAGATTTCAACCCTCACCACCGTTCTTCCTTACCGACTTCAGATACAAATTCAATTACAGGAAGTCGTTTTGGTCGTGATCTAGGCGTTCGTGGTCGACAAATTGGCCTGTGTTTTAAGATAAGTGTCAATTTATTATTGTTGTTGTTTTTAACTACTTAGACTAGCTTTAGTTACTCTCTGGCTTTTACCTGGTACTTGGAGCAGGCCTTATCCTCCAAGATTATATGGTCTTCTTGCATTATTATTTTGCATATAATGCAAATTATCTCCAGTATAAAGTATAGGAGATAATGACTTTCTGCGTGTTATTTCTTGAGCATGTTAGTATTATCACCCCTTATTGGTGTCAGTTCATTATCTATTGTCCTATGTAACTATATATGTTTGTTGACATATACCGTTTGTCACTCTCGCTCCAGTATGCTGTACCAGGCAGACAATTTTTTGTTTATCATTTTGCTTATTCATTTTTTGTCTTTTAATCTTATTCCTCATGGTCTCCTTTTGTTTTAGTGCTGGGAATATGGTCACTTGGCCTCGAGTTGTACTAACAAAACTGGTGAGCGCTCGAAGTGACTGGATTACTATCACAAGTTTGCGCTCGATTCAGACAATGAGGTTTCTGAAATCTTATTGGATTGCCACTCTAAAGGATCGGAGTTTCCTTTGGTAGAGCCGTGCGTTAAAGGTTGTCTAGCTAATTCTTTTGAATTTTTGGAGAAGGATTTAGAGGCCCCTCCTTTTGTTATGGATATCATTAGGCAAGGGTACTCTCTACAGTTTAGCGAATTTCCACCCCATTGCTTTCTATCAAACAATTGTTCTGCGTTGAAGAACCCACAATTTGAGTCTGCTATTCTTAAATTGTTGGAGAAGCAGCTGATTAACGAGCATAGTTTTCCTCCTCACAGCGTCAATCCTCTTACAGTTACGGAAGGCAAAAAGCTCAGACTGGTCATAGACTTGCGCAAGGTTAACAAGTATTTGCTTACACCCAAATTTCGTTATGAAGATCTGCGATCTTTGAGTGAAGTTTTTGAACAGGGGTTTTGGTTCTTCACATGTGACTTGAAATCGGGTTACCACCATGTGGATATTTTTCATCCTAATCAGCAATTTTTGGGCTTTGCACGGGATTTTGAGGGAGTTACTAGATATTTTACGTTTGCTGTTCTCTCATTTGGATTGAGCACCACGTGTTTTTACTTTACCAAGCTTTTGCGCCCTTTGGTTAGGAGCTGATGTCCCAAAACTGTTTAGATGACAGGATTTTGGGTCAGTGTGACTGTGTTTCTGCTCGAGCCACTGTCTTATTCAACGTTTGGATTTAGCTTTGTCTGGCTTCATCCCTAATGAGAGTAAATCACACTGGGAGCCTGTTCAGGTTGGGGTTCCTCGTCAACACTATTCAATTCATGTTTCAAATTCCAGAAGCTAAGCTGGCTAAGCTAAAGCATTCTCTAGATTCCTTGGTCCTGGATGGCTGTGCAACCTATCATTAGTTGGCTCACCTTGCCGGTTTCGTCATTTCGCTTTCCCTCACAGTTGCCCTATTGCTCGTCTATTCAATAGAGAGATGTACTTTTTTATTCAGTCCAGGCCTTCGTGGGATGTCTTGTTTACCTTTTCTGAGGCCTTATTGCAAGAGCTTAAGTTTTGGCTTCAACATATTTGGATTCAACATAGTCTTTTAATGGGTATTCTATTAGGGGTGTGTTTTGTGCCAATTGTACTATTCATACTGATGCCAGCGATTTTGCATTCGGCGGCTATTTAGCCACTCTGGGTGGTGAGCCCATTCGGGGTATGTTTTCCCTGGGTGACGTTGATATGAGTTCTACTTACTGTGAGTTAAAAGCGGTATTCTATGTTTTGAAGTCATACGCCAACAGTTTGAAGCATCAGAGAGTAAAAGTTTTTGTTGAAAACATGAGCGCCTCTCGCATTCCGATGGTTGGCAGCTCCAAGCCTCATTTACAGCGGATTGCTGCTGACATATTCAGTATTGGTTTGTCTTTTGACATTTCCTTGGATTCGCAGTGGTTGCCTCGCAAAGAGAACACTCATGCCGATTTACTCAGCAGGTTTATCAACAGAGGTGATTGGAGTTTGAACCCCGTGGTTTTTCAATCCCTCAGTGCTAGGTGGGGCCCCCATTCAGTGGATCGCTTTTAGTCTTATTTCAACTCAAAAATTGTTAGATTTAATTCCAACTATTTCTCTCTAGGGTTTGCCACTGTTGATGCCCTAGCTCAAGACTGGAGTTCTGATAATAATTGGTTGTGTCCTCCGGCACATTTGATTGTCGCTGCAGTTAAGCATTTGAGCTACCACAGAGGGGTTTACGACCCTAATTATTCCAGAATGGCCATTTGCTTCCTTTTGGCCCTTTTTGCACTTCAGTCCGTCTCAATCTCATACTTTTCTCAAAGAATTTGTTGTGCTTCCAAGGTTCGCAGATCTACTCATTGAAGGACCTGGACAGAGGGAAGCGTACCGCAAGAAACCTTCTGTGTTCATTGGATGTCCGTCATTCAATATGTTGGCTCTCTGCCTTGATTTTCACCAATTTGCAACGTTAGTGTTGATCTCCTAGTTTTATTAGGTTGGTATTGATTTGTATGTTTTTTTCTGAGCCGTTCGCACAGTTTATATTTTTGTTCCACATTTCTTGGTTTTAGTGTTTATTATAATTTTGTTTGAAGCATGCAGATTTGTATACCTCCCATTTTGGTTGAGGGTTGGCTCCGCATTTTGCGGTACGTTATAGTGGTCGTTCAGTTTTAGTATTTT